>ML660200.1:11139565-11834399 GCA_007570785.1 Antilocapra americana | reverse complement strand
GTAACTGAGCATGCACACAGACACCTCTGCTATGGATTCTTCAGTTTTAGACTAAACTGGATCACCTCCCTCCTATGGCTTCCATTTGTCCTGCCCTTACCTACTTGCCTCTAGTTACGGAATCTCCTTTCAATGCCTGCTTCAATTCCCTCTGCTTCTCCTCCACCTGCTGCTCTGTGACGATTCCACCTCTGAAATGTCTACTGTTTTTCTTTCTCTGTTACCACTATCACTGTTAGGAGTTCAGGGTGAAGTTCAGTACCCCAGACTCCAGCTGGGAGTCCCTGACAAAGGGGACTTCCATTTGGTAATAGCCTTGTGAGTCAAAAGGAACTGGCTTTATTGATAGACCTGTAAGTGCCTGAAAGCACCCCAGTAAAATTTGGTTAAAAGGTGTATTAAAGAAACCAGCCAAAACCCAAGGCCATAATGGGACTTCCTACTTCTCACCCCAAAGTGAGCCACAGAGAAGATTACAGGGCTCACTTCCCGTAGAGATATGGGACAAGAGAAGCACACGTCTGGGAAGCATGAGCCCTGAACTGTGTCCCAAGTTCTCAGGCTGAAAAAAATTCAGATTAACAACTCATCCTTCAAGGGTTGGGACTGAGCAACTGAACTGAAGAAAACAAAAAACCTTCCATTCATATTCACAAGAAGTAAAAGTACTGCGCCCACAAAATAGGAATAAGAAAAGGAATAATCAAAGAACAAGGAAAAGCTCTTAAAAAGTGAACCTGTAACATCAGAAAATAATAATCTGACAAGGACAATAAGGAAGATAATGAGGAAAACAGAAAGTAGAACAATGGAGGTGGGGAAAATAATCTGAGAAAAAGTAAAGAAAATCAAATGATCAGTTCAGAAGATTTTCCCTAATAGAAATTCCAGAAATAAAAGAGAAAACATAGGGGAAAAAAATATAAGAAAATCTCCCAGATCTGATTTAAAAGATCTGAAGGACGTGGGTTTTTCTGAGTGCTTGGGATCATGAGTAGGAATGAAAACACAGGGGCTCACTAAAGCCACTGATCTCCTGGCTTCTCCACCCTTCTTACTGTTCCTACTGTTTCCTTCCCTGGTTTCTCTTCCTCCTCACTCCACTCTTGACATCCTCTGCTTTCCGTCCATGACTTCTTACGTCCACCTCCCTCTGTTCATGACGTCTGAGCCTCTGACTGGAACCACCTCTGCTTGTCACTGGTTCCCACACGTGCATCCAGATGTTTCTTTCCCTTCGGCTGCGGACCTGCTTCCTGGAATCCACCACCCTGGCATGCACCGGTCTTCATACATATCTAAAAGTAAACTTTTATTTCCTTATCTCTTCTCTTTTTGCCTTCTATTCTAAGATAATGAGACAATAATAAGCCCATTTATCTTCCTGTATTCCCTGTTATGATAATTGAAAATGTCATCCATAAAGTGTGATAAGTCAGAAATTTAGGAGTCTGGGGAGCACTGTAGTCCCTTCCATCTTCCTCACCCCTCTTGTTCCATCAGTATGTCCTACCAGGTCTTCTTGGTGATAAGCCCGTGTGTCCTGAGTTCGCAGGCAGCCCTCCTATTCCATCGTTCTTTTGTGTGTGGTCATTGGACATTTGAGAAGGAAATCTGTGGTGCAGAAAAGGTGAACAAAGTAAACTAGTACAAAAATTGATCGGAGATAACTTTAAAAAACTAATTTGTATCTTTAGATTTGAGATGATACTGCACATACAAATAAAATCAAACTACTATGAAAAAGGAACAAGAAGGAAATTTTATATAATAAGAATATGACTGCCAAACTAAAATAATTTTATGGAAGCACTGAAAGATAAAATAGAGCTAAACACATTTAGAGAGGGTAAAAAGACACAAAGAAGGAAAATATGAAAGTAAAAGATGACATAAATGTCCAGGTCCAACATTCTGCTAACAGGAATTCCAGAAAAGCAGAAGAGAGAAAATGAAGAGGGAGAAACTATCAAAAAAGAATAGAAATGTCCAAGAACTAGAGATGATCAATATTATACAACATTAATAGGGTGTCCTAGGTGCTGAGCAGAAATCATATAGATGACACAGATAGAGATATATAGACATAGATCATTGTGAAATTTTAGAATACCAGGGATGAAAAGAAGGTTCCAAAAGCCTCTATACAATGAAGAAAGAGTTTGCAACTACAAAGGAACATTGTCAGTATCATCAGATGTTGGAAGAAATAGAGCAATTTCTTTAAAGATTTTGGAGAATTGTTTGCCCAACAAAACTACTAAGAGTTAGGGCAAAATCAGGTCATTTCGAGACATGTACAAGGACTCAGAAAGTTAACCTCTCTTGTACAGTCATTGTCATCTAACTAGAAATAGCTGTTAGAATTTGTTCACATTTGCTGAACATTTGCCAATATTTTCAAAGTTCCAGGAATTCTCTTTGCAATGCTGTTGTATGAAATAGAACATTCTCTTTAAGTGCATAGCTATATTTGTTTCTTTGTTACTCTTTTAACACCAAACTCCATGAGTCTGATAATCTCCCTGCTTTCCTCCACCCTTTTATTAGAATTTCTCTTGTGCATGGTTTTAAAAATCTTGTCTCATGGTTGATTTCATTCTTTATTTTTTTGTCTAAATTCTGTAACTTCCACAACTTATTAGGTAACTTTGTAGTAGTATATGAGTATATAAATAGTAGTCATACAAAATCAAAGTTGTATATTATTGGGGAGGATTTTTTTTGTAAAATATATGTTTTAATTATACCAATACAGGAACAACATAAGTATTCCTTCTTCTCTTCCTACCTTTTTTGAAATTAAAATATTTGTATTATATACATTATTATAAAATTTTCCATTTTAACCATTCTAAGTGTGTAATTCAGTGACATTAATTACATTCACAGTGTTGGGCAACTGACACCACTATTTTCAAACCCCATACAGAGACTCCATAACCATTTAGCAGTAACTCCTTTTTTCCCTTTCTCACAGCTCCCAGTAACCACTATTCCTTCTGTCTTGATTAATTTGCTAAATCTTTCTTATTCAGCACTACTAAAGAATACAGATAAGATTTATTATGTAAACTTTCTCTTTGCAATATTTGGATGTCACTATAGTATCTGTAATCTATTGTAGCATAACAGTTTACCCCAAAACTTAGTGCCAACAACAATAGTTATGTATTCTTTCTCATGGTTTCTGTGGATAAGGAATCCAGCCAGGGTACAATGGAGATGACATGTCTGCTCCCTGAGAAGTGGGGCCTTTGCTGGACAATCCCAAGACTGGGAGCTAGAATCTGAAAGCTTCGTCACTCACATGTCTGACAGTTGATGCTGACTGTCACTGGGGGCCCATGTGTGGCTGTCAAGTTGAATACCCATACACGGTTTCTCCAGTGTGGCCTGGGCTTCCCCACAACATGATGGCTGTGTTCCAAAGGCTAGTGTCCCTCCCCAAAGATAAGGAGAAGTAGAGAATGCCAGAAACCTTATTAACATCAATGACCGAGCCTCCGAAGTCACACAGTGATGCTGTCATGGCATCCTGTTGACAGACGCCATTACAAAGGTCCACCCAGGGTCTAGGGAAAGGAACACAGACCCCACCTCTAAATGTAGGGGTGCCAGTGTCACATTGTGAGACAAGTGTGTGAGATGGCGTAAGAATTGGTATGGCCATTTTTGGAAGTGCGGTCTGCCACAGCGTGTGTCCACCATGTACCCAATTCAGGCCCTAGCAGGACTTCTCTAAAATGAACTCCTTTAATTTACCTTAACTGCTGCCTAATCAGCTGTGGAAATGGCTATTCTCCTTTAATTAGGAGGTTGAAATTTACACATTGAAAAGATGAAAGACATGAGACCATGAAGTTGCTGCTTTTAGAAAAGAGAAATCTGTTCCTTAGAAACAAGATAATTATTAAACTATGTCTATTAAAGAAACTGTTCTAATTCCTATCTTTACTGCTATTTGAAAATATTTTTTGGTCAGGAAACTATTTTAATATGAAAAATTATACTGTTTATGAATATTGTTTGTGTTTATAGTTTGGGCATGAAAACACTTTTCAAGTCTTGATTGACTTGAAGTATTTAAACACACAATTGCTTCCTTTCCCTGACATACATCTAGAGGCCAAAGTTTATTTTTATTATATGACATCTATAGCCAAGTGACCTAATTTCTCTAATGCTTTAGTGTTGTCATTTGAAATTTGGGAAGAGTAATAGTACCTGCCTCACAGAGCTAGCCTGAGGATTAAATGAGTTGATAAACATAAAATGCTTCACACACTGTAAATGCTAAAAAAGAAGTTAGACACAAAGCATATGGAGGCAATGGTGGTATTCTACATGTATGTATATATGAAGAGTTGTCGCAGGATTGAATTCATTTCCAATAGGGTTTTCAAACGATAGAGGAATATGGTTAATGACAAGTTCGTTAAGCTATTTCATTTAGGAAGAACACACTCAATAGCCTCTTAATTTAAAAACTTTGTTTTTTCCTAGTTTGAAAAAGAAAAACAGCGTGATATTCGATCTTTCTTTTTACCAAACACTAAGAAAAGACAGTTGGAGACCTCCTGTGATAAATCAAGGGTATCCCAGGAGAAAAATACTGTATTGCCAGCAGACCCTGCAAAAACAGCTACAAGAGATAATGAGAGTGATCTTGAACCTGAAGCTAAAAAACTGAAACTGGTCACCATCGATGACCCTTGCAGGCCCCCTGAGGAGAAACCATGCCAGCCTGGGCAGGCCAAAGCTCGGCTCGTGGTCGGGGCCTGTGAGGCCAAGGCCCAGGCCGCTACCCCAGCCCTTCGTGCCGAGGGCTGGCAGTGTGGTTTCTGCACCTACATCAATAACTCAGTGTTACCTTACTGCGAAATGTGTGAGAATCCGCGGGGCGGTGCTGGTGAGTACATGGAGGGCAACCACGAGGCGGGTGGCAGTGGTGTCTTCAGATAACCTGTGTGTTTAGAGACAACTGCTGTCATCAGAGATCCATGACTGTGTTCCGACTTCAGCTTTTAAGCTGGAGGAAGAGCTTCACATAGTGAAGACTGTGAATGTATCCCCTTGTGGAATGTGAAAAGCTCCCAGTTCTGTCAAGAATGTATATCCCCCAGCGTCTGTGACATGGCATTAATTTGGCACAAATGGACATTTCTGATTAATGCCAGCAGGATGTGAATTCAGTGGGCAGGAATAGAAGCTCTGTTGCTATGGCAGCAAATATGCCTTATAGCCATAGATCTGCTGTTTTCTTTCCTCTTTAGATAATACTTGTTTTTAAAGAAATTGTAGATTATTTTGTTTAAATAGCAGAATGAATCCAGTGTAGCTTCTTCACCTACTGAAATATTTATTGTGCCATATTTCTCCCATGACAAATCATAAAAATTCCTCTATTGATCTTTTAAAAACCAAATCTCACGTCTGTTTTATGAATTTATTCTTTTCTAAAACATGCTATTTAAAACTAGAAATCATAAACATACCTCAGAGTATGTTTTGCTTGATGATATGCCATTTTCTGGTGTTTTACTTTTGGAGTGATTATTAACAACTGTGGTTGTCTTAAGAAAACATCATCAGTATTCCTTTGTTTCCAGTTTTAGAGACCATCTTTATGGTAACTAAAAATGCCAAGTGGATGGTTTTGGAAACTAGAAGAAATTATAAATAAAATCTTATCAAAGTGTGTAATGATTATACACACTTTCCCATCATATGTGAATTCTTCAGAGTCTTGACATTAACAGAGACTCAGCAAAGAGAGAAGCTCTAATGCTCTAGTTCCTTCCTGCTTGCCTTGTTCTCCTCTGCCTTAATTTTGATCTGAAAGAAAATGTAATCAGTAGCTGAGTCTTTCCTCCTTTGATTCTGGGTGTTCCTCCCAAAACTGACAAGTCTGCCATCTGGGTGATTATATTTGTAACGTGGACACCTGTTGTCTATGAACTAAATTGGAGCCACAAGCTTATCCCATGTAATATCTCCCACAATTTGCATTATCTCATTCAATTTCCAACTGCTACAGGCAATAAAAATAAAGTATCTCGTGACTACAAAATAATATTAGTTCACACAGTCTATAAATTGAATGCCTGAGCAATAAAAATCATGGTTTAATAGGGTTTTATAAGTTCTGATTTTTCTTTATGATACGAAGAGCAACAATGAAGATTTCTAGAATCATGATTTAATAAGCAAACTGTCAAGCAGTCTAAAAAAACAAAACACCTTTGTGAATATGAAACAATCTGATTTAAGAACAATACATATTCCGAGTAACAGTGATATTACCATATATGACAGTTATAATTATTAGATTAAATCTACTACAATTTGACATAATCATGTCCAACCTTGATTTGGATGCATCCCAAAAGTATTAAAAAGCAGAATTCCAATTCATCTAAATTTTAAGATCAATACCTGCCATGTAACACTTTGAGGAAACCATGAATTCAAAACATTAAACAAGTGATATTAGGATACAGGACTGGAAGGTCTTCTAAAGTTGCTAACTAGTGGTCTCTAGTACATTAGCTAAAATTTGCAGTAAATGTACATTGAATACTTGCTGTTGTTCAGTCACCAAGTCGTACCTGATTCTTTGTAACCCCGTGGACTGCAGCATGCCAGGGTTCCCTGTCCTTCATGGTCTCCCAGAGTTTGATGAGATTCATGTCCATTGAGTCAGTGATGGCATCCAACCATCTCACCCTCTGTTATCCCCTTCTTTTCCCTTCGATCTTTCCCAACATAAGGATCTTTTCCATGAGTCGGCTCTTCTCATCAGGTGGCCAAAGTATTGGAGCTTCAGCTTCAGTATCAGTCCTTCCAATGAATATTCAGGGTTGATTTCCTTTAGGATTGACTGGTTTCATCTCCTTGCTGGCCAAGGGACTCTCAAGAGTCTTCTCCAGCACCACAATTCGAAAGCATTGATCACTAGAGTTGTCCGTATGTAACATTTCTCTTGTGCTTTGTTCTTAACATCTGTTGCTTATACTTCATACTCCCAGATGGGTCTCTCTCATCTGAATTCTAGATTGGATGTATGCAGTGACCTACATAACATCTCCACCTGGATGTCTAAGGGGTACCTCAAGTTTAACATGTCCAAAATGGAATTCTTGATTTACAGTCACCACATCTAACACCAAAGCTTCTCTTCCCCTGTCTTCCCTACATTGTGCTAAAAACCTGGAGGCAGCATCTTTGATTTTTCCCTGTCCTGCTCTCTTCATGAAGTTCTGCTAGTGTGACCTTTACAAAGTACCTTGATTCCAGTCACTCCATCTTCATTGCTACCATCACACTGGAAGCCACCAGCATCTCTCTGAAGCCTCCCTGAGGCTGGTCTTCTCTCCACAGCAGATGGAGGGATCCTTTAAAAACTTAGATCATTACATTCCTTTGCTTACAATTCTTTAATGGCTTCCAGTGACACTAAAGCTCTAAGCCAAGAATACAGGCCTCCTGGGGCCAGGCTTCCCAGATCCCTGAGCAGCTCTCAGCTCCAGGGAGCCTCCCTCCCATTCTCTTACTCACTTATTCTCTTTAGCAGAAAAGATCCTGTTTGTTCGCCTGTTTATCTCTGCCCTTTCGAATGGAATCTCTAGGAAGCAGGGACTTTTCTGGCTTGTTCCCTCTGCCTTTCCAGCACCTAGAGTGGTACTTGGTGATCCCCAATAAATATTTAGAAAGAATGAACAGATGTTGCTGACTTTGTTTCTTTTTGTACAACTTAGCTATGACATTTTTAAACTCTACTTTCTGTACTGGCTTTAGGGTATACAATGACTTTAGCTAAATATAAGTATAAATTATTTGTTTTTCATAAATTATTTTGTTTGTTGTACAAATTTGTTCTACAAATAGGTAGCCTCAGCCACACCCAGAATAAAAACAAAAATGAGAAAGATGATTCTCAGGACACCTCCGAAAAAATTCAGACTAGTTCTGATGGGGAGAAACAAGTCCTGGCACATTCAGCGCCTGAACCGTTAGCTGAGAGCAAGGAAGAAGTTTCAAAAACTGAGAGTGAAGACAGACTCACCCCCCAGCCAGCTGATGGTAAGTCTTGTTTCCATTTCCAGGATCCAAGTAATAACCACATGCTTAGACGTGGAACACTGTTAATAGACTTGCGATTACTACCTTGTTCCAGGTACCTTGTATTCCCTTTTATATTAAAAATACCAACCATTTGTAACAACTACATACACAAACACCAGATGGCTAGAAAAGCAGAGCTGACGCCATTCAGATGTCACAGAGAGAGCTAAACTCACGTGGGCCATGTGTGCTGTCTCTAGCCTGTTTCCCAGCTTCCACCAAGCCTGACCTGTTCTTGCAGTGAGAACATGGTTTTGATATTTGGGGGTTCTTTGGGGTATAAGATTGACAGAAGATTGACAGCCACTTAGGAGATCATTAATCCTTTACAAGTGAATTTCTTTAATTTTTTATTATTTTTGGTTGCACTGGGTCTTTGTTGGTGCATGTGGGCTTTCTCTAGTTGCAACAAGTTGAGGCTTCTCTCCATCATGGTGTGCAGGCTTCTCGTTGCGGTGGCTTCTCTTGCTGTGGAGAACAGGCTGTAGGCACATGGGCGCAGTAGTTGCAGCGTGCAGGCTCAGTAGTTGCAATGCACGGGCTTCATTGCTTCACAGCATGTGGAATCTTCCCAGACCAAGGATTGAACCTGTGTCCCCTGCACTGGCAGGCGGATTCTTATCCACTGTACCACCATGAAACACATACATGTGAATTTCTTTTAAGTGGCTACAATTAATTGGCGTATTTTATATTTAGAGTTTTGAGGGTTTTTTTTTCCTAAGTAAAATGTTTTTAAGAAACATAATTTCAAGACTGTGTGAATCATGACTGTGTTGAGGACCAACCAACCATGTAGTGTCTCAGGTTTGTTTACTTCTTTCATTGATTCCATTCATTATTTATGGCTGCAGTGGTTGGCAAATATCAGCCTGTACTTCATCCATCACAGTCTTTATGGGCCAGCTGGCAAAAGGTTGTGAGTACTGTGGGGTTATTTTCTTTGTTACTCAGTTTGTGACCATAGTAACCCACAGGTTGATGTCTCCTTATAACAGCCCCAAAGTGTTCGGGATGGATTGTCAAAGTTTTTCTAAGTTAGTTGCTGTTAAACATAGATACAGTTTAGAGTTGGATTCATAGCTCTGAAATAATAAAAGTGTTAGTCACTCAATCATTTCCAACTCTTTGCAATCCCATGGACTGTAGCCCACCAGGCTCCTCCATCCATGGAATTCTCCAGGCAAGAATACTGGGGTGGGGTGCCATTCCCTTCCCCCAGGTCTTTTCCCATTGGCAGGCAGATTCTTTACCGTCTGACCCACCAGGGAAATTAAACATAGATATAATTCGGCATTGGATTCATAGCTCCAAAATGAAATGTTTATTAAGTATTTCTAAACTCTAGGCATCTTCCTTTCTTCTGTACTCAGCGTTCCTTTCCTCTAATTCCTCAAGGTCTTCCCAGAACTATCTCACAATAGACTCTGTTCAGGTCTGTTAATTCTAATGGCCTTTAAGTGGACAGTCGGGACTCAGGCTTTTTGTCTCTAGTTCCCTTGTTTGTGCTGTGACACTGCCCCCAGTGTGGACGAAACCATTGCTCTCAGACAGTGTCCAGGTTAGTGAACAAAACATCAGACCCAGAATCAGCAACTGGCAATTGTCATCAGCTGGGCCATGAGACTCTCCATCTACAGCAGGGAAATACTTGCTTGTTAGTTACAAATTGGTCCCTTGATGAAGACGTACGTTAGCTTTACTTACACATTCTTTTAAAAAATCACTAGACTTTTAGAAATTCTATTCTGCTGGTGAAATTTGCATTGGCCTCATCCAGTAGACAATACTGGTACTTTGCCCTACACCTATTCCCTCTTCTTTTTTTCTCTCTTTACTTCTCAGATTGCTGGGCTGCAAAAGCAATATTCTTCACATCTGCCCACTAACGTGGATTTCCTTGAAAAACAGAAGAAAGAGAAGGGACATTATCGTAAAATGCTTCTTCTACCTACGTATGCTCTTTTAGAACCAGGGTGCTGTATACAACTCTGGAATTGTAGCTTCATTCTAACTGGAATTCTAAGGGTCTGGAAGGAAGGCTGTATCTTCAAAAGATGCTATCTGGTGTTTGGAACCATTAAATTATACTTCATGAAAAAAAAAAATGAAAAGAAAAATACATTCCCTGATGTAACTAGTAGCTCCCAAAAAAACATCAGCTGATTTGGAGTTGTTCTCATAAGGCTTTTTATCAAAGAGTTGACTTCTGATCTTTAAGCATTAACCATAGTTCTTCAAATCTGGAGACGATGATTATGATAGACACTTATTTTATGTACATTAAGAAAGAAAAAGATGGGACTTCCCTGGTGGTGGAGTGGATAGCAATCCACTTGCCAAGGCAGGGGACACAGTTAAACCTCTAGTCTGGGAATATTCCACATGCCTTGGGGCAACTAAGCCCGTGTGCCACAACTATTGAGCCCATAGACCAGAGCCTGTGCTCCACCCAAGAGCAGCCAACCCAATAAGAAGCCTGTTCACTGCAGCTAGAGAGTAGCCCTGGTTGCCACAACTAGAGAAAAGCTTGCTCAGCAATAAAGACCCACAGCCACAATAAAGAAAGAAAGAAACTGCCAGTTTAGCTAGGACACAGTAACTGGTTATTCCTCCAGCGATGCGTGTTTGCTTATTTAATAACAAATTTATGCTTTCTCATCCTGTATGCAAGTTTTTGGTGTGCATGATAACTTTTCATTTCAATCCCAAACCATAGTAAAACATTTTGAAGACATTTTGAAGGTAATCAGAATCAACACTCAGAAATGACAGTGCATATATCTCAAGTGTAGTGTCGAAGTGACAACAGTGTTGTAGTTATGACTAAGCTCATGCTCAGGCAGTGAAAAATACCTTACAACTGTCACCTGGCCAACCATAGTTGTAAAATGCCAAGGCTGTTGACTGGAAGACATGCCAATTTCAGAGATATTAAAAGTGTGGGGAAAGCATACATTTTTGAATTTATGAAATATGAGGATAATCCACAGTCTGAGTTTGTAAAGTGACTGGTGTCTCGATTAGAAATATTCAAATAGATGATACTGCAAATAAATCATAGACTTGTGGGTCTGGAAAAATACTTTAAAGGGTCACTGAGGAACCATGGCAGAAATTAAGAGCATAGGCTCTGGAGCCAGATTACTGGGCTCTGTTACCAGTGGCCTTGGGCAGATTAACGTGCCTTGCTTTCCTCCTTTGTAAAACGCACAACTTGTTTCTGAGAGGTGTTAATATATGTGGTTAGACCAGTACCAGGCACACTGTAAGTGCTTGATAAGTGCTAACTAATTATTATTTAGATCTGCTTCGATAACCCTATCCTTTCCGCAGAATATATTGGTCAGCAAGACTGAGAAAACAAAAGAGTTGATGAGAAGATGTCTTGTTCACTCATCTCCTTTTGTGAATATGAGGCACCAGGCCATAAGGCATCAGTTATTTAAGTGGCCCTCGACATAGCAGTCTTGCTGTGGATAATCAAAATGGTGTTCATTTGGTCTCAACTTAAAGCCTCTGTAGCAATAGGAATAGATTCTACACTCCTTCAAGACAGTAGTCATAAGGACTCTTTCAGGGTAGAAAATTCCCTCTTATGCCTAATGCTTATCTTTTTTGAAGGAAATGCTGAATTTCTTTTTTTTTTTTTTTTTCTTGTTGGGTCATTAGCAAAAGTTCCAAAGCAACTGGTTACCATATAAACTAGTATGCTCTTAGATCACCTGCCATGTTTTATTTCATGCCCAGGTATGTATTCTTTGTCAAATGTGCTAATATATTTGATACAACTCTTTCATCATTCTAACCCACATAGGATTAAAGTAAGCTGTTCTGGATAGAGAGTAGATATGCCTTCAGGTTCTTTTTTATCTTCTTCATTAGAACACTTGAAGAGTTCAGATACTTGGCCAGTGTATGATACCCTGATGTTTTGTGCAAGTAAGAATACCGACCGCATTCACGTCTATACTAAGGTAGGCATCATGTGGATTCTGGAAACAACACAAGGCTTCCTTTTTTCATGTTCCAATGGAGATAATTTTATTAGCAGTGAGATGGGTAGTGACTTCTTTTCCTACTTACAGCTAATTCTCAGATTCCTCTGTTAAATCTAAAGACAATGAACGGCAAACAGCTCGGTAGTTAAAGAGTGCAGACTCTAGGGCCAGGGTGCCTGAGTTCAGATCTGTTACTGACTGGAATCCTGGACATAGTACCTAACTGCTCTGTGCCTGTTTCCTCAACTGTAAAATACGGAGCAGTCGTTGCCAGGACAAAATAAGCTAATTCCTGGGAGGCCCTTAGCACAGTGCCTGGCCCTGGTGAACCCTCACTCCGAGTTGCCTCCTGCACTGATCCTGCAGCAACAGCAGCAGTAGCATCCTTACAGAAGCCTAAGCCTGCCCACACATGCTGAGTAAACTCTAGGAAGCTTTAATAATACGACTGCTCATGGCCTGGGTTAGCAACACTCAAACATTTCAGTCACAGGACCTCTTAGCACTCCTAAAATTTGTTGGGGACCCAAAGACCTTTTATTTATGTAGGTTATGTTGTTGTTGTTTATTCACTAAGTCGTGTCCAACTTTTTCACATCCCCATGGACCATAGCCCACCATGGGATTTTACAGGCAAGAATACTGGAGTGGGTTACCGTTTCCTTCTCCAGGGAATCTTCCTGACCTAGGGACAGAACCCATATCTCCTGAATTGGTAGTAGATTCTTTACCACTGAGCCACCAGGGAAACCCCGTGTGGGTTACATCTCTTGATATTTACTGTATTTGAAGTTAAAATAGAAACACTTTAAAATATTCATTTATCTACATAAAACTAGCAATAATAGGGCTTACCTGGTGGTGCAGTGGATGAGAATCTGCCTACCAATGCAGGGGACACGGGTTCAATCTGTGGGTCAGGAAGATTCTGCATACCGTGGAGCAGCTAAGCCTGTGCTGCACAACTAATGAGCCCATGCGCTAGAGGCTGCAAGCCTCAACTGCCAAGCCCACGTGCTTCAACTGCGGAATCCCATGTACCTGGAACCTGTGCTCCACCACAAGAGAAGCCACCATAGTGAGAAGCCTGTGCAACGTAAGAGTAGCTCCCACTCAACACAACTAGAGAAAAGCCCGGTGCAGCAGCAAAGACCCAGCACAACCAAAAATAAATCAATCAATAAAAATTAACAAACTAGCAATAATAAATCCAATGCATACTTATATAAAAAGCATATCTTTGTGAAAATAATTTCCAAGACAAAAATAATGTTTAGTGAGAAGAGTGGCATTGTTTTACATCTTTAGCAGCTTCTCCTGAAGTCATAATAGAAATCGGTGGGATTCTCAGATCTGCTTGTGCATAGAAAACTTCCCTAGACATTCCTAAGAGAATACAAGTGGAAAAGGCAAATGGTGTTGCACTAGTATTATAAAACTTATGTCTCTCTGGATCTTCTGAAAGGGTCTTGGAGACCATGTGAGAATCTTTGGCCAAGATTCACTAGTATGAGTATTTGAGAAAAAAACTACTGAGATTTATGAACACTTGCGTTGTATCTACATTTTCAAATTTCTAATCTTTACAAGTATCATAAAATAGGATTTGTGAGTTTTTTTAGCACATGGGCCATTCTGTTGGAAGAATGCCACTTTAAAGATAAGTTAGGTTGGGCCTGCCCAAACTCAGTTATGGGTTTTCTGCTAAACCAAGTAATTAGATACAGATAGACGGTGTACCATGTAATAATCTTCGGTTCTAACAATATTAGAAGATTAGGAGACAGCTAGGATCATGAATACCAGAAGCCCCAAGCAGCCTCCACTGTGACCACTGCCAAGAGCAACATCAAGAGTGAAGATGGGCAGGACATGTTCCCCTTAAAGGCTTCAACCTTGGTCTGCCATGTGGAACTTCTAGACGTGGGGGCAACAAGAAGCCCTCTGCTCCTCTAGAGACAGGTCTAGGTGTCTGAGCCACTTCCTGCCCCTCGTGAGACCATCACCTGAGAATAACAGAGAATGGCTCCCCCAGGGTCTAGAAGGTCAAGAATCCAGAAGGCAGACCCCAGGCAGAGCACACACATGAATTCAGAAGCCCTTAAACTTCTTACTGTGTACAATGAAGGCTCTGCATCCTGGGTCATCATGTCAGGGTATTTCCTCCTCTGGTGGAGACGGGAGAGAAACTGCAAATGTTTCCACAATGGAGTGTGCCTTCGTTGTAGTTCAGTTGCTAAGTCATGTCCTACTCTTTGTGTCCCCATGGACTGCAGCACACCAGGCTTCCGTGTCCTTCATTGTCTCCCAGAACTCTGCTCAAACTCAGGTCCACTGAATCAGTGATGCCATCCAATCATCTAATCCTTTGGTGCCCCCTCCTCCTCCTGCCCTCGATCTTTCCCAGTATCAGAGTCTCCAGTGAGTTGGCTCTTTGAATCAGGTGGCCAAAGTATTGGAGCTTCAGCTTCGGCACCAATCCTTCTAATGAATATCAGGGTTGATTTCCTTCACGATTGACTGGTTTGATCTCCTTGCTGTCCCAGGGACTCTCAAGAGTCTTCTCCAACCCCATAGTTTGAAAGCATCAATTCTTCAGCGCCCAGCCTTTGTTATGGTCCAACTCACATCCGTACGAGAACCCCCTGAGCAGTATGAAAAGCAGTGTGCCTGCCACCAAGCAAATACCGCGGTCACCTTCCTGACCTCTCTCAACAGTCTTGAGTGCATTTTTATAACTCTTCTAAATACATGTCCCCTTGCCATGAAACATTCAATCAATTTTCTAAACCTGAGACACTAAGCAGGTCAAATGTCAACAGGGATTTTCACAGCTGCAGGAGAGTGCAGAAGAAAGCTTTTCTCTTCACCTTAGGAGACCTGAAATAAAATCTAGAAACAGAAATTCGTATAAAAACCCCCATCCAGTGCCTAAAAGAACACCCTTTAAAAGGAAGAGCAGTAACAGATGTAAAGCATCTTATGTCATGTTAATAGTATACCTCTAAACTGTTCACTTCAGCCAGAACCCCACCAGAATAACAATTACACATCTGAACTTTTAATCACTATGTACGTACTTTTTGTGTATTTTTCTTTCCCCAGAGTGATTGTGGTAACTGTAACATTTATTTCTGGCTGAGAGAAGTAGGCAGAATACGGCTTCAGCTTTTGTTTATACAGTAGATTTCTATATGCAGAGATTCTTGTTTCCCTTTATACAAGAAATACTTCATGTTTGACTGATGACACCTCTCTAGGTGGTTTGGTTTACTCTTAGACCAAATGTAGTGGGGGCTCTCAGAGGGCCTGGCCCCATCTTGGGCTCAGTATCCTCTCAGGGTGAGGCAGTACGGGTGGAATCTTGTCTGGAATGAGCTGCCTCAGTTGATCAGTTTAGAAGACTGGGCATGAAATGCAATAATGGCATTCTTTTAAAATAATTATTAGTGCCTACAGACAAAATGGATTAATAATGCCTTCCTCATCTATAATCAGGATGGAAACCAAATGAACTGTAATTTCATTCCTTTGGATATAAAATTAGACCTGTGGGAAGATTTACCAGCAAGCTTTCAGCTGAAACAAAATCGCTCCCTGGTAAGAACCGTCCTGCACATTTGTTCTGAATGAAAATTTGTTGAGTAATTTTAAAAACCATTTTTGAGTTTGATAAAAGCAGAGCAGCTTGTGCCCTGCTGCAGAGTCAGATCACTGGGTGCACTTTAATCAGTCCAGGCAGTGCCTATGAATTACCAGGATAAACGTGAAATCTGTTACCTGGCGAACGATCACACCTCGGGTTGCTGTTTCTGTGGATAGACTCATCCTCACATCATTTATTTTCTCATTCACGGGATTAGCAGCTGTGAGGTTGGTATCCGACAGAATCACACTTTATCTTTGTAGGTTAAGCTCTAACACTGACGAGCTCTGAGAGCGGGATAACACCATGTGGGGGGACTCCCTTCCTTATGGGAAGCACCAGGGTGCAGCCACAGGCCAGGTACCTGCTGGGGAGGCCTTAGTTCTGATCTGTGCTGATTGATCTTCACTGCGAAGGAGGGTCAGCGTGTGTGGGGGCTGAGCCAGCATGCAGCATAGGGCTGTTTACAAGAATACAGTGATTATGTTTTTGCATTTGAGCAGAAATGAAAATGTGGGCCATGGTCAGCTGCACCCATCTTAAAAGAAAAGGTAGCCATGAGCCGTTTTCCTTGCTGTCATCTAATGCTGATGCTCAGATTACCAGAAAATAGCCAATTATGTATAACTGACTAGTAAGTAAGAGTGACAGGAGCCCTAATCAAATGTCCCAGATATATTATTGACGGCTTTTTTCCCGTGAGAGTTTAGGCAGTCAGGTACAAACGATGCCCAGATACCACACTGTCACTGTCATCACCACAAGGTCCACTGTCCCCAAAATCCAGTTTTGCCTCGGCCACTGTGGGGGAATGTGCGCTCTTGGTGTCAGTGAGCACGTTTTTGCTGTTGGTCTCTGTGCATGAAGGGCGTGTGCTGAGTGTCCTGAATGGTGTCTACAGAGAGCGGAGGGCTTGGGAGAGACCTCTGCAGAACTGGCTGTAGATGGTTCACAACAAAGGTAGGAAAACTGCATCAAACTGAAGAAAACCTTAAACTGTGAGACTCAAACCCTGTTCGGGGTTATAATAAAACATCCGTTTTCAGATGTTATACGTAGCGTCGCTTTCAAAGGAAGATGCCTGGCGAGCTGTACACTCTTTTCATTATCTCATTTCCCGCCAGATCTTGAGGTTTGTTCGAGAATGGGGTAGTCTAACTGCCATGAAGCAGAGGATAATCAGGAAAAGCGGGCAGCTGTTCCGCAGCCCAGTTCTGGCTCTGGAAGAGATCGCAAAGCAGCAAACCAAACAAAACAGTACTAAGAGGTATGAGTTGGCTTTCTTCATTTTGTATTTTATTGTTTGTCATAGTTATCTCTCCAGGAGTGTCAGACGTTTTATGTAACCACTAACAAAATTCTGATGGATTAAGAGAATATGATACATAAAAAGACAGAGTATTTTGTAGCAACGTAATTAGATATTTTGTGAAGTTGATCACATCTGCTGGGGAAAATCAAAGTGTCTGGATCGTGCTCACTGTGAGTCCTGCTCATCAGGAGAGAGGCCAGACTCACAGGTTGGCCGTGCTCTTGGGACGTGAGTCTTGGGTGCGATACCGCGTGGTAGCTGCTTCTGTTTGATGTCCCCCCACCCACGCAGGCTGTGCATGTGTGCTTAGTTGCGTCCCACTCTCTGTGACCCCACGGTCTGCAGCCCACCAGGCTCCTCTGCCCATGGGCTTTTCCAGGCAAGAACACTGGAGTGGGTTGCCATTTCCTCCTCCAGGGGATCTTCTCAACCCAGGAATCGAAGCAGTGTCTCTTGTGTCTCCTGCATTGGCAGACAGGTTCTTTACCACTGCACCACTTGGGAAGCCCCCGCTAGGGGAAGGTGGCAATTATCATGCCCATGGTTAGAAACAAAGTAACAGGAAAGGTTGAATATCTCAGGTTTGTAACTGTTTCACGTTCATCATGACAGGTGCCTTTTAAATCTCTACATGCTCCCTTTCCTTTCTCAGCAGCAGCAGCAGCATCTCCTTTGCCTCACAGAGACATCCCCTTGTGTGATCTGAAATCCCCAGTCTCTGTAGACTCTTTGTCATCATGAAGCAAAGATACTCAGGAAAAGCGGGCAGCTGTTCTATAGCCCAGCTCTCGTTTTCGAAGAGATCACAAAGCACCAAATCAAGCAGCACTATTGGCAGGAAAAGGCCCTTTCTTTAGCTCTTGCTGTCTCCATATACCTGTAATCTCTCTTCATCCTCACATCCAGCATTTTTATCATCTCTAGCTTTTTCCATGCACATGAGTGACAAAAATCCATTAACTGTATCCAGTACAGTTGGTTAAGGACATTAAATCCCCATACTGTGAAGACCTCTTCTGCTGTCTCAAAATATCATATGTGAGAACATGGAAAATCGTTAAGGGCAAAAGTAAGTGTATAAAAAGGTTGTTGTGTTCAGTTACTCAGTCTTGTCTAACTCTTTGCAGCCACATGGACTGCAAAGCTGACTATGCTCTTCTGCCCAAGGGATTTCCCAGGCAAGAATATTGGGAGGGCTGCCATGCCCTCCTCCAGAGGATCTTCCCGACCCAGGGCTTGAACTCACGTCTCCCATATCTCCTGCATTGGCAGGCAGATTCTTTATCACTGGTGCCACTTGGGAAGACTGTAAAAAAAAGGGTGGAGACACAAATATATGTAATTTCTATTAGTGACATAGTGTCGGGGAAGATGGCTTAGGAACTGGTATCAGAGGTTTTTGTGGTTGCAATCTTGGGGGGGTCATTTTTTAGATTGTCACGATTAGGGGGTACAGCCGAGACCATCTATTGGGTTGAGGCCTGGCGTACTGCCAAAAATCCTGCAGTGAACAGGGCCACTCCTCCAAACAGTTACCTGTTTCACAATGTCACTGCTGAGAAATCTGACTCTAGACCGTATGATTAGGGGATTTGTGGAGACTGTAGGGACTTTATACTTCCCGCCGAGATTACAGACTCATGTGACTAAAAATAAAGCAAGGAACCATACCTGAATGAATGTCAGGTATAAAACTAGAGAAGGATAGGGTAGGGGGTAAAACTATAGCAAATTAGAAAGTAATAACCTATCTAACGTCACACAAATTTAGATTTAAAAATTAAACACTGTATGAGTCATGTAAAGCCCTTCGACTAGTTGGATTTATCCGTGAGCTGCCAATTTTGGACTCTTGCCTCAACTCTTTTGTAATGGTGGACTTTTCCCATGACTATGTATTACTTTATATAAAAATATACATACACACACACACATACCTACAAACATATAACAAAAAACACACCTATTTTGTTTTTCTCAACACTTCTTCCAATCCTCTCCTTCTTTTCATTTTTGTAACCATAGTCTTAGTTGAAGGATTGGTCTTCTCTTTACACAATTCATAATTTTCTTCTTAACTAAGTTTACAGCTCATCCCAGCCACTTGTAACACACCCTATTACTTCCTCTGCAGCAGACGTGGAGGCGCCACCTAAGACAGACAGCTGGTCAGGGTGCCAAAGCAAAAGTCATAACATCAGTGGCTCAGAGGTTAGAGCGTCCGCCTGCAGTGCGGGAGACCCAGGTTCGATCCCTGGGTCAGGAAGATCCCCTGGAGAAGGAAATGGCAACCACTCCAGAATTCTCGCCTGGAGAATCCCATGGACGGAGGAGACTTGCAGGCTACAGTTCACGGGGTCGCGAAGAGTCAGACACGACTGAGCAACTTCACTTTCTTTCAAGCCTAAGTCAGATACACAGTATTAGTTATAAATATTGTATACAGGTGATATATTAAAGATAAAGCTGTGTTAAGAAGCAGTGGAGTAAGTAGTCAGATTTGTATTTTTCAAGAGCTCCCCCAGCCCCAGTTGCAAGATTAGATTGAAAGGGCAAGACATGAAGTGGGAGGCAAATGGCATTAGCTTCCTATTGCTGCCCTGACTAAATTACCCCAAATTTAGCAGCTTAAAATAACAAGAATTTATTATCTCAATTTTTTAAGTCAGGAGTCAGAGTTGACCATACTTGTTTCTCTGCTCTGGATTTTATAGACTGAAAAAAAGATAGTGGCTGGCTAGGTTCTTAATGATAGTCTGGGAAGGATACATTTCCACATTTATTCACATTGTTGACTGAATTCAGATTCTTCTGGCTGTAGGACTTTGGTTTCCTTGCTGACCGTTGACAGGCAGGCCACCCTCCGCTTCTAGAGGCCTTTGTCTAGTTCTAGCACATAGGCCTCTGTGTCTCAGAATCAGCAATGATGTGTTAAATACTTCTCATGCTTGGAATTAATCCCTTTCTGTTTTGTTTTGTTTGGAATTGCTCCCTTTCTTAAGGTCAACTGATTAGTAACCTTAATGACATCTGCAAAATCCCTTTGCAACATTACCTGGGTGAGTGTTCAGTTGCATACCATGAGATGGGACTCCTAAACAGAAATATCTTTAAATTACAGGTGACCTGGGAAAAAAAAGATAAGGGCTTATACTGAGGCATTAGAAATGGGGATGGAGGAGAGAGAATGAGGAGAGGTATTAACGAGGTAGATCCAAAGACCTTGGTCACTAATGAGAGAGAGGTGGGAAGAGAGGGCTCCAGGGACATGGCCTTAGCAGAGCCAGGAAAATGAAACATGTGCTTCTGCAGAGGGGGAATGCTTAGAGGAAGCAAACTGACTCTGGCTGCAGAACCCCAGTCACAGTGAACTGAAGTGTGTCTCTCTGAAAGCAGGTTTTGTGAAAGGGGCAACACAACAGCACTGAATTGGAAGTCTGTATGGGGAACAGGTAGATACTGAATGTCTTGCCCTCTCATCATCCTGCCAGTTTCCCTTCTGTTGTTGTTGTTCAGTTGCTAAGTCGTGTCCGACTCTCTGCAACCCCATGGACTGCAGCATGCCAGGTTTCCCTGTCCTTCACTATCTCCCAGAGCTTGTTCAAATTTTGTCCATTGAGGCAGTGATGCCATCCAACCATCTCATCCTCTGTTGCCCCCTTCTCCTCTTGCCCTCAATCTTTCCCAGCATCAGAGTTTTTTCCAATGAGGCAGCTCTTCATATCAGGTGGCTAAAGTATTGGAGCTTCAACTTTAGCACCAGTCCTTCCAATGAATATTCAAGGTTGATTTCCTTCACGATTGACTGGTTTGATCTCCCTGCAGACCAAAGGACTCTCAAGAGTCTTGTCCAGCACCACAATTCAAAAACATCAGTTTTTTGACACTCAGCCTTCTTTATAATCCAACTCTCACATCCCTTCATAACGACTAGAAAAACCGTAACTTTGACTATACAAACCTTTGTTGGCAAAGTTATGTCTCTGCTTTTTAATACGCTGTCTAGGTTTGACATAGCTTTCCTTCCAAAGAGCAAGCGTCTTTTAATTTTGTGGCTGCAGTGCTCCCCATCCACAGTGATTTTGGAGCCCAAGAAAATATAGTTTTCTTTCCAGAGAAACTATACCAGAGAGGCACGCGTCTTGGAAACACCAGGCTTAGTGGAGACAGAGAGAGAAGTGTGTCATAGAAACTACACTCCCCAAACCCCCGTATTGGCTCAGCTGCCACACCAACAGCCATATTTTAATTTAGAGCAGGCAGGAGATTAGGGGAGTCATCTCTGAAAAGATAGACTAGCCTCAGAATGAAGACAAAGATATATTAATTTGGGGGAATTCTCCCCAAAGCAATAACTAGATCTCCCAGTGTGATTATTTGTCCACTTGTTTGCAGGCTACACCCAAGCTCAGAGGTTTCAGTCAGCTTTTGAGCAGCTCACTCTTAAAGCCCATATCACCAGCCATTGTTTAGGTTTCTAAGTGGGTTCTCACTTTTTGGAGGGCAGGCCTGATTCAATTGGAAACCTGTGGGTTTAGAATACCAACCTTTTATCACATAGCCACAGCTGGTCAGGTCGGCAGCCTTGAGCCCAGCACTGTTCTCACTGGTGCAGGCCACTTTCCAACTCACTCCTCTTATTGCAAAACACCATGGTCCATCTTCCATGACCATCCTCATCCCAGAATTACTTCAGGAGACGATATTCTCCCTTCACTATTTGTCAAAATTGGAATTCACCGTAATCCGTTTGAGAGTTGGTATGCTTACGAACTTAGCAGACCTCAATGGAAAATTAAATATTGGTAACACAACTACGTTTGAAAAGTCATCAACAGCCCGCTATGAGGCTGGTTGGTCTGTTTCTTGTAGTTTCCAAACATTTGTACTTAAATGTCTCATAGGGAAGTCAGAGGTTATTTTTAGTTCTTAAATCTCTGAATAAATTTCTCAGCATCTTTTAAAGTTACTGAGTTAAGTTTCTAAGCTTTTAAACACTGAATAATACCAAAGGCAAGGCTTAATATCTCATTGCCCCTCAAAGCTAGGAAGCTTTTAAGTTCATTTAGAATCTGCTGGAATACTTTAGCAAAATGCTTTTGTGGAGGGAATAAAATGATTGAAGAAATGGGTGTGTGTGTGTGTGTGTGTGTGTAGGGGGAATTTAGGAGCTAAAAGGGCAAGTTAAAGAATACTAAAAGAATTCACTCTGATTCCTTTTTGTTTTAAGAAAGACACACAAGTAGAAATGCAAACATGTGAAAAGATAGACATCATTCCTTTTAATAGGAGAAATTCAAATTTAAAGCTATAACAACAAACCAGTCACCGTTAGCAGAGACGTTTTTAATGCTATACCTTGTGCTAGTGAAAGTGTGAGGGACTCTCGTCCACTGCTGGTGGGGTCTATAAATTGGTAGGGCCTCCCAGATGGCTCAGTATCCACCTGCCAGTGCAGGAGATGCAGGTTTGATCCCTGGGTCGAGAAGATCCTCTGGAGGAGGGCATGGCAACCCACTCCAGTATTCTTGCCTGGAAAACTCCTTAGAGGAAATTTTAGAGGCAAAAGGTCAGAGGAGACTGGCAGACTACAGTTCAGGAGGTTGCAGAGAGTCAGGCACAACTGAGCACTGTATAAATCGGTACCAACTCAGAAGAGAACAATGTGTCAAAATCTATCCAAACTTAGAGCACCCACGATCTTTGATTTAGCAAAGATCTGTCTGCTTCAGGGAATTTATTCTACAGATAGTTCTTGTATAGAAAATAGGGATATTTGGGATACAACTATTTATTACGGCATTATTTGGGATAACAGAGTCTAGAAACATAAATGGGCATTAATCAGAGACTAGTTAGATAATGAAATAACATGAAACCATTAAAAGTATAGAGCAATCTTATATGTGCTAACATGGAGAGATCTCCAAGAATGTATCTTTAGGCAAAAAGATTAGTGTACATTAGTCTACCTTTTGTTTTTAATTTTTATTAGAGTATAGCTACTTTACAGTGCTGTGTTTCTGCTGTACAGCAAAGTCAGTCAGTTATATTAATACATATACATACAGCCTCTTTTTTTGGTTTCCTTCCCACTTAGGTCCCCACAGAGCATTGAGTAGGGTTCTCTGTGCTATAGAGAAGGTTCTCATTAGTCATCTACATTATACACAGTATCAATAGTATATACATGTCTATCCCAATCTCGCAGTTTGTCCCACCCCCTTTCCCCCTCCCTTGGTGTCCATGTTTGTTCCCTACATCTGTGACTGTTTCTGCTTTGCAAATAGGTTCATCTGTCCATTTTTCTAGATTCTATATATATGCATTTATATATGGTTTTCTGACTTATTTCACTTTGTATGACAGACTCTTGGTCCATCTATGTCTGCAAATGGCAGGTTTTTTCCTTTATATGGTTAAGTAATACTCCCTTGTATACAGGTACCACATGCTCTTATCCATTCCTTTGTTGATAGACACTTAGGTTGCTTTCGTGTCCTGGCTGTTTGTAAATGGTGCTGCAGTAAACATTGGCACGTACGTATCTTGTGGAGTTACGGTTTTCTCCCCATATATGTCCAAGAATGGGATTGCTGGGGTCATATGGAAGTTATTTTTTTTTTTTAAGCCTCCACACTGTTCTCCACATTCCTGCCAACAGTGTAGGAGGGTTCCCTTTTCTCCATACCCTCTCCAGCATTTGTTGTAGATTTTTTGATAAACACCATTCTGATCAGTGTGAGATGGTATCTCATTGTAGTTCTGATTTGCATTTCTCTAATTATTAGTGATGTTGAGCATCTTTTCATGTGCCTATTGGCCATCTTTATGTCTTCTTTGGAGAAATGCCTATTTAGGTCTTATGCCCATTTTTTATTGGGTTTTTTTTTTTTTTGGTACTGAGCTGCACGAGCTGTTTGTATATTTTGGAAATTAATCTCCTTGTTGGTTGCTTAGTTTGCAAATATTTTCTCCCATTCTGAGGGTTGTCTTTTCATCTTGTTTATGGTTTCCTTTGTAATGCAAAAGCTTTCAAGTTTAATTAGGTCCCATTTATTTTTGTTTTTAAAAATAAAAAAAATATTAATGGAGAGTGACTGCTAATGACTGTGGGTTTCTTTCTGGGGTCATAAAAATGTTCTGGAATTAGATAGTCATGATGTTACAGCCTTGTGAATATACTAAAATGCACTGAGTTGTAAACTTTAAAATGATAAATTTTATGATATGTGAGTTATATGACCACAAAAATACAAAGAAATAAATTAAAAGTATGCATGCTCCTGTGCTCAGTCATGTTAAACTCTTTGTGACCTCATGGACTGTAGCCCACCAGACTCCTCTGTCCATGGGATTTTTCCAAGAATACTGGTGTGGGTTGCTATTTTCTTCTCCAGGGGATCTTCCCAACCCTGGGATCGAACCCATGTCTCCTGTATCTCCTGCATTGCAGGTGGATTGTTTACCACTGAGCCATCAGGGAAGCCCCCAAATTAAAGTTACACACCTTTACAAAGAAAAAATGAACTGTTTCTAAAAGGATGTACTGAAAGCTGGCAAAAGATGTAGTTTGAGGAAGTGGGGAGAAAATGATGGGAATGGAAGGGAGGCTTATTATTCACCATATACAGCAGTGTGTGCCTTTAAAATTCTGAAATATGCATTTGTATCACCTAATAAAAAATACCATACTTTATGGAAAGGGAATCTCTTAATTATTAAATATACTTTAACAATATAAAAGCAATTTAAGAAATTTTACCTATAAACTGCACAACTCCATTGTGATTTAACTTTGGTTTTATTGTCAAGTTACCAAATGAAGTATTTGAGAATATGAAGAAATGCATGTTTAGAGTAATTTTTAAAGAAAACTGTAAACCACTCGAGAAATTAGGCCATGCTAATTAGAAGGAATTAATTGGGTAATTGCATTTCACCTACTTAAAATCCCCCATCATCTATAATTGAAGTAACTTTCCTCTCTCCTTCCAGTACCTAAACCGTTATGTGGTATTGATGGTGTTGTGTAATAAGGTTCTGAATCCCTCATCAAAAGTGGCTTTATTTCAGTGGAGGATTCCATAAACCCTGTATGAGCTGATAATAATGGAAACAACCTTGAGATTATACACAATGTGATTGAACTTGATTAACTAAAGAGAATAACTTTATCCAAATACGATGATACACTATTATAACTGATTAAGGTGATACGAGGAGCCTTGAAGGGAAGGCCAAGAGGGAGGTAAAAATGCAGTTAGAGATGTTCTGCATGGCTTGGCAAGCAGTCTACCTACAACTGTCAGTGGTGCATGAATTTGATCTTTCTTATTCCCACACCCACTCCTTTTTTCCCGTGAGTGAAAATTGATCCAAAGGATATTGACTGACTTTTGAATTTCTTAGAAAAAGAAATCTTCAGAAAACTTATTTGGCACAAAGAGATGTGTTTACCACACATGGAGACCAATGTACTAGAAGAAAATCCATTTCCTAATTTAAGTATTAGCACAATGAATAGACTTATATAATCCTTTTTCTCTTACTGCTTTTGCAAGGAGCAATGTGAACATGAAATAGAGACACTCTTAAAGGATATCCGCTTCGTGTGTATTTGTTTCAGATATATAACAAAAGAAGATGTTGCTGCAGCCTCGATGGACAAGGTGAAGAATGACGGGGGTCATGTCCGACTGATCACAAAGGGGCCCAGGCCAGGGGACCCTTCTACTAAGTAAGAGGTTTTTTACTTGTCAGGCATAGTGTTACTAAGACTGTTTCTTTAAATGAATGTATTCATTTCAATAATGATAATTTACCTCTGTGTGACCACTTTACACGTTACAAAAAGCTTTCACAATGTAATAGTTCTGTCCTAGCAACGCTGTGAGGCTCCTGCTACCCTTATCTTAGAAATTAGAGATCAAGAAGATGCCTGAGGCCAAGTGGGTTATATGACCTGCCTCAGGCTACCAGATACTAGTACTGAGGTCCAATCTGGGCTCTGCCCCCCAGTCTTGAGTTCTATCATAAAAAGTTTTTCTTTTAACACTTCTAACAGCAAAGTAGCTATTGTAATTCCCATGCAGGACTTTTCAACATTCTTGAGTAATGTACCTTTTCCTTTAGTTTAACAAAGTGAGCTTATGTCCTGCCATGTTTCATCTCTAATTTTAATTCTGTCAACTCCGAGTTTACCTGTAGGAGGCACGTATGTAGCAAGTCTCCCGTTCTAATTCCTATCAGCACTGTTGGTTCCCTGGTTCTGTCACTGAATGGATGTTCTGTCTCCTGAAGGCCAGCAATATTCAGATGTTCATGGAAGTCTTGGTAATGGCCTCCTGGTCCTAATGAAGTGTGTGACCCAACACATTGAGTGAGTAGGATAGCCTGTCTTTTCACAGACTGAAGAAGCATTTTCTAACTTTTCATTTTCCATCTTCTCCAGACGCCTCAGAGTCTGTGTAACTTGAAGACATCTAAGTTCCAAAGAGAGGCAGCGTATTTGTATTCAAATTAATTTTTCTGAACACACCATTCTTTCTTTTCCTTGGTGTGTAAAAGAGTGCCGACTATAGCTATTAATATTTCATTTCCACAGTGAATCACAGATTTGCGTGCCCTATGTTTACTGTTTGTCAGCAAAGAAATGAAGTAACAATTATTTAAAATAGAGTAAGCCTTCATTAATTACCTATTCAATGTTTTGCCCCTTCTAGAAAATTTCTTGAAGATGGAGAATGTGTCCCATTTCTAAATCCCTGCACAGCCCAAGGTGATCTCACTCTGAAGGCTTCTACATCCAAAGGCTATTTGCAGGCTGTGGATAACGAAGGAAATCCACTTTGCCTTCGCTGTCAGCAACCCACTTGCCAAACTAAGCAAGAGCGTAAAGCAGATGCTTGGGATTCACGGTTCTGTTCTCTGAAATGTCAGGAGGAGTTTTGGATTCGATCTAATAATAGTTACCTGCGAGCCAAAGTATTTGAAATTGAACATGGTGTGTGTCAGCTGTGTAATCTGAATGCACAAGAACTCTTTTTACGTCTAAGAGATGCCCCTAAAAGTCAGAGGAAGAGTCTTCTGGATGCTACCTGGACCTCAAAGCTCCCATTGGAACAGGTAAATTTTAATCACTGACTGATAAAGACAGCATTGCACTGAGTGATGGACTCACTTTCCTCTTAAAACCTTTTTAATATGGGAATTTTCAGATATATTTGCAAAAGCAGAATAATGAACCCACACATCTGTCACCTGACTTTACCAACATTTTGCTATTCATTTTCATGTTTCCCTCACTTCAATTCTTTTTCTCTTCTGGAATTTTTTTTTTTATTGAATCCCCAGTTTTTTCTTTCTTCTTTTTTTCTTTATATTATTGTGTTGGTTTTGCCATACATTGACATGAATCTGCCATGGGTATACATGTGTTCCCCTTCCAGAACCCCCCTCCCACCTCCCTCCAGGTCATCCTGGTGCACCAGCCCTGAGCACCCTGTTATCATGCATCAAACCTGGGCTGGCGATTCATTTCACATATGATAATTTACATGTTTCAATGCTGTTCTCCCATATCATCCCACCTTTGCCCTCTCCCATAGAGTCCAAAAGACTGTTCTATACATCTGCATCTCTTTTGCTGTCTCGCATACAGGGTTATCGTTACCATCTTTCTAAATTCCATATATATGCATTAATATACTGTATTGTTGTTTTTCCTTCTGGGTTACTTCACTCTGTATAATAGGCTCTGGTTTTGTCCACCTCATTAAAACTGATTCAAATTATTCTTTTTAATGGCCGAGTAATATTCCATTATGTATATGTACCACAGCTTTCTTATCCATTCGTCTGCTGATGGGCATCTAGGTTGCTTCCATGTCCTGGCTATTGTAAACAGTGCAACAATGAACATTGGGGTACACGTGTCTCTTTCAATTCTGGTTTCCTCGGTGTGTATGCCAATTTATATAGAAATATAAAAAACCTCGAATAGCGAAAGCAATCTTGAGAAAGAAAAATGGAACTGGAGGAATCAACCTGCCTGACTTTAGGCTATACTATAAAGCCACAGTCAAGACAGTATGGTACTGGCACAAAGACAGAAATATAGATCAATGGAACAAATAGAAAGCCCAGAGATAAATCCACACACCTATGGACACCTTATATTTGACAAAGGAGGCAAGAATATACAATGGAGAAAAGACAATCTCCTGGAATTAAAGTAGATCTCAGACAGCATTTCATTTCACCCTTTTATCTTCCCTGGTGGCTCAGAGGTTAAAGCGTCTGCCTGCAATGTGGGAGACCTGGGTTCGATCTCTGGGTCAGGAAGATCCCCTGGAGAAGAAAATGGCAACCCACTCCAGTATTCTTGCCTGGAGAATCCCATGGACGGAGGAGCCTGATGGGCTACAGTCCATGGGGTCACAGAGTCGCACATGACTGAGCGACTTCACTTTCACTTTAGACTCTTTCATTATGTACTTTTCACAGATGAAGACTTTCTTTCTCCCTCCCCTTTGTTTTTCTCTTTTAAATCTAAACCCATAGCCCAATATCCATGATCACACCCAACGTAATTATAATTCCAGTTACAGTAAGTCCATGTTTGCTTTCCTAGATGGTCTCAAAGGTATCTTTTTACAATTGCTTTGTTCAAATTAGGATCAAAATATGACCTGCACATTGCATTTGGTCATTATACCTCTTATGTTTCATTTAATCTGTAATATAACCCCTTTCCTTTTTTTACTCTACTGATTGTTGATGAAACCGAGTCATTTGCCTGCGGGATTTCGCATATTCTGGATTTGTGTGTGGTCCACATTTTGGACCTGTATCCTCATGATGTTGTTTGACATGTTTCTCTATCTCCCTGACTTACTGAATAATGGTTATAAGATCTAGAAGTTTAATTAGATTCTTTTTTCAGCATTTTTTAATGTGACTATTTTTTAAAGTCTTTATTGAGTTTGTTACAGTATTGTTTATGTTTTATGTTTCGGTTCTTTGGCTTCAAGGCATGTGGGTTCTTAGCTCCCCCACAAGGAATCAAACCTGTACCCCCTGCACTGGAAGGCGAAATCTTAACCACTGAACCACTAGGGAAGTCCCTAACTAGATTCTCATTAGATTATTTTGGGAAAAGATCTTAACAGATGTCGCATTGCATTGAGAGGCACTTAGGATCTGGTCATTCCACTTTTCATGATGTTAATATTGAGTTACAAGGGGTAAACAGATAATCCCTAAAATGTAGTTCATTACAATACAAAGGAAACTTATATTTGTTTATCCCATTGTAAAATGTAATTTATGATAAAATACTCTTCTCAGCACAGTATTCTTAGTATCCACTTTGACTCCCAAAACTCAGTTGGGTTTCCAATGTTGTGATCCAAGCACTTCTAAACTTCAAACTAGAGCAAAATGTATAAATTTACAGTACACTTCGTTGTTAAAAATGACTCTACAAAAATACTGGACAAATTACAGCAAAAATCTTATAGTTTTATTTACTTGGTATTGCTGACTTAACTAATAAGCATTTCTGCAAAGATGAAGTTGCATGACTTTCAGAGCTAGGGAAATACACTATTCCCCTAACGTTATCGAAAGCTCTTAAAAGATCCTCTAGTCTAGTTGGTGAGAGGTATGTGACACCCATCCTAGACACATCAGCCAGACTCCAGCTACTGTCTGCTGCCTCCATGTGGAGACTTCCAGAAGACACACAAAAAATGACTCATGGACATCTGGAAGACAGTCTGTCCAAGAATGAAGAAGTAACATAGTATACATCTAGAAGAGGAGTGCTTAGAGAATAAGCAGTGCACATCCACTGGATCATCAACAAAGCAAGAGAGCTCCAGAAAAACATCTACTTCTGCTTTATTGACTATGCCAAAGCCTTTGACTGTGTGGATCACAATAAACTGTGGAAAATTCTGAAAGAGATGGGAATACCAGACCACCTGACCTGTCTCTTGAGAAACCTGTATGCAGGTCAGGAAGCAACAGCTAGAACTGGACATGGAACAACAGACTGGTTCCAAATAGGAAAAGGAGTACGTCAAGACTGTATATTGTCACCCTGCTTATTTAACTTATATGCAGAGTATATCATGAGAAACGCTGGGCTGAAGGAAGCACAGGCTGGAATCAAGATTGCCAGGAGAAATATCAGTAACCTCAGATATGCAGATGACACCACCCTTATGGCAGAAAGTGAAGAGGAACTAAAGAGCCTTTTGATGAAAGTGAAAGAGGAGAGTGAAAAAGTTGGCCTAAAGCTCAACATTCAGAAAACTAAGATCATGGCATCCGGTCCCATCACTTAATGGGAAATAGATGGGGAAACAGTGGAAACAGTGTCAGACTTTATTTTTGGGGATCCAAAATCACTGCAGATGGTGATTGCAGCCATGAAATTAAAAGATGCTTACTCCTTGGAAGGAAAGTTATGGCTAACCTAGATAGCATATTGAAAAGCAAACATTACTTTGCCAACAAAGGTCCGTCTAGTCAAGGCTGTGGTTTTTTCAGTGGTCATGAATGGATGTGAGAGTTGGACGGTGAAGAAAGCTGAGCACCGAAGAATTGATGCTTTTGAACTGTGGTGTTGGAGAAGACTCTTGAGAGTCCCTTGGACTGCGAGAAGATCCAACCAGTCCATCTTAAAGGAGATCAGTCCTGGGTGTTCATTGGAAGGACTGATGTTGAAGCTGCAACTCCAATACTTTGGCCGCCTCATGTGAAGAGTTGACTCATTGGAAAAGACCCTGATGCTGGGAAGGATTGTGGGCAGGAGAAGGGGACGACAGAGGATGAGATGGCTGGATGGCATCACCGACTCGATGGACATGGGTTTGGTAAACTCTGAGTTGGTGATGGACAGGGAGGCCTGGCGTGCTGCGATTCATGGGGTCACAAAGAGTCGGACATGACAGCGACTGAACTGAACTGAGGTCACAGATGAGGATGACTGGGGGAGAGAGGGTGATTCTTTCCAGAGGGGAGTTTAGGACGTAGAAAGCTGGCCCCAAGTGACTTAGAATTCTTGGGAAGAATAAAGAAGCAACTTCTGGATCACAAAATGTCACAGTGGAGACTGCTCAGCGCAAAAAATTTGGTTACAAATGAGACAACCAAAATGGATTTTTTTTTTCCTGAGCGCATATGCCACTTGCTTTATGTACAAGGCTGCCATATGACGTTGCCTCTAACAATGCCAACCTCAAAAATAAAAATCAATATGTATCTTCTAACTGAAGTTGGGAAGTTCAGTATAGAAGAGAGAAAGTCCGTCTACAGTGGGGTTCAGGTAGACCATTTACTGCTCTAGTTTGCTGCCTCCTAGGGCTGCACTCTCAGGCCAGACACTGTTCAGGTCCCTGTGCTCTCAGTGGGCGTGACAACTTTCCTAAAGCACTTCAGAGATGTGTCACAGGTTCCCATAGCCAGTAGCCATGAAATTGATTATAGAGTCTTCCTTGTTCAAGATCAAGGAAATAAAAACCACTTTCACACTAATCTTTGTCCCATTTAAACAACTCTGTCTACACTGCTATGCTGTGAGCTGTGACCTCAGATCAAATGCTAAAATGATACCAATTAAATGTCAGTCATCACTGGTTAAATATAAAGTGTGTCTACAAGGACTGGCCTAGGTAGTGTCTACTTTAAATGAATATCTTTGTTTATTCTAAATATTCAAGTTACAAAGGTCTGTTTTAGAAATTTGATTCCAGTCCATGTAACTTAGGAGGTTCTCAGGTAATCACAAAAGTTCTAAATGATCACTATTAAACTGTCATTGGTACAGGTACAAATGCATTTAGGTCAGCAATTAAAGACTGAGTTCATACTCAGAAGTTTTCCATTTCTTTTTTTTTTTTTATCAGTTTTGTTTTAGTAACTATATAAACTAGTTCAAAGGTGCATAAGCAACTGATTTTTTCCAGTCTGTCAGGAAGCTTGGTATTTTATACTTGCTTGTAATTGTTTCAAAATGGGTTTAGGTAAGGGGGGGAAAAATCTTTTTCAGAGACATATTTTTTATTGCTTTCAAATTGCTAACCTAGAGGGTTTTCCTACTCACAATAAAAGCTATAAAAAGCCACCCTAATGTATTTTTCCTTGTGATTTTGCTGTGTAAACATGACGGCACAATTCAGAAGTAACAGTTCCCACAGTGTATGTTGAAAATTGCTGACGCTGTGTTCTTCTTATAGCTTAATGAAATGATAAGAAACCCAGGGGAAGGGCATTTCTGGCAGGTGGACCACATCAAGCCCGTGTCTGGTGGAGGAGGACAGTGCTCCCTTGACAACCTGCAGACCCTCTGCACAGTCTGCCACAGAGAGGTCAGTGATGCTTGCAGACACACTGACTCCATCCTAAGACAGCTAATTGGAAACTGTGCATACACGTGTGGAGGATGACACTGGTGAATCTATATCCTGGTCTTGGATCTGAGATGTGTTTTATTCTTCTCATTACCTACCACTTGAGTTTTTTCTTGAGGTCTATGCAAGTTCTCAGTCACAGATGAAAAAGAAACTGCTTCCCTTTCTATTTATTCTAGGACCAGGAAATTTTCACCACTACCTAGAAGAAAATGAATGCAACTTACATATAGCATAGATTTGAAAAGACCCAGACCCTCAAACTAGAAGTTCAGTGAATTGGGACAGTGGCATATGTTTGCATCTGCAGCTAAATATGTCCTAAAATATCTGAGAAAATGAATAGATTATCTCTAGGACCAATTCAGTTCCACATACAGGCATTACACTGTTGACCTAAATATGAAACCTATTAATCTTGGTACATCTTGGAGCAATTACCTAGTGCTTAAAACAAAAGGAAAGAATAACATAATATGATCTGTCAACTAGGATGAATTTTTAACAGGTAGTTCAGCAAAAGGTCGCAGGATCTACCTGTTAAGATATAATCTTAGAAAGCAGCATACATTTAATATGCAACTTTGCACCCAACTTTTTTTCCACTTATGGCAAAATTTAGGCATTTTTCCATGTTCCTGTGATAAGCATTCAGTGTTTATCATCTAAAATGGCTGCATATCATTCTATTGAGTACATCTCTACGGTGGTTAATTACGCCAGTCCCATACTGATGAACACTGAAGTTGTTTACATTCTTTGGTTCATATACACAATGCTGCCAACCACATTTTTTTGGTATACCATTTTTTACATTTTGAGGTTGTTCCTTAAGCTAGATTTGCAGATGTAAAATCATTGAGTCAAGTTTTAAGACTGCAGGAGATGAATTCTCTCCATGCGCTTTTCCAAAGGATTGTACTCAGATATGCTCCTTCAATCCTGGCGGTGAAAAGTGCCTGCTTACCTGCACTGGTATGGCTGCTGTAGTGAAAGAATTATTTTGTTTACCTGTTATTTTTTGAAAATGGGTTAGGTAAGGGGGGGAATCTTTTTCAGAAATATATTTTTTATTGCTTTCATATTGCTAACCTAGAGGCTTTACTTTAAAGACCCTGGTATTTGTAAAACTGCTAATCAACTGTATTTACATTTTGAGAATTTTTCAGATCCTTTGCCAGTGTTCATATCATATGAGCACTTTCTTAGCCTCTTTTTAATATTTCAGATTCCTCAATTCACAAACTTTATTGTGTAAAAATTATATAAATAACTTTTACATAAATAGGATCATGTCATAAGAAGGGCTTTGTTTTTTAGTTTTAACCTTTTTTTCCTCATCTTACCCCTTCTACCTGGATAACTTCACACATACAAGGACTTCAATTGGGCAAAATGTCATCTGATTTCTCAACTGTGTAAACTGTTAGCACATTCAGGATCTGTAAGAAAATTAAGATACAGCAAAAGAGAATGCTGTGCCTTCTTCTGTAATCACCTTTTCAGAGTCCCATGAAAAATGTTATTTATATTAGCAAAAGAACCCAATTCTGTTCTATCTCATTTTGTTTTTTGCATTGGCTTGGGTGTTAGGTTGGGAAAGGCTTTAAGCCCAGAGAACAGGAGGTGGGCAGGCCCTGCACACACCTAGACCTCAGGGTTATTGGCTTAGAAACCCCACTAAGGGCAAAGCACTGGTACACGAGTGTGGTGATAATGTATATTTTTTTTCAGAATTAACAGAATTTTTGAGTTGCTGTAGCCAGTACTTTAATTCTAATATGTGTACACATGCATTACTTTTTTTAACTTTTAGAGAACTGCTGGACAAGCCAAGGAACGAAGCCAGGTGAGAAGACAATCTCTGGCATCAAAGCATGGATCAGACATCACACGATTTTTGGTAAAGAAATGAAGCATAAACATTTTTAAGTGGATGACATATGGTTTATATGAAGAGAATTCACCAAATTTTTTTTGTGCTTGTCTAATATTTTTTTTTTTTTGAAGTTTTAAAACATTGTTAAGTTTAATGTTGGTACGCCATGTTTCAAGATTCAGTTGGTACAATTTACATCATGTTTTATACCACTTCATCTTTGCAAAGACATCAAACACACACAGATACACAGTTAATAACTGAGAAATCACAGATCTTCTGATCTATACTTTCAAGTTTGTTCGATCGTGATACATCTGATAAGGATCATCAGCATACCAGTTTCGCCTCTTCCAGAAAGACGTTGTCATTTTATCTAAGAGCTTACTCTGGGTTTTACTGCAGAAGACAAATTCCCTCAAGCGTCTTTTTCTTGCAACCGTCTTTTTCCATAATTTTTTCTTATAACCAGCCTTCCTCCTTAGCCACAGGCCACTATGAAGTCGAAGAAACCTATAGATAACAGCTTTCACAGTCTTCCTCTTGCCTTTTCTTGAACTGTAGTATGTCACAGTTCTGACTGGTGGCTTCAGGACATTTGGGAGTAAGAGGGCCATTCTATTGAGGACTGTGGAAGTCTGCCCACATGTCAGATTTCTGAAAGACGTGATCAGTCTGGGAGCAGAGGACACAACTGGTGTCTGAATATGACTGAAATGTTGGGAGGACAGTACAGAATTAAGACAGGCATTCTTGGTGCAGTTTCTATAGGCTGAAGATGCCAAAATGTTCAGGGGCCGTAAAATTCCGGAGGCTGCTCTCACGGCACCGGCGAACACGGAGGCCGCCATCTTGTGACGACGCCCTACGGCGGCCGCATTGGGTCTAAAAGCCTCAGGACAGGAGGGCCTTGAGGAAAACTAACCCTTCGGGTAACAGAGTCGAACCCCTCTCTGTGCTTGTCTAATATTTTAAAAGTGAAAATTTTCAGGACACAAATCAAGAATTCATCTTCCCTTTTCATGTTAAATGCTTTTAGTGTTGATACTTTTTGAAAGTACTTAACAAACTGAAATACAATACTAAATATTTCTATGATCTTCTTGATATCATGCAGACTCCATTATATTTCAGTAAGGTTTGGTTAAGCTTTCAATTTCCCCTGACTATACCTTAATCACTGTATTATGCATAGATTGTTTTTGAAAAATATACTCTCAATTACTTGAAAAATGCTGCTGGGTTAGTATTGGTCATGGACTGCTATCTGCCCAAATGCAACATTGTAAAGCCATAGGGAAATTTTGGAGGCAAATCATCATCATTCAGGAATTCTAGACCAATCATGACCTCCTTGCTTAGTATGCAAGAGAGATTCTTGTTCAGAATGCCTCCAAAATGAACCTGGGGTGCATATTTTGAGTGTTGTCTTCATTTTATCTCTTAGCCAGTTGTCTTTATTGAAAAGATGCTTTTGAAAATAACCTAATTGGACCCATGGTATTTGTGGACAATTCAGGGATTCTGGATGAAGTAACTGTTAAAATGTGTTTTAAAAAAAACCAAAATGCCATTTAAACTTCATTTTTTAATTTGTCTTAATGCATAAAACTAGGCTTACTGTCAAAGCACTCTGTGTCTCACGGTTATCATTTTCTGTTTTTAAAGTCCTATTTCATTAAAAGGGTATTCCTGAAATTTCTTTTAAAAGGGATGATGATGATAAAACACTTTTTCTAAAGTATGATCAGATGGAGATAAATATTTAAAAAGTACAAGGGTAACATTAAAATGTAATTGATACTCAGACATAAAAAAGAGTGATCCAGCAATACATCAGAATCAATATGTCAGAACTCACAAAGTACAGGGTCAAGGAAGACCTACATTCACAAAAGGCCTGTTTGCAAATACTGTTTGAATGTAACATTAGTTTGAGTACTCTTTAATTTTAATTAGTAGCTGGTATTTCACAACATGGAGGACTTATATTTTTATAAATATTATACAATCATTAATCTTCCAGAGTTTTTTTTAAGTTTACAGTATTTCATTGACATGATGTAACGTGTGTGTTCAGTCGTGTCTGACTCTTTGTGATCCTGTGGACTGTAACCTGCCACGCTCCTCTGTCCATGGAATTTTCCAGGATTTTACTGGATTGAGTTGCCATTCCCTTTCTCCAGGGCTTCCTGACCCAGGGATCGAATATCTCCTGACTCATGTCTCTTGCGCCTCCTGCATTGGCAGGCAGATTTTTTTTTTACCTGTACCACCTGGGAAGCCCCTTGTATGAGATCTAATTTTACAGTTCATTTTTAAATCTGCAAATCATCTGCTTTGCTGGTGAGGCTCTTTGCAGTTTTCTGCCTCATTGCCAGGGTAACCAAGGATCTCTCACAGTTGAGAGCTGAGAAGCCAGCACACTCCTTTTCCCCCAGCATGAGATATTTGCAAGTGAGACTGGTCTAAGTAGGTCAGATTTGAGTGGAGCTTGCTCTTTAGATCAAACTAAAGTGGTAATTCTAGGGAGAAAATTCTCAGTGTGGGAACTATATGAGAGTTGGAGGTGAAATGACCCATGAAGATCGTTTCTCTGTTTGCCAGATTTCAAAATTCCGGTTAAAAATGCTATAAGAGCATCAAAAAAATTACAAATAGGGCTTCCATGGTGGCTCAGAAGGTAAAGAATCTGCCTACAATGCAGGAGACCTGGGTTCAATCCTTGGATTGGGAAGATCCCCTAGAGAAGGGAATGGCAACTCACTCCAGTATTCTTGCCTGAAGAATTCCATGGACAAAGGAGCCTGGTGGGCTACAGTTCACAGGGTTGCAAAGAGTCAGACACAACTGAGTAACTTTCACTCACTCACTCAGGATATATTTAACCAAGGAGATGAAAGCTTTGTACACTGGAACTACAAGTCTTTGGTGAAAGAAACTGAAGAAGACACAAACAAATAGAAGAAATTCCATGTTCCTGGATCAGAAAAGTTAATATTGTTAAAATATCCATACTACCTGAAGCAATCTATAGATTCAATACAATCCTTATCAAAATTCCAGTGGCACTTACGAAGAAATAGCAAAAATCCTAAAATGTGTATGGAATTGATAGCCAGAGCACTCTTGAGAAAGAAGAACAAACATACCATTTTTCTGCCCATTTTTTGATTGGGTTTTTTTTTTTCCATATCTAGCTGCATGAGCTGTGTGTATATCCTGGAGATTAATCCCTTGTTAGTTGCTTCATTTGCAAATTTTTTTTCCCATTCTGAGGGTTGTCTTTTCCTTTTTTAATGGTTTCCTATGCTATGCAAAAGATTTTAGGTTTAATTAGGTCCTGTTTTTATTTTTAATTGTTATTACCCTAGGAGGTAGATAAAAAAAAGATACTGATGCAATTTATATCAAAAATTGTTCTATAGGGGGAACATATGTATACCCATGGCAGATTCACATCAATGTATGGCAAAAACAACATGATAATGTAAAGGGAAAAATAAATAAATTAATCGTAAAAAAAAATTTTGTTCTATGTTTCCTCTAAGAATTTTATAGTATCTAGCCTTACATTTAGGTCTTTGGTCCATTTTGAGCTTTTTTTCTGTATGGTGTTATAGTGGGCTCAACTTTCACTCTTACATGTAGTTTTTCTAGCACCACTTAATGAAAAGGCTTTCTTCAATGTAAATTCTTCCCCTGCTTGTCACAGATTAATTGACCATAGGTAGGTGGGTCTATTTTTTTAATTTTATTGGATTGTATAGTTGACTTACGATGTTGTTAGTCTCAGATGAACAACGAAGATTGTTGATTCAGTTTTGCATATACATATATATTTTCATTCTTTTTCAGATTCTTATATAGGTTATCACATAATACTGAGTTTCCTGTGCTATATACAATAGGTCCTTGTTTGGTTATCTATCTTATATATAGTAGTATGTTCAGAGAAAGCAATGGCACCCCACGCCAGTACTCTTGCCTGGAAAATCCCGTGGATGGAGGAGCCTGGTGGGCTGCCGTCTATGCAGTCGTGCAGAGTACCACTTATTTGTGGAATATTAAAATAAATAATAAATAAATATTAAATAAATAAATTTATTTATTATTTATTAAATAAATAAATATTAAAATAAATAAGTGATACCACTTATTTGTGGAATATTAAAATAAATAATACAAATGAACTTATTTACAAATCAGAAATAGACTCACAGACACAGAAAACAAACTTATGGTTACCACAGGGGACAGTGGGGAGTGGGAGGAGATAAATTAGGAGTTTGGGGTTAACATATACACACTGCTATTTATAAAATAGGTAAACAACAAGGACCTACTGTATAGCACAGGACACACAACTGAAGTGACTTAGCAGCAGCAGCAGCAGCAGCAGCAGCAGCAGTATGTTAACCTTATATATATAGTGTATGTTAATCCCAAGATCCTGATTTATCCCTGCTCCCACATTTTCCTTTTGGTAACCATAAATTTGTTTTTTATATCTATAAGTCTGTTTCTATTTTATAAATAAGTTCAGTTGTATCATTTTTTAAAATTAGATTCCACATAGAGTGATATCATATGATATGTCTTTATCTCATTTCACTTAGTATGATAATCTAAGTCCATCCATGTTATTGCAAATGGCATTATTTTTTTTTCTTATTTATGGATTATGGATATGAGGGGTGTAGCTGTTGGGGGGGGGAGATGGTGGAATGAACTGGGAAGTTGGGATTGACACATATACACTACTATGTGTAAAACATATAAATAACATATATAGCACAGGAAACTCTACTCAATGCTCTGTGGTGACCTAAATGGGAAAAAAATTTAAAAATGGGGTGATATGTGTATACATATAGCTGGCTCACTTTGCTGTACAGCAGAAACTAACAACATTTTTTTTTCTTTACTTACTAACAACATTTTAAAGCATCTATACTCCAATAAAAATTTAAAAATAAAAAGTTTTAGATTTTGCATAGCAAAGGAAGCCATAAACAAAACAAAAAGACAACCTATAGGTTGGCAGAAAATATCTGCAAATGATGTGACCAGCAAGGGATTAATTTCCAAAACAGACAAACAGCTCAAATAGCTTAATATGAAAAAAAAAATTTCAAAAAATGGGCAGAAGACCTAAATAGACATATCTCCAAAGAAAACATACAGATGGCCAACAGGCAAACGAAAAAGTAGATGCTCAAGACTGCTCATTATTAGAGAAATGGAAATCAAAACTACAAAGAGGTATCACCTCAGACCAGTCAGAATGACCATCACCAAAAAGTCTACAAATAGTGAATAATAAATGCTGATGAGAGTGAGGAGAAAAAGGACCCTCCTACACTGTTAGCAATAATGTAATTGGTACAACCCCTATGAAAAACAGTATGAAGTCTCCTTAAACTAAAAATAGAGTTACTGTAATATCTAGACCCACTCCTGGACATATATCTGGAAGAGACAAACTCTAATTCGAAAAATATACATATACCTCAGAGTTCATAGCAACACTATTTATAGTATCCAAGACATGTACGCAACCTAAATGTCCATTGACAGATGAATGGGTAAAGATGTGGTAAATATGTATATACAAAGACTGATACTCAGCCATAAAAAGGAATAAAATAATTTTATCTGCAGCAACATGGATTGACATAGAGATTATCATGTTAAGTGAAGTAAGTTAGACAAAAACAAATATCATGATACCACTTATTTGTGGAATATTAAAATAAATAATACAAATGAACTTATTTACAAATCAGAAATAGACTCACAGACACAGAAAACAAACTTATGGTTACCACAGGGGTCAGTGGGGAGTGGGAGGAGATAAATTAGGAGTTTGGGGTTAACATATACACACTGCTATTTATAAAATAGGTAAACAACAAGGACCTACTGTATAGCACAGGGAACTACGTTTAATATCTCATAATCTATAATCAAAAAGAATCTGAAGAAATATATATATTGTGTGTGTGTGTATATATATATATATATATATATATATATATATAACATATATTAAGAATATATGGGCTTCCTTGGCAGCTCAGCGGGTAAAGAACCCACCTGCAATGCATGAGACCACAGTTCGATTCCTGGGTGGGAAGATCCCCTAGAGGAGGGCATGGTAACCCACTCCAGTATTCTTGCCTAGAGAATCCCCATGGACAGAGGAGCCTGGTGGGCTGCAGTCCTTGGGGTCGCAGAGTTGGACACAACTGAGCAACTAAGCACAGCACATATTAAAATGTGTATTATAAGTGAAACATTTTGCTGAGTCACTAACATAACACTGAAAATTAACTATACTCCAATAACATAATATAAAAAGAAAATACAGTATTGTAAATAGATGGGCTCCCAACTCCCAAACACCAAAATATGTTAGCAAATAATAAGAGATATTAAGGGAGAAACAGACACAATGCAGTAATTGTAGGGGACTTCAATATCTCTCTATCACCAATGGATAGATCATCCACAAAGAAAATCAAAAGGAAATGTTGGAATTGGACCACGTGTTAGAACAAACTGACTTAACAGATATACAGAACATTCTATCCAACAGCAGCAGAATACACATTCTTCTCAAGTGCACATGGAACATCATCTAGGATAGATCACAAGATAGATGACACACACAAAAATGTTAGCAAATTTATGACAGATCATTCAGCTGTTTTTTCTGAACACAATAAAATGGAACAATAAAATAAGAGAAAAGCGAGAATATCTACACATATGTGGAAACTAAAAACACACTTCTAAACAACCTCTGGATCAAAGAAGAAACAAAACTGGAAATGAAAAATTATTTCAGTGCAAATGAAAATGCAACATACCGAATACTGTAGGATGCAGCAAAAGCAGTTCTCAGAGGAAAGCTTACAGCAAAAATTCATAGAGTAAGAGATTAAAATAAACAACCTACCTAACCTTGCACCTCAAGAACTAGAAAAAGAACAAATTAAGTCCAAAAAATAACAGAAAGAAGGAATTAATAAAAATCAGAAAAGATATTAATGAAATATAGATCAGAAAGGATCAACAAAAGTAACTGATTTTTTTGAAAAGATAAACAAAAGTGACCATCCTTTAGCTAAGCTAACTAAGGAAAAGACAGGGAAAGTCACATCCATGAACACTTCTTACCACAGCTGAAGGGACAACCCAAGGCTAGATAGTGACCCACAAATTATGCCCAAATGGGGCTGGGATGAAAAGGTAAACTGGACTGATTGGGTGTTTCTCTATAGAACTGGAAAAGTGAAAGATCGAGCTATTTATTAACAGAAACTGGTACTGAAAGGCGGTGATGTAGAGGGAAAAGAAGTTGCCATGCATTGATTCCCAGAGGGATCAAACTGGACAAGAGGCCAGCTGGGACTGGGACAGAAAGACAGTTACTCAGAGCCAAGTCGCCTTCATAGCCAAACACTAGGAGGAGAAGCTGCGAATTCCTGCTGCTAAGTTTCTCTAGAGCTGACCCAGATCCCAAAACCCAGGCTCTAGACTCCATGGTCAGGCCTGTGATGGCTCAACTTCATTCCATGGTCTTCACTGCTCTCTGAGGATCCTGTTCTTTACCACCAAAAGAACCCAACTGCATCCCACCAACCAATGCTTTTCCCCATGAAATTGAAAAATAAATGATCCTTAATGATTTTGTAAATATAAGCCTGAAGTCATTTATACAATTTAGCCATTAATGCTGTATTATATTGTGTTTTAACCATATCATTAACCAACTAAAAATTTGAAAACCACTTAAAGCCAGCTGGTCTCTGGGCTGATTTAACAAAATACCATAAACTAGATGGCCAACCAGCAAAAGAAATTGATTTTTCATGGTTCTGGAGGCTGGAAATCTGAGATCATGGTGCCAGCATGGTGAAGCTCTTATGAAGACCCTCTTTTGGGATGCTACCTGCTGACTTCCTGCTGTGTCCTCATGTGGCAGGAACAGTGAGAGAGCTCTCTGGGGTGTCTTTATAAGAACACTAACCCCAATCATTAAGGTTCCACCTCATGGCCTAATCACCTTCCAAAGGCCCCACCTCCTAATGCCATCACCCTGTGGATTAGGATTTCAACATAGGAATTCTAGGGGAACACAAACATCCAGTCGTCCTTTTATTAAATCTATCAGGCTTCCCTGGTGATCCAGTGTTTAAGAAACTACCCTGCAATGCAAGGGTTCAATCCCTGGCTTGGGAAGATCCAACATGCCAAGAAGTGGCTAGGCCCGTGTGCCACAACTACTGAGCTTCACACTGTAGAGCCTGCAAGCCCCAGCTATTGACGCCCATGGACTCTAGACCCCATGCTCAGCATCGAGAGAAGCCGCTGCAATGAGAAGCCTACACACCATGAGAGTAGCCCCCACTAGCTGTAACTAGAGAAAGCCTACACGCAGCAACGACGAGCCAGCACAGCCAAAAATAAATAAAAATCTTAAAAAAAAAAAATCCCTCCTTTAGCCTTCTTTCTCTCTAGGGCCAGTTTTTTTACATGGAACCACATGGATAGGCTGATGCTGGGTGGTCAACGAGTCACCCACTAGCCTTCTTGCTTCCAGGCATGACTCAAACCCATGTATCAGCCAAGTGACCACATGCCATGGCCACCGCATGCTGTACCTGAGACACGCACGTGGACTGAACCTCTGGCCTTCCTGTGCATCTGGCCAGGCCCTTCAGCTCTCACAGCCTAGCCGTGCTTGCACCCTGCCCAGCTCCTCCCATCACTAAACCTGAGCAGCACGTGGGATAGTCACAGAGAGACCTAGAATCATCCTCTTGCAGAGAGGTAGGGAGAGGGCTAAGAGAACACCTGCACCCGTGGGCCCAGGCGCATTTCCGCAGCGTAGGAGTACTTGAGTATCCTGATTCTCCCACAGGACTCGCTGGGTGAACGGTTCCCACGACAACCCAGGGAGGTCCGTCTCAGACTCCTCCCAGCCGCACCCCTGTGCCTAGAGGTCAGTGGGCTTTCCCCATAGGAGGCTGTGCACCAGCTTTGAGGGTGGTTTTCAACCAGAACACTGTTGTGGAACCTCATAAACACAGGAAGGAAACATGTCCGGCTCTCCAATCAGATGGCAAGACCTGAAACTCTCAGGCTCTTTGGACAGGTTTATTTTTAGACTCTACGGTTCAGCAGGGCCCATCTTGATGGGACTGTGTTCGCCTGGCTCACACCCATTTCATGGAAGCTGCCTTCTGACACCACAGCCAGTTAAGCTACATATGCCTTCACAGGGCTGCAGGAAGGAGCCTTTTAAACTTATTCAAAGTGCTTTGGCTTCCCTGATTTGACCTCCCACTAAGGGGAGCCAGCCTGTTAACCTGAATGCTGAAGAAGAGGGGCTCACTACTTGTAGTCATTTTGTACCCCCTCCAACCGAGATAATGAAGAATATCAATTAAGAGTATTCCTAGGCTCCAGAACCAGCTGAACATGTTAAACTGGTGCAGAGAGGAGCCCCTGCCTCTTGGCTGGGGTAGGACCAGGCAGGCAGGAGGTCCAGCCAGCTTCCGAGGTGCAGGGGTCAGCCCTGGCCAAAGAGAAGATGACCAGGCCTCTCCTCACGCTGCCCTCCCACCATGATGTTATCCCCCCAGTCCCAGAATAGTTGAGAACGTTTTGGAAATTCACACTCTAAAAATATTTCCTTTTTTCATGTAGGCAAGATAACACAGGAGTGACAGTGGGTTACTAAGAATGCTGTTCCCTCGTTATGTAACACAGACAAAAATAAAGAGTGTTCTGGGCCAAAAATAGGGCTGAAAAAGAGGAATGGGAATAAATAGCACTGACAAGTCATTATTTACTCAAACTGTCAAATGGCTGAAGAAGAAAAGTTCTGATCCATGTCTCCATCGCGGATTAGACAGGTCTGACTGGCCTAGAAGCAGCCCAGGTCACCTTCCTGACAAGTGTTTGACACAAGAGAGGCCATGTACAGTGGAGGCCACTCGCTCAGGCAAAGTCGCAGAGGAGCACGCTCTCCCACCCATCAGCAGCCAGCGATGAGACAGGGGGCTCCTGGATGCCGTGAGCACAGCGCATCCCTCAGGAGACAGCAGCCCATCCTGTGTCACCAGACAGACAGGGCGCCAATTGCACTGGGGCACACAGAGCAGTGCCCTTGCTGGGGGCTACTGTGCGGGCAGATGGCTGTGCCAGGCTGGATACAAGGCACAAACCCCTCTCCCAACCAAGCAGCGGGCCCCTTGGGTCAGAGTGAGACATCCAGACCCATCCTGGCTCTCACTGCCCTCCTCCCGGGCTTTTCCAAGTCCTGCTGGTGTTGCTTACTGAATCTCTCACACCCTCACCAAAATGGTCAAGGCCACTGCCATGTCACACAGGGGTCACTGTGGTGACCACCAGTGTCTGATGGGTCTGAGTCTAGGCTTGCACCTCTGTCACTCCACTGAAAACTTTCCAGAGTTTCTCTGCTCTCACTCAATCAGCTCCAAACTCCCCAGTGGGGCCTGTGAGGATCATGAACCAGCCGCCACTTCGCTCTCCACTCTGGCCGCACAGGCACCAGGGCTGGGGGCCTCCGCAGATGAGCCTGAGGCCTGGAAAGCTGCACGACACTTCCCAACTTGCCGCCCCAGCCATCTGCCTTGACAACGTCTACCTGGCCTTTAAACTTAAGTAACTTCTTCCATAGAGCCTGTGAGCCAAGGAGGGGGAAGCAAATCAAAAGAAAACCAACTCACTTGATGAGCAGGTAGAGATTTCAGGGTCCCTCTTCTTGTTTTGTCATCTGTATGAACACTGGATGTGTCTCCACAAGAAAAAAGGGCTTGTAGCCAACAGTTACGCAGTCACTCATCCACAGCTGGGCCACTTAGTACCTAAGTACCCGGACCATGCTGGACGCTTTTCAGACATCATCTTGTTGAATATTTGTAACAATCTGTTGGGTACTTTTGTCCCCATTTAAGTGGAAGAGGAGGTTCAGCAGCAGCTCGGTGTCTGTGGCTGATGAGAAGGCAGAGGTTTGGAACCCAACTCTCCGGAGCCAGGCCCCTGCCTTTGTCATCAGGTCCCAGGGCTCACCAGCAACAAGAGCAGCCCCCATCCATCTGGATGACTTTTGGGCAATGCTTTCACAGGAGGAATTGTGATCTCACCCCCTTTGAAAAAAAATATGCTGAGGTCCTAACTCCAGTACTTCTGACTGTGACCTGGTGCAGAAATAAGGTCACTGCAGAGGTAACTAGTTCAGATGAGGTTGTGCTGGAGTGGGGCAGCTGGTGTCATAAAAAGAGACAGACACACTGGGGTAGGGGGCATATTCTGCCCTGTGACCACAGAGGCAGAGACTAAAGTGCTGCAGCTGGGAGCTAAGGATCACCAAGGGTGCCAGCAACCACCAGAAACCAGGAAAAGGCAAGGAGCCTCCTCCCCAGCAGGCTTCGGAGAGCACGGTCCTGCCAACACTCTAATTTCCGACTTGGGAGCCTCCAGAACCGTGAGACAATAAATTGCTGCCGTTTAATATCATCCGGTTTGCGACACTCTGTTACTGCAGCCTTAGGAAATGAATACAGTGATGAATTCTTTTCCTCTCCTGGGAAATAGTTTTTATCACAAGCCTGCTACGTACTGCAGACACTAAACTCAACAGCTTTGAACCCAACTAACAGCATCTCCAGCACGAACCAGCCCAGCCTGCAAACTTCTCCCTCACAAGTCATTCACTTTACCTGTTCTGGAACAAAGGTGAAGACAAATCTGCAAAACGTAAGAAGAAAATAAACATTCTATCATGGTTCTGCATGTAATAAAAATTCCAGCATTTTTTTTCAGCCTGCTAGGGAAGACATGTACTTTTCTTAGAAAGGCTCACTCAGCTGGAAAGTGGGGGGAGGGGCCAAGAGGAGCATGACCCCAGAGAACAAGTGGTCTTCTGTCCAGCTGCTTACCTGGGCGGATAAACTCAGCCTGGGAATGGTTCCTGCTGTAGGTGAGCCTTCACTTGGGGAATTTATCAGTGACCACCGGTCAGACATCACAAGCTCCCAGGGGAAACACTGCTGGCAAAGAAGTTATGTGAATACGAACTAGCTTTATTTTGCATTTCTCGAGTTAGTTAAGCCCACTTTCGCAGGCTGATGCCAAGCTCCACTTCTCAGAGATGGAGCAATGTCAGCAGCAGGCCTCTGGCTTTCAGGAGCTAATATTCTGCAATGTTCTGGTTTCATGGTGCCCAGTGACAAAGAAATTGAGTTGAGAAGATTCAAACACAACAGTTTTGCCACCAAGAGGCATCCACTCATTCATTCATTGCTTGCCGAATGCCCAGTCCTATCCTTTACTCTGCACGCAGGGAACAAGAGAGGGTCACAGTTGGCTTGTTAACAGACTCAACTGGCTTCATACTCTTGCCCTGGTCCTCATCCTACCCTCCTGCCCCTTGCTCTCCAGTTCCCGGCAAGGAACAGTGCACAGCAACAAAACCCCATCCAGCTTAGGGCAGAAGTGTTAAGTATGCCGATGGTTGGAAGAAACACAATCATGGCTTCCAGCAGTCACCTCTGTTCTTTCCCAGTAGGAAATGCATGCCTTTGTTACTTTGTTACTCTGATGCCTTTGTTACTTTGCAACCACAGGTACCGGCCAGTGCTTTGTCTGCATCTTACTCAATGTCTCAATGGCATTTGACACATTTCATCAACTACCCCCTTCAAAGATTTTTTTCTTGGCTTCTAGGAAATCACACTTCCAGTTTTCCTTCTACCTCAGTGGATCCTCCTTCTCAGTATCCTCTGGCTGTCCTCCTCTTTCTGATCTCTGGCTCAGTCCCTAGAGCATCTCCTGCTGAAGGGTCTCAATACTGTTCTACAGCTTAAGTTCTATCTATGCCTATATTTCCCAATTTATAGCAGTAGCCCTAACCTTTTCCTGAAACTCCAATCTAATCACCTTTGACTGTTGTTCTGTTGTTCAGTCACTAAGTCATGTCTGACTCTTTGTGACCCCACGGACTGCAGCATGCCAGGCTTTCCTGTCCTTCTCTATCTTCTTAAGTTTGCTCAAACTCATGTCCATTGAGTCAGAGATGTCATTCAACCATCTCATCCTCTGTCACTCCTCCTCCTGTCCTCAATCTCTCTCAGCATCAAGGTCTTTTCTAATGAGTCGGCTCCTCACATCAGGTGGCCAAAGTATTGAAGTTTCAGTGTCAGCATCAGTCCTTCCAATGAATATTCGGAGTTGATTTTCTTTAGGATTGACTAGTTTGATCTCCTTGCTATCCCAGGGACTCTCGAGTCTTTCTTCTCCAGCACCACAGTTCAAAAGCATCAATTCTTCAGCGCTCAGCCTTCTTTATGGTCCAACTTTCACACCCATACATGACAACTGAAAAAACCATAGCTTTGAATATACAAACCTTTGTCAGCAAAGTGATATCTGCTTTTTCATATGCTATCTAGGTTTGCCATAGCTTTTCGTCCAAGGAGGAAGTGTCTTTTACTTTCGTGGTTGCAGTCATTATTTGTGATTTTAGAGCCCAAGTAAATAAAACCTGCCACTGTTTCCATTGTTTCCCCATCTATTTGCCATGATGGGACCAAGTGTATTAGTTATCTGTTGCTATATAACCTATGGCCCCCAAGTTGAGAAGCTTAAAACAACAAACATCCTCTCACAGTGTCTGAGAACTGGCAATCCAGGAGCTGCTCAGCTGGGTAATTCTGGTTCAACGTCCCTCAGGAGGCTGCAGTCTTCTGAGGCTGGGGAGAACCTGCTTCCAAGCATATATGGCCACTTGCAGGAGCCCTCATTCTTCAGAAATGGGCCTCTCCCTAGGGTGGTTTGTGACATGGCAGTAGACCTCCACCAGAGTTATCCAAGAGAGAAAGTCACCCTGAGATTAATGTCTTTCATAACCTATTGGAAATCTTTTTTTTTTTTTTTTTTTTTGGTACTCAGGATCTCAGTTTCTCACCCAGGGATTGAATCCACACCGTCTGCAGTAGAAATGTGTGTCTTAACCATTGGGCCACCAGGGAAGACCCATCTTGGAAGTCATATACAAACATTTTCTCTATGTTTTGTTGGTCACAAAGACCAGTCTTGGTACAATTTTTTGGGGGTGGGAACTACAGAAGGGTTTGAATCTGGAGAGAAGAAGTGGAGAACAACTGGGACCATCTTAGATGCTGGCTACCACAGGTAACTAATTGGTATCTCAAAATTAACATATCCTAACTCAAAATCTGTTTTTATAGTTTTTCTCTTTTTTTAAACTCCTTTGGCCAGTCCATTCGGCTTGCCAGGATCTTAGTTCCTCAGCCAAGGATTGAACCTGTGCCCCCAGCAGTGGAAGCACAGTCTTAACCACTACAATGCCAGGGAATTCCCCTAACTCAAAATCTTTACTCACATCAGCCCCCAAAACTTGCCCATCCCACAGTCGTACCCATCTCAGTAAATGACAGCCTCATTGACTCAGTTACTCAGGTCCCAAACTTCCAAGTCATCTATGATCCTTTCTCATACCCTCAGTAATTCTATCAGCAAATCCTGTGCATTCCACCTTCAAAACACGTATCAAATCTGATCACTTTTTACACCCTCCACTGCTACCACTCTGCTCCAGACACTCCCAACCAGTTTCACTGCTTCCACCTCCGCCTCTGCACTGTATTCTCCAGGGAGCAGCCAGAGTGAAGTTTTCAAATGCTGTAACATGATACCATGCCTCCCTCCCCCATTCAGAATTCTCCACTGACTTTCCCTCAGTCGAGAAAACAAATCCAGCCTCCGAACGTTTAGTGCATTATCTGGTCCTTACACATTTGTCCACCTGTCTCCTTTACTACCCCTTCCTTCACTTACTGTAATCTCTGCAACCACTCTATGGTCTTTTCTCACTGCCCCTGACATACCACGTTCTTTTCTAGCCCCTGGGGGATCATCTCCCAGACATCCACAAGGCCAGCTCTCTCTCTTCATTCAGGTCTCTGCTGTCACTGCCTCACAGGCCTTTCCTTATCACCTGGTCTAGAAAGTATTCTCCCCTCACCCAGATAATCTGATTATACTTATCCCTCACTGTAAATATGAAGGCCTTGTACCTGTCCTGTTCACTGCTATATCCCCATTGCCCGGAACAGTACCTGGCATATAGTTGGCATTCAGTAAACATGCGCTGTCACTTGGACTGCAAGATCAAACCAGTCAATCCTAAAGGAAATCAACCCTGAATATTCATTGGAAGGACTGATGCTGAAGCGCCAATACTTTGGTCACCTGATGCAAAGAGCTGACTCATTAGCAAAGACCCTGATGCTGGGAAAGATTGAAGGCAGGAGAAGAGGGCAGCAGAGGGTGAGCATACTGACACAGTGGACATGAATTTGAGAAAACTCTGGGAGATAGTGAATGACAGAGGAGACTGGCATGCTGCAGTCCATGAGGTCACAGAGTCAGACACGACTTTATGACTGAACAACAACAAAATAAGGCATGTGCTAAACTAATGAATGGAATACAAAAATAAAAGCTAAGAGGGTTTTAAAAATCCCATCCTAAAGAAAAATCTGTATTATTATGGTGGTTTAGGAACACACTGCCTTTTTATACAGTTCATGGGGTTCTCACAGCAAGAATACTGGAGTGGCTTACTATTTCCCTCTTCCAGTGGATCACATCACATGCCTGGTCTGCTGCAGTCCAGGGGATCCCAAAGAATCGGACACAACTTGGTAACTCAACAATAGTAACAAAGGAACATATAGGTGGCAAGACCCATGAGAGGATACTTCCTGTTGGCTCCATGAGTAGTTACATGGAAATACCATTACAAAGCACAAAGGGGGTGGGGGGGAGGAAAGAAACACTGATGACATAATTGCTACTTTCCAATTTAGTAGCAGACCTAGGACATGTAAATACTTTGTTAGCCTCTCCAATCCATTTAGTGTGGTCTAAAACTCACATCATTTCCTCCCTTCAAACTCTTCAGTGACTCACCAATGCCCTGAAGACAATGGCCTGAACCTCTTAGTGTGTTTTACCCAGAACTCCATCTAGCCTCAGTGACCTTACCATCTTCATATCTTCCCTTTCTATCCTAGGTATCACATCCAGCCAAATGGAAATGCTGGCTATTCTCCAAAGATACATTTTCTTCTGAGTTTTCTGCCTATTCTGTTTTCCCTACCTGTAAGACTCTTCCTATGCCCTCCTGTATCAGCTAATTTTTGCTGCATAACAAACACTATATGCTTGCTAACACGTCAATGACCAAAGAAAGACATGGCTAAGTCCGGAACAAAGAGCTGGAAAAATAAACTCCACTTCCTGGGAGCAGCAACACAATCATTATATTAGGGGCAAACATTCAAGGATGGTGAAAATATTGTAGTTATTCTTTGCAATTTATCACACTTTCCCACCTTAGCTCCTACTCACCATCTTTTTTTATTTTTGGACACTTGTGGGAACTTAGTTCCTGATTAGGGATCAAACCCAGGCCCCCAGAGTGAAGTGTGGGGTCCTAACCACCAGACCACCAGGGAATTTCCCCAGCTCCTATTCATCCTCTGCTCTCAATCTGGAAATCATCTTTCGCAAGATTTTCCTGATCCCTACAGCCTGACTGAAAGCTCTCTCCCATAACCCCTTATATTCACTATTACTGTGTGTATTAGCCTCTGTTAACAACAAATGAATGAATTACTATGACAAATCCTGGACCTCATTTCATACCATTGAGTTGACTGCACTCTCCATTTTTGGCAATGGAACCACAGCCTTCCCTACATGACACAAAGGTCACTGATAGGGAGGGAGGATGTTTGGTTTCTGTTTTATCTTCATTGCCTAGTACAGTACCCGATATGAAGTAGGTACTTTAAAATATTTTAAAATAAACAAAGATATAAATACAACAAAAGTAAAATGGAATAACTGCCACTAAAAAAGGTATAATGTGCTCTTGAGATCTTTGCCAACACTCAGCAGGCTGCCATTATTTAGGAAAATCTGAGACCAGCATAAAACTAAGAACAAAATGCCAAATGGAGGGGTGAAAAGAAGAGAAAATTAGCCAGAGAACAACACCTTTTCTTTTATTAGATTCAGGAAGCCTTTTTGAAGTCCAACCACTTTGAAAAATGTTTCTTTGTTGTTAACTTTCTTATTAGAAAGCAGACAAACTCTGTCCTTGAAAGACAAGCTTTCTATTAATACTTGGTACTACACTCAGTCCTCGAGCCTGTAGTATGTGGTTTACCCAGCAGCAAAGTCCAGCATCTCAGAGTAAAGTGCTGTGAAGGCCAGAGGTAATCAATCAGGGCCTCCCACGCTTCATACATACATGTATATATGTTTATATATACATATATGTACACACATTTACATTTTTTTTTACAAAAATAATGTAACAGGGCTTACAGAGTTGTATTAATTCTTTTAAGTTACATAGCCAAGATCTATGTTTCAGTATAATCATTTTTAAGTTTGGAGTAAGGTGGGAATTTTAGGCCTAAAAATAGATTAAAGATTACTGAACAGAGGCCACTTTAGCAACACAGACTTGATAAATCTTGATCACCACCTAACTAGAAATATGTTGCTGTTATCCTTATGCTGGATGCCACACATCTCCCATCAATTATCTTCATTTTAAGTAAAATACAAAGGCAATAGTTCACTGAAGTTATCTTCTATTCATTACATTAGCACATATGCCAAATTATACTAACTGCATGATAATCTATATACAGAGGTTCTATTTTTAGCATTTGCTCATCTCTACTTCATTAAAGACAATATCCATCCAGTAACTACAAAAAAAAGGAATGCATGCTGTACAGCAAGAAGGAAAACAACAACCTGCATGGCGGTATCTTCTTGTCGTTGTTTAGTCGCTAAGTTGTGTCCAACTCTTTTGTGACCCCAGGGACTGCAGCCCACCAAGCAAGAATATTTGAATAGGTCCCTTCTCCAGGGGACCTTCCTGACCCAGGGACTGAACCCATGTCTCCTGCCTTGGCAAGCGGATTCTTTACCACTGAGCCACCACGGAAGCCCACTGAAGACAAAACAAGTCCGAGAAACAAACCTTACAAGAGATGTATAAAACTAATTTGCAGTGATATTTAATATATACTTTTTTTTTTTATCAGAAGGAATACATTTAAGTCACAGTTACATGGAAAAACACAGACTAGGTGAAATTTCAGCCTTTCTCCTAGAATATTCAAAATGCTCATCAAAAGTTAATTAGTGCAATAAAGATTGCCACCAGGTGACTGAATAAACAGAATGTCATTTAGGATTCTAAAAACACAGATTCTGGGAGTAGAAGCTACTACCAAAATATCTGGAAATCTGAGTTAACAGATACTCTACTTTGCATACTTGACACTAATAAATGTAAGTGGTTATAGAGACTATGAATGCAGGGCAACAGCCTATGGGATAGTCACGGAGAAGAAATGAATGCAATCTTGAGGGAGTGAGTACAGAGAACTGCTGCTCTTTTAGTCTCCTCCCTGCCCCCCCTCCCCAACAAGGGCAATCTCTTTGGAGCAGAAATCTTTCAAGAGCTGAAGCCCATTCCTCTGCCCCCACCAAGATCCTACGGAGCCCATCAGAAAGTCTCTCAGATGCTGGTATGACTCGATCACTGAACTGGACAGGTCCTCTTCACGGCCTCTCAGGTTCTGACTGACACAGCTTCCTTCCCACAGAAGGGGTCAGCACTGTCTCCGAAGCCACAAGTGAGGGGACTCAAGAAGAGCTAGAAGAAGGAGGTATCTGATGAGAAGGCACCTGCAAGTCTGAAATCCTCTTTGGTGAGAACACTGTACATGCGCTGAGGCAGAGCCCGGGAATAGGGAGCAGGGCGGGGCACGGCTGTGCGCAAAATGAGTTCCCGGCCCGCAGGGGGAGGGAAGTCTGCCGCCAAGTTCTGCCTCTTCTCTTCTGGGGGGCCCATCCTCTTCAGTTCCTCCTCTGCTGGAGTCATGGTTGCAGCCTTGAAGAGAATCACATGCTAAATTCAAGAGCGAGTTGAATGCTAAACTTAGATCATTTTGAAGGACAGATGAATAAGCATGATAAATACGAAAAAATGTTCTACATTACTCAGTAATGCAATTGATTATGTTATGATTGCTCAAAATCACAACACAGAAAATGTAAGAAGCTTGAAACACTATGTGAGCAGCCAGAAATTACAAATAAATTGGTGACACAGACAGAGGATAATGACAGTCAAGCAATCTGCTGTGGAAAGTGAGGGCCATATTCAGACATCTGATGAAGAGGGAAAATGGAGCTGTTCTGGTTTCTATACATTTCTTCTAGCAACGACCAAAGTCCAAGTCTGCTGTCCTCAGTTCAGTAAGGAGCTGCTGCTCTCCAGAGTCTGGAAAGATGATATTTATCGATTCTTTCAATTCTTTTCACTTGTCAAATTAAAACTGGGAACACTGGTTTGTTTGCTGGATGATTAATGTGATGCAGAAGTGATAGAGATCCATGAAATGTAGCAGTGGCCACAAAAGAGAAGTTCTCAACATTAAAGGCATCTATTTTTTCATTAAAATTGCATAAAATACATATTTGACTAGAGCTTTTATTTTAACTCTGATCACTATATTTCTTTCACGATACCATTAATTTCGGGAAAAAAGTTGTTTCGGCAATGGAAATATGAAATGTAATGTTAAACACTAGCAAGAAAGGTACGCCAAACCCAGAATGTTAAAGAGGAGGTTGGTTAGTCTTAATGACCTTATGAAGTTAGAGAAATGGGAAGGAACAAGAAACTACAAGGGACAAAGGCTATTTTGTTACCTCATCAGAAGACTCAGTCAGCTTGAGGAAGGGTGAGAAAAGAAACAGTGATGAAAGGGAAACAAGCAAGATGGTTTAAAAAGAGCTTGACAAGAGATTTCAAGATTATTTCAGAGACAGCATGCATTACATTAAGGAATGTGATCCTATCAAAAAGAATCAAGACAAAAACACACCACATACAACACACCTAGCCATCCAGCTGAGCAGACAAATTCCACTACTCATGCATCTGATGGCTCAGCAGGCAACGTACAGAATGTCACTTAATGAGGAAATGTTCAGCAAAAACCTAGCTCTTTCATTAAAGATTAAAATAGTAAAAAAAAAAAAGTACTCATGGCTTGAAATATAGATAGCCCAATGAATTTAAGACTAGATGTCTGACTTAACTTAGCAGGACCAAAGCAAAATCCAATCAGTGATCTGTTTGCAGAATTCTATTTAAATATGGATATAACAATGATAAATGTCATCATGATGAAAGTTTATTAAAATTTAATATTAAGGAAAAGTTTTAAGTATGTAAAATTATGGTATAAAAATTTTTCAGTAAAATTTTATAACTTTAAAAATGTTAAAATCTTGATTTAATAGTAGAATTGATACAAAGTATCAGTTACTTATGAAAAATTACATGAGGAAACTTGAATGGTTTCTATTAATTACCCAGATATTTAAGAGCTGAGTTTAAAAACAGACCAACCAGGTGCTTGTTATATGGATTACATCATATAATGTAATGTAAAATGGTAAAAATACTCACTACAAGGTTTGAAAGCTTGAAATATTTGAAAATTACATAATGTGTGATAAATGTACAATTTTAGTATTCATTAAAGGAGATGAGCTATACAATGAGCCCAGTGAAAACATGATATAGTCCTGCATTTACCCATGAGAAAGATAATCATATTAGGTGGAAAATAAGAATAATATAATCCTACATTGTAAAATTTACATATATTTGAATATACTAGATGTTAAATGTTGGCAGTGATCATCAGAGGGTAGTGAGACTAATGTGATTAATTTTTTTTAGGGTCATTAATTTTTCTTTACAATTCTCTGTATTATCCAAATTTTTACAACAGTAAGAGTTTACTTACAATCTTGGGGGAAAACATTATTTCCATATTGGGGAAAATAATTTTGCTTAACTATTTAGAACAATGAGTGTTCTACTCTTAGCATTAAAAATCTAAATACTTTAGATTTTTAACTCTTAACAAATAAGTTTTAAAAATTAAGGAAAGAATTTTTGCAGTATGAGGGAAATTCACATTGGTGTTAACAGGGAAATACATTTGTAAGGTTCTTGCTAATAAATCGGCAAAGATATTACAGGATGTGAAAACAAACCTGATTCTTGTTTCATGCCAGAGTCAGAAACATAATAAATTGAAGTATCCATTGTTTTCTAGAACTTTATAAGGAAATAAAATACTTGGTTTTTAACTTGAAATCCTTAAATTTAGTTTGCTATCCCATAAATAGTCTCAGGTTTCAGTTCTTGCTAAAAATTCAAATGAATATATCTGGTTATGATTTTGAATATAGTAACTAGATACACTCCAGACTGACTCAAAAGAGGTTATGAAGTTTCTTTTTCATGGATAAACCCATGAAAATCCTTTTCCTTATTTGACTGTGAAAATTACACTTCCAAAACTGGGCCATTCTAAGTGTCCTCACAGTAACTGCATAAGGGGCACCCTGTATTTACTATGCTTCAAAATACTTTCATCATAATCTTTAAGAAGTCCTAATGTGAGACTCATCAGCAAAAAGCCAGCACCTCTTAGCCAATAAACAACCAGTAAACATATGCACAGAAAGAGTCAACATAAAGTATAACTAGTACCAACCTCATAAAAAATTCAAATCTTATTAGTTTAGAATGTCAGAAGGTACTATATAATTTTTAAACATTTCCTTTCATCAATAAAGGTAATGACAGAAAAGTTTTCAAATTGGACTTTTTTTGTATGCTGAAAACTGTTAGACAGTTCCCACTGTCCTAAAAATCTGAATCTTGCTCTTCTTCCTGAGGAAAACTTTGAAGTTAGATCTTTTCACTGTTATAAAAATAGTTAAGATCTGCAATTTCACAAGCTAAGTTGTGAATCCACTTGCAGTACACGGAGTTTAAAATTGGTAAAACTAAACTCTATTCTAATTTGACAGCAGTAAACATTTTTCCAGACCACTACACTGGTCATTGCTAATCAAGTCCCTATCAGATTCTTTAACAAGGAATTTCAGACCACTCTAACTTCTGAAATTTAGGTACAAATTTCAGAAATAAACTTGTCATTTTATTTAAATGTGTAAAAGAGCAGATGGATTTCAAAGACTAAGTAGTCACTGTTGAGAGTTATTATTTCTTCAATGTTCGAATCCAGTGCTTTTAGCAGCTTCATGTGTGGGAATCAAAACAGTACCTTATTGAGCAGAGGCCTGGAGAGATCATGACACAGTCAAGAAGGAATCTCACATACCCTCTGAGCATTCACAAACAGCTTGTGAATGATCCTGCCAGCGTGTCCTCTGCCCGCGCCGACGACTAACACCTCAGGTTGCTCCAGAAGGGAACTCACAAACCTGGGAGAAAGAGAATGAAAGGATGGGAAAGGAGCTGCTCAGTTCACACTGGGTCGGTCCTCCTTGATTAATTTTGGGGACAAACCCTCAAAATCATATTGGTGAATCCTACATCAAGGCTGGAGTGAAAATTTAACAGGATAGATCAACATTTGGAATGAAAATCAACTCAAACAACAACCTTCATGCCTTTCAACTCTTTTCATAAATTTTTTCAAAAAGCCCATCTCTGTCAAAGTGTAAGAAGAAATAGTCTATTTCTTTCAGACTAGAAGCTTAAACAATGTTATACTAAGGAATATTTCTTTAAATGTTTTTAACAACAAAAACCACATTTAATTTAGACAGCAAAGCAATGATCCTTGTTTTTCATTTTTGTTCTTTTAAGAGGTGTGTATGAGTGTGCATGTGCGGTTACACACACAGACATACACTTAAAATACGTTTTGCTGGGCACAGTCTCAATTGTAAACTGTGCCATTATGTGCTGGAAGCATTCGTCTTCCAAGTATACCACAGACAACGTATGGTGGAACTAACAGAGTCGAAGACACAGAGCCACCAAGCTCACACCACTTGCTCACTAACTCGAACTGCTATTTTAGAAACTTCCTTTGATTAGAATGTATCTCCTCATTTAAAAGGAAGGAATATTCAAGAGCAAAGGAGGCTAGGAGAAAATTTCACTCAACAGAAGATATAATATTCAAACAAGAACTTGTTAAAAGCTGTAGCAAATGCCTTGTCATATAATATTAATTATTTAACATCAATAATGCTATTTATCTTGGAAAGGCTGATGAAAATTTTAGTTATAACAAATTCAAGCCACTGAAGTAGCTAATTTGGAAACACTTTCTCATCTATTAAAACAACATCATCCTTTCAAGTATCCCAGGCAAAAATGGACAGGGGTGTGCGCTAACAGCCCCCCTTCGAAATGGTCCCAAGTCTCAGAAGGAGGAAAAGACTGATCCAGTCATTTGCCTCATCCTGGAGAGGCCATCTGGTCACTCTTTCAAAACATATTCACAAGGGACAGAGAATATGCACATTTGCTATCACAACTCTTGTTTAGAACTGGTAAGTAGGAATGTTGAGCAGAAATAGTTTCAGAATATGTCTGCCTGTAGTTAAGAACAGTGAGAGTGGGAAGCAAAGTTTTCAGTAACAAGAGTGAATATAAACAGACAGTTCCTCCAGAGGCAACTGCTCCAAGAGCAAACAAGGACATTCCTAGAAGACTTGGAAGACTTCATTCTTAAAGCGGGAAGAATGGAAACAAGTGGCAAGTACTCAGAAGTACGAGAGGTCAATCCTATAATGAACAAATATTTCTCTGTCTCTAACCAACGCTTGTTACAAATAATATAGGAGCACTACAAAGGAATCTCAACATTCTTTGAAAATTTTCTAAAGAAAGTGGTGGCTTTTCCTACCAGGGCCAAAGATGAGTTAGTCAGATAGCAATCACCTTTCAAGATCTTCCTTTTCCTCTTCTTGTTCACATTTCTCAGTTCCAAACTTGGCTTTCAGTGAGCGGGCTCTGGCAATTATAGCTTCTACATTAGTAATTTGATGGATGATTTCCTAACGGTGCAAAAGGGAAGAAGCATACATTGAAAAAAGGCAAAAGAAAGCAAAGCATTTTAAAAATGTATTTTTAAAATAATTACTGCCAACTGGGAAGAACATTTGACAAGATCAGACTTACTTCCAATTTCTTGTCTTCCGGATTGGGGAAGTGCAAAACTTTACTGGAATGGGATATTATCTGCTTTATAATCTTCTTCACTGAAGAAATGTTTTCTAGACTTTCTGTTTTTAAAAAGATCAAAGCCATCATTAGAGAAGTTAGGCAAAGTCTACTTTCATTTTGGAAATGAACTAGTGACTAATCAAATAAGACATTTACCTTCTTCCTTTACCTTGAGTACAGCTGCATGGATTACACAGGGTAACAGGTGACGAGCAAGGTCTGCTGGCTTCTGGACTGCCAGATAGTGCAGTACCTGAAGGAGACACAAAGTCAGATAAATGATCAAGACAGCTGCCAAAGAAGAAAGCAGCCATTTACAGAAGTAAGACCTCTGTCCCCTGACTCACACCTGTAACAGGAGTAGAGAAGAGCTCTCTTCTCTTAGTACCTATCCTACTCCTTCAGGTAAGTAGCTGCTACTCCCAAAGGTAAGAATAATGTTACTGGAAACAGCTAAGAACTTCAGTCCTTAAAAACAGTGAATACTCTTATAACGTTCTTTTCTTGATACAGGGAACACTAAAACCATCTGCAAATTATACCACATTGAGATAACAACTGTTAATGGTGGAGCATTTTCACTGCAGGATTTTTCAAGATTTTGAATATACATAATATATTTGCATGCATACTAAGTCGCTTCAGTCATGTCTGACTCTATGTGACCCTATGGACTATATCTCAGCAGGCTCTTCTGTCCATGGGATTCTCCAGGCAAGAATACTGGAGAAGGTTTCCATGCCCTCCTTCAGGGGGTCTTCCCAACCCAGCGATTGAACCCGTGTCTCTTATGTCTCCTGCATCAGCGGGGTTTTTTTTTTTTAACCACTAGTGCCATCTAAGTAAACTAATATGAGGTATGTAAGATACTGTTTTGTAGCCTGCCCTCCTCACTTAGGATTTCTAAACACTGCCAGTGATGTTCCTCTAAATTTTTTGGTTTGTTTCAGTTGTTTTGTTTTATTGTTTTCTCCAAATGAAGATTATTTTTTCTGATTAAAAAAACACACAGGAAGGCATGTGTAGCACATGGTCCCTAAGTGCTATGTGTAGCACATGGTCCCTGCTCTTTATTCAACAGCAGTAAAGACAAAAGAAATATAGTATCAATATGGCTGAAAAATGCTCACATATCTCAAAGTAAACAATCAAACAAAGAAGTATAATGCAGAAGTTCTCTAGAAATCCTACTTCCTAAGGAAAAACACAGTTTTGTGTTTATCTTTTCAAGCTTATTTCTATGCCTATTTAAACACAAAGATACACATGTGTATGCTATTTCTTAACAAAAGCTCATAATACACGCAATTTCAAAACTTGCTTTGGTCATTTAATGATTTATGATTTAAAATTATTTGCCTTGGGACTTTGCTGGTGGTTCAGTGGTTAGGAATCCGCCTGCCACTGCAGGGCACACAGGTTCTATCTCTGGTCCAGGAAGATCTCACATGACGCAGAGCAACTAAGCCCATCTCTATAACTACTAAAGCTTTGCATGCCTAGAGCTTGTGCTCCACAACAAGAGAAGGAATCGCAACGAGAAGCCCTCACACAACTGGAGAGTAGCCCTCGCACTCCGTAACTAGAGAAAGCCCACTGAAGCAAGGAAGACCGAGCACAGACATAAATAAATTTTTTAAAAATTATTTGCCTAGAAGTGCTTCATGTTTTGAAATATTTTTAAAATTAAAAAATGTTTTTAAAATACACATAGCATTTTATATACATTAAACACAAACACTTGTTTATACACCAATCAGCTTAAGAAACAGAAGATACCGGGACTTTCCAAGGCCTCCTTGTGCTCACCTTGATCAAGACTCCCTCGCTCATGCATTCCAGCCCTCTAGTAACTACTAACCATTCCTTTTTCTTCATAGCTGTCTCACATATGTACATAGCCCTAAACAATGTGCTGTTAGTTTTGTCTGGTTTTAATCTTTGTATAAATGGATTGTTTCTAGTTATGCCCCTCAGTGACCTGTTTTTCATTCAGCATTGTTTCTGAGATGCATAGATATTAATACAGGCTATATATAATTTGTTATATTAAAATGTACACCCCTATTTTTTGCTATTAAAATAATGTTTCTCTTACATTATTTCATAAGTTTGTGACATACATGTAGAGGAATTTCTTCAGGGTATCTCTACACGCCAAATTATCATTTTTCAAATATTGAAATCATATTCCAAATTATTTTACTAAGTATTTGAACAGATTTTCATTCTTATATAGAGTAATAAGAGTTCCCACTATTGAACATCCTTGTTGTTCCCACTATTGAACATCCTTGCTATTACAAATGTTGTTTTCCTTAACTTACAGAAAAACAAATTTCCAAGAATACAAAATATTTGTACATCCTTTGTCTGCACTCATTTCCTTTTACCTCATCTCTTTTTTTTTATCACATGCATCTCTCCTCCTCTGTAGGTCTACACAACATATACATATAAACATTTTTTTCCTAAATAATTTGAGATCACATTCCATACAAGATATCATCCTCTATCTCCAAATATCTGTATTTCCTAAAATTAAGAATGTAATTAACACTGATCAAATACTTTTAATCTAACCCATTATCCTTAACTTTATTGCAGCGATCAGAGTATTGGTGTTATTTCCATTATGAAACTCACTAATGTTTTCTTTGCACCTTAATGTACTATCTGTTCTGGTGAATGTTCCATGCGCATCGTAAAAGGAAGTACCGTTTCTATTATCAAGGTATAGTATTTGTGATGTATCTAAAACATCAACCTTATTATCTTGTTTAGTTTTGTCTACTTGACTGTCTTGTACACTGGGAGTGTGTTAAAAGTACTCTATTAGTGTGTTTTGATCTATTTCTTCTTACATCTCCCATGATTTCTGTTTTATACAAGTGATTACGTTATTTAGTGTATAAACATTGACAACTGTATATTCTCATTGTGAAATATCACTTTTAGACTGTAAAGCATCCTTATGTATCTTATATAATGCTTTTCTGCTTTGATTCTGTTTTATTTGGCATCTGGATGATATTCCCTGCATTTTTAATGTTTCATACCTGGTAAATCTCTGTCTTGTTTATTTTGCAGTCTTTCTGAGTCACAGAATACCTTGTTTACAGCACAGACATGGGTTTCATGACTATCTTACACTGCAGTTACTCTGTATGCAGTATAATCTTTATAACGTGTGTTACTATTTGGTGTGTGTTCTTTGCTTGTGAATAATTCTTCCACTGTACTTAGGAAGGTTCATATTTTCATTCTTTCTATATTATCTTTTCTGCTGCCCTTAATTCCTTTATATCTTTATTTTATGAACTTTATCTTTCCTTTATAAAATTATGGTCTGATAATTTTACATAGTATCCTTTGATTATTAGCTATTATCTATGTAAGTCAATGATTGCATTCTACTTTCCTACTTTCCTCTTCCTCTTTTTCCATCCCAACTTTTTTAGATGCATTCTATTTTGTCCTAATATACATACATATTCTTCTTCTACCCATGACCCCATCTAGTTTTAGTTTTAGCTCTAAAATTAAATAAATGAAATGCTCACCGTTAGCCCTTTGCCAGTTTCCCTAGTCATCCTCTTGGTTAAATTTATTCTTCTCTACTATGCTGTTCAATAAGGTAGCCACCTGCCACAGAGAGCCATTTAAAAATTCAGTTCCTATGCTACGAGTCACATTTCAAGAGCTCATTAAAGCCACATGTAGCCAAGGGCTACAATTTGCACAGTGAAACTATGACCATTCTGAACACTGCAGAAAGTTCTACTGGACAGCGCAGCTGTAGTAGATATCTCAGGAAGGGCCTATGTATACAGTTATATGTGCAAAAACATGGAGAAAACATTTTTTATAGCTTTGATTACCTGGACATCTTGGTGGAATGTAAAATATCTAATTTGTATTTTTTGCTTATATTTCTTGAAAACTCTGCCCATACTGCTATGCTACTGAAAAATCTGACAACCATCTAATTATCTTGCCTTTGTAAATTATTTTCATGTTCTGCCTGCAAAGTCTGAGAATTTTTTCTTTAATATCTAAGGTCTAGTAGCACTACAGTGATAAAATTTGGAGTTCACTACATTTAATCAATTTTCCCCTGCACCCAATGAGCATTTTTAATAGGTAAATTCAGATTTTCTTTCATTTTCAGAAATTTTTCTTAGAACCATTTTAAGTATTTACTTCTGTTCCAGTGTTTTGATTTTAAGGACTCTGATAAAATGAGTGTTATTTCTATTTTTCCTATCTTTCAGTTTAACTACTTTCTCTCTAATCCCTTTTACTCCTTTATCTCATTTTCTTTCTCTTGGTTATTTTAATGCTCTTCCTCAGTGCCTTTTATTAAATTTAAATATGAACTTATTCTTCTGTGGGTACTATGTAATTTAGTCTTTATTTTTGATATGGTTTTTTCTTCTACTTCTATCCTGAGTTAAATTAGCAGTAATTTCATTTCTTTGTAGGGTTTTTGGATTCATGTGGCTCTTGTTTTTGGTATTTCTGATTAAACATGATTTTTCACACCCTCCCATGCTTCTGTGAGAATATCTGATTCAGATTACACTATTATGTTACAATTTTCTTCTGCTTTGTGGTCATTTTTCTGGGAAATAGTTTCATTAGCGGAAATGATCCAATTCACACTTTTTTACAGTAGCTTTATATAGATGTGGTTTGCTCTTTACTACTACTTACTGGTCATGTCATAGTTTGAAAGTGCCCTCTTCTGCACAGTTTCTTCAATGGATGGTGGGAGATGAAGGAGGCTGATATATATTACCTCTTTTTCTATAGAATCTTTAATTTTCCCCTTATTTCCTTCTTTCCTATCACTGCTTTATCTCTAAGGGGTATGTCATTTCTACCTACTTACCTGGTCCTTCCTAAGACAGAGGAGAGTCTCTGATTGCCCACTTTCAGCCCTCCTTACTTCCTGACAGCCAGTGCTGTTAACTGTCCAGTCTTTCCTGAGTGCCCACTTCTAGTTCTGCTTACTTCCCTAGAGCCTGTGCTGTTCACTGTCCAGCCCTACCTGTGTTGAGTATTTTGGCACTTAGTATTAGGAACAGACTTTCTGGGGTGACGGCGCTACATCTAAGTCTTCTGTATCCCTACTCACCTCTTCTTAAGACTCTCTATCCATACTCTCTAGACCCAAAGTAGTCTACTAAATGATTATACCATAATTTATTAAACAACGCTCTATTTTTTGAAACTTTGGTTGTATCTATTTTTTCACTAAAAAACTTCTTGAACATCACTGTTGGATATTGATCTTTATATATTTCTCTCATTATTTCCTTAATACACTTTTTGGTAGTAGAATTGCTAGGTCAGAGGACATGATCATTTTTAAGGCTTTTGACATATGCTGATGGTCCAAGAATAAGCATTTTACGTAAAATATGCAAGTCTTATTCTTTGGCCTATTTGTAACCAGTTCTAAAATCTTAAATGTGAATATTAGATATATAAAAGGCTAGTAACATTTCAAAGCTTTGTTTCTCAAGTATGTTCAAAGCTCTCGTATCTTGTCATAGTTTTTGAAATACTAGAATAATAATTAGCAGTCACATTAGATACCCAAACCTCAGTTACCTTTTCTGCTTCCCGTGTGTCATCAAAGAGTCTCCTCTGCCTTCTAGCAGGAATTGGCTTAGCTGTTTCCCAGGCCTCTACCCACATATTGCTTGGAATCTTCATTCGGGCACTCAATTCTCCTTTCAGGACCATGTTGCCCTTTTCATCAACCACTTCCTCTTCAATATAATCCCGAGGTGAGTACCACCTCACAAAATCTTCCAGAAAACAACCTGGATTAGCTGCCTAAAGTAGACAAAAAATTCAGCAGAATCAAAAATCAACAGTTACTGATAAACCTGTTTTCAAAATCGTACTGTCATTTTCATAAAAAGACTTATCTTCACAAAATCTAGTACGTGACTTGAGTTTGGATGTCACCATTAAACCACATCAGATGTTAAAGCACCAAAGTACTCTGTTTTTCCTGCCTTCATTTTATAGAAAAAGAAAACATTTTCATTTGATGAATTTGGAAATAAAAATCTGATGTAAAGTGAAAATAAATCTCAGACTATAAGTTATATAAGTTAGTTTAAAATTATAGTGCAATAACTACTCAATACTTAGAAAAGCATCAATAAGCTCAAGTCAAGTAAATTAAATAAAACACAACACGATCAGAATAATAACTCAATGATGGAAAAGTTTTGCTTTTTTCCCTCAATAAGTCAATACTGGTACTGCAATAAACATCAGCTAACCTCAAAAATGTTCTATTCAGCCATCAAATTCTTGTGCCTTATATAACAAATTACTATCACATAAACTGCTTTTGTGCTATGAAGGAACTGGAATTCAAGCTACTGTTTTTCAGGCTTCTGAAACCAAACTAATTAAAGCTTTATTTAGTGGATAATTCTATGGAATTAACAATGATGCATGCCAAAATTTTTTAAGTTATGCTGCATCCAAGCCTGAAAAAAAGGGAGAGGTTTCACAGTGTGAGTAGTAAGACATGGAGGTCTTTTTACAAGTGCCCAGTAATGTACCACTGTTGTTGTTGTTGTTTGGTCATGATCGACTCTTTGTGACCCCATGGACTGTATGGCCCATCAGGCTCCTCTATCCATGGGATTTCCCATGGATACTGGAGTGGGTTACCATTTCCTTCTCCAGGGGATCTTCGCCATCCAGGGATTGAACCCATGTCTCCTGCATTGCAGGCAGATTCTTTACCACTGAGCCTCAGGGGAAGCCCAGCAATGTATTAGTAGAGTACTAAGGAGGGGCATATATGTCATTCCTTTAGTACTCAAAGGGTACACATATTAAATACATTCCTTTCTCGTTATAATTCTATACTACAACATATTTATCCTGCTATGAATACTATATTTAATTGCCTGCAACAGCTATGTAGGCATTACTAAAAAATGCTAAGCAGAAAGTTATTTTCTTTCTTTTTAAATTAACCTCAGATCAAAATGAAAACCAACATGATAGGAATGGTCAGTCTTAAATTTGAAGAACAAAACTGCCAATTTCTCCTTACTGAGCTTACTGTCTATCAGTATACTCATGCCCACCAATTTAGGAAGCCCTCAAAGGGATAAGGAATCAGAGGGTTCTTAACTGACAGTCAACAACATCAACTTCTAAGAACTATGGCATCATAGCAACAAAAAATTACTGTGAAGTACAATGGGTCAAGATTACTGCATGATTCAGAATTCATGTATAAGATTGGATATTAACCAGGCAACACCACACCAACATGAATACATCTCAGGAAAATATAGAGACAGGCCTTGAGTGAAGAGAGTGAACCTAAAAAAGAAATCAATACTGAACTCTTGTACTATAGAATGTATTAAGGGAAGACATTTCACACTAGAATTCTTCCTTCTGGCTGTCCTTATACCAGACAGTATATAGCACCACCAAGATAGGCTCAACATTCACTTCAGCTACGGCTTATCTTCCTTCTGCTCTTACAGGTATCTACTCCAAGGGCATGCTCTAGAACAGGCCCTGTCCTTCCGGAATTGTGCCGTGTAAGCACCTCAGGTACATATCAGCATTTAGTCAAAGCTCTGGGAGCCTCCCATGGCCCTAGTACATCCCTATACAAAGAGGGAAAGGGAATCATAGCTATTTTAGAGTGACTATGTATTTCCTTAAATATGTTATCTGACTCCCACATAGGGGCGGGCAGTTGTGTAAGTTGGTTATTTGACACACAACCTATTTTCTGGTTAAAGCACTGTAAGAGACTTGTACATTACCCAGGTTAGTCCAAAAGAGTATAACGAACCATAGTTTTGTTGAAGCACAGTGTTAAAGGAATTATACAGCATCTTACCATGAGAGGCAAATACATTTCTATGGGATAAAGCATTTACAGTTCCAATTGGGAATGTCCTCCGGCACATGCTTCTACAGGACACTTTTTAGTATGATAGGGACAGATGATTATGAAGGCAGGTAACAGCTGGGTTAAAAAACAGCTGCGATGGAGCCAGTACTTCCTACTGTGCACAACCCTAGGCCAATTCCGTTCTCTACCTTTTTGACAGGCCCTGACAATCAACTGGCTTCTCTTTATCCACTGTGCCAACTATCTGTTTTAAAACAACACATCTCTTTCTTGTCTCATAGCAAAACTCAAAGATTTTCTGTATCTTTCTAATCTCTAAGGAAAACTTGCAGCTCTCAAGAGGTTTACTAAAGATTTCTTCTCTTAGGAATGATAGGGTAAACAAGCAGGGAATAAAAAGGCTCCCTTTTACCATCACTTAACTTTGTTAGAGGCAAGATGCAAGTGGCATAGGTTTTCATAGAGTATTTACATTCAAATAACAAATTTAGGCTGGCCTTCATAGCACAGAAGCAGTACTACGAGAGACTATGAAATGAAGAGATGGAGGCCATCACAGGTACCGGTAGGTTAAGGAGGAAAGTCTGGGCATGAGAGACAATTCAGAAATCAGTAGCAGGAAAGGGAAGCCCTATGGCCCACTGAACTACCCACTGTTTTCTTTTTAATGTACGTGGATGTACCTTTGCTTTCAAGAGTAATTCAATAAGACTCTTTTTATCCCTGGGTTTAAGTGTCACCACTCTCTGAATCTTCTGTGTCCTAGATACAGGCCTATATCTAAGCCTAAAATATTCTTCTCCTTGTAGCAAATGCCTATGCACCCTAAAAGGTGACTCTTCGGAGAAACTTTACAAGATTCCCACTCAGTAGAGTCAGTCATCTTTTTGACCTTGATTTCCTAAGAGAACTCATCACTTAATAATTACTTACATATCCCCTCCCATAACATCAACAGACTGTAATTGAGGATAAACATTACACTTAATTGCCTAATCACAGTGCCAGTCACAAAGTAGGCAATCAAAGCTTCGTTGAACGAACCAGCCTATGTTAAATCCAAAGGGGTTCCTAAAAGCCTTGTTATTAAACTGACTGACACAAAGGAGGAAGACAGCCCAATATACATAAAGAAATGATTCAGGTCTCAGCTTTCAACTATTATTCAAAGATTGTTCTTTTCTTTTTTAAACTCAAGAAGCAAGCTTGACTGTGACCTTTAGGGGATGAGGCAGCGTGTTTTAACTACTAATGAAATCAAAACATTTAACGAAAAAAAGACATTCAGGCCTTCACACCACTTTAGAGAGTGACTTTCACAGCTTCATCCCAGAATAGCTCAAAACAGACTCCCGAGCTCTGACAGTGTGACCCACCTTAAAAGACTCCATATCTGAGAGCAGGCATGCACTTTGCATGCGTGCTCGGAGGTGAGCCCCTTCTGCCGATGTACCCAATTTAGCCAGAACCTCCGACTGCTCTTCGAGCAGATCTTCTGTCATAGGTGCTGGTTCCTGCAGAGCACAAAAGGACAAAGCTCATGAATAGCTTTTTTTTTTTTAGAGAAAGCAGAACTATAATAATAGAACAAAGACAACAACTGTTTCAGCTCCAGCAGTCACAAGATATGTATTTAAAAGAATTCAAAGAAATTCTCAAGGTTTTTGGAACCTACACAAAAAAGTAGCAAGTTAATAAGAATAAACATGACTTTCAGTGCTCCCCTCCCCAATAGGTAAGATCATCATGTTTCCTCTTGAGAGGAATTGGATGCACTGAACATTTTTCTCCCTACTAATGGTATCTTAAAGGAAACCAACCCTGAATGTTCTTTGGAAGGACTGACGCTGAAGCTCCAATAGTCAGATCACCTGATGTGAAGAGCTGACTCACTGGAAAGGACCCTGATGCTGGGAAAGACTGAGGGCAGGAGAAGGGGGTGATAGAGGATGAGACGGTTGCGTGGCTTCTTCGGCTCAATGGACGAGTTTGAGCAAACTCCAGGAGATAGTGAAGGTCAGGGAAGCCTGGCATGCTGCAGTTTATGGGGTTGCAAAGAGTCGGACATGACTGAGTGATTGAATAACAACAACGATAAAGAAATGAAGTCCTAAATACTTTATGAATGTCATTATTACTTGCAACAAGGTTTTTATTATAACTAGTGAGAGAAGACAATTGATATATGTATGAAAATAAAGGCAAATGAACTGAACGCCAAGTAAAAGCCCCTAAATAACTATGTTTTATGTTGGAGGAGTTGCATTGAGTTTAGGTTCCAAACACATTGAAATTATCAGTTCCTACAAGAAGTTGTTTTTTTTATTAATTTGGGAATCAGAAACATTCTATATTTTAATGGCAACCACAAATAAAAAAGCAGCTAAGGCAACTCTAAAGGAAGAAACAACTGTAGAATCATTAAGAAAGTGACAGAAACATTTCAAAACTGCTCAAAGGGGCTGAGGAAAGTTCTGTAAGAACTGATTCCATTCGATTTTATATTTGAAATATGAAGAACTTAACAAGTCAGACTAACCAAACAAATCTTGCCTGCTTTGTTGTTAAAACTAGAAAACCATGAACTCTTTTATTTTTAGATAACAGGATAAGACCCAGCAGAAGTAAGTGTCTTGTCAATAAATAGATTCCTTCTAGATTTCAAGAGCTTACTATAAAGCACGTTTTCTTCTCAGTCTCATACTACTGACATTTTAGAGTGGATAATTCTGTTGTGGAGGCCCCTTCTACACACTGTAGGATGTTCAGCAGCCTATCTCTGCTCCCGCCTATTGTAGTAGCGCCTCTACTGCCTGTATCACCACTCCACCTCATGACAGTCAAGTGTTTCCAGACCTTGCCAAAACCCCTGGGAGGCCAAACACAGCTCCCAGTTGAGAACCTCTGCACAGAGATAAAATATTTTCACAGACATCTTTCAGAAATAAAGTAGAAGAAATGTAAAGGTATAGTATTCACAACACAGCAACAGACAGAAGAAAGTAACTTCTTTTCTTGTGAAAGTAACTTTTTTCCTTGTATCATTCTCATTTTTGAAACAACCCTACAGGGGCAGTTTCAAACACTGCTGGAGAGAATATAAATCTTCCTGGAAGACAATCTGGCCAACAAAACATGGCAAGCATTTATGATCATGCCCTCTGATCCAATAATTCCACTTCTAGAACTATCACTGTAGCATCATTTAAAACAGCATGAAAATTCAAAGAATCTGAATGTACAATACAGGGAAATGGTTGGATACAGGGAAAAAGGGGAAGGAAGTACTTTAACAGTGACTACCTCTGGATTATGGAATTGTTGAGCTTTTTGTTTTGTTGTCTCTACAATGAACATACATCACTTTTAAGGTCACTGATACTTGAGGGTTGAGTAATTATTGGTAAGGCAGCATGACAGAGTGGTTAAGAGTCTGAGCTCTAGAAGCAACATGCCTGTATTTGAATCCCAGCTTCGTTACCTTGAGCAATTACCCCAGTTTAATGTGATCCACTGCTGTAAAGAACGGATTCAAGCACAAACTCAATAAACGTTTGCGTTTATAGACAAAATACTTAGGTTGTATCATAAGCTTTTTACTCTACTTTCCCTCTGATATCAAAATTCCTCAGTCAAATTCAAAAGTTACATGATTCTCCAATGAAGCAATATACTCAAGAGCAAACTCCCTCATTATTTCCATGAAAGGAAACTACTTTTCATTGTCCTTTTACCACCTCCTGAAGGAAAGGAAGACTGAAAGAGGTACTGACTACCCCTCCCACCCGGGAACTCAGACCAAATGTAAGCGAAAAACATGATCAAGAGGAATACAAGTGGCAAGTAGCATGAAGACAATACTTCTTCCTTTTTTTTTTTAAGATTTTTTTTTTCTGGCTGTGCTGGGTCTTCGTTGCTGTGCATGGGCTTTCTCTAGTTACAGTGAGCAGTTGTTACTCTTGGTTGCGGTGCCCTGGCTTCTCATTGCAGTGGCCTCTCTTGCTGCAAGAGCACAGGCCCTAGGCACACAGGTTTCAGTAGTTGCAGCTTGCAGCTCTAAGGCCAGGGCTCAATACTTGTGGCCACATGGGCTTTGTTACCACGCGGCATGTGGAATCCTACCCGGGCCAGGCACCAATCTAGTGTCCCTTGCATTGCAAGGAGGATTCTTAACCACCAGGGAAGCCCAGGACTATAATTCTTACATGTACCACATCTGAATATACCCAAAGCTTTCTCATGTACATGATCTCGTCACTGAGAAGTGAACTGGGCATTTAACATGTAGTGGAACAGTGTGGAGACAGTGTCTTGCCCAATGTCATCAAAGTGGCAAACTAACAAGATTCTTGGATATCTATCTGATGCTGACTTTGAGAGCTATTAGTTTGGTTCTAATCCACTACCTAAGAACTCTTGCTTCAAAAGATTCTCCACATCATACATGAATCTCAAAATAATAATGCTGAAAGACTTTCCACACACAAAAAAGTTACATTTTCCACACACAAAAAATTTTATATAAAATTTATATAAAATTCTAGAAAATGAAAACTAATGTATTTTTTGAGAGATAAACAAGGCTCAGAAAAGAATATAGCTTGTACTAGCAATTCTAGTAATAATAATTGGTGATGCCAGGCTATAAATCTAGTTCTGCTAGATTCCAAAACCTCAGTCTGTGCCACAAGACCTCAATGCCAACTGCACGCACCCTAACAAAATTAGAAAAAATAAGTACTTGGTTTCCAGTATTAGAGTATTTCTGTCCTAATATTAAATTTTAGTGATGAAATATCTAAAACATAATTTACTTTTAAAACATATAAAGAAGCAAAAAGATTAGGCTTGTCAAACAAACAAAATTAATTTTGTAACTAACAGCCACCTTGCAAAGAATATGAGCAAGGAAATAAAGTTAACAGAATGCATGTTTCAAATTATCAAACATCCCAATATCCCACTGCACAGGTATTACAAGTGATCAACCCATTTCAGAAAACAAACACTAGTTACAAAAACTTTTAAGTAAATCTTTGCATCCTGGGAAGCAATACTAGCCTCTTATGTCTTATATAAGAAAAAGTTCTCAGAAAAAAATAGCTAAAAATCGAGCGGTTACTTTGAATTAAACATGGTATTATTCACTTATCATACACTATTTCATTTAAAACTCAATGATTTTATGATTATTTCAATATGCAGGACAAACATTTGATAAAATACAACACCTGTTTATGATATAAAGTCTCAGAAACTAGGAACAGGAATCTCCTTCATAAAATAAATGATACATACATCAAATACACTCAAAGATTATCACATGATTTCATTCTGAAATTAAGAGAAGGATGTCTATTATTCAACACTGTACCTGAGGTCCTAGCCAGTGCAATAAGACATGAAAGAAAATCCAAAAGTGTACAGGTCAGAAAACCACAATTCACATTGTCTATATTAACAGACAACATGACTGTGTATATAGAAAACTCTAAATTATCTACAAACTACTAGACATAAGTGAATGTAGTAAGATTGCTAGATTCAAAGTCAATATACAGCCATCAACTATTGCTATGTATCAGGGAAAAAATTAAAAATTAAATTTAAAAACATCATTTACATTATTTGAGAAATCACAAACACTGTGACAAAAATCTAATAAAAGATATACAAAAACCTCTATATTAAAAACTAAACAACAGGGACTTCCCTGGTAGGTCCAGTGGCTAAGAATCTGCCTGGCATTGCAGGGGACACAGGTTTGATCCCTGGTCAGGGAACTAAGATCCCACATGCCGCAGAGCAACTAAGTCTGTCTGATAACTACTGAGCCCACACACTGGAGTCTGCATGCTACAACCAAAGAGCCCACAAGCTGCAGCTAGAGAGTCCCTGGGCCACGATGAAAGATCCTGTATGGAGCCATGAAGATCTGCCTACTGCAACAAAGACCTGACACAGTCAAATAAATCTTTTTTAAAATAAAACTAAAAAACACTGATAAGGGAAAGTAAAAGAAACATTAAATAAAATGAAAGACATTTCGTGGTTATGAGACTCAATATTGTTAAGATGTCAGTTCTCTCCAGTTCAATGCAATGCTAAATCTAATTTGGTAAATAAATTAAAATCTCAGCAGGATAATTTTGTATGTGGAAACTGATAGTTTTCCAAATTTACATAAAAATGAAAAGAACAGCCAAGATAATCTTGAAGAACAAAGTCAGAAAAGTTACACTACAAGACAGAAAGATTTTTATAAAGCTACAGTAATAAGAACAGTACATTACTGACACAAGGATAAACAAAGGGACTAACAGAACACGAGAGTCCAGAAATAAACCAACACACATACAGTCACATGATTTCCAACAAAAACATCGCTGCCACTCCATAGAAAAAGGTAGGTCTTTTGAATAATGGTGTTGGAAAACAACTGTACGTCCTTATACAAAAAGAGAATCTTAACCTCTTCCTCACACCAAGCACAGTCAATCTAAGATGGATCACAAACATAAATACGATGGGCAAAAATCATAAACCTTCCAGAATAAAACACAAGAGAGTATCTCCAGGACCTCAGGGTAGTTAATTTCTTAATGGGATACAAAAGCAGTATCTACATTAGAAAAATATTGGTAGATCAGACTTTATTAAAATTAAGAATGTCTATTTAACAAAAAGCATCATTAAGAAAGTAAACAAGCAATGCACAAACTAGGAGAAATTGTTACATATATATGTATACACACACACACATACATATAACTAAGGACTCATTGAAAATATGTGGAGAATTCCTATAAAGCAATAAGAAAAAAGACAACTAACTTTTGAAAAATAGGTAAAGGTCTTGAACAGGCACTTCATCAGGAAAATATCCAAATGGGCAATATATATATATATATATATATATATATATATATATATATATATATATATATATATATATGAAAATGTATTCAGTATTATTATTCATCAGAGAAATGAAAACATGAAATAGTACCAAACAGCCACCAGAAAGGCAAAAATTAAAATGATTGAAATTATGAAGAGTACAGAGAAAGGAATGGACATATGTATACCTATGGCTGATTCATGCTGACATATGGCAGAGACTAACACAATATCGTGAAGCAACTATCCTCCAATTAGTGGGCCACCTGCGGTTGGTGAAGATTCTTAAGATGGCTGGATGGAAACGTGCTCTAAAAGCCACTGACTAGATAGTCAGTGGGACTACCTAGGACTATTTTGGGGAGATCATCCCCAGAAACCAGAAACTACTCTGCCTGAGAAGCCACCTGCTATCGAATGGGCTTACTACAAGGCAAACGTGGCAAAAGCTAGCTTGGCGGATGACTTTGAGAAGTTTAATGCCCTAAAGGTTCCTCTGCTGTGCTTAGTTGCTCGGTCCAGCTCTTTGCAACCCCATGGATTGTAGCCTGCCAGACTCCTCTGTCCATGGGGATTCTCCAGGCAAAAATACTGGAGTTGCCACACCCTCCTCCAGGGGAGCTTCCCAACCCAGGGATGGCACTCAAGTCTCCAGCACTGCACGTGGACTCTTTACCCACTGAGCCCCCAAGGAAGCCCAAGAATACTAGAGTGGGTAGCTGATCCCTTCTCCAGGGGATCTTCCTGACCCAGGAATTAACCAGGGTCTCTTGCACTGCAGGCAGATTCTTTACCAGCTGAGATACCAAGGAAGCCCAAAGGTTCCTATACCAGAGGATAACTATACTGCCCAGGTGGACGCTGAAGAAAAGAAGATGTGAAAAGCTGTGCTGTTTTTGTCTCTCCCAAAGACCAGGATTCAAGAATATGAGAGAGTTGGCAAAGATGAGGAACATAATTCCGTTTGATCAGATGACTACTTCTTGAATGAAGTCTCTCCAGAAACCAAATTAGACAAGAAGTACTATTCCTACTGGCCTCACAAGTCAATTGAGAATTTATAAACTTGAGTCTGGGAGAAAGCTCTGGCCCTTGAATTACAAACTGTGTACATTAAAAATAATAACATAGGGAAGGTGTAGAGGAAGTCCCTCCAGCCACGGCATTGTGCTGTCGGGTAGAGAGACGGATCTGTAAACCCCAGAGCAAGGTTCTACCTACCCGAGGCCGCTGGTGTGCAGAGACCCCAGGGGAAGCCACCAACACCATGTCTGACCAGGAAGCAAAACCTTCAAGGACTTCAGGAATAAGAAGGAAGGAGAATATATTAAACACAGAGTCATCAGACAGGACAGCAGTGAGATTCACTTCAAAGTGAGAACGACAACACATCTCAAGAAACTCGAAGAATCATACTGTCAAAGAGGGAATTCCCATGAATTCACTCAGGTTTCTCTTCGAAGGTCAGAGAATTGCTGATAATCACACTCCCAAAGAACTGGGAATGGAGAAAGAAGATGTGCTTGAAGTTTATCAGGAACAAACAGGGGGTCATTCAACAGTTTAGATATTTTTTTCTTTTCCCTTAATCCTCTTTTTAAAAAAAAGTTCTTTTGTAATGTGGTGTTCAAAACAGAATTGAAAACTGGCACCCCATCTCTCTAAAACATCTGGTAATTTGAATTCTAGTGCCCATTATTCATTATTGTTTCTTTCCATTGTGCTGATTTTTGGTGATCAAACCTCAGCCCCCTTCATATCACTCTCCTTTTTAAAAATTACAGGCGTGCATAGAGATCCCGCCTTTTCAAGGACTGTGCATTTGCAGGCTTGTGATAAATAAGATCGACTAATGCAAGTGTTCCTAATGAATTTCCAATTGGCCCTGAAGTTCTAGCATGTGATTGCTTCACTCCCGGACTAAGAATTTCAGTGGGAGATGGAAGATTTTTTTAAAGCAGAACTGTGAAAAATGACCTTTCCTTAACTTGAAGCTACTTTTAAAATCTGACAGTCTGGACCAAAAGAAGAGGAATATCCAGTTGGAGTCAAAATGACAGAGAATAATGAAAAACTCCAAAGATGGCTTCACTGAAGAGAAAGCATTTTAAGATGAAAGAAAAATCTTGTCAGAAGATCCCAGAAAAGATCTAGTTTTCATTAGCAGTTAAAGTTATTCATGCAGAAGTGTATACAACAAAACACTGCTCTTTTTGACTTTATTTGTACTTTTTGGTCTGGGATATTGGTTTTAAATGGACAGTGTCTGTACCAGTTTCATTAAAATAAACAAAATATTTGTAAAAACTGTAAAAAAATAAAAATAACAACATAGTAAAAAAATTACCCTCCAATTAAAAGTTTAAAAAAATAAAAATAAGAAAGGGATGTTATAATCACATGCTATGATTTTGGTTTTATTATTTCTCCTTAAATATCTATTAAATTGTGATTTGTATATTATTCTGTTTATATTATGCAGTAAACTTAATCTAAAATATTGCTTTGCCTTAAAATACTATGTCTAATATTAATAACAGATCTTCTTTTATTAATTATGTGCCATAACTTATTTCCTTTTATTTTATCCTTGCTCTATGTTTGTGGCTGAGGTATTTCTTTAGTGAATTGCAAACAGTTGTTTAATAACGAAAAAATGTATTGCACATATTTCCTTTCATTAGAGCATCACAAAATACCTTAAAAAAAAAAAATGTGTGCAGAGAAGAGTTAACATAGCAGGCCTCAGATTACTCTCCTCAGAAAGGCCTGTTTGTAAAGTTGGCTGGCCTGGGTGGCTTCTGGGAGCATGGATTTTGGCAGAGTCCCACCATATTCAGAACTGATAAAAACGGTTCATTATGCCTGTTGCCTCAGTGGTAAAGAATCCTCCGGCAATGCAGGAGACAGAGGAGACCTGGGTTTGAGCCCTGGGTTGGGAAGATCCCCTGGAGAAAGAAACGGCAACTCATTCCAGTATTCTTGCCTGGGATATCACATGGATAGGAGGAGCCTGGTGGGCTACAATCCATGGGGTCACTAAACAGTCAGACATGATTTAGAGACTAAACAACAACATTTCTAAATTTTGTGCACACAATATAGTTTATGCTAAACATCTACTTTCCTCCTGGGAATCTAGAATTTTGGAACATGCTAGAGATGGTGCCATGTGACCAGCCCCAATAAAAACCCTGACCACTAAGCCCCTGACAAGTTTCCCTGGTAGACAACATTTACATGTGGCCACAACCAATTGCTGGAGTTAAGTGCATCTTGTTTGACTATATTGCAAGGAGACTCTTGGAAGCTTGTGCCTGACATCCTCTTAAACTCATCACATGTGCTATTTCTTTTCTGATTTTGCTTTGCATCCCCTTGCGGTATTAAGTTACAGCTGTGAGCATGATTATATGCTGAGTCCTATAAGTCCTCCCAGCAAATCATCAAACCTGGGAGTGGTGCTGGGACCCCTGACAAACAAATTATAAGTAATTATGTGGAATAAACCACAATTATTTTGTATTGTTGGAGGGAATATAAATTAATTCAACCACTTTGGGAGACTGTTTAGCAATATCTACTAAAGTTCAAACATATTGCTACCACATGGCCCAACAATTCTACTCTTAAGAAAATATACAAGCAACTCCTGCAGCTCCATTCTAGAAAAATAAACGACCCAATCAAAAAGTGGGCCAAAGAACGTAACAGAAGACATAAAAATGGCTAACAAACACATGAAAAGATGCTCAACATCACTCATTATCAGAGAAATGCAAATCAAAACCACAATGAGGTACCACTTTACACCAGTCAGAATGGCTGCCATCCAAAAATCTACAAGCAATAAATGCTGGAGAGGATGTGGAGAAAAGGGAACCCTCTTACACTGTTGGTGGGAATGCAAACTAGTACAGCCACTATGGAAAACAGTGTGGAGATTCCTTAAAAAACTGCAAATAGACCTGCCATATGACCCAGCAATCCCACTGCTGGGCATATACACCAAGGAAACCAGAATTGAAAGAGACACGTGTACCCCAATGTTCATCGCCACATTGTTTACAATAGCCAGGACATGGAAGCAACCTAGATGCCCATCAACGGACGAATGGATAAGAAAGCTGTGGTACATATACACAATGGAATATTACTCAGCATTAAAAAAAAAATTCATTTGAATCAGTTCTACTCAGGTGGACGGAACTGGAGCCCATTATCCAGAGTGAAGTAAGCCAGAAGCAAAAACAACAATACAGTATACTAATGCATATATATGGAATTTAGAAAGATGGTAACGAGAACCCTGCATGAGAGACAGCAAAAGGAACGCGGATGTATAGAACAGACTCGTAGACTCTGTGGATGAGGGCAAGGGTGGGATGATATGGGAGAATGGCATTGAAACATGTTAATTATCATATGTGTAATCAATCGCCAGCCCAGGATTGATGCTGGGGGCTGGTGCATCGAGATTTCCTGGGGGGAGGGAGGAGGGAGGGAGGAGGGAGGGGGGTTTTGGAGGGGGAGCATATGTAAACCCATGGCGATATCATGTCATTGTATGGCAAAACTAATAAGAAAAAAAAAAAGAATATATCCAAAAGAAATATTCAACTTATAAGAATCTTCATTTATTTATAATGACTCCAGGTATAAACAACTCAAATTCCATTAACAGGTGAATGAAAAAAGTGAAAGTTATTCACACAGTCGTGTCCAACTCTTTGTGACCCCATGGACTGTAGTCCACCAGGCTCCTCTGTCCATGGAATTCTCCAGGCAAGAATTCTGGAGTGGGTTGCCATCTCCTTCTCCAGAGATTCTTCCCAACCCAAGGATCAAACCCAGGTCACCCACATTGCAGGCTGACTCTCTACTGACTGAGCCACCAGGGAAGCCAACAGGTGAATGGATAAGCAATATACTGTAAGAATTGAGTGGCATATTCATACAATACTATAAAGTAATAAAACATGCACAAATATTGATTCATGCAATGACGTGGATGAATCTCACAGATGGCAGTTAAAAATGCACAAGTGTACACAATTCCATTTATACACAAAGAGCAAGCAAAGTATGATTCCATTGATGATATTCAAAAACTGATAAAACTAACCTATGCTGATAAAAGTTAGAAAAACAGTTAACCTGGAGGGGAATACTAGGCTATGGCATTCCATACATCTGGCTATTTAAATTTTAGGAAATTATATTAAATAAAAAATTCAGTTTCTCAGTTGAACTAGCCACATTTCAAGCACTCAATAGCCACATATAGATAATGACTACAGTACTGGAGAGCACAAAATACTCATGTTCATCTTCAAAGAAAGTTCTATTGATCATTGCTATTCTAGGATGATGAGAATTTTCTGTATCTTGATATGAGTAGTAGTTAAATGGGTCTCTAAATATGTAAAAACTCAAACTATTCACTTGAAGTTTGTGCACTTTAGTTATAATTTATAACTCAATAGGTAAGTAAATAGACATGTTTTTAAAACAACTAGGAGAAAACATATACAATGTATATAACAGATGATTTATATTTAAAATATAAAGGACTCATATAAATCAATAAGAAGAGAGCATCAACCTAAAAGAAAAATGGAATGCAACTTATAGGTAAGGATAGCTGTAAACATATTAAAAAGACACTAAGGTTCATCAAAAATCAGGGAAACACAATCCAGAACATTGAGATACCACTTCTGCCCATTATATTGGCAAAAGCTTTTATGACTGGTAATGTCAGTCTTTTATAAAAAATTAAATAAAATATGAATACAAGTAACATGAGCTCAAGAAATGTACTATATAATTTTGCTACTAAAATCCTATAGTCCCAAGACAGTGGCTGGCATATATGAGGTACTCAACACATATTTATGGAAGGAAGAAGTGTGAAAAGAAAGTTAGGGAGATAGTGGTATTCCCTTATTCCTATACTCATCGATGATGGGGTATAAAGTAGGTACAGCCCTTTTGAAGAGGAATTTTAAATCTGATATATTTGTTTATACAGAAATTCCATTTCTCCCTTGGAGAAGCACTCATATGTGAAACAAATAATACTGAAAAACAAGAATTTGTACTGTAGCACAATAACAGCAATAAGCTGCAAATAACATTATGCATTGAGAGAGGAAGAGTTAAACTATGGCTCTTCCATGGTGTGGAATATTATACAGCAATTAAAGAGATGAAGTAGATTTATATGTAATGACATGAAGAGATCTTCAAGCTTTTATGTTAAAAAGCTACATATGAATACAAAGATTTTTAAAAATCCACAAAACTATGTACCATATGCATACATGTACATACATCAATGCATAGAAATAGATATAAAAAACCATAACCTGGTTCTGGAGGGGGAACATATGTATACCCATGGTGGTTTCATGTCAAAGTATGGCAAAACCAACACAATAAAGTGAAGAAAATTTAAAAAAAAAAAAAAAAGAAGAAGAAAAAAGAAAAAACTATAACCCAAACCAATAATAATGGTTATTTCTACAGATAAGAACTGGAATTAATGGGTGGTGACTTTCACTTTTTCTAGACTGAGATTTTCACAATAAAATATATTCACTTCTTACCTATGCAAAAAACCCCAAAAAACCCAAAAACTATTGCTCTTCCTTAGGTCTTGAGCTGTTGTTATTCCACTTCCTAACGGTATAAAATGTGTTCAAACTACAGATTGAATAGATAAGAACTAATTACATAAATCAAGCATTTTTACTTTTGTTCTTTCCACCAATATTTTTGGATTTTGTTTTTTTAAACACCCGAAGAACTAACAGGTCACTGTATACATGATGAAGTACTATCTACGGAAACTTCCAAACATTTCTCGGTTGCACAAATAGTAGACCTAAAAACCCCAACAGTTTATTTAGATCTCAAATCTATAGATCTTTAGACACAGACTGTTTAAAGAAGTGCCTTTTTCCAAAGCAATCATCTCCTACTAGGGTAAAGTTATATAAACAACAACAACAATAACAAAAATACAACTTAAAGAACCAGTCCCTCTCCCACCTGGGTCACTGGAATGTAGAGAGGTTCTCCATTATGTAGCAGTGTGAGTTTCCCATGCTGATGGAGTCGTCCTTCTGGCTTTAAACTTGCCATCTCCTTAGGTCCTCCTTTCTTGCCACTCTCTTGTCCGTTTCCCTTAAGTTCTTCAGTATCACTTAGGCATTCAAAAAATTCTTCCTCGCTGTCACTCCAAGAATCCCATGATTTCCCCACCTCTCCTTTGTCCTTATCTGTCTCTCTCAGATTATCTGGCCCCAGATGATCTCCAGATTTTCCAGCATCCCCTGAATACATATTGGTCACATTATCTGAAGGACTTGTCTTTCTCCCCTCATCACGTGCCTTCTTTCTTTCAATACAACAATTTAACATCTTAAGAAAAGAGAAACAAAATTATTTATTATTTTATTATTATATATGAATTGTTAGTCAGACATGCATGGGTCCCAGCCGTATCCTGGACAGAGTTATCCTTCCTTCCCCTACCTGGACACTGGTGATCAGAATATACCCAGAGATCCTCACTTTTGTGGTCAAGGATCCCTAAGTTTCCAGCCTTATTAGGAGCAAACTAGACAAAACCTGCCAGCACAGGTTGGCACAAATGCATCAAGACCTAAAAGGTAACTCAAAGTAACCCAGGGTTCATTACACTGTGTTCGCAATAAACCAGCACTGAAGTTTTTGCCTGCCCTCTGTGGGTTTTGCTTGGGTGCTTATGGGTAAGTACCTGTGCACAAGGATACAAGTTATATAAGCTAAAGCTGTCAATCAACTTGTCAAATAACACAAGACACAGGAAGAGAATTTCCACCACTCTGAAAAACCAACCCTAGCCCCACTTCAGGGCAGTTTCTGGTTTCTAGACAGCTCATTCTCATCCTTTCATGGGAGCTTATTTTCTCTTTGCTTAATAAAACTTCTGCTGCTTAAAACTGCTCTCTCTCTCTCGAATGAATTTTTTCCTTTGCAAGGACAAGGACTGAGGAAATTGCTGTTCCGCCAGTGACAGTTACAGTAAAAACTTATCCACTGCCTGAATACTTTATTTTCAGTCTCCATCCTTTCCCTGGACCTTGGTGTGAATGACAATGACTTAAGTAACCTACAGTAGCACAATGAGAACAGCCTATAATCTATTATTCCATTTAATGTCAGAATAACTTGACCTAACCACTGTCACAAATTATATACTGCCACTTGGAAATTTTTACCTGTAGCTTCTGATGCAGTAAACAGCATCTTAGATCTGGGGGTCCACTTGCTAATCTATCAAATAAAGTAGTAGAAAAAAGCTTATCAGTAGAATTGCTTCAGAGGTGCATATTTTTATACCACCATATATTTAGATGAGAAATGCCTGATGACTTCTACATATCAGGCAACTCAGATATAGCAAACAAAATTAAAAGTATTCTCCGAGTCCATAATTTACCAACAGCAAGTACAACAGACAAAACACAAGAGCAAAGTAGTGATAGCTCTCAAGCTAACAGAAACTTAAAAAATTTAAAGCCTTGAAATCCAACCTAGGAAGTAGCTAGCATGCAATCTTTCAAACACTACAAAAGAAGTTATACTATTTATTCAGTTCTCAATCATTATGGTAGATTCTCAATATAAAAACCATTGATCTCCACTTCTCTTTTGCTAAAGGAAATCTGGATTTCCTCTAATCTAAATGAGGTGGTTGCCAGTAACTGGCCAAGAGAGAATCTAGCTAAGTAGAGGCTGGCAAATGACTTAGGAGTAAACATTTTTGGATCAGTTACCATTTTGCATTACCAATATCATGATTCTCCTCCCTTAGTTTGAGTAGGATGGGCAAATGAACAGCAAACTACACAGTATCAACATATATGCTAAACTCTTTAAGTGAAATGTCAACATAAGGTATATTAAAAAATTATAGGTAATATTTAATACCCAAACTTGTGAACTCTAAAGATGTTTTCCCTCCAACTAAACTACTGTTAACATTTGGTTATATTTCTTTTCAATTATTTTTATACATATTTCTATATATGTTCTCTATATTTCTCTATCAGCATAGTTGCAAGCACTGTATACATAACACTATAGTCTATTTTACTACAAATATTGTGATCATCTTCTATGTTAATATGGATTCTTGGAAAAAAACTTTCCATTGTACACATACATGATGATTTATTTAACCACTCTTTATTGGAAAAGACCCTGATGCTGGGAAAGATCTAAGGCGGGAGGAGAAGGGGATGACAGAGGATGAGATGGTCAGATGGCATCACCAACCTGATGGACATGAGTTTGAGCAGGCTCCAGGAGTTGGTGATGAACAGGGAAGCCTGGCATGCTGCAGTTCATGGGGTCACAAAGAGTTGGAGAAAACTGAGCAACTGAACTAACTTAATGTCTGATACTAGATTAACTTTTTCTTCCTATTATAAATTTGCTGCAGTGAACACCAATGAACAGAAATCACATCCTAAGTTTCTTACCATTTTCTTGGGGCAGATTTCCTACAAGAGGAGAATTAATGAGTCAGAAGTTAAATTTTGTGAACAAATAAAAATCCTATCTCTACAATCGGGAATTGAAATTATTACCCTGGAATCAGAAAGTTGTTTTCCCATCTGAAACGCATTTCAAGAACAAATTCCTGCCAGAGATGTGCCACTCCTTTCAATCCTCCATGGTAGAAATTGATCATACAAAGACACAAAGCCAACTTGTATGTCAAACTATCAGACGGTGCAGATTTGAACTGATTGTAGAGAGTCTAAAATTTAACAAAATAGAAACAAACAAAACTTATTAACAATATATTTACAAGTATAATCAGAAACTGTGTAGGCAGAGATTTTAATACCTGAAATTAATCTATCCTAACAGCCAGGCTTTTATCAGATGTCTAAAACATTAGTGCCTAAATTATTCTTAGGCAACTCCATGTTTTCAAGATCTCTACAAGGATCAAAAAGTGACACTATATTTTAGTGAGGCTAAAGGTACAGCTTTCAGTTTCCTCTGTGAAAACTTTAAGATATACTCTAAATTTCATATGTTATAAAAATCTTATAATTACAAATGAATACATATTTGCCAAAATCAAAAACACAAAATCAGAACTGTATAAACTAAAAATGTAAAGCCCTGCTTTTCCTTCTCACTTCATGAAATCACTTCCCAACAGTATTGTTAACAATTTGATATATCTCTTCATCAGTCATTTAAACTTATTTCTCAATTTATCATAGACTTCAAAAAGGAATACATGAAAATTGTACTTCATTTTACACATTACTCCATTTAAGAATTTACTCTGTCTAGTTTTGAAATACAAAGAAGAATCCATTGCAAAACAAATTTGCTGACTTATGAAAGTTTAAACTGAAGGATATCCTATAATCATACACAGTATATTTTTTCATTATTTCCAGAAAACTTCTTTTACCCAAACTATGTATCTATGTTAACGTTCTATAGTAGGTCACTGAATGGAGGGCATGATGTTCACTCAAGCTTTCCTAAGGTGATTTTTACAATAAAAAGATCCTTATTTCACAAAAGAGAAAGTTTTATAGTGAATGCTAGAAAATTATGTTTTCTTCATCCAAGTCTTTGTTAAACTGAGGAAGAGCTTAACTGACAGGTATAGAGATAAAAAACTATTTACAGTAGTCATTGTTGTGAAGTAGATTTCATGACTGTTGCTAGAAATATAGCAAAATCCCTAGAAATTCAATGCATTTTAAATATTTAACATTAATTAACTTACATATTCTTCACTCTCTAGTGGAGGATTACTGTTGTCTGTTGAAGAAGTCCCATCTAATGGTTTCTCAGAAGCAGCATCAGGGAATAAGAACTTATGAGAAATAAAGAAAATAATCACATTTTCAATGAAATTTCTTACTTTGCAGACTTTTGTAACTCTTATAGACACCATTTGACATTTTAACGGTTGTGTTTTTAAAACAATGAGAATGCTCTTACTGTACTGGCCAGTTGGTCCTACACTATCTCAAGCATTTTCTATTTTTCTCCAAAAACCAGGGTGACTAGTCAATTTTAAAATCAGATTTTTCTTAAATGTAACAACCAGGTTCTGTGAACTGTTTAGTTCACAGAATGCAAAACCAGAATCTGTGTACTATGATTTTAGGCTCATCCAAGGTCATTACATTTTTTAAAAAGTGTTATTATCAAATAGATAAAATAATAAAATAAAAATTTTAAACATTTGTGAGGTCTCATAGAGAAATACAACCCACAGATTTTCATATATGAAATGCTACAAGTATGACATTAAAGACCCATAATTTTATTTTACAAGATACTTATAGAAAGTGGGAAGCAGACTAAACCTATAATGACCAATATATCTTTTCTACAAGATCTCTGTTAACACATGTGAGGATTTATGTGAGGGGGAGGGTGCACATGTGAGGGTGTGCAGAGTGGTTAAAAAACAATTGCAGTGCATACAACAACTGAACTACATAATTGGAATAAAATCTCTTAAGGACATATTCTTAAGAAGGTGCCTTCTCTACAGAAATTTATTTTCAATTCTTTAATCACTAATCTCCCCAAGTGTTTTGTGGTACCGTTGACTTGTAATTCCTTTGCATACTTTGCCATGTACTACAGAACATGTTGAAGAGATTTTTCTTCTTAAGGAGAGGAACAACCAAGTGTCATCCTCCACTACTAAGCACATTTATACACAGTATCCTATTTTCATACCACTACATCAGCTATGCATCAGTGTCCACATCTCTTACAAATAAACAAACTAAAAATCTGGCTAAAAGTCTTGCTCAGATAAACAGCGGGGCTAAAATTACCTTCAAGTTTTCAAGTCTTATATTCTTTTCATCGCACTACTCTTAAAGGTTTTTCCCAAGAATGTCTTAATGCACAGGTTGTCAGAAGACTGTAACTATAAGATAGTAAGAATAACTATCATTTAGCAAAGGTCTATTAAATACCATTGCAACAGAAGGTCCTTTAATCCATCCAACAACCTCACAGGCTTTTATTAGATTCACTTCAGATGAAGAAACTCAAGTTAAATGGCTTGTTCAAAGCCAAACAATATATCAAGATTAACCCTGGCAATGATGGTCCCTGAGCCGGACCTGTTCCACCAACCTATACCTAGGAGACATCCTAGCCCCTTCTGGTACTTGCTATAAAGTTTTCAAGAATACCATTTTGATCATGTCAACCTTCTGCTTAAAATGGCATTAAGATGAAGTCCCATGCTTCAGCAAGCACTTCACCAGCTACTCTGCAGTCTCATCCCTGACCTCTTTCTGGGAAGTACCCTGCAATCTACCAGATTGTCTGACACGCTCTCTCTTTCGTCCACTTCTAAACCTTCATCCATTTATGACTAGCTCAATTTTCCCCTCTTTATGAAGCTTTCCCCAATTCCTACTGCTCAGACAGACAGATGCACCCTACGCTGTGTTCTCACAGGCCATTTGCTAGAATTCTTACATGTAACATGGTACTGTAATTACTGTTCATGTTTCTTATTCCCACTACACCAGTGGCAACTCTGAATGTGAGGTCTGTGTTCTACTCATTTTATATCCCCATTCAGTACCTGCCACACAGATGGGACTGAATAGATAATAAGTACGCATACAGACACATAAAAACATTACATTTAGTTACCAAGAGAATAGTATTGAGGACATCATTATTCAGTGGTGATTCTTCTACACCTCTGTGTTTCCGTATTTTCTTCTTTGCAGTGTGCACCATGTTAGAGACTGATAATTTATGAATTGGAACCGGTGCAGGCTCTGTCAACTTTGACAAAGCATGAGTTATATCAGCAATTTCTATAAAAAGAGTAGAAAGGAATACATATTACATCACCAACCTTAGCAGGTTAAAGTGATGAATAAACTAATGACTGTACAGAATATTTTAGTCACTCTTTTCATCAGTGACTTTTCATTAATACACATGTTCAGCTTTATATACACATATGATTAACAAAGGTGTAACAATTTCTGCCCAGGAGCTTCAAAAATAAACCTCTAAAACTCTGTTTTTAAAAATATCTTACATTTTCTTACTAATCACACAATGTTTTAAGCTCAGAGTATAGCCAAAAGAAAATGGTAGCTGTTTAGTTCATCAAAACTTGATCCCCTAATATAACCTGAATGAGAAAAATAGATGAAAAGTTGCTGGAAAATGTGTGAAAGAGTTAGACATTTGAAAATAACTTGAAAATAAAAGAAAAAGTTAAGTCACCTCTCCCTTCTTCTTCAAATGTGGATCGTCCAAGAATCTCATCAGCTGACTCCTTTCGACGGCAAATTTTAAAAAATTCAGTGACGAAATCACCTACACAGAAAAAATGTTACTCATTTTTGAAATGTAACTGAAAGAAGTCAGTCCTATAAATACAGGTGTATGTCTTTTCACAAAAGCTATTAACTAACGTATTGCTTCCCTGGTGGCTCAGATGGTAGAGTCTGTGGTGTGGGAGACTTGGGTTCAACCCCTGGGTCGGGAAGATCTCCTGGAGAAGGAAATGGCAACCCACTCCAGTATTCTTGCCTGGAAAACCCCATGGATGGAGGAGTCTGGCAGGCTATAGTCCACAGGGTCACAAAGAGTCAGACGTGATTGAGTTACTTCACTTTCACTTTCGACATATGGCAGGAAAGAAAAAAAAAACATTCAAGGGAACTCTACTCAGTGCTCTACACTGACCCAAGTAGGAAAGAAATTTTAAAAAGAAGAGATATATGTATACATGTAACTGATTCACTATGCTGTACAACAGAAACACATTATAAAGCAACTATATTCTAATAAAAAAAAATTGAGCTCTTGCATGATCTACCTGTCCTTCCAGTCAAGAGGCTGACATCTGAGCAGGGCCATGAGATTAGTCTTGACCCAGTACAAAAAAAATGAGAGACATTTGCCATTCTTGTTGCAATTCTGGTCATAGAAATGCATTAAGTTTGACATTAAAAAAAAAAGAAAGAAAGAAAAAGAGCCATTCAGTTTCTCCACCCAATGCAAAAAAGTAATCCCATTTCAAATGTAGCCTTGCTTTTACTTTCCTTCTATGTCCCAGGATATTAAGTTTTTTTCTTATAATTTCCTCTAGAATGAAAGGAAAAATAATTGGATGTAGTAACATTAAGCACTTACTATTGGCCTGAATAAGATAAATAGTATCTTTGTTCATGAATTTGGTGGATCTAGGATTTAAAATAAGGTCTATCCAACTCTAAAACATTTCATATCAACCCTCTACCTACCTACCAATGTTCTTATTGTTTTAGTCACCAACTTGTGTCTGACTCTCTGCAACCTCCTGGAAAGCCTGCCAGGCTCCTCTGCCCATGCAATTTCCTAGGCAAGAATACTGGTGGGTAGCCTTTTATTCTCCAGGGCATCTTCCCAACCCAGGGATCAAACTCATGTCTTCAGCGTCTCCTGCATTGGCTGGCAGATTCTTTACCACTGAGCCACCAGGGAAGCCTCCCTACTTCCCTATACCTCAGGACAAAGACACCAATGGCAGGAATTTAACCTTATATGCATAAATGCTAATTACACATTTAATGAATAACATGATGAGTGATACAGAGCTCAGGAAAAAACGCACGGAAATGCCCCAATACTGTCATCAATAAATATTTAGTAATAACTCCATCAGTTGAATGGTAATGTATTAGGTTGTATGAAATAAATGTGGCGTGGATGAACACAGAAATGGAGAAAATAATTTTCACATCCACTAAATATAAGAGAGAAAAAGAATGGAAAGAGGAGATGGGTTCAGAAGACTTCATAAAAGAGATAATATCCACAAAAGCAGGAAGAGAAAGATAATTCTAGATATGGGATGTAATAATTATGACCTGAAGAGTGAATGATAGTTTTTAAAGTATTTCTATAATGTTAAAACATTTCTATAATATTATAGAAATGTTCTATATGTTCTATAACATTACAGAAATGTTATATCAGGGATTCCCTGATAGCTCAGTTGGTAAAGAATCTGCCTGCAATGCAGGAGACCCCGGTTCGATTCCTGGGTTAGGAAGATCTGCTGGAGAAGGGATAGGCTACCCATTCCAGTATTCTGGCCTGGAGAATTCCATGGACTGTACAGTCCAGGGGGTCGCAAAGAGTAGGAAACAACTGAGCGACTTTCACTTTCACATACTGTTATTTCACTTCAAATATCTCTATGACATGTACAAGATTATTTACAACTCTTTTCCTCCACTAGAAAATATATCCGCCGATACACTACAGAGCCCTACAGAAAGGCTCTAATAAGAACATCAAATTCAGTGTTCATCCTATCATATACTCCAAGTGTAGAGGGATGACAAAAGACCAAAAGGGTCCCACTAATTTCCACTAACCAGAATGGAAGAAGCAGAGTATGCCACAGAAGGAAAAAAAGAAGTGACATAAAGCATTAGGAAAATAAAACTCAGATCCTGGGAAAACATAAGAGAATTTTGAGGTGTAGACTGATTAAAACTAAATGACAAGAAAGTCTGCTATTATTATTTAAGAATAACCAGAAGGAGTCATTGCTGTTGACAAAGATTAATTTTTAATGATGTTAACTGAGGAGATCACAATGTAAAAAACTTAAAAAAAATTTCAGATAGGTGAAATAAAGTATATAGGATACATCCAGTGTTCCTGATCTGGAGAACAGACAAATATGTGGTATTTCAGGAAAGGAACATACGTATCTTACCTAGTAAACACTGAGGATTATCAGCTTTTCGAACTCTAACAGACCAATGGGGAGCCTGCATAGGATCCAAATCACTAAAATGCAAAACGATAAACACAAGTTCCTATTTACAGCAATCTACAAGGCTCATAACTTTACCAAAATGCAGTCTAATGAAAACATTATATAGAGGGACAAGCAATCCATTTTGGCTCCCTTAAAATTACTGCTATTCACACACAGAAGCCCATTTAGATGAGTTTCTAAAAATAAAACCTTAAGACAAAATTCTTAGACAAAAAAGTACAAAAGGAAAAACCAAAATCAGAGCAAACTAATCAAAAAGCATAAAAATGATTCTGATCAGGCAACATATAATGAGAACAAGGATATTTTAGGAATAAATAAAATGAGAAATGAGAAACAAGCAAAAATGTACAATAATCCTAATCTGTTTTTTATTACACTATTTATTAGTAAAAAATAATACTATAAAAATTTGCACAAGATCAAGTGCCCCATTTTCTCAGTTAAACAGATTATGCTACACACACTTAATGGGATATTATGCAGTACTTTACAAACTGACAACACAGATCTACATCTATTCAATGAATAACTGTATTATATGAATAAAGCAAATTAATATATAAATTTATATTTTAAAAAGAAATACCCTTAAATGCTAACTGGCTATTTTTTAAGTAATAGAATTGTAAGTAATCTTCTTTATACCCATCTAAATTATCTGATTTTAAAATCTTGTGTTACTTTTACCATCACAAAATATAACACATTTATTTTAACTATTGAAAAAAAGTGTCCTATTTCTCACTGTTCTGCATCAAGCATGCTGCTGCTGCTAAGTCGCTTCAGTCGTGTCCTACTCTGTGTGACCTCATAGACGGCAGCCCACCAAGCTCCCGTCCCTGGGATTCTCCAGGCAAGAACAAGGGAATGGGCTGCCATTTCCTTTTCCAATGCCTGAAAAGTGAAGTCACTCAGTCGTGTCTGACTAGTAGCGACCCCATGGACTGCAGCCTACCAGGCTGCATGGGATTCTCTAGGCAAGAGTACTGGAGTGGCTTGCCATTGCCTTCAGATACCAAAATTACATTCCTCTTTCCCCACATTCTTCTGGGATAGTGCTCACTGCAATTTTTAATTTTTTCCTGTGCAAGTTTTCCATTGCACAGAAGTATACGATATGGATGTTTTTGGCAAAATAACATTTTGCCATAAATGTTATTTATGGCACTTTAATGATCAAATGTTCTTCCCACATATTTTAATGACCATCATCTCTTCAAAGTCCTTTATCAAATATTCTTACCAGCTACAAAAAGTCCAAAAGAATTATGCACTGACTCCCAAACTAACTAGAGACATCTTTGCTAAGCCCAAGTAAGATTCAGACTGCTCATTACCCTGGAACTAAGGATCCTGTCTCCAAAGTCCACAGCTTAAAACACATTTCTAATATACATCAGTCAGTCTAAAAACTGATCTTTAAAAGCAACAGCAAACAACCATATCAGAAACTGATTCAAAGAAAAACTGCTAACCCACTGACTGGGCAGTTAGTTTTAGTCTTTTGAAATCTGTGACTCTCAATGTACTGTTTTTAACATACTTACGAATAAACATCATTATCCACAACGATACCTTCAGTCAGGTGAGGCCATGTAGTTGCTAAATGGAGTTCACTAAAACAAAATATACAATATATCTGTAAGCTTTAATAATGATTCAACAATTCTACTCCTAGAATTGTATCCTCAGTAAATAACCAGAAATGTGCCTAAAGAAAGTATGTTAAAAATGGTCACGATTTGTAATATAATAAAACTGTAAGCACCTGGTTTAGCAAATGGTAGCATATTTATATTAAGTTAATGTCTACAAGAAAAAACCATGCTATACATAATAACCAAAAAGTATAAGTAAGCCAAATGCTTGCCAGTTGATAAGTTAAGTAAAATGTAGCACTATTCCATAGGACAATATATTCTACGGCCACAAAAAGCAATGATGTACTGATTCACGCTGCAATGTGGATAAACCTGTAAAAGATACTAAGTGAAAACAGCCAGATACAAAAGGTCTCATATGGTATAATCCAATCTATATGAAATGTCTAGAAAAGGCAAATCCATATAGGCAAAAAATACATTAATATCAGTCTAGAGCAAGAGGCCCTAGGGAGACTGGGATGGTGGGGGCAGGAATTGGGGTAGGGGTGGTGATAGTTAAGAGGTGAGGGTTTCTTTTTGGGCTAATGAAAATGTTCTGGAATTAGATACTAATGATGGTTGCACAACTCCAAACCCTAAAAACACTAAATTGTATACTTTAAAATGTGACTTTTATGGTTCATAAGTCATATCTAAATTTTGAAAATATCATTTTCAAATGGATTGGCATTTCAGGGATTGGCATACTTTTCCTACAAAGGACCTTCTGGTAAGTATTTTGTGCTTTTTATGGGCCATGTATTAATAATTTGCTATATTCTTGTTTTTTTCTTTTAAAACCCTCAAAGATGTAAAACCACTTTTAGTCCCTTGTTGTTTAGTCACTAAGTCGTGTCTCTTTGTGACCCCTTGGACTGCAGCCTGCCAGGCTCCTCTGTCCATGGATTTCCCAGGCAAGAAAACTGGAGTAGGTTGCCATTCCCTTCTCCAAGGGATCTTCCCAGCCCGGGGATCTGAGGTGATAATAATAATAGAAATAAACTACATAATAAATGTCATGTGCTTGAATCATCCTGAAAACCATCCCCCTGAAACTATTCCACTACAGTGGAAGAACTGTCTTCCATGAAACCCGTTTCTGGTGCCAGAAAGCTTGGGGACAGCTGCTCTCTAAGGCTCTCAGGGTCCATCATCTGGAGGCACTGGTGCAGCTCGACCTTGAGGTTAACTGTCACCAGTCTTCCTGATGAAGGAGATCTGGGAGGGGAAGTCTGTCTCATGAGGTTGGGAGCATGATTTCTGCTATAATTTTCTTGGGTTGAGACTTCACCCCCCGAGCCTTTAGTGTACTTGGAGTGGCTTACCCTGCTGGAGACCCATGAAGGGTAGAGTGGCTAACAGGCGTTAAATTCCGAGCAGATCTGTTGGAAGCCTGGTGCAGGCTCTGCTAGAGGCTGAGCGGATCCCTAAGCTCCCTTACATCAGAAGGGGTGCATCTTGGGAAGGGCATGGGGTGAACAAAACCAAGCCCCGTGAAGACCATTCACAGTGTGTACAGATTCCAGGGCACATTCATGGACTAACTGTAAGGACATCTTTTGGGCTGCAGTTTCACCATCCAGAGTTCAGCCCATTAAACTATGGTAATTTAATTTAGCTCATTACATATAAAAACAGGCCACTGGCCAGACTTGGTCCACAGGTCATAATTTGCTGATCTTTTTTTAGATGAAAATTAAATTCCAGAAAGTTTTCATGTAAAATTATAAAATAACAAGCCACAAAAAATGTATTATGACATATATTTATAAAATAAATAAAAAATACTAAGCAAAAGGAACACAGATGTATAGAACAGACTCGTGGACTCTGTGGATGAGGGCAAGGGTGGGATGATATGGTAGAATGGCATTGAAACATGTTAATTATCATATGTGTAATCAATCGCCAGCCCAGGATTGATGCTCGGGGCTGGTGCACCAAGATTTCCGGGGGGGAGGGAGGAGGGAGGGGGGTTCTGGAGGGGGAGCATATGTAAACCCATGGCGATATCATGTCATTATATGGCAAAACTAATAAAAAATAATAATAAATTAAAAAAAAATACTATGCAGAAAAGAGTTGCCATAGCAGGCCTAACACTGAGAAAGGATTACTTACAAGGCTAGTCCCTGGTTTGGCATCTAGAAAACTTAAATTTCAGGAGGGTTCCTATCATCCCCTGTGCCTAAATTACCTGTGCCAACAACACGGTTGATGGAAACATCTCGTTTCCTTCTGGTACATGCTAGTCAGAGGGTGCCTACATGACCAGTCTCTGATTAAAACTTCTAAGTGCTGAGCCTCTAGTCTACCAGCCTCTAGCCCTGGTAGACAGCCTTTCACACACACTGTCACAATTCACTGCTGCGGGAATTAAATGCGTCCTGTGTGACTACATGGGAAGATGAAGTTTGTCCTTCATTTGCTCTGGACCTCACTCCTTTCTTTCTTCTTTTGCTAATTTTTGCACCATATCCTTTTGCTTAGTAAATAAGCATGAGCACAGCTATACATTGAGTCCTACAATTTCTCCTAGCAAATCAACTTGAGGGTGGTGTTGGGGGAATCTGCTGCATATATACACATAAACATGTACATATACACACCTAATTCATACATATGAAAAATGGCCGGAAGTACATACAGCAAGCTGTTGTCAGTGATCTCCTATGAGTAGGTGATTATAAATTTAGTGATTTTTTCCCCCCTCCTATCTAGATTCTGACCTCACTTCTTATGTTTGGAGAACACAGACGTCAAAAGGGTCAATTACTTCATTTCTCTGCTCTTCGGTGATGCTTGACTAACTGGCAACTTCAGTGTGAGAATCTGAATCTGTAAGCAGAGTCAGGAATTCACAGTGGGCCAGCACTCCACAACAATGCAGTGTAATCTGGGTTATGAACCAGACAACTAGGCAGCCTTGGCTCAAGGCTATTTTCTGAGCCTGGTTCTACAATGGTCCCAATTAAACATTGGAGTTACTAAAGTATCTATCCAATAAACTGATTTTTTTGCTTGAATTAGAGTTGACTATTACAGTTTACAATTAGACAATGTGACTACTAAACATATGGTTTTTGCCCAGTTTTACATTTTTTTCTGCACTGAACATGAATTATTCACAATAAAACTAATTAAGGTAAAAAATGACCACAAACAATATGTGATATCATATTGTTTAAATGATTAGAATGACTTGAAATTTAAAACTATCCACTACTGAATTTTTTAAAGTATGAACCTCAGATTCAATTCCTAAGCTTTTATGATTAAGTCCTCTCCTCTCCCTCTAACTTTAGAAAAATTTCTTTGACAATGAGACAAGACACTGAAAACAGCTCTTCATTTCCTCTTTCACTATCAAAGATGCCTTTTCAAAAGCATTGTGCCCACAATATTTGCTAATCACTGTTTGATTTAAATGGTGTGCCACATGCACCATCTTACCCTCAACTTATTTCTGTTTCCTTCAATCACTTGTTCCTTCCTCATGATACAGATTTGCAAGAAATATTTAATAATTAAAACCTTCACATTTCTATCAGGTCAGTTTATTGCTCTCCCCCTAAACTTTTCTCTAAGTAAAATTCAAATAAATGACCCCACTGGAGGCCACAATTATATCTGTATCCATCCCACACCGTTTCTTGCTTGCTCACTACATTCTAGCCATGACAGCCACCTTTTGTTTCCTTCAGTAAACTTTCCAAGCTCTTTCCTGCATCAAGGTGCTTTGCACAGGCTCTTCCTTGCACCTGGAATGGTCATTCTCTCACTTTCTGCCTGACTAAATTCTTTCCTAATTGAGACTCAGAATAAATACCCTTTCCTGTAAGAAGACTTTACCGATGGCGTACAAATCTAAACTAGTCACTCATTTTACTGTCAATACTTCCTATACTTTTCCTTCAAATTATCCCGTAATTTATAATTCTAAGTTTACTTAGGTGATTAGTTCATCTATTTTATTTAATTAGACTATAAATGCTGAGAAGGCAGAAGCTGTCAGTATTACTTACTTCAGTATCTTCCTCTTAGCATAGTGTCTGGCACATATAATAAATATCAATTTTAAAATATATTGACTTTACTGCCTCTCGAGTGATTTTAAGTTAAAAGTATTATTATTTCTACATTTTAGTCAGAGTATTAAAGAAGGCAAAAGGAGAAGAGGGTAGCCGAGGATGAGATGGTTAGATAGCACCACTGACTTAATGGACATGATGAATTTGAGCAAACTCCAGGACATAGTGAAGGACAGGGAAACTTGGCGTGCTGCAGTCCATGAGGTCACAGAGTCGGACACAATTTAGCAACTGAATGACAAAATGTGAATATACATATATTTTAAAATAACCAAATAGTTTAACAAATGAGGTAGTTTATATATCAGCACTGTTTATATTTTCCAAATATTCTGCTATCAGTGATGAAGTTTTCCAACCCCTACATTTTCTCGTGAAACAATTGTTTTTATTCTTTTTTTAAGTCCAGTAGTTCTTCTAGAAAAGCAACTGGGTAACCTATAAGGTTACCCTTGTGTCTCTTATTTAAGTCTTAATTTTGAAAAAGTGACCAGAAAAAATGCAAAAAATTCTTAACTCTGGGTCATGGACACATGAAAATTTGTGTTATATGACAATGTCTGTGTTTTCAGTATTTAAAATGTTTCCCCAAAGTAGGCCAAGAATCACTTCTATAAGGAAGTGATTCTTTATACATTAAGTGTATTAATATACACTTAATTACATTAATGTATTAATGTAATTATTGTATATTACATTATATTAATGTATTGTATTAATATACACTTATTACATAAAGTGTATTATATAAATTTTACATATTACTTTAAACCCTCTTTTACTTCTTAAGTTAAAGAGTGAAAAAAAAGATGGACAGATTATCACATGTAGGTCTCTATTTCCAGTATTACATTCATTCCAGGAGGCTGCAATATTATAAAACACAGTAAAATCAACATCAAATAGAATTTTAAAAGTCCCATAATTCAAATGATATAATGAAAGTCATACCTAATGGGATCTTCACAGGCACCAAATGGTAACTTGCCAAATTCCAGGCCTCCTACTTCTCCTCCTACAAGAGCATCTATATCTAAAGAAGAAAAAAAACAAAAATTCCACAAGTTAGCCAAAAGTGGAGAAATAAGAATTTAAACCTAGTTACGTTAATCTTTTAAGAAATTACAGATTTAAAACTGTCTACATTAAGACACAGCAAGTTAGAGAGCAAGCTGTCAGATATTAGACTTCCTCCAAGAATGCTAGAGTAACAAAAAAAAAGGAAAGTTATAGTAAAAGGATACATTTAATTCCTGTTTGTAAAGTGCTGTATTCAAGCCTGCATTCTAAATTTTACCCTACTGAAATAGTCCTTAACTACTATTCAAGAAAATATTATTCTTCTAAATTTAAAAAATTTTCCAAGTATGTGATTGTCATCTAAAAGAACAATTAAATGAGTATTAAAAAATTTAATCATCAACCTACACATTCATCAGTTTTGCTGTTAATAATTTCAGAATAGCCCAAATTAGTCATCATTAATAAAACTGTATTTAGGCTGACAGTACATGGAAATATCTGAAGCACAGAAAAGAATTTCCATTCCATTATGAATGGTATCTGAGATTAGAGGAAACTTTAGAAGGTAAATCACCCCTTAGTTTCATTCCTCTTGAAAGTGAAAGTGAAAGTGAAGTCACTCAGAGGTGTCTGACTCTTTGTGACCCCATGGACTGTAGCCTACTAGGCTCCTCAGTCCATGGAACTTTCCAGGCAAGAGTACTGGAGTGGGTTGCCATTTCCTTCTCCAGGGGGTCTTCCCGACCCAGGGATTGAACCCAGGTCTCCCGCATTGCAGGCAGAAGCTTTACTGTCTGAGTCACCTCCCTCTTGAAGAAGTAATAAACACTTCTAAAAGATGTCAAGATTTGTCTTCAAAGTAATACAAATGGTTGTTTTTAATTATTCACACTACACTGTGAATTACTAAAGTCGACTGTTGAGTTATGAACACTTACAGATTCACTAAAATCATGTTTGACAAATACCTACACCCTAACTAAATTATTAAAATTAGCATTAAATATGGTTCAATTATTTAAATCAGTAAATTTTCTCAAATCAATTCATTCCATTTTTCCAACTAAAGAATGCTTACAACATAAATCAAAATAACTAGTTCTACTGTAAAATGTGAATTAAGAACTTCAAAATTTATAATAAGCACATGTTTAAAATCAGTGAGCTAGGGCTCCCATGGTGGCTCAGTGGTAAAGAATCCACCTGCCAATATGCAGGAGGCACTGGTGATCCCTGATCTGGGAAGATCCCACCTGCCATAGAGCAACTCAGCTCATGCGCCACAACAAGAGAAGGCACCACAAGTAGAAAGTAGCTCCGCCCCGCCACAATTAGAGAAAGGTCTGAGCAGTAACCAAGACCCAGCACAGTCAAAAATAATCTTTTTTAAAAACTTAGCAAGCTAAAAATTATTACTGGACTACAACTGTACAAAACTTTAATTAAAAGGTGAAAGGCAACACTGTAGAATGAAAGGATGATGTGACTTAGAGTTTGCCCAGGATTTAAATGTGAACTTTAGCACTTGGTGACCATGTCACCTTGAGTCAGTTACTTTTGTTTTCTAAGAAAAATAATACTTGTCTCATAAGTAAATGAGAATTACATGAAACAGTACATAAAATGCACAGTGTCTAGCCCATATTACATGTTCAGTCTCTTCCCCTTAAAAGTGAAAATATTAAAAATTTATGTGACTTTCAATCCACTGAGGAAGAGGTTAGTATTTTGATACTCATTTTTAAAAACTTGCAATAGAACATTAACAAAGGCCTTATTGGCAATCAGAATAACGTTAAGATTCGGATTCTTGGACTTCTTAGATCATCAACAGACCATACTATCGGGGGAAATCTTTAAAATCCACCTATTAATAGAATGGCTTTTGAAAAAAGGAAAAGGAAGGTTGGAAGTGAAACTTCAAAACTAGAAGCCAACTATAAACTGTCTGGTGGGTATTGGTTGAGAACTAAAATTACCAAAACAAACATCTCAGTCTTCTAATATAAATCTCAGTTTAGCTTTAATTTCCCTCGGCTATAGTTTAGATGCAGTTCTCTTATTGCACATTAAGAATTTCAAATTATTCAGTGATATATAAAATAGTAGTAGTACATATAATCACCAAAAGCTAAATGTACTACGTTAATTTTAGCATCATCCTAAAACTATCAATTTACTATTTTCAATCTTATAAAAACAAACCAACCACTTGGAACAAAAATAAACAGTAAAGAATATTATTTTATTATAATGTATTTCTCTCTGAGGGAGTAGAATGAAAAATGTTTTCAGGCTAATAAAATCCTTCTATGATTTATAAGTTGATACTACATTTCTTACTAGATATACTTGAATATAATTACACATATATGCGAGAGAAACATCCAGGATCCTAAACCTCACTAAGTCTAAATATCCACCAGGCTGAGCTTTTCTAAAACTTAGGTAATCTCTGTTCCTATATGTGTCCCTGGCAGAAACAAATTTATAGGCTAAAAGTTAATGACTTACTAAATGAATCAGTACATCAATGGCTAAGCAAAATGATTTTAATTAATTTTTATAAAAATGCAAGTTAAAGTAAAATATTCTACAGCTCTTCCCAGCATATGTGTATATAAACATTTCTTTTTTTCCTTTTCTGCTTTCCTTATTTGGCCCTCTTCTTCAAACTCTACTCTCAATAAGGTTCTGTGCACGTCTGTTCTCAGCATAGGAAAGAGGGTTCTCTTATATTCTGAAAGCAGACATTTCAATCATTCATTAAGTACTAATTTTCACCATACAATTTTACATAGCAAGGTAATGCTTTATAAATAATATTTTTTTCAAAGACAGATTATCAAGTAGAGAGTAATGCTGTCTCTAGAACAACCTACAATTTCCAAGAGAAAAAAGACAATAAGGGCAATAAAATTAGCAACACTATATACATTAAAAATGATTTACAACTATTTCAAACACTTGAAACACACTGTTAAATACTTTTAATTTCTAAATATAGTTCTAAATTATCTCACCTGGAGGTTGCTGAGGCCAAAAATACTGCTGCCAATCCTGAAGTACATAGGTAAACCGTATAGCAATATTAACTGGAGGCAATGGAGTTAAAGGACATCCCTAAGAAGTAAATGCAAAGACAGTATCATAAAATGTTAGTACCCTTGTAATATCAGACCCAAATTTCAAACTACTGAAATAGATGAATTACTACCTTTATGACATGGGGATTTTCAGATTACAGTGTTAGATATGGCACACATACACCAGCCATAAAAAATGTATGTATGATATTCTAGCCATTAAAAAGGAAAACTAAGTCACTGAAATTATTAGAGCCAAAAAAAGGTACAGAATTTAGGAAATCACTTTCCTAAGGGTAATTCTCATAACCTAAAACCTCAAGTGGTAAATTAATGCCAGAGAACAAATTACATTAAAATAAACCTGCTTAACTTTTTGACATAAATCACAGCAAGATCCTCCATGACCCATCTCCTAGAGTAATGGAAATAAAAACAAAAATAAACAAAAGGCACCAAATTAAACTTAAAAGCTTTTGTACAATGAAGGAAAGTATAGGCAAGGTGAAAAGACAACCCTAAGAATGGGAGAAAATAATAGCAAAGGAAACTACTGACAGAGGATTAATCTCTAAATTATACAAGCAGCTCATGCAGCTCAATACCAGAAAAACAAACAATCCAATAAAAAATTAGGCAGAAGGCCTAAACAGACATTTCTCCAAAGAAGACATACAGATGGCCAACAAACACATGAAAAGATGCTTAACATCACACATTATTAGAGAAATGCAAATCAAAACCACAATGAGATATCATCTTACACCGGTCAGAATGGCCATCATGAAAAAGTCTACAAACAATAAATGCTGGAGAGGGTGTGGAGAAAAGGGTACCCTCATGCACTGTTGGTAGGAATGCAAATTGATAACAGCCACTACAGAAAACAGAATGGAGATTCCTTAAAAAAACTAGGAGTAAAACTACTATATGACCCAGCAATCCCACTACTGGGTATATACCCTCAGGAAACCATAACTGAAAAAGACACACATACCCCAATGTTCACTGCAGTACTATGTACAATAGCTAGGATATAGAGGCAACCTAGATGTCCATCAACAGATGAACAGATAAAGAAGTTGTGGTACATATACACAATGGAATATTATTCAGCTATAAAAAGGAGAGCATGAGTCAGTTCTAATGAGGTGGATTAATCTAGACCCTATTATACAGACAGAAGTCAGAAAGAGAAAGACATATATATGAAATATATATGAAATCTTTGAAAGATGGTATTGATGATCCTATTTATAGGGCAGCAAAGGAGACAGACATAAATAACAGAATTTTGGTCACAGTGGGAGAGAGAGACGGTGGGAAGACTTGAGAGAGTAGTATTAAAACATATACATGACCAAATGTACAATAGATAGCCAGTGGGTACTTGCTGTATGATGCAGGAAACCCAAAGCCAGTGCTCTGTGACCATCTAGAGAGGTAGGATTGGGAGAGAGGTGGGAGGAAGGTTTAAGAGGGAGGGGACATGTGTATGCGTGTGGCTGATTCATGCTGATGTATAGCAGAAACCATCAGTATATAGTAAAGAAATTATCCTCCAATTAAAAATAAATTTTTGAAAAAAAGAAATAAACTTTCAAAAAAAGCTGTTTAAACTACAAGAGATATTACATTCTATTAAGCAAAATAATATTTCAAAATATTTTACACAATTTTAGTCACACAAATATAATTTCTTACTAATCTCTTCAGCCATGTTGAACGTAAAAAAACACTTGAATCATTTTTAAATAAAGTAAAACTATAAAATACAAAACTAGGTTTAAGATGTCTTTTTTCCCTTTGAAAATAAACTCAAAGCCAATCTTGAATATTTAACTAGAATGTTAGACTGTGACAAATGGTCACTCATGTAAAATAGTTTATATTAATGAATCAGAAAATTAAGATCTATCTTTATACTCATTAATAATAATAAAAATTAATAATACCCAAACATCTCATGATCTCAGCTTCCCTTAATAATGGTTAAGCTATATTAATGTGGAATAGGAATTAAATATGCATAGGCATGACCTAGTGAGCTTGTGAAAATGCAGATTCAACAATATCCTGCATATCTACCCAGTTTCCAGGTATATCTGATACTGCTGGTTAGAAGAAATAACATAGACCCTTTAGCTCAGCAGCAGCAGGAGCTATAAATGTCATTAGTAACTTTAACTGAATACAAACTCAATCTGAAGATAGCTGCCAAAAGAAAGAGCTAATTCAGTTTTGGGCTGCTATGTCCTGTAGAAGCAAGGTAAGATTCTGACTGGCCAGAAATAATTACCTTTTACTTAAGTTTAGGTACCAAATGAGCATTCACCAGTAATTCTAGACCAGTAATGATCTAGAAACCATAATGAGGTCACTTTGACACATAACCCCTGCTCCAGCCACATAGCAATGTTGGCAAATACAAAAAGAGATGACCAAAAAGAAACAGCTAAGACCAAACATGACATAAATATCTTCACGGACCCTAGAAGGTATAGAAAACTGAAAGTATTAAGTGGGACCCAAGACACATGCTTGCTAAGTTCCACATGACAGCCAAGATTATGGCCTGCATTAAATGGATCCAATAGTACTCAGCCAGACTGAGGGTACTACAAGACTCTCTGCTTAAGGCAGATATATGGACAGAGTACTTCAGCTTGGGGCAGTGGCTGTGCTGGAAGGCATCGGGCTAGGAAAAGTTGTGTGATCTGGGGAAAAACCCACTCCTATGATCCAAACAAGCAATTCAACGACTCCAAGACTTCATGTGCAATACCACAGTAGCAATACCGAGCAAGAGGCTTCAAACACCATTTTAAGATAGGCTTCTGAAATAGTCTACAGATAAGAAGCAATCACAAAATTATAAAACCACTAGAGAAATAAGAAAGTTTAAAACTACAAAAAGATAACATCCAAAATGAGCCTGCAAACAAAACTTCCCCAGAACATGAAGATATAAATACAGTTCTAAGAAAGATAAATATCCAAATCAGAATATAAAACCATGAAACATAAAGAGCATCTGATAGAATGAAGAATGTCTAAATTGAAAAAGGAAACACTATGGTATGAGAGAGCTTTCAAACATTTAAAGGATTGTGGCAAAAAAGAATTTAAATTTAAACTTTATGTGACTTCAAGGACAACCACCCTCTGCTGCCACCCTGCCAAGGAAGCCTTTTCAAAATAGTAGATTCATGTGAAAATGAAATAAATTGCCACTGTGGGGCTAAAGTGCCTTGGAACACTTCCAGTAGATTTAAAGGGTAATATTTATAAAGATAGCTTTATAAAAATAGTATAAGAGAGTTGCATATTAAGTAGTTTTATGTAATACCAATAAAGTACCCAAAACAAGTCTCAATTATTTTAAGTTCAACTCTTACCAAATCAACTTTAATATTTAGACCAATGAGGTTTTGTAAAAGTTCTGAAAGATGACGTATTAGGAACACTTTTTTTTTTTTAACAGTCATATTCTAAGTCAGGTTTCACAAATCAATGTGGTCCCTAGTTTCAGGAAGAAGGCAAGCTACGTAGAGGAGTAAAAGATCATGAAAATAACTTTCATTAATGTTTTTAAAAAGAGGAATAAAACATTAATATTTGCATCTGACTAGAGTTTTATCTAAAATAATTAAACATAATTGAAGACTTGGTTAGAACAAAGGAAAACTAATGGGGTAGAAATAACACATTTTGTTTTTTTAAAAAATTTCTCAAAGCAACACATGAAGAATTAAGTAGTACTTAAGACAGCATTTCAAGGCCCAGAAAGGTTTTGGAAAAAAAGTTGCTTCTAGACAGGGAACTTTCTAAAAGACACACTTCTATCATTTGTTTAATGGAGATGATCACAAGAAACAGCTAACAATAGTTATTTTGAGGAAAGGGACTAAGAATATAAAGAAGTTTTTACCTCTTTAATTTCTTAACCTGGTACATGTACTTTTTTAAAATGTCAAATAGATTCATCTTTGTAGTGATAATCCTACCACCATGCTATTTACAGCCTCAACACTGAAAACGTACTTTTATGAAGTTCGAATCCTAAATATCTTTCTACAAATAATATATGTTAAAAAAAGAAATTTCAGCATTTTCTTATTTTTTTAATTTTCAAAATTTGTAAACCTTCAGAAAGCTTGCAAAGCTAGCATAATGAATACCCACATGATTTTTCTGACTGAAACTTTTGAAAGTAAATTGCAAGCATCATGGCAATTCACCTCTAAATACTTCAGTATGTAATTCCTATGAACAAGGACATTATCCTATAAACAATCATAACACAATTATCACACTCAAGAATTTTAACACTGATATTATTTTCTAATATATAGTCCATATTAAAACTGTCCCAACTGTCCCAACTGTGTCCTTTATGGCTATTTTGCTGTGATCAAGGATCACACTCTGCCTTCAGTTGTTACATCACTTTAGTCTCTTTTAAGCTAAACAGCTCCCAGCCTCTGTATTGCCTATCATGAAACTGTTATTTTTAAAGAGTCTAGGACAGCTGCTTTGTAAAAGAGTAGCACAGGCAAGTCCTCCATATTGCTGTTATATAGTGTTTTTAGAGAAAAATAAAGATGTATTGAGCACATCCAAGTTAGCCCTGCTGCCCTCAGTCATAGCATTATAAGCCAGATTAATTTTAAACATCAAATAGACCCTCGGGGGGAAAAATAGCAATTCAGAACCCAAAGAGTTCACATCTCAGTTGCTCATAGTCAGAGTCCCAAACAAGCAGCTACATAGACGCCCACTCACATGGGGGAGGGTTGGCAATATTACTGTTAGAGAAAAGGGAATATAAAGAGTTAACACAGTATACCGCAGTTATATAACACAGTTAACCAACCGAACAATCAAAACCAGTTTTAGTGTTTGTACAGTAAAAACTAATTGGATATTGTTTCTTTAGATACAGATAGTAATTTTTATAATCGATTACATCTTTCTTCTAAGTAATTATATTATCAATATTAGAAATATTTCTATGAAATCAATAAAATTACTAAATTACTACTTTTATCTGAATCCAAGATAAGATGAAGTATCAATGCCAACTCACAATCTTTGATTTGAAGATATCCAGCAGACCTGATAAATGAGTATACTGATTTGGCACTTTTCGAAGATGAACCATTTCAAAATCAGTTCGGACACCAGGACCCTGACATTCACCCACATACATTCTTCGCCATTTGTGATGAATCTGCACAAAGAGTGGCACCTGGCTGTAGGATATAATTAACAAGAACAGACAGTAAGTTCATTAAACATTGAATAGCTCCTAAATCTTGCTTTCCAGTATAACATTATTTTAATCTCAAATATTTAAAATAATTAAACAATGTACATTCCACAGACATATTTATAGCAAAGACATTATTAGTTTCTTTTCTCCTTACACTAATAAACTGAAGAAATTATCTAGTGGCATGTACAGTCAGAAAATTATTTTTAAATGGCTGAAAAATCATAAACTTATTCAAAGATTTCCACATCTGCAAATTAGCCTACTCACTAAAATCTATTAACTTCAAAAATCAATACTTGTAGCACTTTCAGTCATTTGAAAACATGTGCAGAGTAACAAAAAATTCACTTTACCTGAATGCATAGTCCTAGCTGAGGCTAAACAAGGTGATGCTCTGTTTTAAAATTAGATTTTTTGTATTTTGAAAATTATTTTTAATTGGAGGATAATTGCTTTACAGTATTGTATTGGTTTCTGCTATACATCAACATGAATCAGCCATAAGTATACATATGTCCCTTTCCTCCCACATCTCACCTCACCCCACCCCTCTAGGCTGTTACAGAGCACTGGGTTGAGCTCCCTGAGTCACACAACAAATTCCCACTGACTCTCTATTTTACATACAGTGTATGCTTCAGCGCTACTCTCTGAATGGTCCCACCTTCTCTCTCACTGTGTCTACAAATCTGTCTGCATCGCCATTGCTGCCCTACAAATAGGTTCACCAGTACCATCCTTCTAGATTCCATATATACGTTAATGTACAATACTTATTGGTTCTTCTCTTTCTGACTTACTTCACTCTGTAGAACAGGCTCTAGGTTCATCCACCTCACTAGAACTTACTCAAATTCATTCCTTTTCATGGCTGAGTAATATTCCACTGTGTATAGGTACCACAACTTCTTTATTCATTCATCTCTTGATGGATATCTAGGTTGCTTCCATGTTCTGATTTTGCATCAAAATTTAAATAGATTAAACATTTGGAAGCAAAATACAAAAACAGTACAATTTATTCATTTTAAATATTCATGTAATATTTCAGTAAGTTTCCCTTTAGATATGCTTTCCCTAAAGATTTTGTTGTGTTAGTCCTTATATATCATATTCCAATATAATAATGTACAAATACTAATCTTTTATTAATCAAAACCTAACATTCAGTAAGCAGTTTCCTTCATAAATTTTAATTTAAAATAGTTCTTAAAACTCATGTCTAGATGTTTTGAAATGTCCACCTACCAGCCAGTGTTTCCCAAAGCAATAGACACAGAGCTCAGAAGAAGATTGCACTTAGATTCACTGAGGACAGCATCATTGTTTGCAGCAGGAGCTATCACCACAAATTCCCGGAGTCCATACCTTTCATAAAAAAAAAAAAAAAAAAAAATCACTGCCATTAAACAGGCAAAAATGTCAGAACACAAAAATCTACCATTTGGGAAACATGAAAAATATTTCCCTTAAAGAAAGTTAGGTTTGAACCACAGGTCTTTCTTTCTTTCCTTCTTAAATGGCAAGTGAACCTATAACAACCTGGATTTCCTTCATTTGGTCAAAATTCACATCATTCATCTACTATTTTCTCTTCATTCTTTACAAATTAGGAGCGACTTGCTGAAATTACAAAGAAAAAAAATTAAATAATCAGTTTTGTCTTTAAAGTTAGGTTTCAAAAATAAAATGTGAAAGCCAGCACTGACTTCTTGCATTAATTAGCTGATAACATTAAGTCCACTAACGTGGAGAGATAAAGTTTAATAGATTCCCTAAATGTCAGGAAAATAATTATCAGTCATACTTGTGCTGTCTAAGTAAGAACATTACTCTTGTTTAGTCGCTAAGTCATGTCTGACTTTTTTTTTTTTTTGGCGACCCCATGGACTATAGCCCTCTGTCCATGGGATTTCCCAGGTAAGAATATTGGAGTGGGTTGCCATTTAATTCTCCAGATTTACTCTAGTATCATAATTAAAGAATTATTATATTCTTTCACTCAATAACACATATTAGATAGGGATCACAAAATTATCAGAAAATGGCTTACTCTTGCTATGGTATCTCAGAATAATGGAAACTTCTCATTTAGTTGACAAGTCCATTAAAAACCACACATCTGCAGCCAAAATTTACAAAAACATTAAGGTCAAACTGGTAATCTTGCCTCCTGAAAATTCCTGTCCTATTCACTCCCCGCTGTATTTTTATTTAACAATATGTTTAATATAAATTTATAGAAGGTATTACTCATTTGCCTATTTTAACTCTACACAAACAGATATGAATACTTCTATGAACAGTCTCAAGAAATTCCCCAAAACAGCAACAAAAAAGATTTAATTTTTTTTAAATCCAACGGTAATCTGTTTACTGTTAGATGACAAAAGCTTATTTCATCTTCTCACTTCTCCTCCACTCTCCTACCCCTGAAATCAAAATTAGTTATGTAGAAGTAGCATCAAATACTGCAAAGAACCCAGAGCTGTGAATTTTAAGTTTTAAATCTATTTACATACAGTTTTTTTTCTTTCTTTTCTTAATATCCTTGGAAGAAAGAAAACAAAAGCACTTATTTGCCTTGGTATCCCCAGGAACTAGAGTGAAACCGCTGTCAACAGTTCTTGGTTATTCTTCCAGAACTGTTCCATCTGTCCACTGACCCATCCTATCCTCAAAAAAAGATTAGATTAATATACTTTCTGTACCTTCTTTTCAAAGGCTCATCTCCCCTACTGGTCAGTACTTGATGTTTCCAGTTTTACGCTACTGTAACAACACTGCAACAATTTCTACAGAGTATAACTGTCGGACAAATTCTTAGAAGTTGCTGGATAAAAGAATATATTGAACATCTTTATCTCTAACACTGAGAGCTGTTGCCAAACTACCTCCTCCCCCTCCACACACATAAAATTGTGCCAGTGAATACTCCTGTTCACAAGAAATAAGCCAAAGTGGGCTGCTTCTTATTTATCTGCAATAAAATTCAATCCTCAATATATTTATTTCCACTACCTGGAATGTTTTCCCTACTCAACAGTCATCATGGAACATCAATAGATTCTTTTCTTTTCTTTTTTGAAGATTTATCTCAAATACCACCCCATTACCTCTGTTAAATATGCTCTCTTCTTTGATTTCAAACGTATTTTTCCCTATCACTATTATCTTTAAAAGATCAATGCATACAGGGGATCACCAGCTACGTGAAAAGATGCTACATGTCACTAATCATCAGGGAAATACAAATCAAAACAACAATGACATATAACCTTACGTCTTTCAGAGTGATTATCTTCAAAAAGAAAAGAACAACTATTGGCAAGAACGCAGAAAAAAAAGGGAACCCTCAAACACTGTTAGTGGGGATACAAACTGGTGCAGCCAGTAGGAAAAACAGTATGAAAGTGTCTCCAAAAAAATTTAAAATGGAACTACCTTATGACCCAGCAATTCTATTTCTGGTTATTTATCCAAAGAAAATGAAAACATTAATTAAAAAAGATATGTGCCCCCCATGAACAATGCAGCATCACTTACAAAAGCCAAGATAAGGAAACAACTTAAGTATCCATTAATGGATGAATGAATGAAGAAAATGTGGTGTATATATATACAGGACAGAGGAGGCCAGTGGGCGACATACAGTCCACCAGGTCACACAGAGTCAGACACGACTGAAGCGACTAAGCAGGCACGCATACACACAATAGATTATTATTCTGTCATAGAAAAAACTGAAACCTTACCATGTGCAACAACATGCACGGACGTGAGGACACTGTGCTAAGTGAAACAAGTCAGACAGAGAAAGACGAAATAACATAGGATCCCATTTACATATGGAATAAAAACAAAACAAACAAAAAAAATGAACCAAGCCCCTAGATACAGACAACAGATTGGTGGCTGCCAGAGGTAGCGTGTAAGAGGTGGTGGAAATGGTGGAGAGAGCAAAAGATACAATCTCCAGTTAGAAAGGAAGTAAATTATGGGGATGCAACGTACAGCATGGTAACTACAGTTAATAATACTGTACTGTGCATCTGAGAGTTGCTAAGAGAATAAATCTTAAAAATCTTAAAAGTTCGCATCACAAAAGAAAATTCTATAACTATGTATGCGGATGAATATTAACAGGACTTATGATCCTACCTACCACACCCTCTGCTCACAAAAGAGCTCAAAAATTTACATTTGGACATAAATGTCTACTAAGATTAACGTTTGTGTCATTTCTATGACTATTTTTTAAAAATAAATAGCAATTAATCAAGGGACTAAATTCCTAATGAGGGTTTCAGGATTAGCCATTAGAAGGTATTTAAAGGCTAGCTATAAAAAAGAGGCAGAGAGAAGCAGTCAACAAGTCACATCATTAAGATTCCCTCATAGCTCAGTTGGTAAAGAATCTGCCTGCAGTGCAGGAGACCCAGGTTCAATTCCTGAGTAGGGAAGATCCCCTAGAGAAGAAATGGCAGCTCACTCCAGTATTCCTGCCTGGAGAATCCCATACACAGAGGAGCCTGGCAGGCTATAGTCTATGAGGTCACAAGAGTCGGACACAACTTAGTGACTAAACCACCACCTTGCCTAGACTATAAAACTTGATCATGAAACTGTAAGCAAGTGCCTGTGTCCCTGTCTTTTAAAGAAAGAGGCTTTTATTTTTGTCTCCCAGACCTACCCTGGGTCTCCGAAGGCTGGCTCGAGCATTAATTATCAGGATATGTGAACATGTAGAAACCAAGAAAAGGTGTTGGGCTGGGAAATGTAACAATTTAGATTATAAATCAACCACATAGTAGAGTCATTAAACTCCCAGTTCCTTGAAAAATACAAAGGTCTGACACATATTCCTAAGCTGTTTTTACAGAAACCAGACCCCACCAGATGAAAACTGCAGACTGTAAGCACGAAGCCCCCAAACTGGCTGGAGCCAGAAAATTGATGATGTGCCAAATTTTACCTTGATGCCAACCAACCCAAGAGCTGAGCATAAGCTGATCATGGACCACACGGCCCCCTCCTTCACAATGCCCTAGAAAACCCTTCCCTGAAAGCTATCATGAAGCTGGGTCTTTTTGATCATGAGTTTCCCATTCTCCTTGTTTGGTGCGCGGCATTAACACTGTACTTTCCTTCACCACAACCCAGTATCAGTAAATTGGCTTTGCTGTGCAGACTCATATCCAGATTCATTAACATCATGTCCACATACTTTTAAGACTAGTTTTAAAAAATTAAATAGGGTTAATGCTAACCTGGCAGATGCTTGATACAAAAACTGAAACTAGGAGATATCAAAATAGATTGATAAACTTGAATCATCAAAACTCAGCATTTGACATAAATGTTCTATTTTTTAAAGTTTGATTAATCATATATTAGGCTTTTCTCACTCTGACAGTCTTTACTCACTGTCTATGTATAGTATAAATATTTTGCATTATACTTCAAATTTTGGGGGTCTGCTTTATTAATTTTAGTTCTACTTAAAAAAGGAAATACTTATAGCTGAAAACTTATGTGTATGTTATTCTTCAGTTGCTAAGAAACTTCTGATTAATTCATATCCCTGAAAGTAAGAATTTTTAATAATTATAATTTCAAAATTATATTTAAAAAATGAGAACATTATGAAATCTTGTTAAGATGCCTAGTTCATATTAGACTCCAAATATACAGACCCCATCTCATCTTTTGCCATTCTCAACCCTCAGTTGTACCCTAAGGCTTTCCAAACTATCTGCAGGCTTCAAGTTCAGTTTCACATCATCACTTCTACTAATGCTCTTGTTATGCCTTGAATATCTTTTTATCTAAACTCACCTGGCTGATTCTCACTTGCCTTGCAGGATTCAGGTGAGGTATCACCTCTCCTGGAAACATTTTCCTGACTTGATCTATCTGGAAAGGCAGTATCTCCTATGAGTCTGCCTCAAGCTCTGTGCTCCCCCCATGAAACCACTTAGCAGTGCTGCCATCTGTTCCCTTATCTCTAAACCCCCTTCTAATTCCAAAGCTATCTGAGACAAGGACCACATTTTATCCTTGATAGCCCAGTATCTGACTCACAGCAAATGTTTTAAAAGAATGTTTGTTGAAAAAAAGAAAACACATAGTTTTAACATGCTCAATTTTCAAATAATGTTCAAAAGTTTGATTGCTGCCCTCCTAATCTTTAAGAAAAATCTAATGAAAAAAAAAAAAAGGAAGTGATAAAGTAGATTGATATGACATAGGTCCCCTTCCAACCCAAAACACCTGGCAAGATATAATGTTTTTGGAATACATAGCTGAACTTGAGATAATAAAAAGGAGATTCCTGAGTCACAAAAACAAAGAGGGAACTTAAAGGCAGAAATAAGCATGTAAAGGTGACTGAAGAAAACCAGGGGATTAACAACTCTTGGTAGACAGCATAACAGATAGTGACTAGGGATCAGGATCTGACAAGTTAAGCCATTTAGATGCTAAAAGCCTATTAGTATGACTTACAGAGCAAAATGACCATGCTTTGATAGACTACAGAGACTGAGAATGATGGAAGAAAAGTCTGTTTCTGTCTGAGACTACCACATATTTAGCGTAGCAATGACAATGTGAATTATACTACTCTGAGATGATATAGTATAAACTAGCCCAGCAGAAGTGGTCTTTGGTATGTACACAGGTTAGGCTATGTCCAAGAATGCCCTAGTCTCATAAATATAAGTAAGTCTAGGTTTGGAAACTATGCTTCCGCAAGTGTGGTATCATTCAGATATTAGCATCCCTTGCTTATGAGGCACTGAGAGCAAGAAGATGCGTATTCTTTCTGATGTTGTTACCAATCTCTCTACCAGATAACCTAGGAACACATCAATTTCCTTCTGTATCCTTTATATTTAATCAAGTATTGCCTGTGTCTGGACTTTCCATCAGTCCAAATTAGTACAGAGGTTGTAACATTTTGAATGGCCCCTCAGGGATATGGGTGTACATGAGGCAAGGAAGTGGACCAAAGACTTCTGCTTAAAGCCTGGACCTTAGAAGGGACTGCCACCTCAGTAATACTCCTCCAGTCCCAGATGGTTTCCATGACAAATTCTACCAAACATTTAAAGAAAGCAATATCAATTTTACACTATCTCTTTCAAAAAACAGAAGAGAACAAAACACCTCCCAACTGATGTTACGAGGCTATCGTTTCTCTGATATCAAAACCAAAATGTAAGAAAACTGTAGGCCAATATTTCTCATTAACACAGACACCAAAATCCTCAACAGGGGCTTCCTTGGTATCTCAGCTGGTAAAGAATCTGCCTGCAATGCAGGAGACCCAGATTCAATCCCTGGGTTGGGAAGATCCCCTGCAGTAAGAAATGGCAACCCATTCCAGTATTCTTGCCTGGAGAATTCCATGGATAGAGGAGCCTAGCAGGCTATAGTCCATGGGGGTCACAAAGAGTCAGACATGACTGAGTCTGACTACTACTACTACTAAAATCCTTAACAAAATATTAACATATCAAATCCAGCTATAGAAGTATAAAATATGAAAATCAATGCAAGTTAGACCACAAAGAAATAGAAGCAGAGTTCATCCTGGCAGTGAGAAGCTAATTAGCTATCTAAAAATCAACCCATGTAATCGCCATATTAAAAAACTAAAGAAACAAAAGATGTATCAATTTAAGTAGAAAACACATTTCACAAAATTCAACATCCATTCATATAAAAGTTCCCTGCAAACTAAGAACAGAACTTGCGCAACCTAGTAAAGAGTATCAATGAAGAAACTATACCTAACATCAAATTTCATGGTAAAGACTAAACAAGATTAGAAGCAAGACAAAGATGTCCACTCTAACCATTCATATTCAGTATTTTACTGGAGCCTTAGCCAGTTTAAAAAGGCAAGGGAAAAAACAGACCCAGATATTGGAAAAGAAGAAATAAAACTATGCCTATTCATATGACTATTTAAAAAGAAAATGCAAAAGACACCACAAAACTCCTCCTAGAGCTAATAACTGAATTTAGTAAGATCACAGGATACGACCTCAAGGCACAAAAATTAGTCACATTCCTACATACCAGGAACAAAGCACTGGATATGAAAAGATTTTAAACCATACTATTACAACAGCTCATTTAAAACAAGCAATAATTAGATATACATCTAATAAAAAATATACAGGATCCACATGCTGAAATCAAAGAAGACCTAAATAACTGGAGACCAAATGTGACCATAAAGTGGAAGACCGAATATATAAACATATCGATTCTCCAGCAAAATAATCTACAGACTCTTGGCAATTCCAATCAAATCCCAACAAGACTTTTTGTAGACATACACCAATCCTAAAATGTAAACAAAAAAGCAAAGGAGCTAGAATAGCCAAAACAAATTTGAAAAAATTTTTATTTAATGTAAACACTTATAAAACCAAGAGCATCCAGAAACAAACCCACATAAATACGGTCAGTAATCTTTGATAAAGTTGTATAAGTAAGTCCATGAATAAAGAAAACTCTTCAACAAATGCTGTTGGGACAACTAAACATCCACAAGCAAGGAAAGAATATTATACAAAAATCAACTTGAAATGGATAAAAGCTCTAAATATAAAATGTAAAACTTTTAGAATAAAAGAATTGGCCATGTAATCAAAGTTAATGTCACTAGTGACTAAATCATGATGATAATATGACCTTCTGATATACAATAAAGAGGCACTTCACCCTTATGATCTTCTTTTCAAAGTCATAACCCAAATGTAACCATAAAAATTTTTTTTACTTAAAAAATATTTTAACAGATATACATTAGTTGAGTTCCTTTGTTGTTCTCCTCAAACTACCACAACATTGTTAACTGGCTATACCCCAATACAAAATAAAAAGTTCAGAAAAACAATTTTTTTTTTAAATGTTTAAATCTCTCAAACTGAATGAGATTTTACAAAATTCCTGACTAGTACCCCTCAAAAGCTCCAAGTGATCAAAAATGAGGAAAGACTGAGAAACTTTCACAGGAATGTAGACTGAGCAATCTAAGGTGACATGATAACTAAATGCAATGCAGTATCCCAGACTAGATCTTTGAATAGAAAATGGATGTAGTGGAAAAACTAGTTAAATAAAATTTGACTAATGTACCTGGCATGCTGTAGTACATGGAGTTGCAAAGAGTCAGACATGACTTAGAGACTGAACAACAACAATGTACCAATGTTTTAATTAATGTACCAATGCTGGCTTTTCAGTTTTGACACACATATCATGGTAATATAAACTAACAAGGAAAACTGAGTGAAGGACGTCTTGGAAGAGTCTATGTCTCTATAACTTTTCTGTAAACCTAAAATGAACTACATTTTTTTAAAGTTTATATGTATATATTTTGTAATTAGGAGAAAGCTTTCTGACCAAGTGTTCTCAGACATGGCACCAAAAGCATGATTCATAATGTAAAAAACTGATAAACCAAACTGCATCAAATTTTAAAAACTTTATTCTGGAAAAGACACTAGTAAGAGAATGAAAAGATAAACTATTGTCTAGAGAAAATATTTGTATTTAGAATATATTAAAAAACTCTCAAAACACAACAATAAGAAAACAACTCAATTAAAAAGTGGGCAAAAGACTTGCAGACATTTCACCAGAGAGTATATTCATGGCAAATAAACACACAAAAGATATTCAAAATTAAAATTAGGATGAGATATTCTCATTCTAACAACACATCTGTTAGAATAGCCAAAACTAAAAAAACTGACACCAAGTGCTATTGTGGATACAGAGCAACTGAAACTCTCATATGTTGTTATGGGAATGCAAAATGGTACAGTCACTTTGGAAATCAGTTTGGCTGTTTCATATAAAGTTAAATATACACTTAGCATGTGACTGGGCTTCCATGTGACTTAATTACACCCTAGGTACTTACCCAAGTAATATAAAAATATACTTTCACATAAAAGATCTACACAAAAATATTTACAGCAGCTCTACTCAAAAATGTCCAATCCAAGAAATAAATCTATTATCCCTCAACAGGGGAATGAGTAAACAAACTATGGTATATCCCTACAGTAGAATACTACTCACTAATAGAAAGGAACAAACCATTGATACAAAATTACTTCAAATGATATCAAAAGTATTATGCTAAGTGAAAGAAGACAGTCTCATATGGTTACTATTTGATTCCATCTCTATGAAACTCCTGAATGGTCAAAGTTTGCAGTGACTAAGAACATGTTAGTGACTGCCAAATATTAAAATGGAGAAAAGAAGTTTGGGAGAGGTTACAGAACTATACTATACTCTGTGGCAGCAGCTTTAAAAACTATGGGGGACTTCCCTGGTGGTCCGGTAATTAAGAATCCACCCTGCAATGCACAGGACATTGGTTCAGTTCCTGTTGGGGAACTAAGATCTCACATGCCCCCAGGGCCACACACTCTGGAGCCTATACACTGTAAAATGAAAAAAGATTCCAAGTACTACAACTAAGACTCAACACAGCCAAATAAATAAATATTTTTAAAAAACCTGTATACAAATGCATATGAAAAAAGAAAAACCTGAAAGTGTTAGTTGCTCAGTTATGTCTGACTTTTTGTAACCTTATGTACTGTAGCCCTTTAGTCTCCCCTGTCCATGGGATTTTCCAGGCAAGAATACTGGAGTGAGTCCATTCCCTTCTCCAGGGGTCTTCCTGAGCCAGGGATTCAACCTGGGTTTCCTGTACTGCAGGCAGATTCTTTACCATCTGAGCCACCAGGGAATGTACATGGTACCATTATCTTCACTCTAATGGCATAAAAAGAGGAGATAAAGAGCCTCTTGTTGAGGGTAAAAGCAGAGTGTAAAAGAGCTGCCTTAAAACTCAGTATTCAAAAAACGAAGATCGTGGCGTCCAGTCCCATCACCTGATGGCAAACAGGTGGGAAGAAAGTGGAAACAGTGACAGATTTTGGTTCCTTGTGCTCCAAAATCACTGCAGAGTGAGTGTAGCCACGAAATTAAAAGATACTTGCTCCTTGGAAGAAAAGCTATGAAAAACCTAGACAATGTATTAAAAAGCAGAGACATCATTTGTTGACAAAGGTCTGTACAGTCAAAGCTATGGCTTTTCCAGTAGTCATGTATGGATACGAGAACTGAACCATAAAGAAGGCTGAGAGCTGAAGAATTGATGCTTTTGAACTGTGGTGTTGGAGAAGACTCTTGGGAGTTCCTTGGACTGCAAGATCAAACCAGTCAATCATAAAGAAAACCAACCCTAAAGATTCACTGGAGTGACTGATACTGAAGCTGAAGTTCCAATACTTTGGCTACCTGATGTGAAGAGCCTACTGACTGGCAAAGACCCTGATTCTGGATAAGACTGAAGGCAAGAGAAAGGGGCAGCAGAGGAGATGGTTAGATTGCTTCACGGCATGTTGCAGTCCAGCAAAGAGTTAGACACAACTTAGCAACTGAACAACATATGTGTTAAGGTTCAGTGAATATCAAAAAAAAGTCCAACTTACTGTATGTTAATTTTTAAAATAAAATTTTATAAAAATGGGGAAATTATAAAACTACTAACAAGTGATTTTCATTAATACATGAACAAACCACTAACAAGTGATTCATTAATTTAATACAAAGAAAAATTTCATGAATTTACTCAGCGAATATTTAACTATGGACTATGTGTCAGTACACTTTTTTTGAAATATTAAAAAGCTGAACAGAATTATATAACAGCATTGCAATTTTGATATATATACTATGTGTTATTATCTTTTTAAATCCTCACAAATACTCTCACAGGTACATATTATTTATTATTTTGACTTCGCCAACTTAGAAACCAAATCAGAGAAATTAAGTTTTACCCAAAGTTGCTGAGGTAATAGGTACCTGAGCTAGAAATTAAACATTAGTTTGTCTAATTCACTGCCTGGCCAAATAGTACATCAATTAATGCTCAATGAATGAATGAATGTAAATGCAAACTCTATGACACCATGCTGCCATCTGATATATTCTGTCATATTAAATGTATGTATTTATATTCTAAAAGATAAGAGAATCTGGATGGGGACTTCCCTGGTGGTAAAGAATTTGCCTGCCAATGCAGGAGACAGGGGCTCAATCTCTGGTCCAGAAAGAGCCCACATGCCAGGGAGCAACTAAGCCCATGTACCACCACTACTGAGACTGTGCTCTTGGGCCAGTTAGCCACAGCTATCAAAGCCCACGTGACCTACAGTCTGTGCTCCACAATATGAGAAGCCATGGCAGTAAGAAGTCCAGGCACTGAAACTAGAGAGTAACTTCTCCTCACAGCAACTAGAGAAAAACCTGCACAGCAACAAAGACCCTGCACAGCAAAAATAATAACAATAATAAATAATGGGACTATTTATGAAACATTACCCAGTTTATTACATATGCAAATAATTTTCTTTTTTTATGTGCCACATAATCCACTTGATATAATAATCACAATGGAATGAAACACAGATTATCATTCTTCCCCTTCCTTAGAAATTCTTTAATTAAAAAAAAAAATCAAAAGACTGACTCAGGCCAACAGAGTATTAAAACCAGTATACAAATTTCCTTTTAACTAGGTCTTCTTTCTTGACCATATACTTATGCTTGGGCCATTTTGGTGGTAGTATGTTTTAACACTAACATCTCCAAAATAAAGAGATAATGTGAATAAATGAAAAACATTAAAAGAACTTCAGAGAGTTAGAAGACTTTTTAAATGTGATACTATTAAATTAACATACCACATTTACAACTAAGACACAATTGAGTTTTGATGTTATAATGTAACTGAGATCAACATTTTATGTCAGTTCAATTTTCAACAATATATATGAAGCTTGCTATATTTAATTGTTCTATGCTAGTCATCAGAATCATAGTTAGGTACAAGTTAGATTGTGACTACTGTGCAAAAAAGAGTTAACAGCCCTGTGACTGCTACCCGCAGAAAGGCCGACTTGCAAGGCTGACCTTTGGTTGGTATTTGGATTTGGGGAGGGTGAAAAACTTTTTATCATTTTTCCTAACTGATAAAGAGTTATTGTGCCTAAATTGTACAAACAACATGATTTAAACAGCAGGTTTACCTGCTTTCCTTCTAGGAGTCTGAAATTTTCTTATGTCACTGTCAGAAGGTACCTACGTGACATGTCACTATTTAAAAGCCTGAGAGAGCTGAGCTTCTAACAAGTTTCTCTGGTAGACAACATTTTGTATGTATTGTCACAACTTGTTGCTAAAGAAATTCAGTATGCCCTGAGTGACTCCATTAGGAAAGGACTCTTAAACACTAGCACTTCCTTTAAACTTTGCCTCAGGCACTTTTCCCCTTTGCTTGATTCTGCTTTGCATTCTGTCACTGTAAGAAATCCTAGCAGTCAGAGCAACTATCAATACATGCTGAGTCCTGTGTGAATTCCGAGCAAATCATCAATCTTGAGGCAGTCTGGGGGCCTCCCTGACATACATTCTAAAAGTTATCTGTGTAAAATGTATACTTACCATCTTACCAGGCAATGTGCTCTGGGAGGGAAGTCATTATTCATACACAGCAAATCTTGCATAGATTGTGGAATAACATCTACAGAAACATTTGATAATGAACAAATGAGCACATTCATTCTAAGGCACAATTTCATCATATAATTTAAAGACGTCATTCTATAATACATCTTGCTAGTCCATGTAGTTTTGCCATTGCTTCAGGATTTACATCTAGGGCTAACGTAAATGTAAATCTAGGATTTACATTTGGAAGGAGACGATTGTCTCTCTCTCACTCTTTTCTTAAAAAAACACAAAGAAGCCAGTCTATAAAAATAAATATATTTATATATCATTCCCATGTTTATAGTATTTTCCATTCTTCTAAATCATGACTCAAACAATTCTTCATTCCTTACTAGAAAGCCTTGGTTTTTTTTGTTCTTCTTGGCATGTCCTTTACTTTTCTTCAAAATTTATATATAGAGTCTGTCAATTCTATATCACCTCCCATAGCTAGCCTTTGTTCATCTCTGGCCATCTTAAATATTCTTGTAAAACCACTAAGCAGCTTCTCCTTTATAACCCATATATCTGGAAGTACTTGCATCACAATCCGTAATAAGAACTAACATCAATGATCATTATTTATACTTGAAAATGCACAATAAGTGCAAAGCATAAAAAAGTTTATAAAAATACTTCCTTTTGCTATACAGCTATACTTGCTTAGCAAATTTATATTTTGTTAATCTGCAAAAAGAATAAATAGGAGAATACTAATAACTTGATGCTCTACTTAACTAAAGCAAAAAGCAACTCGAATAATCAGTACTCAAATCTTCTGACCTCTGATAATATAGTTTTAAATCTGTATCTCCAAATTAACTGAGCTGATGATTTGCTTCTAACTTCTACCATTAGTTACAGCTTCGATCACAACCAAATTAAAACTGCCAAATACATACACATATGCAGCAATAATGCCTTAACTATCTTAAATTCATTCATTATCTCTCATCACTCCAATCTCCTTTGTCTATCTCAGAAACACTGATTCTAAGCCTCCTTATTACAACAGCTTTTCCTTGAGTTATGTTTTCTCTACAAATTAACAACACCCAAGATTTCTATACCTTGAACAGTTTCCGTCATTAATCAGCAGAACGCTGGACCCAGAAATTGCTAGGCTATTATTAGTCTTCCAACAGCTGCGTATATTTCCCTCTTCCCCTTATTTCTAAAGTATACATACTCATATTCGGATTTATCTTATTTTGTTGTATAATTGTCTTATCCATGTGTATACATGGTCAAATTATCTATCCTAGTTTATGAATCTAAACGCAGATGCTATCTGTTTTGTGAAAATAATATATATAATAGAAAGGGTAACACAATTTTACTCCTATGTAAGAAAAGGCACAAAATATTTCAGGCTTACACTTGATCTGTTTTGACCATAAAAACTTGAACACTCATTGTGCATACTTATTTTCTGAATGAATGAAAAAGAGCATTTGACCAGATTCAAAATTCATACTTTTTAATACCTTGCTCACTCACTATTTTATACTAGCAGATCTCAGAACAAAGATTTTGGATAATGTGATCTATTAACAACTGTAAGCACCATCTAACATGGGGCCAGGTCCTGAAACAGGTACTTTACTTCAATAGGAAATGCAAAATTTAATGAAATTAAAATATTAACTCAGAATTAGAAATTATTATATTTCAAGTCAGTAATAAATTATGACATTATTATAGTTAAAAAAAGACTATTTTAACATGGATCCCTCTCTTAAAATAACTGGTAATATATGTGTAACAAATTGGGAGAATATGACTGACATATATTCACTACCATTTGTAAAATAGCTAGTGGAAAGCTGCTATATAGCACAGGGAGCTCAGCTCCATGCTGTGATGGTCTAGGGGGTGGGATGGCGGAGGGGAGGAGGTTCAGGAGGGAAGGGATATATTTATATATACATTTAGCTGATTCACTTTGTTGTACGGCATAAACTAAAACAACATTGTAAAGCAATTATACATCAATAAAAATATAAATAAATAAAATGATTGATAATATAGATTAAAATTACCTTTGCAACTTTGTAGGGGGAAGAAATAAAACTCAGAATCCTTTATTAAGCTGCAAAGGTTGTCTGCTAGCTTGAATACTAATTGCAATGCTTGTACAAGAGGCTGATAACATTAGTAAAGATGAGATACACAATTATGTACAGTATCTTATTATATCTTCCCACTTACCCTCCAGGTAGTTTTACTTCATTTTACAAATGAGATCAGTCAAGCTTAGAAAGGTCAAGTAAACAGTAAGTAGAAAAACCAGAATTTTAATCCACTTGATCTGTCTCCAAAGCCTGGGGCATACACAAAGCCAACACTGACTAATCAATAAACAACTATCAAAAATTCTTCAAAGCCCAGCTTAGTTACTTAATTCTCCATAACATCTTCTCTGATCTCTCTGGATTAAAACTCATCTTTTCTCCTCTGAACTCCAGTAAAACTTTGTGCTTTGTCATAGCATTTATCACTTTTTACCTCTTATTACTGTTACTTACCTATACACTTGTATCCTACCATTCCCCTACTGCAATGTACATTTTCGCAACTGGACTTAGTACAGAACCTAGCACATGTTTGGTTGGTCATGTTCAACTTTTGCAACCCCATGGACTATAGCCCGCCAGGCTCCTCTCTGTTCATGGAATTCTCCAGGCAAGAATACTGGAGTGGGTTGCTATTTCCTTCTCCAGGGGATCTTCCCAACTAAGGAATCAAACCTGGGTCTCCTGCATTGCAAGTAGTTAATTTACCGACTGAGCTATGAGGGAAGCCCTAGCACATGTTAGGCACTCTACAAATAAATGATTTAACTAATTTAAAAATGAATGATGCTGTGATAGTTACTCTACAAAAATCATACTCTATTTCAGGTATGGTGGAACAACTGTGCATATATAAAACATCTCCAGAGAATACTATTTAATTAAGTGAATTATATTCATAATTCAAAATTAAAATCACTCTTACAAGAGTTTAAAAGTATATAGTGAAAACTGACCTTCTAGTACTTCATCCTTTCCTTCTTTATCAGGGGATTCTTGTACAAGATAATGATGAGTGACTGAGAACTTGAAGTCTGCAAAGGTAATCTCATCTGATTTCTCTTCCCATGTCCCAGAAGTAAATATACCCTGTATTTCACAGAAAAACAAAAAAAGAAAAAACATCCACCTTAATATCGTCAATAGTTACCACTAGTTTTTTAACCACAGATCTCTTTTTCCCTTTTTCTGCCCCTTAATCTAAAAGCTTGATCCTATATTTATCCTCCCCAAAAAGGAAAAGGAAAAACATACAAGTGAATAAACCAAGAGGAAATAAGTGATTTATTACAGTGGTCCTTTAAAAAGAAAATTTCCCTAGAAAATTAACTATCAAGTGACTAACAAAATTGTAATTTTCAAGTAATCAAGTAATTTTGGTAAGATGATTCTCTATATAAAATAATGAATATATAGTAAATTCCATGCCTCTCCACACACCAAAAAAAAAAAAAAATCCAACTCTCTCTACCAACAGCAGAATCTGAGTACCTTTTAACAGAAAATGGTTAAATGTCACAAATTTTAAAAATTAGAAAAAATACATGACAATAAAATATTTATTATAAAAATCTCAAATCTAATAACATCACTATGTAGTACACAGCATTGTTGGATATCAGAAATTGCTTCAGAAACAAGCAAATTTGTAAAATCAATTTAAGTGACATGACATCTGTAGCATTTATTTGCTTAACAGGTTCTGTGAGTTTCTTTATCAAGCTCTGGCATTCAAATATTTTCATTTAAATATCAACTTGATTGGAAAACATTTTAATTAAAAGTTTCAAACAGCCCCCTTACTTACAATAATAAAGTCATAAAAAAGGATTTTTCCCACAAAGCTTCTAATCTCCCATTGCTGTTCTTTCCACTGGAGAAGTATATAGTCATTACAGCATAGCACCACCAAGAGGCAGAAATACCAACTCAGCAACTTCCAAGTACAGAGAGCCCCAAACTAGATAAGAAAATGTGAGGAAGGATTCTGTGAATCACTGAGTTTTTAAAAGTGTTGTCTGGACTGTACCTATCATATAACATCTAGCAGTTTATGTATTCTTGGAAAAGTATTTAAAATTCTGAATCTTTTTGTGAGGAGAATAACCACCACATTATCCTACATATCACAGAAAACTAACCAAACTGATCACATGGATCACAGCCTTGTCTAATTCAATGAAACTATGAGCCATGCCATGTAGAGCCATGCAAGACGGATGGGTGATGGTGAAGAGTTCTGACAAAACATGGTCCACTGGAGAAGGGACTGGCAAACCATTTCAGTATTCTTGCCTTGAGAACCCCATGAACAGTACGGCGGAAAATGAAGAGGAAATAAAGAGCCTCTTGATGAAGGTGAGAGAGGAGAGTGAAAAAGTTGGCTTAAAACTCAACATTCAAAAAACTAAGATCATGGCATCCGGTCCCATCACTTCATGGCAAATAGATGGGGAAACAATGGAAACAGTGACAGACTTTGTTTTCTTGGGCTCCAAAATCACTGCAGATGGTGACTGCAGCTATGGAAATAAAAGACGCACACTCCTTGAAAGAAAAGCTATGCCCAACCTAGACAGTGTATTAAAAAGCAGAGACACTGCTTTGCCAACAGAGGTCCCTATAGTCAAAGCTATGGTTTTTCCAGTGGTCATGTATGGATGTGAGAGTTGGACAGTGAAAAAGGCTGAGTGCCGAAGAATTGATGCTTCTCAACTGTGGTGCTGGGGAAGACTCTTGAGAGTCCTTTGAATTGCAAGATCAAACCAGTCCATCCTAAAGGCAATCAATTCTGAATATTCAATGGAAGGACTAATGTTGAAGCTGAAACTCCGATACATTGGCCACCTGATGGGAAGATCCAATTTATCAGAAAAGACCCTCATGCCGGGAAATACTGAAAGCAGGAGAAGGGGATGACAGAGAGTGAGATCATTGCATGGCATAACCAACTCAATCGACATGAGTTTGAGCAAGCTCTAGGAGTTGGTGAAAGACAGGGAAGCCTCGTGTGCTGCAGTCCATGGGCTCACAAAGAGTCAGATACAACTGAGTGACTGAACAATAACATGTTACATATCAAAGACTATGATTTTCTTTATATGTTAGGTTTCTTTAAACTGAGGTTAACCTGTGTTAAATTAAGACACCTATAACCTGAACCAAAAGTCTCAAAGTGCAATAAGCAGTAATGATACACATAAGAACTTGGTTTGCTAGGAAGAAAGCACACTATAAAGCAGTGAAATCTAAAGCAAAGGTAGAGGGAGAAAATGAGAGATAAGTCCCACTTCAAGCTTGCAAAAAAGCTGAAAAAATATGTATATATTAATTGAAACATATTTGGTTTACAATGTGTTAGCTTCTGATGTACAGCCAAGTGATTTGGTTACATATTCTTTTTCATACTCTATTCCATTATGGTTTTATTACAGGATACTGAATACAGTTACCTGTGCTATACAATAGGACCTTGCTGTTTATCCATTCTATATATAATAGTTTATATCTGCTAGTCCCAAACTCCCAATGCAACCCTGCTCTACCTCCCCTCCCCCTTGGCAACCACAAGTCTCTTTTCTATGCCTTTGAGGCTGTTTCTGTTTCATATATAAGTTCATTTGTGTCATATTTTAGATTCCAAATATAAGTGACATCATATGCCTCTTTCTGATTTGCTTCACCTAGTATGATAATCTCTAGATCCATCCATGTTACTACAAATGGCATTATGAAATATTCTTTTAAAATGAGACAAAAGTGGACTTGCCTGGTGGTCCAGTGGTTAAGACTTGGCAATCTCCACTGCAGGGGGCATATGTTCAAAGGGAACTAAGATCTTGCATGCCTCGTAGCACAGCCAAAACAATTTTTTGTACTAAATAATATAAAAATTTTAAAAGAAAATATATTTATTTTAAAAAACTAAGTTTTTTAAAAATGATACAAAGAAACATCATTTGATCCTACTCCTGCATTCTAGGTACCACGACTGTTCCTATCTCAGGATGGATTTGGTTGTATTCAACATAGAGGACATCCAGATTCTGTATGCAGAACAAACTTAAGATAATTTAGCTTGACTGAAAAATAACACTCCAACCTCCCTCTTTCAATTTCATTATGATACAGTCACTTACTTGTAAAGAGTATATTTACTATTAGAACCAGAAAGGTCAACTTTTAGTTCAGAATTAATCTAATAATTCAAATATAACTTCTGATGGCCCCACTCAGACAATAAAAAGAAACGAGCACACAGACTGGAAAGAAATAAAACCATCTTCTTTCACCAGTGGCCTGATTATGTACATAACATGTCCAAACAAACAAAGTGCTAAACTAATGACTTTACGAAGTTGTGGAATTCAAGGTCAGTATACAAAAGTCATCTGCATATGTATATATACACATATACACACACATATTATATATACATACATACACCAAGCAAACACTTGGGAAATGAGTTTTTTTTTTAATATCACTCTTATGACATCAAAAAAATCAAATATCTATGGCAGAAACTCAATGAAAGATGAACAAGATCTCTACCTAAAAATACCTCAAAGTATCGCTAAAAAAGATATTAAAGACCTAAACAGAGATATCATGTACACAGATTGGAAAACACAACACCATTAAGATGTCAATTCTAATCAAATCCAATCAAATCCTAATCTATCCCAGCAGGCATTTCATAAAGACTGACAAGCTGATTCTAAAACTAATATGAAAATCCAAAGAACCTAGAGTAGCTAAAATAATTTTGATGAAAAAGTATACTATCTGATTTTAAGATTTACCTTTGCTACAGCAGTTAAGACAGTGCAGTACTGGCATAAAGACAAATGTATCAATGAAACATAACAGATAATCCAGAAATATATTCACACTCATACATCATTTTACAACAAGGGAACCACTACAATTCAGGTAAGGAAAGGACGGTCTTTTCAACAAATGAGTCTGAAATAATTAGATATTTATATGAAAGAGAACACAACCTTTGTATTGTGAAGGAATATCTTCACAAACCTTGAAATAGGCAGATTCATTTGACAGGACACAAAGGTTACTAAACAATAAGATCAAAACTGAACAAATAAATTTCACTAAAATCAACATGCTTATCAAAAGACACAATTAAGGAAATGATTAGGGAAGCCATGGGCTAGTGGAAAGACTCAAAATACATTTATCTGACGAGAGTCACAACCAGGATATATGAGGATAATTTTTAAAATTAAACAATCCAATTTTTTTAAATGAGCAAAATACTTGACAGGCACTTCCCAAAAGAAGCTGTGAATGACTAATAGTTAACTGTGATGAATTATGAGATTATACTGAATATCAGCAGTCACCAGTGAACTGCAAATTAAGACCACAATGAGATACCACTTCATACACAATAGGATGACTAAAAATGAAAATCTGACAATGCCAATTATCCGAATGTGGAGCAACCTGAAATTTCACACTGCTAAGAATATGGTACAACCTTGTATTTCAGAATAGTCTGATAGTTTCTAAAAAAACTGAACACAAGACCCAGCAACTCTGCTCCTAAGAATATAATCAAGAAAAAAATCAAAGTTTACCAAATCATCCCCAGACGCTTTATTAGTATAAAAACAAAAGACAATTTAAATGTCTATTAATAAGAGAAAGGATAAACATACTGTGATACAATCATACAAAGAATGGCATGTGCAATATGGACAAATTTTAAAAACATGTTGAGCAAATAGACACAAGGAATGCATAGTGTATGATTTCACTTATATGAAACTCAAGAATGGATATAACTAATATATAGTGAAAAAAATAAGAACTTATGAGGACTTTCCTTGTGGCTCAGTAGTAAAGAATCTGCTTTCTAATGCAGGAGACACAGGTTCAATCCCCGGTCCAGTAAGATCCCACACTCCTTGGAGCAACTAAGTCTGTGTGCCACAACTACTGAGTTTGTGCTCTAGAGAACAGGAATCACAACTACTGAGCCCATCTGCCATAACTACTGAATCCCGAGTAACTAGAGCTTGCGCTCTGTAACAAGAGAAGCCACTGAAATGACAAGTCCAAGTATTACAACTAGAGAGTAGCCCCAATCGCCACAACTAGAAAAGTCTGTGCAGCAACAAAGACCCAGCACAGCCAAAAATAAATTATACTAAAAAAAAAAAAAACAACAAAAAAAAACTATGGCTGCTTACAGGACTAACCAAAGAGAAAAACGAGGAATATTTCTGATGAAAATGTCCTACACTTTTAGTTTAGATAGTAGTAACATGGGAAGACACATTTGTGAAGATAAACTGTAAACTTGAGTTTTGCAGATTTTACTGTGAGTAAACTATTACTCAACAAAGAAAAAAGATCACGAGGACAGTCCTTTAAAAAGAGATGACATGTGGGGGAATATTAAAAGTTCTGAGGAAAATGTCACAGATAGAAGATGCTCTTTTCCCAAAAGAAAATAGCAATTGCATAAGAGCAACATGTACTAAACATGAGCATAACATGGGCCCAACAATCCTTTTCACTAATCTTTCAACTTACTAAATAAATTTTACGTAAGAAATACTCTCTGCCAGAACTTTGGAGGGCCCGAGACCTCAGCAAAATGAAGACCACTCTCTTCAGTTGAAAGTGAAAGTGCTAGTCGTTTGAAGTTAAAGTCGTTCAGTAATGTCTGACTCTACCACCTCATGGACTATACAGCCCATGGAATTCTCCAGGCCAGAATACTGGAGTGGGTAGCCGTTTCCTTCTCCAGGGGATCTTCCCAGGAATTGAACCGATGTCTCCTGCATTCCAGCTGAATTATTTACCAGCTGAATTACCATGGAAGCCCTGTTAGTCATGTGCCCGACTCTTTGCGATCCCATCAACTGCAGCCCACCAGGCTCCTCTGTCCATGGAATTCTCCAGATAAGAACAGTGGAGTGGGTTGCCATTCCCTTCTCCTGGGGATCTTCCTGACCCAGGGATTGAATACAGGTGTCTTGCATTGAAGGCAGTTGCTGCTGCTGCTAAGTCGCTTCAGTCGTGTCCGACTCTGTGCGACCCCAGAGATGGCAGCCCACCAGGCTCCCCATCCCTGGGATTCTCCAAGCAAGAACACTGGAGTGGGTTGCCATTTCCTTCTCCAACGCATGAAAGTGAAGTCACTCAGTCGTGTCCGACTCTTAGGGACCCCATGGACTGCAGCCCACCAGGCTCCTCTGTCCGTGGGGTTTTCCAGGCAAGAGTACTGGAGTGGGGTGTCACTGCCTTCTCCAGCAGGCAGTTGAGCCCTTCACAATGTCAGGCCCAGACTGTGTTAATAGCTTTCCACTGACCTCCATATCTCTACTCTATAATTCTTTTTCCACATGGTTACCTCCCTAAAACACAAATCTGATACTGCTCCTCCATTTAAAATACTTCAGTGAATTTCCATAACCTATACAGTGGTTTCTAGAGATGTTTAATCATGCATTCTATCAAGAGAAGATGTTGAGTATCCATCTCCATATATGTATATATGTATTAACAAATTAAGCTTTACCATATCAATAGATTATGCATATACATAAAAAACTAACATTAAAAAGAGATATAAACATGCAATATAATTCAAAGTTATAAGACACAAATGGCTGATCAGAAGCACCTCTAAGTGTGGCATGTACTTACACTGGTAGAAACACAAAGCCCACACATCTGACCCCACCCTTTTACGGTTTTATCTTCCACAGTTCCCTTCCATTTACCTTGTGTTACAATGTCTAACAACTTGTATTTCCCCAGAAGTATGCTTTATCTTTGATATCTATGCATGGTTTATTTATCCTGCTCTTCTCTACTTTCTCTTGGCATACCTTTCATATATTCATTTTTCAAAACTCATTCTAAATGTTATTTCCCACAGAAAATCTGCTTTATCTCCACAAAAGGTAAAGATTCTCAGTTTTGTTCAAATCACTAGAATGGCATCTTATTCAAGTCACTTATATATATATTTCTCCATTAGACTGTGAAGAACAGACTACAGCCTATTCTTTGCAGCTCAGAACCTGAAAGTGACTACATGCTTAATAAGTATCTTAGAAATTATCTTTCAGTATTCAGAAAAGAAAACCATATTTTCCAAATATACTGTAAATATTTCAATAACTATACAGAATATATGGACTGAGATCTAGTCTAACAACCTGAAATAGCACACAACCCATTCCTAAAGGTATTCTCTCTGACTTGAATTGATGTATGTACGTAACAGTCATGTTGAGTTCTTAGTGAAATTAATTTCCTCACTGTACAAATTAACACAGATGGGTAAGCTCACTGCCTTCCTGGATTAAGAGATTGTCTGTAACACCTAACATAAGTCATTTTTAAGTTTTAATGGTTACTAGAATCAAATTTCATAACATTAACAACCCAACATTAAACATATAATCTTTCATTTTAAAACTAAAACTATCAAAATTATTGTTTAACCAATTATTGAAAAAAATTTTTCCTTCTACTGACAAAAACGACACATTATTGAAAAGGAGGAAAATACAGTAAAGCATAAAACATAGTGGGTGGTTATCCATTTCATTTTTTGAGGAGCAGAGAGCTATGGTTCTGAACCTAATAGACTTTATAATCACCTACAAGGCTTTTAGACTCCCCAATAGATCAAATAAGAATCTGAGGTTGTGTCTCTCTGAACACTAACGTGCGACCCAAGTAAACAAAATCTCAGTATATAGCAAAAATGAATGTTTTCTTGCACTGATGGAAGAAATCCTTTTGAATGTTTGCAGTACTGAAATACAAATATTAAAAGACCATCTATTTTGAGACAACTGAAGAACCACATACAAAATTAAAAAAAAAATGAAGGTGGAACCTTTCCTTATGTTAGGCATGAAAATCAACTCAAAATGGATCTTACATGTAAATGTAGGAGCAAGAACTACAGATACCATCAAGAAAATAAAGACAACCCATGATGCATGCTGCAACATGAAAAATGGGAAAAAATGTGTGAATTAGAGATCTCATAACAGACTTATATCTAGAATATATAAAGAACACTTACAAATGCATAATAAAAAGAAAAATAATTCAATTTAAAAATGGACAAAGAATTGGAATAGGTGTTTCTCTAAAGAAGATATGCAAATGGCCAATAAGAACATGCGAAAATGTTTAGTATGTTCAATAAGAAATTAGGAAAGTGCAAATCAAAGTCACAATGAGACATCACTTCATGAACACCAGGATGGCTATAATTTAAAACACAGAAACAAGGGAGGAGATCAACTGGTGGAGCAGAAGGATACTATTGAGCTCACCTCCCCACAGGAAAACAGCAACATGTCGAGCAATTCAGACTGTAAACAAATTGAAGAATGACAGAAAGACTCTTCTACAACCACAACTAAGGGAAAAGATCCACAAGAAGTCAGGTAGAAAGTAAGCAAAAGCTATCAGGACCTGCAGCGCTAGGAGGGGACACAGAAGAGGAGGGGAATATCTCAGGCTTAGAGATCCTCTCAGGGAAATGAGTGGTCCATACATATTGTACAACAACAGGAATCCATCTCCTTAGCTGGTTTGAAAACTAGCAGAACTTACAGGAGAGCTACAAGAAAGCAAAGCTTTGTTACTGAAGAACACACACATATGCTTGCTTACTCCCTAGAACAAGGCTTAGGAAGAAGAGTGAAACTTCCTTAGTTTCTGGCTGGTTTCTCATCACACTGAAGTGTGGGCACCATGGCCTACACCAAGCGCCTGCTCTAGCACCTCTAGCAATAGCACTGCTACCCGTGAGAGAAAGGTTGTTGCAACCAAGCAGAGTGTGCATTTAGGAGGAATGTAGCCAAAGGGTGGCCATGCTAAAACTCAGAGAGGCAACAGATACAGAGTTGTCCAGAGCTCTAACTGGGATGGGACCAATCCAGGACAAAACCCAGCACACATTAAGAGCTTGCTCTGTCCCCAACTGCTCCAGCACAGTTCCCCCCGAAGGCAAAGGTGCCACTGCCAAGGGCAGGAAGTGCACACACTTAAGAGGAAACAAAATCAGCTCGAACTGACCCTCAAGGCTTCTGCTACAGCACCCTGGGACCCACCCTCACAGGGCTAAAACAGCCACCAATCATAGAAGCTCCAGCTTCTAGCCCCTCTATCTCCAGCCGCACCTTACCACCACGGTGATGGCTGACAGCTATCATGACCCATGATCATTTCACATCCAGCTCTCCCACCAAAACCACCAGGCACACACCAACTGCTAACAGTGCTCCCACACAAGGACACTCCTTCAAGACCATGATAGGTAACTTCAATCTAGTTTCATAGAGACAGAGAAAGTTAATCAAAATGAAAAGACATTTGTTTCAAACAAAAGAATAGTGGGGAAAAACCCTGAAAAGACAACTGCTAAAACATAATTTATCAGATAAAGAGTTTAAATCATTAGTAATTAAGAATGCTAACTGAACTTGAAAAGAAAACAGATAAACACAGTGAGAATTTTAACAAGGAACTAGAAAACAAGTAAGAATCAGTCAGAGCTGAAGACTACAATAACTAAAATGAAAAACATACTAGAAAGAATTAACAGCACACTAGGTAATACAGAATAATACATAAGTGATCTGAAAGACATAATAATGGAAAATACACAGAATAGCAAAAAGAAAAAATTTGAAAAATGAGAAAAATTTAAGGGACGTTTGGTACATCAAGCATATTAACATCCACATTATAGCAGTCCCAGAAGGAGGACAGAGAAAGGAGTAAAAAATGTGTTATATCTTATCAAATTATGACTGATTTTGGCTGAAAACTTGCCAAACTAGAAGGAAATATACATTCAAGTACAGGAAGCACAGAGAGTTCCATACAAAATGAACCCAAAGAGACCCACAACAAGACATACAATTAAAATGGCAAAAGTAAGAGAGATTCTAAAGGCAGCAAGAGAAAAACAGTCACATATAAAGGAACTCTCAAAGGCTATCTGCTGATTTTTCTACAGAAACCTTTCAGGCCAGAAGGAAGCAGTGTGAAACCTGCAACCTCGGACACTCTACTCAGCAAGGTTATCAGTCAGAATTGAAGAAGGAATAAAAAAAACTTCTCTGACAAGCAAAAACTAAGAGTTCATCAATACTAAACCAACCCAATAAGAAGTGTTAAAGGGTCGTCTGTAAGTGGAAAAGAAAAGGCTACAAAATGAAGTAAGAAATTACAGAAAAGGAAAAACCCCACTCATAGTTTAAGTGCATCTAACACTTAAACTAGTATGAAAATTAAAAGATAAAAAACATAAAATCAACTATAACTACACGAAACAATTAAGCGATAAATCAAAGTGTCAGTTGCCAAGTTGTGTCAGATTCTTTGCAACCCCATGGACTGTAGTCTTCCAGCCAGGCTCCTCTGTCCATGGGATTCTCCAGGAGAGAATACTGGAGTGGGTTGCCATGCCCTCCTCCAGGGGATCTTCTTGATCCAGGGATTTAACCCAGGTCTCTGGTATTGCAGGCAGATTCTTTACCAACTGAGCCACCAGGGAAAGGATAAATATGAAAATGTAAAATGTAATTTCAAAAAACACTAAATGTCGGGAAGGGGAATAAAAAAAAAAGTAGATCTTTTAAGATGAGTTTGAACTAAAATGACTATCAGTTTAAAACAAGTAGGTATAGTTATAGGTCAAAATACATGAACCACTTGGTAACCACAAATCAAGACCCTACAACAGACAAACTAGAGAGAAAGGAACCCAAGCATACCACTAAAGAAAATCATCAAATCACAAGGGAAGAAAAGAATGGAGAATTACTACCCCCACAACACACACATACAAAATGAAAACAAGTAACAAAATAAGTACATACTTTTCAATAACCACTTCAAATGCCAATGGACTAACCATTCTAATCAAAAGATATAACACAGCTTATAGGATTGAAAAAAAAAAGACCCATCTAAACACTAAATTCCAGAAGCTCACCTCAAAGCTAAAACAGACTGAGAGATGGAAAAGTTATCTCATGCAAATGGTAATGACAAGAAAGGTAGGGGACAATATTCATATCAGACACAGCTGACTAAAATAAAAGTCTACAACAAAAGAAAAAAGGGCATTATATAATAATAAAGGAATTGATACAAGGGAGAACATAACATTCATTAACATATACACACCTAATACAGTTGTGCCTAAATATATAAAGCAAATATTAACAGACATAAAAGGAGAAACTGACAATAATACAGTACTAGTAGGGGAGTTTAACACCACATATAACTTGACAGATGATCCAACGAGGAAACAGTTAATCTTAAATGACACGTTATGCCAGTCAGGCTTAATAGAGATGTGTAGAACATCCCATCCAAAACTGGCATAATAAACAAACATTCTTTTCAAGTGAACATGAAATGGGTCCTGGATATATCACAAGCTAGGCCACAAAACAAGTCTCAACATATTTAAGAGGCTAGAAATAATAAGTGTTTTTTCCAGCCACATCAGTATGATACTAGATATCAATTACAGGAAGGAAAATGGGAAAAACACAAACAAATGGAGACTGAACAAAATGTTATTAAAAAAAAAAATTAATGGGTCAAGACTTTCCTAGTGGTCCAGTGGCTAAGATTATGTACCCCCAAGGCAGGGAGCCCAGTTCAATTCCTGGTTGGGGAACTAGATCCCACACCTGCAACTAAATGTGCATGCCACAACTAAAACAGTTCGCAAGCCACAGCTAAATCTGGTGAAAGTGTTAGTCGCTCAGTCATGCCCAACTCTTTGTGATCCCATGGACTGTAGTCCACCAGGCTCTTCTGTCCATGGAATTCTTCAGGCAAGTATACTAGAGTGGGTTGCCATTTCCTCATCCAGGGGATCTTCCCAACCCAGGGATGGAACCCAGGTGTCCTGCACCGCAGGCAGATTCTAAACATCTGGTGCAGCTACATATATATATATATACACTTTTTAAGTTCATAAAAAAACAGGCCAGTGAAAAATATCAAAGAAGAGATAAGAAAATACCTCAAGATAAGTGAAAATCAAAATACAAATTTCCAAAATCTATGGGATGCAGCAAAAGCAGTTCTAAGAGGGAAGTTGGTAACAATACAAGCCTTCCTCAAGAAATAAGAAAAATCTTAAAACAACCTAACTTACCATCTGAAAGATTTAGAAAAAGAAAAGCCAAAGCCCAAGGTCAGCAAAAGGAAGAAAATAACAAAGAGAGGAAAAATATAAACAGATCAAAAAAGTAATGGGAGAAAAAAAAAAAAATCAATGAAAATAAAAGCTATGTTTTTTTAAAGATAAGCAAAATTGATAAGCCTTTAGCCAGGCTCAAAACTAGCTTAAGAAGAGAAATTACAACTGATATCACAGATATACCAAAAAAAAAAACCCATTAGAAAATATTATGAACATATTATATATACCAACAAACTGGACAATCTAGAAGAAATGAATAAATTTATATAAATATATAATTTTCCAAGACTAAATCAGAAAGACAATCTGAACAGATTGATCACTAGTAGTGAAACTGAATCAGTAATCAAAAATGTTCCAAAGTCCAAAACCAAATGGCTTAACAGAGGAATTTTATCAGGCAAAGAAGAGCTAATAATTATCCTTCTCACATGATTCCCAAAAACTGAATAGAACACTCTCTAATTCATTCTATGAGTCCACCATCACCTTGCTACCAAAACCCAAAAAAGACACTATGAAAAAAGAAAATTACAGGTCAATTATCCTTGATGAATATAGATGCAAAAATCATCAACAATATATTAGCAAATCTAATCCAACAGTAAATAAAAAAGATCATATACCATGATCAAACTGAAATCATCCGAGGGTAACCAGAATGGTTTTTCATACACAAAATAAGACACACTGCATGAACAAAAGGAAAGACAAAAGCCACATTATCATCTTCACAGACACAGAAAAAGCAAGTGACAAAAGTCGACATCCATTCATGATAAAATCTTTCAAAGTGTGTACAGAGGAAACCTATGTCAACCTATCTCAAAGGCCATTTACAACAAACCCACAGCTAACATAATATTCACCCCGAAACAATCTACAGATAAAATGCAATCCCTATCAAGATTCTGATGACATTTTTCACAGAACTAGAACTAATCCTAAAATTTATATGGAACCACATAAGACCCTGAATTGCCACAGCAATTCTGAGAAAAAAGAACAAATCTAGAGGTATAACTATTCCAGACTTCAGATAATACGCAAAGCTACAGTAATCAAAACAACACAGTTCTGGACCAAAGAAACACAAAGATCAATGGAACAGAAAAGAGCCCAGAAATCAACCAACACATCAATGGTCAATTAATCCACAACAAAAGAGGCAAGAATATACATGTAAAACAATGAAATTAAGCCATTGCCTCACACAAATATACAAAAATAAATTCAAAATGATTTAAAGATTAAAATGTAGGACACAATACCATAAAACTCATAGAAGAGAACATAGACAAAACACTCTTTAACAGAAATCATAGCAATATTTTCAAAGATCAGTCTCCTAGTTGGCAAAAGAAATAAAAGCAAAAATAAACAAATAGGACCAATTTAAAATTAAAAGCTTTTGCACAGCAAAAGAAACTATCAACTAACAAAAACACAATCCATGTGACAGACCCAAACAATGTGACTTACAAGGGCTTAATTTCCGATATATATCAACAGTTCATACAACTCAATTTTTTTTTAAAAAAAAAGGCAGAAGTCCTGAATAGATCTTTTTCAGAGAAGACATACAGATGGCCAATAAGCCCATTAAAACATCGCTAACGAGAGAAATGCAAATTAAAACCACAATGAGATACCAACTCACACCTGTCAGAATTGTTATCATCAAAGGCAACAAACAACAAATGTTGGTGAGTATGTGAAGAAATGGAAACTCTCATACACTGTAGGTGGGAATGAAACCTGGTACAGTCATAGTGGGAAGAGTATGAAGGTTTCTCAAAAAACTAAAGATAGAACTACCATATGATCCAGCAATTCCACTCCTAGGTTTATATCCAAATAAAGTGAAAATATTAATTCAAAAAGATACATGCACCCAATGTTCATACTAGCCTTATTTACAATAGCCAAGATACAGAAGCAACCTAAGTGTTCCTCAACATATGACTGAATAAAGAAGATGCAATACACACATACATATCACACACACATATGTATTACCAAGCCACAAAAAAGAATGAAATTCTGCCATTTACAACAACATAAATGGGCCTGGAGGGTGTTATACTTAGTGAAGTAAGTCATACAAAGAAAGGCAAATACTATATGATATCACTTATACATGGACTCTGAAAAGTAAAACAAACTAACAGATTTAACAAAATAAAACAGGATCACAAATATTAATATAAAGAATAAACTGGTGGTTACCAGTGGGGAGAGGGAGAAGGGGAGGGCCATGACAGGGGTAGGAAATCAAGAGGTACAAACTATTATGTATACAGCAGAGGGAATATAGCCAATATTTTATAATAACTATAAATGGAGTATCATCTATAAAAATACTGATCACTAATACAATATTGTAAGCCAATTATACACTTTAAAAAAGATACGTATTGGTGAGGATGTGTTAAGAGCAGGACCCTTATACACTGCTTATGCAAATGTAAACTGGTATAGCCACTTTGAGGAAACAGATCATAAGTTCCTCAAAAGTTAAAAATAAAGTTATCATATGATCCAGCAATTACATTCTTAGGTAGATATTAAAAAAATTTTTTTGAAAATATGTCCATACAAAAACTTGTACATGAACTTTCATAGAACCATCAATCATAGTAGCCAAAAGGTAAAGCAATGCAAATATCAATCTACTAATGAATGGATAAATAAAATGTGGTATATCCATACAATGGAATACTATATGGCAATGAAAAGTGAAATACTAATATACTCAACATGGGCCAACCTTGAAAACTATGCTAAGTGAAAAAAGCAAGTTACAAAAGGCTATATATTGCACAATCCCATTTATATATAACTTTCAGAATAGGCAAATCTATATAGGCAGAAAATATTAATAGGTTAACTGTTGCCTAGGGCTGGGAGAAATGACTGCTGACAGGGATGGGGCTACTAGGAGAAGTGATGTAAATGTTCAAAAACTGATTGTGGTAATTGTTTTAAAACTAACAATATACTAAAAACCACTGAACTGTACACCAAACTGGTGACTTGTATAATATATAAACTTTATCTCAATAAAAAATTAAGTTAAAAAATTTAATTTATAAAAAATAAAATAACATCAAGAAATAAGAAAAAAAAAAAGACCTTTCTCTGAAAGCCAAATAAAAAAAAAGACTAAGATTCTCTAAATCACAATATTCTGCATCTATCCACTGTCTGAAAAGGCCACTGGCAGTTTCAAATATGAACAAATAGTAATCTTTAAAGACCAAAAGATTTCAAGAAAAAAAAAAAAGCCAATATGCCTCTCCCTGGACATTTTATCTACTTCTGGAATAATACAAACAAGTGTTTCTGTAGTCACATGTGACTCTAAAACTGTTTTGCAAGTAGTTCTCCTATAACAAAATAAATATGCAAGTATACTGGCCAAATAGAATGCAAATAAAAACAAAGAATTCAATTCTCAACAGATATTTGTTCTCCTGATGACCACAAATGTTAACTCCAAAACAGCAAAAATATGAAAGAGCGTATTTAATACATAAGGCAGACTTTACTCTCCCCACCCATTTGGTTATGAAGTAGATTTGCTACATTTGAGCATTTTTGTTTGCTGTAAAATGACTATTATAACACAGTTTATAACACTAATGAATGTTTCATGGCAAAGTTCCCAATTCAGTATCTTTATGGTCAGAACAACTGGAGATGAATTGAAAATTAAATGTAATCATTTAAGAAAAAAAAAAAAAACAGCCATCTATACACATTCTAATCCTCACAGGCAGTCTGACTGGCCTTCAGTTTAGATTAGGATTAGTCCTCTAAAAGCACAGTAGAGAGGGCAATGTTCCTAAGGCTCATTTCAGAAGCTCGTCAGTATGCAACTTTCACTTCAATTACACAGGGTTATTAAAACACCTAACAAGGGAACTTGGAAACAAAAAGGGAATTTGAGATTATTCCCTCTTGAATAAATAAAGAAACATAATTCACCCAGAAAACATTCAACTATCTAAGAACTCTTAACAGTAAGAGATCCTGGGGAAAGGGGGCACAGTCAACTACAAGTCAACCAAATGTAGTAAGCCAAGAAGATTCAAGTAGGTACAATGCATAGTGGTTAACACAAATAAGACTACTTTAAGGCAACAAGTACTATTCGCACCACCTCGATTACTCAGCTCTAATAGAAGCCTGGGCCTACCTCATCAGCAACCACAATTTATACTCCTTTTAAAGTCAGCCTGACTTCCAATTTAAGTCTAGAATGTTTTATCTCTTGACACGAGGTCCTCATCTTTATAGATGATCTTCTTACTTATATATGTTATGACATTTATGTACAATCACCAGGAATTTTAAGTAATCCAATTAACCCAATATACTGGATGAGATCATTACAAATAAAATGTTTGTACAGATTACTTCTGTGCCCTTTATAAGAACTAAAACCCACTGAGTGTCTACTAAGCCAAATAATTCATATGTAATTTTGTGTGATGTGCATGTTTGTCTATGTACACACATAAAATTACATACACTACCATTTAAATTTCATCCCTATTTTACAGATAAGGGAAGGTTCAGGGATTTAAAAATCTGTCCAAGGTTAACATATGATTAAGTGGCAGGGCTAGAATTTGATCCACCACAGCCTGGTTCTTCCCACTAGCTGCCAAAGCAGGTAGATATAAATGCACACATATACATATATAAATTCAATAGTACATATGCAAATAAGATGAAGAAGAATTTAATGCAAGCAAGATAAAGAAGAATTTAAGAGGGGTCAGAAAGTAAGGAGATAAATGCCAGTTGAGTGAGTCAGAAATGGATTCATTCAGAAAACTGTATCGCTATTACTCTTTAGGTAAGGTAAGGCTAACAAGAAAGAATAGATAATGGTCAGGGGCAGGAAATTGGATGTCCAATTTAGGGAACAAATAGTTCAATTCAGCTGAAATTTCTTACAGGAAATAGAGGCGGGGGGAGGGGGAGGTAAGAGACCTGACACTGGATGTCTACACATACCAGTTCTAAGAGTTTCAACTTTACCCTGTAGGCAATGGAGAGCCTCTGAAGGCTTCTGCGTAGGCTTGTAACATAACAGTATTAGCTTAGGAGAATCCCTCTTGAACACTCTGGATAGAAAAACAAAATGGTAAAGAGCTAAGGTAGGGAAGAGAAAGTAAAAGAGGTGCACAAAGAAGGGCGCTCAGGAAGTACTTTAGCCCAGTGACTCTTCTGGGAAGGCTGTGGTTCAGGGCAGATCTCTTGGGTTCACAGAAACTTACTAGCTAAATAATCTTGGGCCAAGGTACTTTTCTCTCTGTGCCTCAATTCTGACCTATAAAATGGAGATAATAAAAACAGAACCTATCTCCTAACTGTATCTGAGGATTAAATGAGATGATACATATAAAGAATTTAGAAAGTGCCTAACATCAAAAAAAAAGTGAATAGCAAATAGTTAAGCATGTAAGCATTCAATAAATGTTAGCTATTATGATATCAAAAATTCAGAAGTGATGTAAAAGTTCTAAGCTGTAACACAAGCCAGCCCCATAGATAGGTACTTAGAATCTAAGTTATTAAATGTCATCCAAGACGGTACTCAGTGTTACCTGTGCATAATTAGCTGTGGCACGGGTAAGAAACCTAGGGGTCTAAAGATAATATTGCAAAAGATATGAAGAACAGAGAATACCAGGCTCTGGTTTCAATTTGCCAATACTTTGGCAACCCTACAGACTGCAGCACGCCAGGCTTCCCAGTACATCACCACCTCCCGGAGTTTACTCGACTCATGTCCACTGAGTCGGTGATGCCATCCAACCATCTCATCCTCTGTCGACCCATCTCTTCCTGCCTTCAATCTTTCCCAGCAATAGGGTCTTTTCAAATGAGTTAGTTCTTCGAATAAGGTGGCCAAAGTATTGGTGTTTCAGCTTTAGCATCACTCCTTCCAAAGAATATTCAGGATTGATTTCCTTTAGGATGGACTGGCTGGATCTCCTAGCTGTTCAAGGTACTCTCAAGAGTCTTCTCCAACACCACAGTTCAAAAGCATCAATTCTTCAGCGCTCAGCTTTCTTTATAGTCCCACTCTCGATCCATACATGACTACTAGAAAAACCATAGCTTTGACTATACGGCCCTTTGTTAGCAAACTAATGTCTTTGCTTTCTAACATACTGTCTAGGTTGGTCATACCTTTTCTTCCAAGGAGCAAACGTGTTTTGATTTCATAGCTGCAGTCACCATCTGCAGTGATTTTGGAGCCCAAGAAAATAAAGTCTGTCACAGTTTTCACTGGTTTCCCATCTATTTGCCATGAAGTGATGTGACCAGATGCTGTGATCTTCGTTTTCTGAATGTTGAGTTTTAAACCAACTTTTTCACTCTCCTCTTTCACTTTTATCAAGAGGCTCTTTAGTTCTTCTTCACTTTCTGCCATAAGGGTGGTGTCATCTGCATAATTGAGGTTATTGATATTTCTCCCTGCAATCTTGATTCCAGCTTGTGCTTCATTCAGCATGACATTTCGCATGATATACTCTGCATATAAGTTAAATAAGCGGGGTGACAATACGCAGCCTTGATGTACTTCTTTCCTAATTTGGAACCAGTCTGTGGTTCCATGTCCAGTTCGAACTGCTGCTTCCTGACCTGAATACAGAGTTCTCAAGAGGCAGGTCAGGTGATCTGGTATTCCGTCTCTTCAAGAATTTTCCAGTTTCTTGTCATCTACACAGTCAAAGGCTTTGGCGTAGTCAATAAAGCAGAAGCAGATGTTTTTCTGGAACTCTCTTGCTTTTTTGATGATCCAGCAGATGTTGGCAATTTGATCTCTGGTTCCTCTGCCTTTTCTAAATACAGCTTGAACATTTGGAAGTTCACAGTTCACGCACTGTTGAAGCCTGGCTTGGAGAATTTTGAGCATTACTTTACTAGCATGTGAGGTGAGTGCAATTGGCCGGTAGTTTGAGCATCCTTTGGCATTGTCTTTCTTTGGGATTGGAATGAAAACTGACCTTTTCCAGTCTTGTGGCGACCTTTTCCAAATTGGCGGGCAAACTGAGTGCAGCACTTTCACAGCATCATCTTTTAAGATTTGAAATAGTTCAGCTGGAATTCCATCATCTCCACTAGCTTTGTTTGTAGTGATGCTTCCTAAGGCCCACCTGACTTGACATTCCAGGATGTCTGGCTCTAGGTGAGTGATTACACCATCATGATTATCTGGGTCATGAAGATCTTTTTTGTATAGTTCTTCTGTGTATTCTTGCCACCTCTTCTTAATATCTTCTGTTTCTGTTAGGTCCACACCATTTCTGTCCTTTATTGTGCCCATCTTTGCATGAAATGTTTTCCTTGGTATCTCTAATTTTCTTGAAGAGATCTCTAGTCTTTCTCATTCTATTGTTTTCCTCTATTTCTTTGTACTGATCACTGAGGAAGGCTTTCTTATCCCTCCTTGCTATTCTGTGGAACTCTGCGTTCAAATGGGTATAAAGGCAAAGGAGAAAAGGAAAGATATATCCATCTGAAGGAAATCATCAACAAAGTCATTTTTATGAGTGAAAGAAAGTGTAGGTAAACCATGTATCTGATGAAGTTAATATCCAAAATATATACAGAACTTGAACTCAACAGCAAAACAACAACTTGATTATAAAATGGGAAGATGTGAACAGATATTTTTCCAAAGAAGACAAACAGATAGCTTATCAGGTACACTGAAAGGCACTCAACACCACTAAGCATTAGGGTAATGCAAATCAAAACCACAAAGAGATATCACTTCACACTTCTAAGATTAGTTATCATAAGAAAAAAGAAGTGTTGGTAAGAGTATGGAGAAAAAGGAACTCTTGTGCTCTACTGGTTGGAATGTAAACTGGTGCAACCACTATGCAAAACAGTATGGAGGCACACAAAATATTAAAAAAAGGAACTACCATATGACCCAGCAATTCCACTCCTATTTATTCAAAGAAAACAATAACTTGGAAAGATATATGCACCCCACCACTGCAGCATTATTTACAGAGGCCAAGATATAGAAACAACTTAATATGGATGAATGGATACAGAACAGGTGGTATACATGGTATACAAACACAACGGAATATTATTTCGTCACAAAAAGGAATGAAATCTTGCCATATGCAACAACATGGATAAACTCTGAGGGCACTATACTAAGTGAAACAGGCCAGACAGAAAAAGATAAAATAATATATAAGGAAATTCTGCAAAAAACAACAAAAAACTAAGCTCACAGACACAGAGAAAGGATAGGTGGTCAGAGGTGGGCGAGGGGAGGTGAAATGAGCGAAGGGCGTTAAAAGGTATAACTTTCAGTTATAAAATAAGTAACTTATGGGGATAGAATGTACAGCTTAGTGACTATAGTTAATAATACTGTACTGCATATTTTAAAGTTACTAAATCTTAAGTTCTCAAAACAAGAAAAAAAAATGTTGCTATGTATGGTGATGGACACTTGACTTGTGGTGATCATTTTTCAATACATACAAAAATAAAATCACTCAATTGTACACCTAAAACTAATAAAATGCTGTATGTCAATTATACCTCCATTTAAAAAAAAGGAAAGGCTCATCATGGTCATGGTCTTAAGAGTACAGAATGAAGCAGAGCAAAGGCTTCATGCAAATAGAGTTTTGCCAAGAGAAGACACTGGTCATAGCAAACACCCTCTTCCAACAACACAAGAGAAGACTCTACACAAGGACATCACCAGATGGTCAACACCAAAATCAGACTGATTATACTCTTTACAGCCAAAGATGGAGAAGCTCTATACAGTCAGCAAAAACAAGACCAGGAGCTGACTGTGGCTCAGATCATGAACTCCTTATTGCCAAACTCAGACTAAAATTAAAGAAAGTAATGAAAACCACTAGCCCTAAATCAAACCCCTTATGATAATCCCTTATGATTATACAGTGGAAGTGAGAAATAGATTTAAGGGACCAGATCTGATAGACAGAGTGCCTGATGAACTATGGATGGAGGTTAGTGACATTGTACAGGAGACAGGGATTAAGACCATCCCCATGGAAAAGAAATGCAAAAAAGCAAAATGGTTGAGGTGGTCTTACAATTAGCTGTGAAATGAAGAGAAGCAAAAAGAAAAGGAGAAAAGGAAAGATACTCCCATTTGAATGCAGAATTTCAAATAGCAAGGAGAGATAATAAAGCCTTCCTCAGTGATCAATGCAAAGAAATAGAGGAAAACAACAGAACTGGAAAGACTAGAGATCTCTTCAAGAAAATCAGAGATACCAAGGGAACATTTCATGCAAAGATGGGCACAATAAACGACAGAAATGGTATGAACCTAACAGAGCAGAAGATATTAAGAAGAGGTGGCAAGAATACACAGAACTATAGAAAAAAGATCTTCACGACCCAGATAACCACGATGCTGTGATCACTCACCTAGAGCCAGACATCCTGGAATGTGAAGTCAAGTGGGCCTTAGGAAGCATCACTACAAACAAAGCTAGTGGAGGTGATGGAATTCCAGTTGAGCTATTTCAAATCTTAAAAGATGATGTTGTGAAAGTGCTGCACTCAATATGGCAGCCAATTTGGAAAACTCATCAGTGGCCACAGGACTGGAAAAGGTCAGTTTTCATTCCAATCCCAAAGAAAGGCAATGCTCAAACTACTGCCCAATTGCACTCATCTCACACGCTAGTAAAGTAATGCTCAAAATTCCTCAAACCAGGCTTCAGCAATACATGAACCGTGAACTTCCAGATGTTCAAGCTGGTTTTAGAAAAGGCAGAGGAACCAGAGATCAAATTGCCAACATCCGCTGGATTATCGAAAAAGCGAAAGTTCCAGAAAACCATCTGTTTCTGCTTTATTCACAATGCCAAAGCCTTTGACTGTGTGGATCACAATAAACTGTGGAAAATTCTGAAAGAGATGGGAATACCAGACCACCTGACCTGTCTCTTGAGAAACCTGTATGCAGGTCAGGAAGCAACATTTAGAGTTGGACATGGAACAACAGACTGGTTCCAAATATGAAAAGGAGTACATCAAGGCTGTATATTGTCACCCTGCTTATTTAACTTATATGCAGAGTACATCATGAGAAACGCTGGGCTGGAAGAAGCACAAGCTAGAATCAAGACTGACAGAAGAAATATCAATAACCTCAGATATGCAGATGACACCACCCTTATGGCAGAAAGTAAAGAGGAATTAAAAAGCCTCTTGATGAAAGTGAAAGAGGAGAGTGAAAAAGTGGGCTTGAGGCTCAACATTCAGAAAACTAAGATAATGGTATCTGGTCCCATCACTTCATGGGAAATAGATGGGGAAACACTGTAAGAATTTAATTTTGGGCTCCAAAATCACTGCAGATGGTGACTGCAGCCATGAAATCAAAAGACGCTTACTCCTTGGTAGGAAAGTTATAACCAACCTAGACAGCATATTAAAAAGCAGAGACATTACTTTGCCAACAAAGGTCTGTCTAGTCAAGGCTATGGTTTTTCCAGTAGTCACATACAGATGTGAGAATTGGATGGTGAAGAAAGCTGAGCACCAAAGACCTGATGCTTTTGAACTGTGGTGTTGGAGAAGACTCTTGGAGAGTCCCTTAGACTGCAAAGAGATCCAACCAGTCCACCCTAAAGGAAATCAGTCCTGGGTGTTCATTGGAAGGACTGATGTTGAAGCTGAAACTCCAATACTTTGGCCACCTCGTGTGAAGAGTTAACTCACTGGAAAACACCTTGATGCTGGGAATGGTTGGGGGCAGGAGGACAAGGGGACGACAGAGGATGAGATGGTTGGATGGCATCATCGACTCGATGGACATGAGTTTGAGTAAACTCCAGGAATTGGTGATGGACAGGAAGGCCTGGCGTGCTGCAATTCATGGGGTCGCAAAGAGTCAGACATGACTGAACTACTCAACTGAACTGGACTGAATCATGGCCAACATTCAATTTAAAGCGATCTTATACAGACAATTCAATATTAGAAGTGTATTTACTAGAACTAAAAGTTATTAATATGACATCTCAAAAAGTACTTCAAAATATCTTGTTGATTGGATATAGATATTTATTTTTAGTATAGTTAATAACGTTGTCCTCATGCCAAGAAAAAATTAATATGAAGAAATAAAAATATCAAAACAGTTAAGAAACTTTTGGAGGGACCTCCCTGGTGGTCCAGTGGCTAAGATCTTGTGCTCCCAATGCAGGGGCCTGGATTCAATCCCTGGTGAGGGAACTAGAGCCCACATGCTGCAAGGCCTGGTGCAGTCAAATAATAATTTTTTTTTAAGAAAATTTTGGAAGAGAAAAATAGGAGCATATTTTTGTCCCACCAAAGTATATAATAAATAAACAATAATTAAAACAAAATAGCATATTTATAAGAATACAAAGTATTCATGTTACAGAAACAAACCCAAGTATGTATAGAACTCAATATATGGTAAAGAGAGCATAATCAATAATTCAGAAAATGTTGCCTATCCAACAGAATAAAAAAGATCACTGCCTCATTTCATTCACAAAAATTAATTTTAAGTAGTTATCTAAATGTTAAAAAATATTTCTTTAGAATAACTAAAAATACTAAAAAACAGAGAAGGTTCTCAGGGTCCAACGGAAGTCCTCAGACAACATCTTGAGAATTTCTGACCTAAAGGGCAGACTAATTTGTGCACAACCAGGGGTAAACCCCAAACTTTGCAAATAAACTCAGTCCCAAATCTTCGCTGTTAAACCATGTCAGTGCAGTAGAAACTCTAGGTACACTGACAAAGAAGAAACTTCAAAGAAAAGATTTCAGCTGCTGTCACCAACGAAGAGAGAATGGAATTTTACTCCAATTAAGCAAACTGCGTGCTAAAACAAAATGTTCTTCAGAAAACATAACAGAATCTAGTCCATACATTCACTCAAAATACAAGTATAAAGTTAAGAAATTATTGGATATACATCCTCCTAAAAAAGGCTTTCCAAGTGGCACCAGTGGTAAAGAATCCATTGGCAATGCAGGAGATGCAAGAGATGTGGGTCGATCCTTGGGTCGGAAGATCCCCAGAGTAGGAAATAGCACCCCACACTCCCCGACTCTTGTCTGAAAATTTTCATGGGCAGAGGGGCCTGGAGGGCTACATTCCATGAGATCACAAAGACTAAGCAACTGAGTGCACACAAAGAAACACAAAACAAATAAAAAACCCAAGAAAATGTGACATATACTCAAGAGAATACAGTGAACAAATTCAACCTCAAGACCTAGATACCGCAATTGGAGGCCTAAAGAGCAGTATTTTCAAAACGACTTTAGAGACAAGCAATCACAGAGAATTTGAAATCCAAGAAGCCAAAAAATTCTAGACCTAAAAACTACAATAACTCAATTGGAAAATACCTTAAGTGGGTTTAACAGCAAACTGAAGACAGCAGAAGGTAAATTCTAAGAAATTACATGAGAGGAAAACAAAAGACTGAGTACAGTAGAGCCTCAGAGACCTGTGGGGCAGTATCAAGAAGCCAAATATTACTTAAATTACAGAAAAAGAGAATAGGACAGAAATATATTTTAAAAACAATGGCAAATAGGACTTCCTTAGTGGTCTAGTAGTTAACACTCCGCACTCCCACTGCAAGGGGCACAAGTATGATCCCTGATTAGGAAACTAAGGTCCCAAAGGCTGTACACTGTGGCAAAAGAGCAAAAAAGAAATTAATAGTAATGCCCAAAACTTCCCCAATTTGGTAAAAAACAAAAGTAGACATATTTAATATTAATAAAACTAAAGAGGAAAAACACAAACAAAATACATCTATGAACATTCATAGTCAGACAACTTAAAAAAATTTAAAAAATCTTGAACATAGCCAAAGAAAAGAACACCAAGCTAGAATAAAAATGAGTGTCACCTAATTTCTCATCAAAAATTATAGAGAAGAGAAAATAATGGAACCACATCTTTAGAGAACTAGAGGGGAAATTTTTCAAGCCAAAATTCTTCAGCAAAACTATTCTTCAAAAACCAAGTAAAAGGGTTTCCCTGGTGGCTCAGTGGTAAAGAATCTGCCTGCCAATGCAGGAGACATGGGTTCGATCCTTGATCCAGGAGGATCCCACATTGCTGTGGAGCAGCAGAGCCTTTAAGCCACAACTATGGAGCCTGTGCCCCAGAGCCTGGGAGCTGCAACTACTGAAGCCTGAGCCCCCTAGAGCCCATGCTCCACAACAAAAGAAGACACAGCAATGAGAAGCCCTCGCAACACAACCAGAGTAGCCCCTGCTTGCCACAACTAGATAGAAGCCAGCACAGCCAATAAATAAATAAATAAATTTTTTAAAAAAATAAAAATACATTTAAAAATAAATAAATAAATAAAGATACATTTAAAGAAAAACAGTAGTTTTAGCCAGCCAGTATGGCAATTCAAAAAATTAAAAAACAATTAGAAAAGTGCACTTTTCTAATGGAAAATGCACTTTTCTAAATGGAAACATTGCACTTCTGGATATATATTTAAGAGTTGAAAGGAACTCAGATATCTGAACATGCATGCTCACAACAGCATTATTCACAAAAGCCAGAAAGTGGAAATAAATTAAGTCCCCTACATACAAACAAGTTCTGTTCCAAGAGTGAGTTTGAAAGTCCAATTTGTTTATAAGTCCAAGAAAGTTAGCCTAAGTACCTAACTAATATAATCAGCTATGTAAAATTGTACGGTAATAGGTTTATAATACTTTTCACACAAATAATACATAAAAAACAAACACAAAAAATAAAACAGTGGCTTCTCTGATGGCTCAGTGGTAAAGAATTCACTTGGCAATGCAGGGGTCATGAGTCCGATCCCTGACTTAGGAGGATCCCACATGCTATGCCCATGTGCCACAACTATTGAAGCCTATGTGTCCTAAAGCCTGTGCTCTGCAACAAGGGAAGCCACTACAATGAGAAGCCTGCTCACCACAACCAGAGAGAAGCCCACACAGCAACAAAGACCCAGTGCAACCAAAATAGTAAGATATTTTTAAAAAATAAAACATTTTTAATCTTGCAGTGTAGGACCTTGGAAGGTACACTAGTACAGTACAACAGTTGGCATACAGAGGCTAGCACTGAGTGAAAAGACAAGAAGAGTTACTGACTGGAAGAGAGAAGGTGGGAGATGGCAGAACTGCAGAACTGTCAGCAATAGGAGACAGAGGGCAAGCTGCAATTTCATTCATGCCTTACATAATTAGACATGTGAATCCACATTACATCTTTGAAAGTTCACAACTTGAAGATCTGTATGTAAGGGACTTACTGTAACCCAAGTGTCCATTGATAGATAAACAGATAAGCAAAATGTGTTGTGTACACACACACGGTATACACAATGGAGTATTACTCTATCTTAAAAAGGAATGACAAACAATTCTACCACATGGATGAATCCTGAAGACATTAACAACAGGTGAAAAACAAGCTAGACACAAAAGGACAAATACTATAGGATTCTATTTATATGACGGAGCTAAATAAGTGAATTTGCAGAAAATGAACAGTGATTACCAAAGGCTTCAGACTAGGGGCAGTGAAAGAGTTCAGTTTGGGTTGATGAAAACTTTAACAATGTAAATACTTAAAGCCACTGAATTTTACACTTGAAAATGTTTAAAATGGTAAACCTTATGTACAAATTGTCCTTGACTTACATTGCAGTTATTAGGGCCCAATAAATCCTTTATAAATTGAAAATATCATTAAGTTGACATTAATACACCTTATCTATCAAATATTATATAGCTCAGCCTAAACCTACCTTAAACATGCTCAGAACACTTACAAAATCATCTAACACAAAGCCTATTTTATGATGTAATACTGAATATCTCATATAATTTACTGAATACTTACAGTGAAAAAAATGCTATATGGGTACAGAATGGTTTTAGTGTATCAGTTGCTTACCCTCATGATAAATGGTTGACTGTGAGCTACAGGTTGCTGCCAAGCATCATGAAAGTGTACTGTATCACATGTACTAGGCTGGGAAAAGATCAAAATTCAACATACAATTTCCACTGAATGTATCCAGTTTTTGTATCATACCCATTGAAAAACGTAAATCACCAAAAGTTGGAAACCATCTGAATAATTTACCACAATAAAAAATTAATCAACATAATTAACCACATTCAGAGAATAAAAAAGAAAAATCATATGATTATCTCAATAGGCACAGAGTAAGAATCGACTCTTACTCTTATTACTTAATAACAATTTTTTAAATTATTATTGAAAAAAAAAACCTTCTAGCTAATTAAAACAGAATTTCCCCAGTGAGACTATACTCTCTAACAAAGGATGGAGGTCCTGACACTGTACAGGAGGCAGTGATCAAAATCATTCTCAAGGAAAAAAAAGGCAACATGGTTGTGTGAGGAGGCCTTAATAATAGTTGAGAAAAGAGGAGAAGCGAAACGCAAAGGAGAAAAGGAAAGATATACCCATGTGAATGAAGTTCTCCAAAGAATAGCAAGGAGGGATAAGAAAGCCGTCCTCAGCTATCAATGAAAAGAAATAGAGGAAAACAATAGAATGAGAAAGACTAGAGATCTCTTCAAGAAAATCAGAGATACCAAGGGAACATTTCATGCAAAGATGGGCACAATAAAGGATAGAAATGGTGTGGACCTAATAGAAACAGAAGATATTAAGAAGAGGTGGCAAGAATACACAGAAGAACTATACAAAAAAGATCTTCATGACCCAGATTATCACGATGGTGTGATCACTCACCTAGAGCCAGACATCCTGGAATGTGAAGTCAAGTGGGCCTTAGGAAGCATCACTACGAACAAAGCTAGTGGAGGTGATGGAATTCCAGCTGAGCTATTTCAAATCTTAAAAGATGATGCTGTGAAAGTGCTGCACTCAATATGCCTGCAAATTTGGAAAACACAGCAGTGGCCACAGGACTGGAAAAGGTCAGTTTTCATCCCAATCCCAAAGAAAGGCAATGCCAAGAATGTTCACACTACCACCCAAATGCACTTATCTCACCAGTAGCAAAGCTCAAAATTCTCCAAGCCAGGCTTCAACAGTACATGAACTGTGAACTTCCAGATGTTCAAGCTGGTTTTAAAAAAGGCAAAGGAACCAGAGATCAAATTGCCAACATCCACTGGATCATCAACAAAGCAAGAGTTCCAGAAAAACATCTACTTCTCCTTAACGATTACGCCAAAACCTTTGACTCTGTAGATCACGACAAACTGGAAAATTCTGAGACAGGAATACTAGACCACCTGACATGCCCCCTGACAACTCTGTATGCACATCAGAAGCAACAGCTTAAAATGGACATGGAACAACAGACTGGTTCCAAATTGGGAAAGGAATATGTCAAGGCTGCATATTGTCACCCTGCTTATTTAAATTACATGCAGAGTTCAGTTCAGTCACTCAGTCATGTCCGACTCTGCGACCCCATGGACTGCAGCACCCCAGGCCTCCCTATTCATCACCAACTCCTGGAGTTTACTCAAACTCATGCCCATTGAGTTGGTGATGCCATCCAACCACATCATTCTATGCCGTCCCTTTCTCCCACCTTCAATTTTTCCCACCATCAAGGTCTTTTCAAATGAGTCAGCTCTTTGCTTCAGTTGGCCAAAGTACTAAAGCTTCAGCTTCAACATCAGTCCCTCCAACACTCAGGACTGAATTCCTTTAGGATGGACTGGTTGGATCTCCTTGCAGTCCAAGTGACTCTCAAGAGTCTTCTCCAACACCACAGTTCAAAAGCATCCATTCTTTGGTGCTCAGCTTTCTTCACAGTCCAACTCTCACATCCATACATGACTGTTGGAAAAACTATAGCTTTGACTAGACAGATCTTTGTTGGCTAAGTAATGTCTGCTTTTTAATATGCTGTCTAGGTTGGTCATAATTTTTCTTGCAAGGAGTAAGCGAAGAGTACGTCATGTGAAATGTATAGATATGTGAAATATGCAGAGTACCTCATGTGAAATGTCAGGTTGGATGAAGCACAAGCTGGAATCAAAATTGCAGGGAGAAATATCAATAACCTCAGATATGCAGATGACACCACCCTTATGGCAGAAAGTGAAGAACTAAAGAGCCTCTTGATAAAAGTGAAAGAGGAGAGTGAAAAAGCTGGTTTGATCACGGCATCCAGTCCCATCACTTCATGGCAAATAGATGAGGAAACAATGGAAATGTGACAGATTTTATTTTGGGGGGCTCCAAAGTCACTGCAGATGGTGACTGCAGCCATGAAATCAAAAGACTCTTGCTCCTTGGATGAAGCTCCTTGGACAGGGAGGCCTGGCGTGCTACAGTCCATAGGGTTGCAAAGAGTCAGACACGACTGAGCAACTGAACTGATGAAAAACCTCAAACTCTTAGTGTTGAAACACTGGATGTTTCACTGCTAAAATTGGGAAGAAGACAATGATGCCTACTCTCAACAATTCTATTCAAAATTTTATTAAGGGTCCTGGTTACTGCAATAAAAATAAGAAATGAAAGGTACAAAAACTGAAAAAGTAGTAAACTGTCCCTATTTGCAAACAACTTGACTATGACTATAGAAAATGAGAAAGAATTAATGAAAAGATTATGAATCTTTACATTTAACCACATCAAAACACAAAATTAATATACAAAATTATTGTATGTCTATGAAATAGCAAGGGCTTCCCAGGTGGCTCAGTAGTAACAAATCCACCTGCCAAGCAGGAGACAAAGGTTTGACCCCTGGGTGGGGATGATCTCCTGGAGAAGAAAATCAAAACTCACTCCAGTAATCTTGGCAAGGAAATTCCATGGACAGAGGAGCCCAGTGGGCTACAGTCCATGGAGTCACAAAGAGTCAGACAGGATGTAGTGACTAAACGCAACAACAAATGTTCTAGCAAACAAATGAAAAATAAAATAAAAAACATAATTCCACTTACAACTGCATCATATAAAATATTTAGCAATAAATTAACAAAAATATGCAAGCCCTCACCAAAACGTACAAAATATTGCTGAGATGAAGATGACTTAATAAGTGAAGAGATGTCAAGCTTCACGATTGCCAAAAAGTTACTTTTCAAAGAAATCTATAAAGTCAACATAATCCCAATCATAGGCCCAGCACAATCATAATTCTTTTTATATAAACTGACAAACTTATTCTAAAATTCATAATAGAAACATAAGGTCCTAGAATAGACAAAACAAAGTGGGAAAACAACAAAAGCTAGAAAATCTGCATTCACTAAATTTAGGACTTATTCTAACACCATTCAGTGGTTCTCAGCTGGAGGCTGTTTTGCACCTCAGGGGACATTTGATGGCTCAGCAGTACAGAATCCGCTTGCGATGCAGGAGACACAGGTTCAATCCCTGGGTCAGGAAGATCCCCTGGAGAAGGAAATGGCAACCCATTCCAGTATTCTTGCCTGGGAAATCCCATGGACAGAGGAGCCTCGTGGGCTACAGTCCAAGGGGTCACAAGAGTCAGGTACAACTTAGTGACTAAACCACCACCAGATATATTTTTCGTTTTCACCACTGGGAGGGTGCTACTGCAATCTACTAGGTAGAGGCCAGAGATACTAGTAAAATTCTATAGTACACAGTACAGCCTCACAACAATCAGGTCCAAAATTTCAACAGTGCCAAAGTTAGGAACCCCTAAACTACAATAGCCAAGACAACGTGGTTTGTTGTTCAGTCACTCAGTTGTGTCTGACTCTTTGTGAACCCAAAGATGCAGTACTCAAGCCTTCCCTGTCCATCACCATTTCCCGGAGTTTGCTCAAACTCATGGCCATTGAGTTGGTGATGCTGTCCAACCATCTCATCCTCTGTTGCCCCCTTCTCCTCCTGCCTTCACTCTTTCCCAGTATCAGGGTCTTTTCCAATGAATCAGCTCTTTGCATTAGGTAGCCAAAGTATTGGAGCTTCAGCATCATTCCTTCCAGTGAACACTCAGGTTTGATTTCCTTTAGGATTGACTGATTTGATCTCCTTGCTGTCCAAGGGACTCTCAAGAGTCTTCTCCAACACTACAGTTCGAAGGCATCAATTCTTCGGCATTCGACCTTTTTTATTGCCCTGCTCTCACATCCATACATGACTACTAGAAAACACAGCTTTGACTATATGGACCTTTGCAGACAAAGTAATGGCTCTGCTTTTTAATATGTTATCTAGGTTTGTCACTGCTTTTCTTCCAAGGAGCAAGCGTCTTTTAATTTCATGGCTTCAGTCACCATCCACAGTGATTCTGGAGCCGAAGAAAATAAAAGTACTGATGTCAGTACAATGTGCTGCTGACAATCAGGATTTTCCAACAGATAAATGAAACAGAATACAGATTCCAGAAGGTAAACTCCAGGTCAACTGACTGACAAAGGCATCAATGCAATTAAATGGAGAAAGAGGTGTTTTCAACAGAAGGTCCTAGAATAAGATAGCCATGTGTAAAAACTGAACTGTGATTCCCACCTCATACACATCATTAGTTCACAATGGGTCAGAGACCTAAATAAAAAGCTAACATGCTAAATTCTAGAAGAAAACATAGTATCTTCACAACTTAGCAAAACAATTTGTGAAGACTTAAAGCAGAATACATAAAAGATTCCTACTATTTGATAAAAACACAATTAAAATATGGGCAGGGGGACTTCCCTGGTGGTCTGGTGGGTAATAGTCCACCTTCCAATGCAGGGAACATTGGTTCAGTCCCTGATCAGGGAACTATGATCCCACCTGCTACTAGCCCACAGGCCAGAACTACAGAGCCCATGTGCTCTGGAGCACGTCTTCCTCAGTCAAAAGTAAATAAACAGAGACAAAAAACTTGAACAGACATTTCACCAAAAATGACATACAAATGGCTAATAAGCACATGAAAAAAATGGTCAGTACCAATATTCATCACAAAATACAAAAGTAAAACAAGAAAGAGAAATACAAATTAATTCCACAAACTACAAAACGATTGTGCATATATGTATGTGCTCAGTCACTCAGTCATGTCCAATTCTTTATGACCCCATGGATTGTAGCATACCAAGCTCCTCTGCCCATGGAATTTTCAGGAAAGAATACTGGAGTGGGTTGCCATTTTCTATACCCATTAGGAAGACTACAATTTACAAGACCGAAAACAAGCAACTGTTGGTGAAAATATGAAATTACCCAAACTCTCACATATTGCTGGTGGTTAGGTAAAATGTTACAACAGCTCTAGCAGTTTTCTCATAAAGTTAAGTATACACTTAGCCTAGGACCCAGTAATTCTACTCCCAGATATTCACCCAAGAGAAATAAAAACTTACGTCTACAAAAGCCCTCACATAAGAATGGTCTCCTTTATTCATAACAGTGAATACATCTGTCAACAAGTGACGCACTACGGTATATTCATACAGCAGACCACTGCTTAGCAATAAAAATAATGATACATCCAACAACCTACAGTAATCTCAAATACTATGTAAAACAAGCCAGCAGAAAGAGTATGGTACTGTATGATAACATGTATATCCAGTTGTAGAGTAGGCACTCTAATCTATGGTTTAAAAGAGAAAAGGAAAAGAACAGCAGATGCCTTGGCAGGGCAGGGGGCACGGGGGCAGCATGAGTGAGGAACATGGGCATCAAGTGGAAAGGTTCACTATGGACATTTCTGGGATGACAAAAATGTCCAGTATCTTGAGTGAAGACTCTTACATGATGTAAACATTTATCAAAATAAGCAGTTTTGGGCATTATGTATATTTTATTTGAAACAACTATTTTTAAAAAATCTAGTAGGGAGGTGGGTACACAGATAATACTGAAATAAGAAATTGAAGAACTACTGAACCTGAGTGACAGGCACATAGGGGTTCATTATACTATTTCTGTTTACCTTATATATGCTTGAAACTTTCCATAATCAAAGGTATTTAAAAAATAACTTCTCCTAATTCCCTCTCAGTGGAGGAAGAAAACCAGTAAACAACTGTTCTTGACATAAATAACAATCATACTTCTTATTTCTCTGAATTTTCTTTATGCTCAATAATCCATTCCTTACACTTTCTTTAATCTTATTCATCAGAGCACAGCTCACTTTGAAATCTGTTCAGATTTTCTATGATTGATTGATTGATTACTACATATAGGGAGAAAAGGATTGGAAAGAGCTAACCCTCCTTTCACCCATACTACCTGATAGCAACATGCTACCTAGGCTGAATACATTTCCTAACTTAAATCCCAATCAATATTGAACTTAGCATCCAGAATTTTAATCTTATTTATTACCTCTCTCTCATGAGAATTCATTTGCAATGACAAATAAGGCTCTTATCCTATTGACTATTTCTTCAGATATGGCACATAAAGGATACCCAGTGAATATGTGTAAATCAAATATTTAAGAAATATAATATCAGAGCTCACAAATACACAGTTTAGCTCTCTTTTTCATAGTACACATTATTTCCCACCTCAGTTATATCCATTGTGTTTTGCCTTTAACCTTATTGGTATGTATGTCTTCATTTCAAGTGGAATTAGATCGGTTTAAAAACTTCACATCTCCTCTTTATTCAAAAATGCAATCATACAATATTTTAAAACAGTAAGTCAATTTAATCTATGTATTTCACTGTATGAAGTGATGTGATTTCTATACATAGTATTATTCTTTCTGCTCTTACTCATATGGGTAAACAAAAAAGTCACAATGCTTTGAAAATCTCAAATTCTGTTAAACTACCATAAAGCTAAACATCTCTAGCAAATATGAAAATTCAGAGTTCCTTAAAAACAGCTAAAGTGCATTTAAGAATAGATTTTTAACAAAAACAAAGATTACTTGAAAAGAATTTGTCTAACAAAGCACCTATATAAGCCTAAGACCAAGTTGTTAGTTCCCTCCCGTGAAATACAGGAAATCAAGGTTTGTTCTCAGGGTATGTGCTTCAGTAAACATTTGGAGCATGGTTTATAAGCAAAACCATCATTATCTTGGATTAGGATTTTCAAACATTCTAAGGGAGAAAGCACAAGAAAAGTAATCATCAAGAGAAGCAGAAATAAAATTACTCACAAAGAACGACATTATACATATAAAATTTTATTATTAAAAAAGTTCACAAATATCCTTACAAACATTAATTGCCACAGATTCAAATCCAAGTTCTTCCATATGCCATTTTATATTCATCAATTATACATAACTTTTAGAACATTTACTTTAAATGTACCAAATGCAGCAGAAGACTTAGAAGTTTCAAAGCAAATACTCATTTAGAGACACCAGCAAATAGATCTGACCTTTTCAAGTGGCTTTCCCAAAGAGTTTCCAAACAATTTCCAATCATTCAAGACCTCTTCAACTTTGGAAATAAACCTAGGAAGGAGGAAAAAACTTTCAAACTTTGTAATCACATTTTTTCCTATTGTTATACAAATTCTTTAAGTTTTTTTTTAATATTTTAACACTTTTAACAGAAGGCTTGTAAAGTTTAGTATTGTTATTATAAATTTATCAACGTGGAACAAAAAACAAAAAAGTAATCTTTAGCCCAAGAATTCTTAGATTTTAATTCTTTAAAGATATTTTTAAAGTCTTGGATTTTTTTCTAAAATTTTTTAAAGTCTTAGATTTTTTTTCATTTTTTAAAAATCTACTGCCTACCCAATGCCATTCTGGTTTCTGTAAAACATAAAAATAAATCTCTCCATATTGAAATGAAAATAGTAAACCTGGGACACAACTAAAAATTGACAGACTAAAATGATACTATTAAGCATTAACTGGGCTTCCCAAGTGGTGGTACTGGTCAAGAACCCGCCTGACAATGCAGGAGACATAAGAGAGACACAGATTCAACAGCTGGGTAAGGAAGATTCCCTGGAGGAGGGCATGGCAACCGACTCTAGTATTCTTGCCTGCCATGGACAGAGGAGCCTAGCAGCCTTCAGGCCATAGGGTTACAGAGTTGGACACCACTGAAGTAACTTAGCACTTGTGGTAAAGAACCCACCTTCCAATACAGGAGACGTAAGAGACAAGGATTCAATCCCTGAGTAAAGAAGATTCCCTGGAGTAGGAAATGGCAATCCACTCCAGTATTCCTGCCTGGAAAATTCCATGGACAGAGGAGCCTGGCGGGCTACAGTCCATGGGGTCACAAGAGTCAGACACGACTGAGCACACACATACACACATAAAGTTAATTCTGAAACCAATAATCTCTTCACTATGCTCCAAATAACTTATCTCTTTAAATTAGCTTTCTATAAAGATACTTATGAATTCTCTGATTTGCCTTCCACTCCTCCAAAAAAACATTATTTGGGAACTTTGCCCATTAAAATAAAACAAGTTTTAATGGACACCTGGCAAGAAACAAAGTAGATTTGTCAGCTTTAAGGGATTTTAAACTATACTATTCACTGTCTGATCTTTAATGATCAAGCAGACCTATCAAAGAGAATGAATTCTGACTAGCAACATGCTCTATATCAGCAAATGAACACTGTCAAATCTCAATAGGTGAAGTCGCTCAGTCGCTCTTTGCGAGCCCATGGACTGTAGCCTACCAGGTTCCACCATCCATGGGATTTTCCAGGCAAGAATACTGGAGTGGGTTGCCATTTCCTTCTCCAGCAGATCTTCCTGACCCAGGGATTGAACCCAGGTCTCCGGCATTATAGGCAGATGCTTTACCATCTGAGCCACCAGAGAAGTGTCAAATCTCAGTAGTAGATTAATATATATAAAAGGACATTTTCAGCTTAGTCGCTCAGTTGTGTCCAATTCTTTGCGACCCCATGGACTGTAGCTTGCCAGGCTCCTCTGTCCGTGGAGATTCTTCAGGCAAGAATACTGGAGTAGGTTGCCATGTTCTCCTCCAGGGGATCTTCCCAAACCAGGGATCCAATCCAGGTCTCCTGCACTGCAGGCAGATTCTTTACCTTCTGAGCCACCATGGAAGCCCAAGCCACCAAGAAACTATCTATACTACATATGTATGATGCATTGAACTGAACTGATGATGCAATCTATAACAACACTGCTCTCCTAAAACACCTACACATTATTGCCAGAGCACTAAAATTAAATTCTAGTCAAAATACATTCACAAGTATCAGGTCTTGCCATCAGGGACATTATAAATTATTATTTACATTCTTGATGTAGGTTTTATGATTCAACTGAACCTTCTAATTATTCCACTTTAAAATGAAGATATTAATTAATATAGTTTTTTGAGGGGGTTCAACTGGCAATTATCAGGTCTTATAAAGAGGGCTCTAGAAATAAGTAAATATGTTTACAAAACAAAATTTAAAAATTAAATGTATGTATACATGAGTGAAAATCTGTACAAGAAATATATATTACATTTATAAAGGTAAAAACTGGAAACTATCTTAGGTCCAACTGCAGCAAAAAGTTGTAAATTAATGACATATCCACTCAATGGACTAATATTCACCCATTAAAAATAATGTTTTGAAGCCCACTTGAGGAAATAAGAAAAAGCCCATATGTTAAATGAAAAAAATGAAACTATAGATATAAGTATGAATACAGCTTAACACAAGTTTATAACACACACAGATTACATGGAATTTTCTCAAAATATTAATAGTAGCTATCTCTGGTGGTAAAGTTACAGATGATTTTTCTTTCTTTTATAATGAAGTATTTTAATAAATATCAGGGCTTCCCTGATAGCTCAGTTGGTAAAGTTCGATTCCTGGGTCAGGAACATCCATTGGAGAAGGGATAGTTACCCACTCTAGTATTTTTGGGCTTCCCTTGTGGCTCAGCTGGTAAAGAATTTGCCTGCAATGTGGGAGACCTGGGTTCAGTCTCTGGCTTGGGGAGATTCCCTGGAGAAGGCAAAGGTTACCTACTCTAGTATTCTGGCCTGGAGAATTCCATGGACTGTATAGCCCATGGGGTTGCAAAGAGTTGGATAGACTGTGCGACTTTCACTTCCCCTCATTTTAATAAAAGGGCTTTCCAGGTGGCGCTAGTAGTAAAGAACCCACTTGCCAATGCAGGAGACTTAAGAGACTTGGGTTCCATCTCTTGGTTAAGAAGATCTGCTAGACAAGCAAATGGCAACCCACTCCAGTATTCTTGCCTGGGGAATCCCATGGACAGAGGAGCCTGGAAGGCTATGGTCCATAGTATCACGAAGAGTCAGACCCGACTGAAGGGACTTCACATTTTAATTTCACAGTATATTAGCAATACTATCAGTACTAAAACAGGTGAAAATTGGAGCCCATTTGGTAAGTATTGAGATTTGATTAGAAAAATGTAATAACTACCCCTCAAAGCTTTCTAGATCTCACCTGAAGGATCACTTCCTCTTACTCCTCAATATTAGGTTCTCTGGTTACAGGCTCTTAAAAAATGTTTCTCTTCTCAGCTCGCATTTCAACTGTAACTACAGACTCACTTGTATCATTATTTATTCACATGCTTCTCTTCCATTAATTTATATGTTCAGCAACAGCAAGAACCATCTGTTTTCACTGACCACCACATCCTTATGCCCTGAACTGTGCTTGATACATGTTCACTCAATATTTTTTCAATGGACAAATAATAAAAAGAGTTATTGGCTTCCATAAATTGTCCATACGGCCCATAACATACTGACAAGAAATTTCATTCAAATATTAAACTCAAGGTTTAAAAGACTCCGAAGTCTTACCATTTTCCTACAAACTGTAAAACACTAGTTTCATTCTATAAACAAGAGCATAAAGCCAAAAATCAAATTTCCTACTTTGAGGTAGTTTTCATAACTCTGTTAACAACTACCTCCAAATAAGGAGTTAGAAGGATTTAATATTTCACCTGAGGATATTTTAAATATTTAGCTAGTGGAAAATGATCATTTATCTATTAAATACTCTAATGTTCCCTCATTTCACTCTCAAAATTCAAACTACTACAATTTCTAACTACCTTTAAGACATTTAGTTATTATTTCAAATTCAACAGGTCTAAAACTAGATTGTTCTCTCTTTGCCACTTTCTTATCTTCACTCTCCTAGGCAAGCAACTGCAGTTTCATGTTTGATTTTTTTTTTTTACTCCTACATTTCATCAAGGTTATCTTCTACTTCTTTGAAATGTCTTACAATCTTCCCTCCTACCCTTTCTCTCCAGTTTCCTAATCACCAGCCTAATCAAAATAGTAACTCATTTGCCTTCATTTCACCTCATCTTGGCAAACAACTCTCATAACACAAAATCAAGGGTCTCTCGCTACTGCTCTGTAATGGCTCTAAAGTGTGGTCTCTTGACCCAGCAGCAGCACCTGGGATCTCCTTAGAAATGAACATTTTTGAACCCACCTCAGACATACAGAATTATACACTATGATTCTGATGTACAGTAAAGTTTGAGAATCACTGGTCTTAAAGCATCAAATTTACATTCCTTTACTTAGCTTTGGAGGCTGTCTATAACGTGGTTTTATCTTAATAATCTTATTTATTGTCTTTCAACAGTCTTTACTCCAGTAGAGACATTTCATTAAATCCCAAAGGTTTTCACCTGTCTTTGTTCCTGTCAGGACCCTCTCATATTTAACCAATTTTTTTTCCCATTTAACCAGTTGTTTTCCACTTTCCAGGCCTGGCACATTTCCTGTCTTTTCTATGAAAACACCTCCAACAATTACAATCCACAATTACCATCCTTATACTGATATAACTAGTTGCTGTTTTGTTTAACACAGAGATCAAAGAATTTGTTTTGATTTTGTTCTTTTCTGTTAGTATAGTTCTGAACACAGAGTATCTACTCAGTAAAGCCTTGCCTGGGTGGTTATGTCATCTTTTTTTGGGGGGGGGGGGGGCGGGGACCACAGGTCAAACTAGCATCCTAGCAGGGATCTTTTCTATGCCATTTAATGACATGACATTCACAACCAGATGGATTTCCTCTCCCAATCAGAATATAAAATATTCCAACAAGCTAACTACCAACCTCAGTACTCAAAAAACCTGAAGGGCCTCTTGGACAACGAACTGATAACATCTCAACCTAAGCTATCAATCCTCCACAAACTTGGCATTCAACTAATTTCAGTGATCCAACAATTTCATTCAGCTGTTCAATTGGAGTTTGATGGTACAGGAATTTGGAATTTCGATGGCAAGGGAAGCCTGAGTCACATTACCCACTGAAATGGAACAATTAAGCGTTCCGGAGCCAAACACAAACTGTTTCGAATTACCCTAAAGACAGGATGGAGATGGTGGGAGTGTGGCAGATGGACAACCACCAGGATTCAGAAGAAAGGCCTCCTCTTGAAACGAATGTACAAGGAAAGAGGGGGAAAAAAGCAGCTGCGAAGTTTGTTGCTTACTATAACAAACGAACTAGTTACACGGAAATTAACACAGGAACGGAAGGTAGCCTCCGGAACTGTATCGGCGGGTGATCAACAACCAGAGGACCAAAAGTCTAACGTAAATGGTCTAAAAGCAAAGAAAACAAAACTTCGGAGAGCCAGAGCCAGTCTCCGGGGTTTGCCAGATGAGAGCGGGCCGGAGTTTGTCAGACCCGAGACGTGGAAGAGGCTTGCGGTGGACCACAGAAGGAAGGAGGCGAAGACCGGGGAGCCAAAGGGCTTACTTTTCCCGCAGAAGTGGCGTCACTTGTGGTCAAGGTTGAGGAAGCAGCCGGGCGGACCCGGGGCCCAAACTGCTGGTAACCAATATGATACGACTCACTCACCTTTCCCATTCCGAGGCAGTGGTGAAGTCCGTGATCTCAAATACCTCGGACTCGGGCTGCGTAAGTGGAAAGAAAGAAAGAGTTTGAGCTCCTGGGGGCTGATACGGAGGAGCTAACTTAAACAGAGGCAGGGATAGGTAGGGGGCAGACACCTCACCTCACTGTCGGCCGCCATCTTGGGGAGCGCCGATGTAGGCGCTAGGACTGCCGGGAAGAAAAGCAGGAAGGCGATGGGGGGGAGGAAATAGGTGGGCCGAGAGCGGGCGGGGGCGGAGCCGAGAGGGGGCGGGGGCGGAGCCTCTGCGCAACCCCGCCCTCGGAGGTACCTCTTCCGGTTAGGGGAAGTCTCCTGAGGCTGAAGTCATTTAATTTTTCTTCTGTAATACTTTTTGTTCCTGAGAAAAAAGAATTTATACTACCCTCAAGTCCCTGTTCTCTAGCTGATTTAACAAAATTTAAAATTCTCCTGTAGAGTAATGAATTTAGGAAAGGAACAGAAGCAAGAACAAGCCCCCAGACTAACGTGGGTATGATTCTATGAAAAAACCTAAAACATATTGATTTTGTTCTTGCTTTTTCATTCATCCTCTCAATCGATTGCAAGGCACTGAGCTAGATGCTGTACCATCCACCATCCCTCGCCTCCTACCCCTCGAAGAATTCAGGCAGTTTGGGTAAGTCATCAAATAAAACCATTATACCAGTTATATGGTTTCTGAAAAGAGCGGCATGCTGTTTAATGAACACTTTTTAAGCCACTGAGGAATAGGAGTGCCAGCCACCTGTTAGTCATTATATCTTATACATTCTGAAACATTTACACAGGAAATCATACCATGTCCAGTATTTGTTTCAAATAATTGGAGGAGGAGGTGGGTTGTTATTTTTTAGTTGCTATTCTTTGGGACTTCATGGACTGTAGACCTCAGGCTCCTCTGTCCATGGGATTTCCCAGGCAAGAATAGTGGAATGTGTTACCATTTCCTTCTCCAGGGGATCTTCACAACAGGATCGAACCCGCATCTCCTGCGCTGGTAGGCAGATTCCTTACCACTGAGCACTAGGGAAGCCCTACGGAAGTGGATGCAGCTAGAAATAAAACATGATTAGCCATGGGCACATAAGTTATTGATGGGTTTGTGGATATGTATACTTTTCTCTCAACTTCTATTAGGTCCAAATTTTTTCATAATTAAAAGCTTTTTTTCCTTAAATTCTCCTGTTATTTATTTTTCTTTTTTGGCCAAACCACAGAGCATGAGGGATCTTAGTTCCCAACTAGGGATGGAACCCATGCCCCCTGCAGTGGAAGGGCACAAACAGAAGGGGAAAAAGTGGAAACAGTGGCAGAGTTTATTTTCTTGGGCTCCAAAATCACTGCAGCTATGAAAAGACGCTTGCTCCTTGAAAGGAAAGCTATAACAAGCCTAGACAGTGTATTAAAAAGCAGAGACATCCCTTTACTGACAAAGGTCTGTGTAATCAAAGCTGGTTTTTCCAGTAGTCATGTATGGATGTGAGAGTTGGACCATAAATAAGGCTGAGCGCCAAAGAACTGATGCTTTTGAATTATAGTGCTGGGGAAGACTCTTGAGAGTCCCTTGGACTGCAAGGAGATCCAACCAGTCAATGCTAAAGGATATCAACCCTGAATATTTATTGAAAGGACTGATACTTAAGCTGAAGCTCCAATACTTTGGCTACCTGATGTGAAGAGCCAACTCATTAGAAGAGACCCTGATGCTGGGAAAGATTGAAGGCAGCAGAGGATTGAGGGCAGCAGAGGATGAGATGGTTAGATAGCAACACTGACTCAGTAGACATGAATTTGAGCAAACTCCAGGAGATAGTGGAAGACGGGAGCCTGGCATGCTGCAGTTTAGGGGATTGCAGAAAATTGGGCACGACTGAGCGACTGAACAACAACAAATGAGGGAAAGGTGGGAATCAAAGAGCTGTTCACTTAACTCTTTAAGATTCTCTCCAGCTGAAATATATGATTTAAGGTCAAGCAAACCCAGGTTCAGCCACTTATTACCTATAAGACTGGGCAAATAACGTAAGCCCTCTAAATGTCAGTTTCTTCGTTAGTAGAATTTGATTTGTGATACCTCTTACAGCATAGGACTGTGGTAAAGATTAAGTTCTATGCACATTTGCCGAGTGGTTAACAGAATGTCCTGTCATGTAGTAGGTGATCCATTATGGTAGTAGCAATTATAATAGATGCTTTACATAATGAAAACTGTAACGTGTTACTCACATGTAAGTATTACTTTTTTTTCCTTTTTGGTTAACCATTAAGAAGTTTCAGTGTGTGCCAAAATCTGAAACTGAAAAACCACAGACTTCCCTGCATGAAGTTAAATTTCAGAAACTGTAGGAAACAAGCCCTATCAGGTTGCTAGGTAAAGTTTCCTTCCAAGTTATTTTTGGCTCCTTCTCCCTGGAGAAACTTTTTAAATAAGTTATTTGTTAAAGTGAAGTGTGAAGCCAGGATGCTAATGATGTAAAGTACCCAGGGGAGACACACTTTTATTAGATTTTCACTGGTTCGCGAAGCAGAAAAGATTTTGTTTCTTCAGTTTTAAGAGCTGTTTTGCTGCATGTCCAAAGGCAAGGGTTTTTCCATGCAAGTGTATTCCCTCTCTGGCATACCTTGCAGTTATTTCAAGGTGTTACCAATAATGGCCACAGGGAGAATTTTGACAGGCAATTTAAGAGATTAGAGGCCTGGAAAAATCACCCTTGGCTTAGTCCTCAGAGGAGTACAGGGGCATCACAGTTTAATTAGGTCTTAGCGAAAGAGCAAACATTGTGAGAGGAGCAACAGCAGTGAGACTGCACCATTCTCATCTGCCTTGATGGCTTCTGTGCAGAGAGAATCAGGAATTTTTTGTGATATAGCTCTGAGACCAATTGCAGTAGAAGGTACAGCAGGAAGAAGAAGACACACTATGAGAACAGGAAACCCTTAGAAATTCTCTAAATCAAAACTATCAGAATTATCAAAATTATCAATATTCATTCATACATACAGCAAAATTTATCAAGTATCTACTGTTATGGCAGTGAAGTGGAAAAAAGTGAAAGTGTTAGTTGCTCAGTCGTGTCCGACTCTTTGCAACCCCATGGATGGTGGCCCACCAGACTAGTCTTTCTGTGGGATTTTCCAGGCAAGAATACTAGAGTAGGTTGCCATTCCCTTCACCAGGGGATCCTCCCGATCCAGGGATCAAATCCTTGTCTCCTGCATTGCAGATGGACTCTTTACTGCTGAAACCACCACAGAAGCATGGCATGTCATAGTCCATTGTAGGCAGGGATGTGAAGGATAATCCCTGCCCTCAAGGTGTCCACAGCTTGAGATAAGACAGAAAGAACTATATTATGATTTATAAAGGGAAGCACAATGGTTATTCAACTTCTTGAAGCTCTTTGTAAAATCAGTGGTGGAAAAATAATCAAGTTACCTTTCTGAACACACAGGCAATATCATGTATCCTAAATAAGCAGTCCACTGTTTCTTGGACTAGAAAGAGTTACAGCCACCAAGGCAGGAATCTCTAGATAATTTCAAGAGAAGTGATGCAAACTTCCTTAACTCATCATTCATTCACTCCTTTGTTCCTTCAATAAACACCTGCTAAAACCAGCTTTTATGTGCCTGACCCTGTTCTAGAAACTGAGAAGTAAAAACTTAAAAACAAGATGCCTGCCTTCAGGAAGTTTCAAGTATAACTGAAGTCCCTCTAGGTGATAATAAGTCAAGAACAGCTTGTTCTAATTCCCAAGTTTGTGACTTAACTTCTTGTCTGGTATTAGATCCAGAAAAGACAGTTCTAACTGGCAGGTTGACTTAATTTGCCCATGTTTACATGTTTCTATTTAAACTATTCTATTGTTAATGTATTTTTGAACTCAGAATGTGAAAACAAAGGAATTAAAAAGAGTCATAAGAATTATGTACAAGTTTACAGAATGAGCATATTCTAGCTGTGTAGGGTGGTGTGTGTGGACAATTAATATCCATATTTTACATAGGCATATTCTTATTTAATCTCTGATCTTTCCTTGTTATGAGGAAAGATATGAATATGGATATGAACAAGTCTAGCTACAAGTGATGAATAAAATTTAGTAGAATCCTGACCTTTCATATCATATTGTAAGACCTGCTAACTACATTTACATTAATATCTCCAGATATGTAACTATCTGCTCCTCAGAGCCCTTTTACCATCCACTTCAGTCTAATTTCTAACGAGACTAGATGGACTAATTTCAGTCTCAACTGCTTCTGCTATTTTGCTGTAGTGAATCTTATATCTTCCATTTATCTCTGCTCTTTGCTTTTGCCCATCTATGTACTGCAATATGGGCTTCCCTGTTGGCCCAGTGGTAAAGAATGCGGTTGTAGTGTGGGAGACCTAGATTCGATCCCTGGGTCAAAAAGATCCCCTGCAGGAGGGCACAGCAACCCACTCTAGTATTCATGTCCAGAGAATCCCAAATCCCATGGACAGAGGAGCCTGCAGGCTAGAGTCCATAGGGTCACAAGGAGTCAGACACGACTGAAGCAACTGAGCACATACTGCAATATACTTCCAAATGTGAATACTTAAATCACTATTTATAATCAAAGCCAGAGCCTGGGAGTTGTTTGATTTGTCCAAGCACTATAATAGAAATGTCTTCTCATTGTAAAAGTTTCAAATAATATTCATAAAACAAATGGCCTCCTTTACTGTCTTCTCTATTTCTATACTCCTAAGATAAAATCACCAATACCAGTTGAGTGTAAATAATTTCAGACTCTTTCCTATCTTTTTACATAAACATTTATAGAGATACAATATAGAGTTTTAATTCTTTTAATCAATTTTTGCACAAATAAGTACGTCTATTCTCACATACCCCAATAAGTATGTCTATTCTCTATTCTAACATAGTGATGTTAATTGCATCACTAATTACAATAGCCAAGACATGGAGGCAGGCTAGATATCCATCAACAGACAAGTGGATAAAGAAAATGTGGTACACATATGCGATGGAATACTACCCATCCATTAAAAGGAAAAAAATTGAGTGAGTTGAAGTGATGTAGATGAACCTAGAGCCTGTCCTACAAAGAGAAGTAAGTCAGAAATACAAAACAAACGTCATATATTAACCCATATCTATGGAATGTAGAAAAATGATACTGATGATCCTGTTTGCAGGGCAGAAATAGAAGTGCAGATGTAGAGAACAGAATTATGGATAATGGGAGGGGGAGTAAAAGTGGAATGAATTGAGGGAATAGCATTGAATAGCATTGACGTATATACACTACCATGCGTAAAATAGACTGCTACTGGGAACCTGCTGTAAAGCAGAGGGAATTCTGCTCAGTGCTTGTGATGATCTAGAGAGGTGGGATAGGGGGTGTGCAAGGAAGCTCAGGAGGAAGAGGATATATGTATATGTATAGCTGACTCACCATGTTATACAGCAGAAACTAATACAACATTGTAAAGCAATTATATTCCAATAAAAAAATAATGTCTAGTACTTGATGCATGCCAAGCATTCATACAATAACCCTATGAGGTAGATACTATTATTATCATACATCCTTCCTTTACAGATGAGGAAACTGAGGCAGAAGCAGCATAGGTAATGTGCCTAAATCACATGCCTACTAAATGGTAGGGCTGGCTTCTAGGCAGGTGCTCTGAACCTCTTCAACCTTCCATATCATACTACATGCATAATTTGGCAACTCACTTTTTTTAAACTGCCTATATGATTTGGAGCCCATCTAGAGCATTACATAAAGCTCCTTCCATCTTTTTTATACTGCTACACAACATTCCAAAATTCAAAGTGTGAATGCACCACTCTTTAATTTTCTACCATGACTTGATATGTAGACTATTTACTATTTAAAGCTATTAATAAATAACATTCTTAGATGGGTGACAAGTGCATCGGTTCATGATACTATACTGTTTACTTTGCATGTTTGAAATTTTCCATGATAAATGTATTCCCCTCAAAATTACTAGAGTAAAAATTAATTATGTCTACATCTTTGTGAACATGTGTGAAAATTATTCTAGGGTGGATATGGAGGAATGAAAATGCGGAGTTAAAGAGTATGTGCATTTTAATGTTTAACAGGTAGTACCAGATCACAATGTCCAAAACGAGCATTACTAATTTATATGCCCACTAATAGTGTAAGAATAGCCATTTCCCCACACATTTTATACGATGAATTGTTTAAGATTTTGCCAGTATGCTGAACAAAAAATGTTTTGATTTGCATCTCCCTGAGCCCTGGTGAGATTAAACAATTTCCATGTGTTTGTTGACCATTCATATTCCTCTCCTATGATGAGTGATTTCAAATCTTTCACTTGTTTTTCTGTGGGATTGCAAGAATCTGTGTTTTTTATAAAATCTGTCCAGATGAAGCTGACATTCGATCATATTTGGCTGCCAAGGCTTTATGGAACATCATTTTTGGCTCCATCTCATAGAGTTTGAGCTGTCCTTGCTCACATTATCTTTCTGAGCTGCAAAACGGAACACCTAAGTCAATGAAACCAACAACTCCACCCCATATACCCTACTCAGCATCACAAAAAACCCTGGTTTCCCTATCAAATTTCTCTAGACTGTTATGCCCCTTGGATCTCAATGTTTTCCTCCATATCTTTTCTCTGTCCACCGAGATGCCCAATTTATCTCCTTTTCCTTCACCATCACCATACAACCCTCCATTCACTCCACTACCTACTAGGTGGAAAAGAAGAGATTTGGAAGAAAGTGTTACTCAGAAAAGTGTGTTCGTTCCTTAAAAGCAGCAGGTCCCTTCATGGTCTTCCTGAAAACACTGCCACCTTTTTCTACAACTGCACTGCAGGGGACAGATGGGTCGTGCTTCATATGCAGAAGACGTAGCTCACAACCAATCCAGTGCTGCCTCAGCAGAAAAGCCCTTTTCAGAATTTTAAAATCCTTTAATCCTTTCCCACTCAGTACACTGGGGTTGCCCAGATATTCAAAAGTATTCATTAGTGTATTCTTATAGCTAAGATTGGATTCAAAACTTCAATTTTTGTCCTTTTCAAGCCCCTCCATTTACAGCATCTCATTTGCTACTGTTCACTGAAATCCTTTCTCCTCCTCTCTACCTAGCCAGAAAAATAATAAAACACATAGCTCTGCTGAGAACTTGAGCTCTTCCCATAGTAAGCAAAATGCCGCTACATAAAATTCTTCATTGTTTTTCACTCTACTGTTGTGTACATTTAGTTCTAGAAATAGTCACTGAGAACCTTCTCTGCATAACACATAAAGACACAATAGCAGAACAAAGATAACTAAAACTCCTTACTCATCTTCTAGAATAGAATCTAATGGAGAAGGTAAAAATAACTCTAAAACAAGTCAAGTCAGATTCTGTCATAACAGAAGTACTAAATGGCAGGAGAATAGAGTGGACTGATGGGGTGCTTATTGGATCAGAGAGACTAACAGAGCCTGGAAACTATTAATACAAAGGCCCTGAGGAGTATAGCTGAATGAGTGCCAGCTTTGGAACATGGTGACCACCAGTGAAGTGAAGTGAAGTGAAAGTCGCTTAGTTGTGTCCGACTCTGCGACCCCATGGACGTCCATGGAATTCTCTAGGCCAGAATACTGGAATGGGTAGCCTTTCCCTTCTCCAGGGGATCACCAGAGGGAGGACTTTATCACTGCATCATTTCTCATTTCTTGGTTTTTCTCCTGTAATGAAATTACTTTGCTTATTTTCTATTTCTCAACTTTTAGAATCAGAGGGGTTTTCTGAATTCATTTTACTCAACCTCTTCAATTTATAAATAGGAAAATGGTCTTCCCTGGTGGTGGCTCAGATAGTAAAGAACCTGCCTGCCATGCGGGAGACCTGGTAACAACCCCTGGGTTGGGAAGATTCCCTGGAGAAGGGTATGGCAACCCATTCCAGTATTCTTGTCTGGAGAATTCCATGGACAGAGGAGCCTGACCGGCTACAGTCCATGGGGCCACAAGCAGTTGGACACAACTGAGCAACTAAGCACAAGCCCAAGTCACATAGCTAGGTTACACTGAAGATGAGAATTCAGTCTAGATACTCCTCTTCTAGGGCTCCTTGCTCCCCTCCAAAATCTTTATTATTTTAATTTTTCTGCTTTTCTGTCTCTTGGAATACCTGGTATCTCCTATGGGAGGAACTCAAAGGCATATTTCAAAGATAATTGCATCTAGTAGCTAAATGTGTATGTGTGTATCATATTGTCAAATCAGATGCATGCAGATCTAAAACATCATCCAGTATCAAGCTTTATGAATAATTTCAGGAATATAATCAATCAACAGGAACAGGCAAAGCAGGGAGAAGTGTGAGACACAGAGGAAAGCGCCCAGGTCCTTTCTTTCCATGTAAGACACAAGCTCTCTGTAATAAAACATTTCCATTTTACAGACATATAGTTGAATGATTTTTGTAACATTTTCCAGGAAGCCTTGCTCCTTAACTTCATAGATTTACCATAGACAATCCTAAAGTAGGGATATCCTACAACAAGCACATTCTGTAAACAAGGATGCTCCTCCTAGCAAATAATCATGTATCTTCCAGGAGTTTCAGTTATTGTCATGTTTACAATACTGAGTTATTCATCAATACTTTGTTTCTTTGTCTGAGAGTATCTTGACCTCTTCATCCCCAGTAATGGGAGAGGAATGGATGAGGGCCAGGTATATTAACTCCTCCCTGCCCAATATTTAAATATTCAATAAAAAATAAATAGGTCCCATATATGTACATCTTCCATAACACTACCAGATTCTCCATAGTGAGAGAAAGAAAAAAAAAACCTGTAGTTTTTCCATATTTAACTATGATCAGAGGTGGCCAGCAGGGGCAGGGGTGGTAGAGGTAGGAAATGGAAATGTTAGAAGTTTGTTTCTGAGCATCTTTAATCACAGCCTGTAAAAATGTTATTTCACGTTGGTTTCTTGGGGCTGAAGAAGAAACAGAGACCTCAGGCAAGCAGTCATTTCCCAAGGCCTTTTATTTTATTCTGCCTTGATTTTTACAAAAATGTACTCATAAGAATATGCTTCAACCAAGAATACTGTTATAGTTTTATATTTTGCCTTCAAAGTTTCCACTCACAAGTAGGTACTTGGAGTAAACCAAGCACCCGTTGCTTTTTCGTTCACCTCTGACTTCCACTGCTGCACCTTACAATCTTTTCTCTGTAGAACTATCAATATGATTTTAAAAAGAACCAGACGTTGTCACTCCCTTGAGAAAAGTGCTCTGATGGTTTTATATTGCACTTGGAATAAGTCAAACTCCTATGATGCCTATGAGGCCCCTCAAAATGTGGCCCCTGCATACCTCTCCAATCTCAATTCTAATACCTTCACCATCTTCCTGTAACTTTGACAAGTTATGTTTATATATACATTATGACCTTTGCCCTAGCTGTTTCCACTGCACAGAATGCTCTGCCATCAACTATTCAAAGGACTGCCTGCTTCTTTTCATTCAAGTAGTAGATCAAATGTTTACCTGTAAGGGAGACTTTCCATGTGCATGCAATCTAATAAAACTCTTTCTGCCCAAAACTGTCAGTCTCTATCACTTTAATTTTTTTCATGGCATTTATTTATTCATTTAGTCTACAATCTTATTTATCTGGTATTTCTACAGTGATAAGAATAAAGCTTTGCACAAAAGAGACGTTCAGGATATAATGTTGAATGAATGAATGAGTGGGCCCTCATTTTCCTTCAAGTATACCTTCAGGTAACTTAACCTTACACCTCTTATTTGTTGTCCATAGAAGAACTGGTCTAAATAGCATGGCCTACTATATTCCTGGAAAATCTAAAACATTCTTGGCTCTAATATCATGACTCAGCTCCTCCAATTTGTCTTTATTGTTATTGTTTTAGGTTAGGTCATCATCATTTTCCTGACTCTTTATAAAAATCTTCTCACTTTTAAATCTGCCCCTTTCCTTGAATTAATTTTCAATCTTGCTGTCAGAATTTTCCCAAACTATAGGCCTGAATGTGCCTCTCCATGAATAAAATCTTTTTTTAAAGTCTTTATTGAATTTGTTACAATATTGCTTCTGCTTTATGTTTTGGTTTTTTGGCCCCAAGGCATGTGGGATCTTAGCTCCCCAGCCAGGGATCAAACCTGCACCCTCTCCATTGGAAGGCAAAGTCTTAACTCCTGGGCCACCAGGGAAGTTCCTGAATAAAATCTTTTCCTCTCTCAATTCAGCTGGAAATAGCCTCACTTCCCCTTCTCCTCGTTTATTCTGCATTCTAACTGCACACACATACCTGAAACACAATTTCCTCAACATTTCATGCCTTTCTCTTTCCTCTGGACAAGCTGTTGTTTAGTCTGTCTGCAATGTCCCTCTGTCTATAGTTTATACATGATGAACTGTTGGTCCTTTAAGTTTCAGCTCAGATAAATATCTTTCTTTGAAATTCCCTATGCCCTTCTGTTAATTGTTAGTATCTCAGAATGTGACTAGGTCTGGAGATAAGTCTTTTGAAGAAATGATTAAGTTAAAATGAGATTTAAAAAGATAGCTTAAAACTCAACATTCAAAACACTAAGATCATAGCATCTCGTCCCATCACTTCATGGCAAATGGATGGGGAAACAATGGAAACAGTGACAGATTTTATTTTCTTGGGCTCCGAAATCACCGCAGATGGTGACTGTGATCATGAAGTTAAAAGATGCTTGTTCTTTGAAAGAAGAGCTATGACAAACTTAGGCAGCATATTAAAAAGCAGAGACATCACTTTGCCGACAAACATTCATATAGTCAAAGCTATAGCTTTTCCAGTAGTCATGTACAAATGTGAGAGTTGGACCATGAAGAAGGCTGAGCGCCGAAGAATTGCTGCCTTTGAACTGTGGTATTGGAGAAGACTCTCTGGGAGTCCCTTGGACTGCAAAGAGATCAAACCAGTCAATCCTGAAGGAAATAAATCCTGAATATTCATTGGAAGGACTGATTCTGAAGTTGAAGCTCCAATACTTTGGCAATCTGATGCGATGAGCTGACTCATTGGAAGACCCTGATGCTGGGGAAGAAAAGGGGAGGAAAGAGGGATGACAAAGGAAGAGATGGTTGGATGACATCACTAACTCAGTGAACATGAGTTTGAACAAGCTCTGGGAGATAGTGAAGAACAGGGGAGCCTGGCATGCTGTAGCCCATGGGGTCACAAAGAGTTGGACATGACTGAGTGACTGAACAACAACAAAAATGGGCCCTGATCCAAGCATACTTACAAAAAGAGATTAAGTAAGACATGTGCAGAGACACCAGAGAGAAAAGACCATGTGAGGACACAGTGAGAATGATCCATCTGCTAACCAAGGAGAGAGGCCTCGGGAGATAAGAAACCCACTGACACCCTGGTCTTGAACTTTCAGCCTCCAAAACTGTGACAAAATAAATTACTGTTGTTTAAGACACCCAGACTGTGGCATTTTGTTATGGAAGCCTTAGTGAACTAACATATCTCCCCCTAACTAGACACTCCTCTCTCATGGTTTCTTAGAGCCTTTTACACAGCTCTACGCTGGCCTTATCACCTAATATGGTCCTGGTTTTGCATGCTCATCCCATTACTGTTTCTGAAAAACTGAGTTTCTATTAAACAAAACAAAACGTGATCTGAATGACTATTTCTGAAAATGAGATTGAAGAAGAGGATTACTCTTTGGGGAATCAAGTGAAAGGTTCATGGACTGCAGACCAGTTTGAACCCAATGGTAACCTGCTGCTGCTGCTGCTGCTAAGTTGCTTCAGTTGTGCCCGACTCTGTGCGACCCCATAAACGGCTCCTCCATCCCTGGGATTCTCCAGGCAACAATACTGGAGTGGGTTGCCATTTCCTCCAATGCATGAAAGTGAAGTCGCTCAGTCGTATCCGACTCTTCGCGACCCCGTGGACTGCAGCCTACCAGGCTCCTCTGTCCATGGGATTTTGGCAAGACTACTGGAGTGGGATGCCATAGCCTTCTCCGCAAGGATAACCTACAGAAATGATAAACATCAGAAACTACAGTACTTGAAACTTTCTCTGAAATAAAAACTTTATAATAGAGTACTATTCTTCCTGTGAGTAGAAACAAAGGAGAATAGAGGAAGTAAAAACAGAGTAACAACCTATATGTACTTAGATTTGTGTCAAACTGGGTCAGGCTGAATTGGGTATGCATAAACCTAGCAGTCTCTCAGTGGTTTTTACCGTGAAGTGTGTGTGTGAGTATGTGAGTATATGAGTGTGTGTGTGTTGCATGTTAGCTTAGTAAAAGTGGTGAATATTTCAACACTGTAGTCAGGCTATTCAGATTTAATCCCCAGCTCTACCTTTTATTGGCTTAAAATGTCTTAGCCTCAATGTCCTCATCTATAACATGGGAATGATGGTGACTCTAGTATTTATTACATAGAGTTGTTGTGAAGTTGACATCTTTACTGTAAAGGACAGGGATTTTGCTGGTGGTCCCGTAGTTAAGATTCTGTACTTCCACTTGGGGTATGATTTCTATCCCTGGTTTGGGGAAATTCCACTTGCCATGCAGTGCAGCAAAAAAAAAAAAAGGCTGCACCTCATGTGAAGGATGAACCTAGTAAGCATTTAATGAATGTTAGTTGTTGCTATGATAAAATATCTGAACTCTATTCAGTTGAGTATATATAGTGTGAAGTACACAGTTAGAAGAGAAACCCCTGAATGCTACAGTAAGTGGTAGAAAGAATTTGGCAGCACACAGATGCCAGGTGATCTTATGTTTTGGATTGACCTGAGTCTACTTCCTCATGAGTATGCTTTTGCAGACCATAATTTTAAAGTCTCTTTCATCTGGGTTTATTACCACTTATGACTCAGACAAAAATGCAGTCTATTTATTGAAACTTTTGCTTGATAATAGCACAAGTCCAGACAAGAAATATGTTCTCATATAAGAATTTCGATTTACTAGTGTTTCCTTGAGCATGATTCTAAGAATACAACCAGTTTGGGGATTATCTATGGGATCCTCCCCGTAATCTATATTCAGATTTGGTAAGGGACCCATTCGGCACATAACAGTGATTATAAAGGTACAGCTTTCCCGGAAAAAATCTCAGTGGGTAAGGTAACAACGACATTTGTGCCAAACATGCAAATGCATAGAAGTCTAACTCTTGCAAACATTTTAACAGCAATTCTGAAGAATGTACAACACTTATTTCCCTTCTTGAATGAGACTGTCCCACTTTCAAGTCTCCAAGCTAAATGCACAGTGGATGGTTGCCCAGGTGACAGCCCGTAAACTAAGCAGTCTCTGCAGCTAACTGAAGGGTTTGTACACACAGAACCAGCTATAATTATCTTTTTATTTCACAAGTACTTGGAGCTGTGAAACACTGGAAAATAATCAAAGAAAAAAATCTATATCTATGCTGCTTCTAAATGGACCCCTTGTTGAAGTGTGTGTTGACAGCTGTTCCAGGAATCAGTGCCATGATGAGTTAGGATGATGTTGACTGCTGTTTGTCTTGGTGTCTCAACTGTGTACCAACTTCCTCAGTAAAACGTAGAACAGGTAAGCCGAATCTCCACTTTTCATCACATTTTATGTTGCAACATTTTTTTTCTCCCCAAGGATGTCCCAGTGGAGGAACATTAGGTAAACTGATAGAGGAAACTATGTCCTAATCTCAAATAATTATATCCTCAGAGTTCTTGAAATAAGCTATTTTTGACTTTTCAAGTATTGCGATAATCCCTTCTAATACTTTATAAAAAATGACTCTAGACCATAGGCTAAACTGCATAAGGACAAAAAAGTATACAAAAATACTTGTGTTCATTGAATTATACCCAGGAACTACCTTTTATTTAGTTTAATCACTTGTATATGTGTTAATTTTATTTCGTATAAACCTTCTTGAACTACTCGATATTACATGTGTCCTCAGTCATATTTTCTCAGCATGAAAGGGGATTCCCATTATCTTAAGTCTTAATTACATAAGATTCCAAATCAAATGTATATTATAATAAAAAGATTTTGTTTTACAAGTAGATTAACCATGCATATATAAAAAAAAAAAAACTGGGCTTCAACAGATGCTAAGCCAGAAATCCCTGTGGAATGAAATGTTATTGCTTAAAAATATCATCAGTCCTAACAATCCTAAAAGAAAAATTGAGAAAAGCTTTTTTATGAAAAAAATTAAAGCTGTGAATGTACAGAGTGAAGTTCAGAAGAGGAAATAGAACTCACTAATAAAAAGCAAAGTGGGTCTGTCCATGATAGTTGAAAGAGCACTGCTATATGTTAATTCAATCATCGTCTTCTTCAGTCACAACTGAGAGTGAGATGGCAGATGATCAAATTAAGACCACACTGCCTGGTATTTTAGTGATTTGACTTGATAACTCTCAGATTGCAGTTGGTTTAAATATTAATTTTATTTTTCATTTATGAGATAGATACTACTTTTGAGATACTCTCACTTAAAGGTTATATTAAAGAGCTTAACTACAATCCCATAACATACATTGTCATTTCATTGCTAGGTGTGATAACCTGAGGAAAAAATACCTTTGAGGTTTTATTTCCACCTTATGAGTTAGCTGGTGACATAAATATGTATTTCTTATCTAGTTGTTATTTGAATATCCAATTTTCAGCTTTATTGAAGGACAGGTTTTAATTTACTTTTGTTTCTGAACTCCTTTCTTTTAACTGAAATGATACTGCAAATACTATTTCAGTAATAAGTATATAAGGGCAACTTGCAAAGCAGTTCGCTGGGACAGACATACATATGGGTTTCAAATTTTTCTGTGGCCTGATTTTGAGAGTATCATTTGCTCATCAGCTTTTTTTTAAAGTTCCAAGTACTCTGCTTCTTCAATGTTAATGATTAGGATAATGATGCTTAAGTGACAGCAATCAACCAAATGCCTGCTTTATTTAGAAGAGCTGAAAGGAAACTGACAGGCCCTGCTGGTGGAAGTGTAAATTGGTATAGCCACTGTGGAGAATAATCCAGTAGTATTAGTGAAATTAAATATACTCAAACCATTCACCTCAGAGGAACACAGGTGCAGTGCATAATAAGGCCTGAACAGGGCTATTTATCATAGTGTTGCTTGTGGAGTGGGAAGTTGGAGGCAACTTAGATGTCCATTACCAAGGGAAGAAACACTGAATATGGTGGATCCTTGCTATTCAGCCGTTAGAAACAAACAACCAGAGGTACACACAAGTATAAGGCTAAAGCTTAAGAACAACATGTCAAGTTAAAACATAAGTAACAAGATCTTTAGTACATTTATAATTTGTGAAATTTAAAATATGCCCATACACAGAACAGCACCATTCACCTTACAAAGATACATACATATTGGAGGATATGGCTTGGGCACATTAGATTGGGATCCTGTGAGGCAGAGAGGAGGGGCAGAACGGAGCAGAGATGAAGGTGGAAAAACATGAAATGAGAGAAGGCAAACATGGCCCAATGCTGCTAATTAGGAATATGACTAACCTACATCCCTTTAAGGTCCAACAAGGAAGTGAAAATACGCCTATTTTACAAATATTCCTTTATATGCTAGTTGTGTTAAATGTTTTGGGCACTCTTGCTCTCATCTCTCCAGCATGAGATCCCATTTTATTAATGCCTATGTCTAGTTCTCCTCATCTGTAAACTACGGGTAACAGTACTACTGTTCTGATGGTGGTGTTTGAAATGTAAAAGTAAAATTTATGCAAAGCATTTAGAAGAGAATATGGCATGTGAATCTTCCCTGTAGCTCATATGGTAAAGAATCTGCTTGCAATGCAGGAGACCCGAGTTGATCCCTGGGTCGGGAAGATCCTCTGGAGAAGGGAATGGCAATCCACTCCAGTATTTTTGCCTGGAGGATCCCATGGACAGAGGAGCCTGGTGGGCTGCAGTTCGTGGGGTCGCAAAGGGTTGGACAAACTGAGTGACTAACGCTACTACTTCTATGGCATGTGGTAAGCATTCAAGAAATATTGGAGGTTATTGCTGGTATTATGTTATTGCTATTATGTAACATCACTTTGAGAAAAAGGAGAGGAAAACTTGAGAAACTGCTTCTCTATTTCCATTTATTATTTATTAGAAACTTGGAGGGAAAGCTAGTATTTATCCTAGGAACTTTAAATCAAAAAGAGTAAGTGGTAATGATAAATGACAATTAGAAAGTAAAGTGAATTGCAAAGAAGATTGTGGATTGGATTCAAATTACTAGGTCAGTGTTTCCAAAAGTTGCCTAATATTAGGAATCACCTGAAAGCTTGAGCAAAAAAGGTATGTACTAGAGACAGTAAAAAGATAAGTGGTTGCCAGGGATTAGGAAGGAGGGGGGCTTGAAGAGGTGAGACAAAAAATAGTGAGATTACTGTATACTATAATGGTAGATACATGTCATTGTATATTTGTCCAAACTCCTAGAATATACCACAGCAAGACCAAACCCTAATGGTAAATTCTGGACTCTGGATAATAATGATACATCAAGGCAGGTTCATCAAGTGTAACAAAGGTGCTGCTCTGGTGCTGAATGTTCATGGGAGGTTTGTGTGTGTGGTTAGTGGTGGAGGGTCAAGAAGACATATGGGAACTCACTGTAGTTTCCACTTAATTTTGTTGTGAGCCTGAACTACTCTAAAATATAAAGTCTATATAAAATATAAAATAAACTTTTAAAATAAAAGTTTATTTTAAAATAAACTATTGAATTTTTTTAAATTAAAAAAAATGAAGAGAGTCCCCCGCTTCATCCCAGACCTACCCAGTCAAAAGGAACTTAGGAACCTATTTATAACAAGTGCACAGCATAATTCTTATATTCAAGCTAGTTCAGGAAACTCCACTAAGCTAAGGTCATATTTTTTTTTTAAATTGAAGGAGGCAAGACACTCTTCTTACGTGCTGAAATGTCTCTGTTGCTGGCCTCATCGCTTATCATTCTGTAAAAGCAAATGCCTGCCTCTCCCAACATCAGGTCTTCCCTGATTGCCCATTAATACCCTCTCGGACTCATGTTTAATTTTCTATGGCCAATAAGTCACATTCCTGTTAAGTTTTACTTTCAAAATGTTGTTTATACCTTTCCATTCTTTGTCATAGGACTCTTACTAAAGTTACCATGTTCCCACACCACTACTGTGTGTAATAGCTAGCTAATAGGAAGTTGTTTGGATAGCACAGTGGTAAAGAGTCTGCTTGCTAATGCAGGAGATGCAAGAGACCTGCATTCGATCCCTGGGTCATGAAGATCCCCAGAAGGAGAAAATGGCAACCCACTCCACTATTCTTGCCTGGAAAATTCTATGCACAGAAGAGCCTGATGGGTTATAGTCCATAGGGCAGCAAAGAGTCAGACATGACTGGGCACAGCAGCAGCAACAGGAAGCTGCTTGCAGGGATCTTAGCTTAGTGCTTTGTAATGACCTAGACAGATGGGATGGGGGCTGGGAGGGAGGCTTAAGAGGGAAGGGATATATATTAGCTGATTCACTTTGTTGTATAGCAGAGACAAACATAACATTGAAAAGCAAATTATACTCCAATTTTTTTTTTTAAAAAGGACCATGTTTCTAAAAGGCACTACCCAAAATATTTCATGGGCTTCCCAACCTGTTGAGAAAAATAAGAGAGTAAATTCCCACTGGACCACTTTCTCCTCATTGTTCCTAGGTATAGACTTTTGTTTATACTCTTTTCCTAGTCAAAACTACTCTTTCTCCTTTATTCTGGTTTTCCAGTTATTATTAATACCTTTCTTTCTACATCATATTCCAGCCTACATGGCCATTCTATTTCTCCATTATTTGTTGTTTGACACTTTTAAATTTTTATCTTAACTATTTTATGCTATGTTATATTGTGCAGGTCAGTAAAAGTTCTTGAAGGATGTATAGTATCCTCTTGAATGAATGGATACATTTTCAAACTGAATAATTTCTGGGGTGAAGTACATGTACTCTTTGAGAAAGAAAGAAGGCTTAAGTAGTCTGGCCCATGAATGCTGAAGGCAGTTAAATATTTAGGACATTGAAGACCAATTCTAGACATTTCCTTATTTATTTTTCTTAGCTTTTCACTATAAAGTTGTACTATGAAATGCCTTTTGTTCTTTTTCTTTGTACCAAATATCAGTGCATTGTAAGTAAATTGCCCACTCAATGAAATAGCCTGTGCTTACAGTGACAATGGTGTCAGAATTTGAAGCTGGAAAATAGAATCTGAAAAAAAGATTTTGTGCGATTTCTAACAGTAAGAGGCTCCACCAGGAGGTCGTTGGTGACTTCAGAAATTGCAATTTAAGAGATATTTCAATGATTTGGAAAACCGAGATGGGATATTTAAAATTAGAACTTTCCTGGAAAATCTAGAATGGTATTCACCACATTCTTTGATGACTCACACTGTGCTAGAATTATGGAGGGCACAAAAGCATAAGATGTGTAATGTCTCTGCTATTGAAGAGTTGACAGTGTCATTGCGAAGATAGGGGCTCTAATAAAGAAAATAAGTATAGGAGTTTTAATAAAAACACTAAAGAAAATAAAATTCTACAATAATTTTCACCAATAGAATGTGCCAATGCTTTGTATATAGTGTTTCAGATCCTCACCAGTCATTTGAAGGGGGATTATCATTTCCATGTTGGAAGATGAGAAAAGGAAGTTCAGAAAAGTTGAGTGACATGCCCAAAGTCACAATGTGGAGGTGGGATTTGAACCCAGGTTCTGTCATACTCCAAAGCCTGTACTCTTTCCATTCTGGTGTTGACCCATCCTTTCTTCTTCTGTATCACAGCAGATTTGCAAAATGACAGTGAAATTATTATTGTTCCTAATTTAAAATATGTATGCAAATTTTTTTAAATGTATACAAAGAACCAAGACTGACACTTTTTTGCTTTTTCAAAATTGTCTTTAAATATGTTATAATATTTCACACATTAAAAAAAGAAACAGGTGACACTAAAGATAGGATATGTTACATTTAAACCACCCCCTACATTTAATTAGTTTCTTTCCTTTTGCAGGAAATTACATGGAACTAGCAAGATGAATAAAAATAAACTGATTTATGAATTTCTGGAAGTAGTTTCAAGAGGTGACATGGAACGCATCTGTGACTATATTGCTGAAGTCCATTCTATCCTTGGAAACCTTGACTTTCAGCATCCAAAGACTGGGAACACACCTCTCATTACTGCAGCAGAAGAAAATCTAACAGAGGTAATATGTGGTGTCCAGGGGCCCTTGGATGGTCTTCTAAGTGAAGGATTCCAAGAATGAAATGATTGGAAATAGCATAATCACCTACCTCCAAAAAGGAATATTTGAGAGCACAAACCAGGGGTTGGGGGTAGCAATTGGAGAGAAGACTGAGAGACCCTAAATAATCCAGACATCACCGTCTTTATTCATCTCTTCACTCAGTCAACAGATAAAAAATACCCAAGGCACTATACCAGACTCCAAGATTCATACCATGGTGGGTGAGTCAAATACAGATGTCACCCTTGAAGAGCTGCTTATGGTCTAGTGGGACCACATAATGGAGCCTGAATTTTTCCCTCCTTCCCCACATCCCACATCCAGCCCCATCAGTACTTGGAAATTTGTCTCCTTGTCCAACAGGTGTACAAAATCCTAAAAGTAGGGGAAAAGTAGTAAATAAATAATGAGACTTAAAGGGGCAAGAAATTGTCCTCTTTGTTGTTGCTATATATCCAGCTTAGAGGGCCTGACATATCTAAGTACTTAATAAATATTTATTAAATGGATAAATTAATGAATAAATAATCCATTTGTGTCTTATTGATCATTTACAAAATTGTGTATGGGAACGTAAAAGATCCTTTTAAAGAATGCAAGGATTTTCCTGGTGGTCCAGTGGTGTAGACCTCTGCACTCCCAATGCAAGAGGCATAGATTCAATCCCTGGTTGAGCAACTAAGATCCTGCATGCCGTACAGTGTGGCCTAGATTAAAAAAAAGAATGCAGGTAAAAGTGGTAGCAGTATGGGCACTTGGAACTGGGGATAGGCAGCAAAGGGGAAGAGAAGAAATAAGTGAAAATTCAAGACAAATTTCACCCATCTGCATACCTCAGTGCCTCTCCAAGTTCTTGGGAGGCTAAATGCACGTGGACTGTCATCTCTGCTTGGCCATCTTTGCTTCCTCAATTACCCTCCTTCTTGACTTTATTTTTAGCTCTGTTTCTATCTTGACTCCTTTCTATTATCACTTTTAAAACCAATTATATGCTTTTTTAAAATAATAATATTCACTTATTTCTTTTGGGTGTGCTGGGTCTTCATTGCTGGCTTTTCTCTAGTTGCAGTGCAGGGGGTTTCTCACTATGGTGGTTTCCCTTGTTCTGGAGCATGGACTCTAGGGTGTGCAGACTTCAGTAGTTGGAATATGAGTACTCAGTATATATGCTTTTTTTAAAAAAAAAAAGAAAACCATGGCAGTAGCACCATGGTATCTACCATCCAAAACAAAAACTTAAGGCATTGTAGTGCCTCAAAAGCCTTCTAAATGCTCATCATGAATTGTGCCCCCACACTTCATAATCTTGAATTTTGGGTATACACAGATATTACACTAATTCCTCTTATATATTTAGAGGGGTGCTTCCCAGGTGGCACTAGTGGTAAAGAACCCATCTGCCAATGCAGGAGACATAAGAGACAAGAGTTCCATCCCTGGGTAGGGAAGATCCCCTGGAGGAGGGCATCGCAACCGACTGTAGTATTCTTGCCTGAAGAATCGCCATGGATAGAGGAGCCTGGTGGGCTACAGTCCACAGGGTCACAAAGAGTCAGACACAACTGAAGCGACTTAGCAGGCACACATGCATACATCTAGAGATAGAAGCCTTAAAAATCACTGTACATTGAATGGCTCAAAGGGCCAATCATGTTATATTTCCCTCTTCACCGTGAATCTTGCCCAAACCTCATTAGCTGAATTCAGTTGACTCAGTTCCCCCAAGGGACTGGGCAGGATGCTGACTTGGGAATCTGAATCCAAGTGAGCCATGAAAGTTTGAGTCTCTCCCCTCCCCAAAGTTCACCAACATTTTCATGTGAGTAGCTGCAAACTTCAATCCCCTTGAGATAGAGCAACTGAGGATGAGGTATAGGTGGAGGGAAGGATTAGGAATATGGTAAAAGAGAGTGGCTCTAGACCAATAAAAAAGATGCATATACTTTTAGTTTCCAGAAACAGGCTGCTCAGCCAAATGAACTCCTAGTGTTTTTGGTTCATGGAAAGCCTTAGAACAGGTGACAAGGTCATTATTATTGACACTATCTATTTCCCCTTCAGAGATCCCTTGTCTTCAAGGCTGCAGCCATATTGCTTTCTGACTGGATCTAGGGTTTGTAGCCTTCAGTTGACTCAGGTTTAACTTTCACAGCAAGACCTTTTTTGAAAAAAAGGATTCTACCTTGATCTGAATAATTTGCTGACCCATTGTGACAATAGCATTTTGTAAATTGTCACCCAGTTTTAACTTAAAGGCCAGAGGAGTTTTCTGGGGCAGTAGGACTAATCACAAGAATTTGCCTAGATTTCTTTATACCTGTTTCTCTTTCTTTAGTGGGTGGCTTTCATCAGCATTGTAACCAATTTGAGGCCAGGAAGAACCTGAACTAGTGTTAATTCCTCATTTGTGGTTTACCACAAACATTTGTCTGTCTCAAATCCCCCCAAAAGGGCTAGAGCTCCCTTTAAGGAGCTAAAAACCACTGGAAAAAATTCTGAGACTGTTTACCTGTCTTGTTCATGGCTGGAGTCTCAGCACCAAAATCAGGTCTTGGCACATATGAGTCCCTCAATGCATAATTCTTGAATAAATTAACCTATTACCATTTTGAATAGAGTTTATTCTCTCCCTAAAAATACTTGTGGAAATACCTGAAACATTCAAGAATCTATAAGCCTGAATTTGGGGGTTCTATATTCTAAATTATAGATAACAGTAACAGGAAGATGTCAACATTTTATGTTTAACGTAAAATATTCACAGACTTTTAGTTAAAAAAAAATAGTATCCCCAAACTACCCATATCTTGGAGATTTTTGTCTCTCAAATTTTTAAAGAGGCAAATGGAAGTTGTGTTGCCTTCTAAGTCACTTCAGTCATGTCCAACTCTTTGCAACCCTATGGGGTGTAACCTGCCAGGCTCCCTTGTCCATGGGATTCACCAGGCAAAAATACTGGAGTGGGTTGCCTTGCCCTCCTCCAGGGGATCTTCCTGACCTAAGGACTGAACCTGGTGTCTCTTGTACCTCCTACACTGGCAGGCAGGTTCTTTACCACTAGAGCCACCATTTTTATACCTATCTTACTCTCATTTCTTATATTTTGAATCAGAGCTGTGTTCAACTAAAGTTTTCTACCCAACTCAGAAGACATGACTATAAGAATGCTGTGTTTTTTGCAGGTTGTTGGATTTCTTCTGGAAAAGGGAGCAGATATCACCCTGTGCAATTACAGCAATCAAACTGCGGTCCATGTGGCTAACTGTGATGTCCAAAGACAACTCTTGGCCATCAATGGGATCCAAGCCCCCCAGATGCAACTTCTGCAAAGCTCATGGCAAGGTGATCTTGAACAACTTCAACACTTGCTGGTCAGTTAATTCAGTTTTGCTTCTGTCTTTGGATGAGTTGGTGAGAGATGAAAAGGGAACAGGCTACATATGACTCCTTTTAAATAAAAATAAGTTCTTTTCAAAGCAGTCCCAGAAAGTTTCAGGCAGGAAATATGAGAAAGAAACAGGATTAAAGGGGACACTTGGGGTGGAAAACAAGATAATAAAAGAACACAGCATCAGCCTATTTACACCTTCTTTCTAGCTGGATGGGAGAAGAAGACATGTAGCACCCCTGAGAAATGATGTCCTCCAAAGATGCCCCTGGAGAACCACTGTCAACTTGCTCAGAGGTGTTCCCTTGACATCACTGCCATTTGTACAATTGCTGTTTAGATCCCTTCGGACCATCTGCAGTTATTATCTTTATCCTGAAAAGGGAGTCAGAGAGACTATGCTTTGCATAATGTTTAGCTGGGATGAAAGTGAAGAGAATACATTTTTCAAAATGCTGTCTTTTTAAGGTATTGATCTTCTTCTTATTTAGATTTTCTGCCCATAGAGATTCTTTTCCAAAGTAACTGTGAAACCACATACATAAGTAAGGACATTCATTATTGGAGAACAGGTTCTTGGCATTTACCTTCCAAGGTACTGTCAGATCACATGACCTTCCATCTGCAAGAAAATCAATTGCTGCTAGGAAACAGTTTCTTCTGTTCCCTTATGGTAGAGACACAAACAGATAAAGAAAAAGTGACAGGTATTCTGGTCACCTAGAGTTCAAGGAAATGGACAACAAAATCCAAAGGACTCTAAATTCTTCTATTGTGCTAAATGATAGTCTAAAATTGCGATACATCATCAAGTTAGGCTTAGAAATGTTTCTGGAAGACTTTGAATTTCATTTAATGTCATTTTTGAAAATTGTTGTTATAATTCAATGTCTTTTTTTATAACCATATTTTTCACTTCTAAAGATAAGCCTCCAAGTTTTAAAAACATATACCTGTAAATGGATCCAGAGCTTAATCAACAGATGTTCAATTAATGTGCTATTGCAAAACTATTCTCAGCTCAAAACTTTTATGTTGGTTCTAACTAATAATAAACATCGATATAAGAGGTGGTTTCTTTTCAGAGACTGAAAAAAAATACTAACTAATTAATTCCCAAAGCACCCTTCTGAGGTAATATCATTACCTCTAGTCTGTCCCTGGAGAAACTGAGGTAGATGCTGATTATATTGACATGGCATAAAGTGAAATACAGATGGAAATTCGTGAGTTACTTTGACCTGTAAAATAAATAATTTGGATAATTTGGCCTTCTAGTAGCTTCTCAGCTCTGAATTTTCCAAATTAAATTTTACTAAAACAACAAATAGCATCTATATATACACCTCCACTTGACTGTATAAATACTGTTAAATAAGTTACCTTATAATTGTAAACCATTCATTCACTCCACAGATATTTTCTGAGCATGTGTCAAACACTCTGCTCAGTGCTTTACATTCTCTTTCTCCAGTCATCAAAACAATCCTGTAAAGAAAATACTGTGATTCCCACTTTACTGCTGAAGACCCTGAAGTTCAGTGAAGAAAGTTGCCAGATTTTGCAAATAAAGATACAGGTCACCCATTTAAATTTGAATTTCAAGTAAATACCGACTATTTGGTATTTAACCAGCTGTTCCTTATTTCATCAGGGTGATTTTATCAACTTTTAACAGAATTTCCTTGATACAACCATGTCAGGGAGGTTAAATAACCAATTTAAGGAGGTAAAATTCAAACACCAATCTGTCTGTCTCAGGCTTGTGTTCTTTCGGTTCATCAGCTCCTCTCAAGATATTGAGTATCTTGAAATCAAAATGAGAATTTGGCCAGGCGATGCAAATGTAAAGATTCGTATTAATGGACATGCAGTAAAGACACAACAGAAATAAAGCTTCATGTTTTTAAAGGCATCTGAAGAGCTCCTGGATATAAATTTCCCAAACCAGCACGGCCTGACCCCTCTGATGCTGGCTGTGAGAGATGTGGACCTGTTTGAAAGGCTTGGTATGTTAACGCTCTACAGGCCTGCGGAGGTTCTCTCTGAGCTCCTCAGGCATCAGGCGTGAGTATCAGCTGGTCAGCCAGTACCCATCGAAGGGCGTCTCTGCCACTGTTACTTACAAGGTCACTTGCCAACCTAGATATATAGATTGTTTATTTATACACGTATACCATGGTGCTCACTCGCATCTGACTCTTTGTGACCCCATGGACTATAGCTCACAAGGCTCCTCTGTCCATGGGATTTTCCAGGAACAAATACTGGAGTGGATTGCCATTTCCTTCTCCAAGGGATCTTCCTGATTCAGGGATCAAACCCATGTCTCTTGTATGTCGATTCTTTACCACTGTGCCACCTAGGAAGCCCCTTATATATGTATACATGTATATATATAATGTATATTATAAAATACTGTATATATACAAAGAGAAATATAATGTATATACATATATATATGAAATGCCATGCATATTCATAACTGGGACTTCAAAGTTGTAAAGTGGTGTATAGATGTCAGAGGTTGCTATCTATTATTTTTATGATATTGGCCTTTTATTTTATTTGTTTAAATACTTCCTCTTTGGTTGTTCCTGATACTGTCAAATAATTCTTGAGTATGTAGCTCCTTACCCCAAAAATGTTATTAATTATTCCAGAAAGCATTGTCAAGTGTCAAAAATAAGTTAGAGTAATGATTTCCAGTTATCTAAAAATTACATGTTGGGAATTTCCTGGCAGGCCAGTGGTTAAAACTCCACGCTTCCAGTGCTAGGGGCCAGGGTTCAATCCCTGGTTGGGGAACTAAGATCCTGCAGACCTCATGCTGTGGCCAAAAAAAATTACATGTTAACACACTCTTTTAGGAGGAGGGAGATAAATCATTTTTTTAATTAGAGGGTTAGTAAGCAGTATTTCATGTCAGAAATGCAGTTTCCTAATGCTGTTGTTGGGGCTTCCCAAGTGGCACAGTGGTAAAGAATCTGCCTGCCAGTGCAGGAGACTTAAGAGATGTGGGTTTGATCCCTGGGTTGGGAAGATCCCCTGGAGAAGAAATGGCAACATTCCAGTATTCTTGCCTGGGAAATCCCATGGGCCAAGGAGCCTGGTGGGATACAGTCCACGGGATTGCAAAGAGTCAGACATGACTGAGTGACTTAGCGTGCATGCACGCAATGTTGCTTATTACCTGTTTATCTAGTCATCAAAATAAAAGAGATAGCCAAAGCTCTTCCTCAGTATTTCATATGCATTTTGGCAGGGGGCAGGGGAATAAAAAAGGAAGAAGGAACTTCCGAGACAAAAGTATAATCAAGAACATGATCTATTTTAAGAGAATCAGCTATAGTAATAGGACGAAGATGGAAGTCTGAAGCTACCTCAGACTTCCTGTGCATGCTCAGTTGCTCAGTCACGACCAGCTCTTTGTGATCCCATGGATTGTAGCCCATGGACTGTTGCCCATTTTTCAGGCAAGAATACTGGAGCTGATTGCCATTTCCTCCTCGAGGGGATCTTCCTGACCCAGATATTGAACCTGAGTCTCCTGCACAGCAGGTGGATTCTTTACTGCTGAGCCATCAGGGAAGTGACCTGAGACTTCAGTGTTAATAGCTGAGGAGATTGTTACAAATGGAAGTTACTGGACATCAACTCAGAGGTGGTGTTCAATAAGCCTGAAGTGGGGGCCAGAAAGCATGAAATCAAAGAACACGACTTGGAGAGACACTAATCAAGATAGATGAACAAACTAAAGATATCAAGAGAAAATTTCATGCAAAGATGGGCACAATGAAGGACAGAAATGGTATGGACCTAACAGAAACAGAAGATATTAAGAAGAGGTGGCAAGAATACACAGAACTGTACAAAAAAGATCTTCATGACCAAGATAATCACAGTGGTGTGATCACTCACCTAGAGCCAGACATCCTGGAATGCAAAGTCAAGTGGGCCTTAGGAAGCATCATTATGAACAAAGCTAATAGAGGTGATGGAATTCCAGCTGAGCTATTTCAAATCATAACAGATGATGCTGTGAAAGTGCTGCACTCTATATGTCAGCAAATTTGGAAAACTCAGCAGTGGCCACAGGACTGGAAAAGGTCAGTTTTCATTCCAATCCCAAAGAAAGGCAATGCCAAAGAATGCTCAAACTGCAGCACAATTGCACTCATCTCACATGCTAGTAAAGTAATGCTCAAAATTCTCCAAGCTAGGCTTCAAAAGTACGTGAACTGTAAACTCCCAGAGTTCAAGCTGATTTAGAAAAGGCAGAGGAACCAGAGATCAAATTGCCAAAATCCATTGGTTCATCGAAAAAGCAAGAGAGTTCCATAAAAACATCTATTTCTGCTTTATCAACTATGCCAAGCCTTTGACTGTGTGGATCACAACAAACTATGGAAAATTAAAAGAGATGGGAATACCAGATCACCTGACCTGCCTCTTGAGAAATCTGTATGCAGGTCAGGAAGCAACAGTTTGAACTGGGCATGGAACAATAATTGGGAAAGGAGTATGTCAAGTCTATATATTGTCACCTTGCTTATTTAACTTATATGCAGAGTACATCATATGAAATGTCAGGCTGGATGAAGCACAAACTGGAATCAAGATTGCCAGGAGAAATATCAACAGCCTTAGATATGCAGATGATACCACCTTATGGCAGAAAGCAAAGAACTAAAGAGCCTCTTGATGAAAGTGAAAGAGGAGAGTGAAAAAGTGGGCTTGAGGCTCAACATTCAGAAAACTAAGATCTTGGCATCTGGTCCTATCACTTCATGGCAAATAGATGGGCAAGCAATGGAAACAGTGACAGACTTTATTTTGGGGGGCTCCAAAATCACTGAGGATGGTGACTGCAGCCATGAAATTAAAAGAAGAAAAGTTATGACCAACTTAGACAACATATTAAAAAGCAGAGACATTACTTTTGCCAACAAAGGCCCATCTAGTCAAAGCTATAGTTTTTCTAGCAGTCATGTATAGATGTGAGAGTTGGACTATAAGGAAACCTGAGCACCAATGAATTGATGCTTTTGAATTGTGGTGTTGGAGAAGACTCTTGAGAGTTCCTTGGACTGCAAGGATATCTGATCAGTCCATCCTAAAGGAAATCAGTCCTAAATATTCATTGGAAGGACTGATGCTGAAGCTGAAGCTGAAGCTCCAGTACTTTGGCCACTTGATGCAAAGAACTGACTCATTTGAAAACACCTTGATGCTGGGAAAGATTGAAGGTGGGAGGAAAAGGGGACCAGAGAATGAGATGGTTGGATGGCATCACCAATTCAATGAACATTAGTTTGAGTAAACTCCAGGAGTTGGTGATGGACAGGGAGGCCTGGCATGCTGCAGTCCATGGGGTTGCAAAGAGTCTAACACAACTGAGCGACTGAATTGAACTAAACTAGCAAACTAAGGTCCCAGAGAGCTAAGTGACTTGTCTAAATCCCTGTATTAAAGTTAGTGGCAGTCGCTTGATTCTTGGACCTATGCTAATTCTTCTGAACTATGAGAATGGCGGGAGAAAAAGCCCTAAGAATATTATTATGGATCATAAAACATTAACCTGGGGCTTCTCTGGTGGTCCAGTGGTTAAGACTCTATGCTTTCACTGCAGGGGGTGTGGTTCAAGCCCTGGTCGGGGAACAAAGATCTAACATGCCACACAGCCAATAAAAACAGAATGTGACTAGTGAAGCAAGTCTAACCATTGTTTCCCTCACTGTAATCTGTAAGCAGAGTTCCCATCATTTACCTTCTGGACCTCTTAGAGCTGATGACAGCATAGACAGGAGATTGGCACTGATGCAGGGAACTCTAAGATCAGCCATGGGGCTTAACAATCACAGGACAAGACGAATGAAAAAATCACACAGAGAGGCTCTATGATAAGATCACTCCACTCAACCAAGAGCCTGTGAAATAAATATGTCAGTTTAATTTCAAGGTGAAATGCTAGGCCATTCTACTAGCACTATTCTACTTTGAATAATAAAAGAGCTCGCTGTTAGCGTTAGGAAAAAGAAATGTCGAGAATAAGCAGTTAGCTAAAGCACGGAGAAGAAAAAAATTAATGAAGACAGCTATTTGGGATGATAAGACAGCAGTTTATCAAGGTGTTTTTATCTTTACTTGCTTTATGCATTATTAAAGAATTATGAAACTCTTGTCCAAAGCTGGAAATTTTGGGCAAATTATTAGAATGCTTTTAGACTAGAAGTGGCATAAAATATGCAACATATTCCTTCCAGTTAAAACTCTTAAAAATTTGTCTCTCTCTCATGCATTTTGAATTCATTATTGCTATCCCCAAACTATATAAAATTATTTCTGTTTATTTGATGTCAGTGTTTTTCCTCTCATATTGGTTTTCTTTTCCAATAGATTTAACTCAGTAATCTTCAGTGTTGATTCTATTCTTCCTAGAGATCCTAAACTCTGTGATTTTAGTGGAAAATCAGCAATACATTATGTGTCACAAATAGAGAGTTTCAGAAAACAGCAGTTATTGGACATTTTAATGAATTCCATGCCAAAGCCAGGTAAATATTTTTATTTCACTTTTGAAATTCTCTAACTATAAAAGCCCTATTAGAAAACTTTAATTTTTTACATGTATTTGATGGGTCCTCTTAAAGAAGTCAAGCTAAATGTATATATATATGTAACTGAATCACTCTGTTGTACAGTAGAATGTTAACACAACATTGTAAATAAATACTTCAATTAAATAAATTTTAAAAAAAGAAATCAAGTGAATAGCTATTTATAGACCAGGGACTTTGTACAAGACCCAAAGTTAGGTACTGTGAGATAGGCAAAGAAGGCTAAGATGTGGTCTAAACTTTTGAAAGTGTCCAGTACAGTCAGGAACACACCACATCAGTCAGAGATTGTCATAAACTTGAAAGGAGAAGGACTTGCTGTGGTTCTCTAATGCTGGATAAAATAGGAAGGAAGAGAAAAGATGTGACATAGGCATGGAGAAAGTGTCTGAGCAAGACAAAAAAACAGCCACAGAAAAAAGTGTAATGGAAACAGTGCCACTGAGCCACGTGTGACTTTGTGAAAACTGCTTGACTTTATTATCTGATTGGATTTTTGTTGGGAGCTTCTGGGCAGGGAACAAGGCTATCCCCAGGAAAGTTTCATGGAAGAGGTAAGACTCTATATGGTTCTAAAAGAAATCATGATATTTGATTTTGTGGCAAGAAGCATCATGTTGTAAGTGAGCATGGCTCATCCCAGGGGCGAACCGGAGACTAGAACCAACAGTTCATGTCAGGGAAAAGGAATACAGAAGATTAGATACGCAAAGAAACTGAGCCCATCAAAGACTCATTAAATGTCAGACTGTTTTTTTTTTTTTTCAATGGAATACAGTCACTGAAGAATTTTAAGACAGGGAACGATGAAAGCCATGTTTTAGGAGAGGAAGAGACTCATGCCAAGCAAGCCCTATTAAGAAACTATAGAAGTACCCGTGTGTGGTTGTAAGGATCAGGAAAAGAGACTTTGGACATGGCGTGTAGTGGGCCTGAGAGGTGCTAGGTATGTGAGTTCTAGAGAATGTGAAAGAACTCACAGAATTTAGTGATGTAAAGTTGATAGAGGAGGCAAGGGTTGAGAGGCTTGAGTTAAACATGATTCCGAAGTTTCAGCCCTAGGAAGTGGGGAGGTAGAAATACAATAAAAATAGGAGAACACTATGGCTTGGTGTGGACATGGAAGGTAATGGGTTCTAAAACACTCATTTGATGAGAACTTGTGACCTTCAAAGTAGCAATTTTCTGTAGGCCAGGGCTTGTGGGAAAGGATTGGATAAGATGGATTGATAGGTTTCTTTGCAAGTTCTCCACAAGGAGACTGTGAGAACCTGAGAGTAGGTAAGATTCGTAAAGGATTGATGATGGTGAGAAAATTGCAAGGGTTGGGCAGAGAAGGTACGTGGACTGAGGCATAAGAAAGGCAGGAGGAGAATTAGGAGAGAATTGCAAGAAAGAAGGGGTAGGAAGCAGCATCAAACTGGAAAAGAGTTTACAAAGCAGATGTGATAAGAAAGTGAGGGTTTCAATGGCAGGACGGAGGCAGTAGAAAGATTGCAAAGAGTGAAGAAAGAAAATATGGTGAAGCAATGCAGGGTATGAGTAGAGATCACGCATTCAATTTTGTATCACTTATAAGATCAATGAATTAAGATCAACGAGCTAGGAAGAGATGCAAGAGGAAGAAGTTTTCACAGTAGAGAGCATGCTTATCTGAAAAAGTCAAGATAACAGGAGAAGCATATGTAAGAGAACAGTGTCTTCCAGGAACTAACTGGGAATTCATTGTTTGTTGTTCAGAACTCTGTCAATTTAATGTGGCTTCAAGTGATAGACAGGAAAGGTGCTCCAAGCAGCTGAGCACTTTTGTCTTTGGCAACTATAGCGCAAATATAATTCCCAGCCCATTATTAGGGGTTACACTTAGCAACTTTGCCCCCTTTTTAAAAAACAAACAAACAAAAACGCATTTATTCTGTGGACTCCTTTTGTCCTCACATCTTTTCCGGTGAAAATTATGGCCAAAAGCTCCCTCAGGATCCCAGATCACTATTTCAAGAAAATCTTAAACAAAATGGAACTGATTTTTAGAACCTAGCGCTAGATGTTACTGTGAAATTGCTGGAGATGCAGCTTATCAAAACACGTTATTATGTTTCTTTTGGCAGAAAGACATGCTGAATCATTGCTTGACATTTGTCATGATACAAACTCTTCTCCAAGTGATATGATGACAGTTACTAAAAACCAAAATATAATCTTGCAGAGCATCAGCAGCAGTGAGGTAAGATGCTCTAATCTTTAAATAGAAAAACAAACAGAAAAAGGGATAACCTGCTGCATCTACCTTTACTGCATTTATTGTCTACTTCATTTAAGTTGCTTGAATATTTATAACAAACATATATTACAATTATATATTTAAATGTGATTATAAGGAAACTTAAAGCACAATTAATCATAGTGCTTCATGAGTTTAATCTCAAGGCAGTCAGTTCTGACTAATTAGCTAGTCAATTCTGAGTCTCATACATTATGGGTGTGTGTGTATACCATAGAATATTGTTGCAGCTGAATCCATGCTAAAGAATAAAATGTAGCTTGTCTTTATGCATGTTAATGTGAGAGAAGAGAAAATCATTATTCTGTTCCTGCCAAATCCATCCTAGGATACCACGAAGGAGGTGCCTCCTCTTGGTCCTGGTCATTACCCCCGATCCATGATGAATAACTTCACAAAGTATAGTAACAGTAGTAGTGACAAACACTATGACCTATAGAGAACGATGGAATGATTTGCTAAAAGTGTAATAAACTGTTCACAGTGGTTGCCTAAAAGGACCGAAATGGAGAAGAACTTTGCACTGTATACTCATTTGTATTTTTTGAATTTTTATAAAATGTAACATAGTCCAAACAGTTAAAAATATTACTACTCTCTAGGAATTTCCTGACAGTCCAGTGGTTAGGACTCAGTGCTTTCACTGCAGGGGTGGGAGTGGGAGCAAAGTTGGGGGCCCTGGGTTTAATCCCTGGTTGGGAAACTAAGATCCCATATGCTGCACAATGGTGACAATTTTTTAAAAATTACTACTCTGTATTTTATTGGTAAAAAGAATATGACCACAAATGTGTACATTTTTACAAGTTAATGAGGTATGGACTATAACAAGCAGAAACAATATGAAGCGTTTTAGAGATAGTGTAGTAAGATCTTTTTGCACCTTTCTCTTTCCAAAAATTATTCTAAAACAATAAAGAAAACAAAACCCCAAAAATTTAAGTAAAATAGTCTGAAATACTATAAATTCATAAGAACTTGTGAAAATAATACAGAGAGTTCCTGTATAAGTTTCACCAGCTTTCCTCAGTGGGAATTATTATAACTGTAGCTGATTGTCTAAACTAGAAAATTGACATTAACCCAGCAATACAATGAACTAGACTACAGACCTTCCTTGGATTTCACTAGTTTTTACATGCATTCCTTTTCTTTTTTTCTATTTGTGTGTGTGCCTGTGTGCATTGTTCTGTGATATTTTATCCCTTGAATCTTCAATGGAATTACAAAACTGTTCTGTTACCACAAAGGAACCCCCTTACTACACTCTTCATTGCCATGGTCTCTCTGCGAACTCCAGGCAACCACTGATCTGTTTTCCATCTCTATTATTTTATCACTTCAAGAATGCCATATAAATGGCATTATCATACGTGTAAACTTTTGAGATTGGCTTTTTCTACTGAGCATAACACTCCTGAGATAGATCTAAGTTGTTTTATGTATCAATAGTTTCTTTATGTTGCTAAGTAGTATTCTATTACAATTTTATTTTGTTCCACAGTTTATTTAGCTGTCCATCTGTTGAAAGACATTTGGGTTGTTTCCAATTTGGGGCTATTACATATAAAGCTACCATGAACATCCATGTACAAATTTTTGTGTGCATTTAAGTTTTTATTTCTCTAGGATACATGCCCAGGAATCCAATTAGTGGGTCATTTGGTAAATGTATGTTTAATTTTTTTTAAAGCTGCCTAACAATTTTCCAGAGTGGCTCTAACCATTTTATATTCCCACCAGCAGTAAATGAGAGATCCAATGTTTATATACCCTTGGCAGCATTTGGTACTATCAGTATTTTTTATTTTAACCATTTAAAAAAAATTTAACCAAAATAGGTATATGATGATAGTTCATTGTGGTTTTAATTTGCATTTCCCTAATGAACAATGTTAACCTTTTATAAAAAAATTGCCATCAGCTATAATTATTCAAATATTTTGTCCATTTTCTGATTGAATTCTTTGTCTTTTTATTGTTGGATTTAGAGAATTCTTTATATATTCTGAATGTGTAACTCACAGATATTTTCTGCTAGTCAATGAGAAAAGTTTGGTTTGCTTTTTACCAAACAAAAGTTTTTATTTTTGATGAAAATCATTTTATCCATTTTTTCCTTTATGGGTCTTGATTTTTATATTATGTCTAAGAAGACTTTTATTTGACCTAGGTCCTGGTTACAGGAGTGTGTTCGGTTTATAAAAATTCATGAATCTATACAGTTTTGATATGTGCACATTCCTGAATATATGCTATTCTTAAAAGTAAATATACACAATGGGATATTACTCAGCCATAAAAAGGAATGTGTTTGAATCAATTCTAATGAGGTGGAACTAGAACCTACTATATAGAGTGAAGTAAGTCAGAAAGAGAAAGATAAATATTGTGCACTCACACATGTATACGGAATCTAGAAAGATGGTACCAAAGAATTTATTTGCAGGGCAGCAATGGAGAAACAGACATAGAGGACAGACTTACGGACATGAGGAGAGGGGAGGAGAGGATGAAATGTATGGAGAGAGTAATTTGGAAACTTAAATTACCATATATAAAGTAGATAGCCAATGAGAATGTGCTGTATGGCTCAGGAAACTCAAACAGGGGCTCTGTATTAAGCTAGAGGGGTGGGATGGGGAGGGAGGTGGGAGGGAGGTTCAAGAGGGAGAGGATATATGTATACCTATGGCTGATTCATATTGAGGTTTGACAGAAAACAACAAAATTCTGTAAAGCAATTATCCTTCAATTAAAAAGTAAAATTTTTAAAAAGTAAATTAAAGGGAAGGAGTAAATGCCTTCAAATATCTGAGCAAAGAATATGGTTTTTAATCTAGGGTTTTATATTCAGAAAACTGTAAATCAAATATTAGAGTTGAATAAAGACATTTTTCAGACATGCAAATGAGCAAACATTTTACATTTTATACGCCTTTTAAGGAAGCTACTATGTACTCTACTAAATTAAGGGGACAAGGTAAAAATAGAAGGGAAAATTGGACCTATGATTCAGGCGATCTGGAACCCAGCACAAGAGAGGAGGATATCCTTGGTATAAAGCAGAAAGCAAGTCCCAGGGCTTCAACCCATGTATGATGAAGTCTAGAGAACAAAGAGCTACAATCACTGGGGAAAGGGAGGGGTGAGGAAGAGCAGGATAATGGGGATTTCCAAGAAGAAGGTGGAACTGGTATATTATCTGATATATTTAACCATGTGGAGAGACCACTGTAGGTTGGGAAGATTTAAGATTTTAAAAAACATAAGAAAATGAATTAAATATTAAATAAAATTGTGTATGAAATAAAAACAGGGATTTGGGGTTTATGCATGAAAAAAATTATGCAAGAAAGAAAGTATAATCATACTACATTTCTATTGTATAACTATAGTGCAATACATACAGTATAGTACAATACTCAATCATAATTTAAACTTTGCCTATTGATTTTATAATAAAAAGAGGGTGAATTTATTGGAAGGATGGGGACAGGATATATAAATATTCAATTGTTAACTGCAATAATAAGGCAGAAGGTAGTGTATCACTTTATCTTTTGGGGGTGGGAGGTGAGGATTGTTTACCTTTTTTGCTGTTATCACCAGTAAAAAGATCCCAACCTACTCCCCTAAGAGGCTTGCTTGTTTTCGAAGTCACGAGTGAGCCAATACGTCAACGAGGAGACAGTTGACTCTCCTTTCTTGCCCAGCCTAACATTTCATCTCCTTCCTCTGGCCAAGTTATTAATAGCAGATGAATAGAGCAGATGGGGCCTCCCAGGTGGCACTAGTGGTAAATAATCAGTCTGGCAATGCAGGAGACATAAGAGACATGGGTTTGATTCCTGGGTCAGGAAGATTCCCTGGAGAGGGCATGGCAACATTCTCCAGTATTCTTGCCTGGAGAATCCCATGGATGGAGGAGCCTGGCAGGCTACAGTCCATGGGGTCACAAAGAGTTAGAAACAACTGAAGGACTTAGCATGCATAGATGGCCATTATCACACCACTTAAGAGTACTTACTCACTTCCGGCCCATTCACTAACTGTAAAGTCCACGTGTCCCACTCTCTCCCCTCTTCTCAGGGCACACAGCTCCCATCAGGCTCCACAGGGAAGGCCCAGTGGCACACAAGACTCTCACTCAGGAATCTCCACCAAGAGAAGTGACTATGGTTAACTGCTTTGCAAAGTAGCCTCTGTTTTTCTCAACTTGCAGGGAGGAGAAACAGTAACCACCTCAGTGATAGAACCTAGCTGATCTAAAAATCAAAGCTTTGGAACTTCCTGAAGCTTCAGTGGTTAAGAATCTGCCTTGCAATGCAGGCGACACCAGAGACAAGGGTTTGATTCCTGGATCAGACACGGGTTTGATCCCCTGGAGGAAGGGCAGGTCAACCCACTCCACTCCTCTTGCCTAGAGAATACCATGGACAGAGGAGCCTGGTGGGCTTCAGTCCATAGGGTCACGAAGAGTCAGACATGACTGAAGTGACTCAATGCAGCACAGCATGGCACGTAGAGCAGATCGTAGGATCAGGATGAACATGTCAGTGTTGGCCTTAAACCCTCACAGCTCCAAGGCCAATGTACCTTACTTTTTCCTCTTTCTAATCCCACCCAAACCTTGGCTCATAGACTAACCCCACCTGGACCACGGTACCCATTCTCTGACTTCATCCTCCTCAGTCTGTACCCAGATTGGCTGCTCCAGTGATTTGACAGATGAATGAGCTAAGGAATAGGTAAGATATCACTTTAGTAACTCAAGAGGCAGCAGGAGGGGACTTCCCGGGTGGCCCAGTGGTTAAGAATCTGCCTTCTAGTGCAGTGGGCCTGGGTTTGATCCCTGGTCAGGGAGGTGGATCCCATATGCTCATCACAGCCAAATAAATAAAAATAAAATAAATTTTAAAAGAAAGAAATTGATAAAAAAAAAACCAACACACTTACTTTTCATTTTTTTGTGGTATAGTTAGGAAACTTGCTTTTTTTTTAAAAAAGACTAAAAATCCCTTGAAATTTAGTACATTTTTAATGCAGTTTTAAGATACTTTTTGAACTTTCACTCTCTATTTTTCTTATTACGGTTGAAATAACTTTGAACTCATTTTTGAGGGAGAGATAGACTCACTATTGAATTTGCTTCTTTCTAGTGCTTTTCCTAGGGTGTAAATAAAAAAAACAACCCAAGGTCTTTCTTCACTTCTTTTCTTTGAATGAAAGCCTGCTTTATTTTTGGGTTATCTGCAATAGGTTTTTATAGTTTACAAATATAAGCAGCTGCTTTGCTTGTAGGATTGCTCCTGAGAGGCTCTTCATGGCCTCTGCCAATCTTTTTTTCGTCTAAGAAGAATCTTCTTTCCAAATTCAATTACGTGTGATTTCTATGCCTCTTTTCTGTGTGGTTGGCATTCTGTTGTTTGCCGATTAGAATGCTATGCTGTCTAGTCTGTTGTTACCTCTTGCATTACTGTGAATGGTTGATGGACTCCATTTATTTGGAATGTGCTATTCTAATATTTTCTCTCCTTCACTCACGACTGCATTATTTCAATTTTCCTCCTCCACCCAGTGAAAGTGAAAGTTGCTCTGTCGTGTCCGACTCTTTGCGACCCCATGGAGTATACAGTTCATGGAATTCTCCAGGCCAGGATACAGGAGTGGGTAGCCTTTCCCTTCTCCAGGGGATCTTCCCAACCCAGGGATTGAACCCAGGTCTCCCGCATTGCAGGTGGATTCTTCAGCTGAGCCACAAGGGAAGCCCATTAAAGTCATTCATATTTAAGATTCTAAAAGAAACAGAAAATTCTGAGCTGTTCCTGTTTTTGTCTTCATTTTCATGTTAATCTTCGAAGTAGATATTATTCCCCACATCCTTTTTGTTTGTGATACTGATGGTCTTTCAGTTTATTTTTTTAGGAAGAAGTGTTTTGTCAGGAGTTTGTAGGGATCACACATCTTTTTTTTTTCTATGCAAAAATTATAAATTATGTTTGAGTATTTAATTTTCCCGCTGATTCTTGTTGAGTCTCTCTGTTTCATATTTTTAACAGTAGAAAGAAAGCAGAGTGATTATGAATTCTGTAACCAGACTTCGGAGTCTGGGTATGAATCTTGGCTCTACCATAGGCTTGCTAGGTGACCTTGGGTAAGTGACTTAGCTCCTCTGAACCTCATGGATAAATGGAATAATAGTTCCTAGTTTTTGTGAGGATTAAGTTAGCTAACCTGTGGAAGGCCCAACAGTGTCTGGCACTGTATGGATAAATGCTAGTCATTGTTATTTTGCAGGTAGTTTGCCCATACTCTGCATCTTCCAACTTTTCCTAAAAGACCAACTAATGAATAAACTGAGCAACTGAGACCAACCACAGATCATTAATCAACATAGAAACTTGAAATGAGAACCAGTTATATATTTAACACCAAAAGTTAGTGTTAATTAGTTTTATTCAGCATAAAAATTTCATTGAAACACTCTAATTATATGAAATGGAAGAAATATATTCTGAAGTCTCACAGAGTTTTCGAGACATGATATGAGTAAAAATTTTATGTACTAAGAAGGAAACTTCAGTGGTCACTAAACATCTGAAACTATCTCCAACATTTCTACTAACAAAAGCATGCACATTCAAACAATCAGATCATATATCACATTACTAAAATTGATAATTGATAAGGGAGAAGATAGTGAAACGAACTTATGCAATGCTAGTGGAAAATAAGTAGTAAGTGTAAATTTACTTTTAAAGCAACGTATGTAAAAAAATTTCTTATATTCTTCAAATCAATAATTCCTTATAATTCCATATCTAAGAATCTACTCTGAAGAGGTAATACCAAATTGGGGTATTACTTATAAAGATGTTCACAGCACTATGTGTGATAATGAAGAATTAAAAACTGCCTAGTATGCATGATGGGGTTTATATCATAACACTTATGGGACTTACTAAACATCGTTATGACCCTCTGATAAAATTCCATTAAAATTATATTTACTTAGTAAATTGTTATGTAATTTATACTTATCATAAGTAAAAAAGCCAGATACGAAATGACATGATACAACTCTATTATTAAACACTTAGGAAAAAGACAAAGAAAATATCCTGTCTGTGTGAACAGAGTTTGATTTTTATTTGTACAATTATAGGTGATTTCTCCTCCTGCTCTTTAAAGAACTGCTCTTTTGGTATTTCCATGCATTTTATAAAATAGTAATCCCCTACGGCTCATGCTTTGTAATTGGATGGGAGGGAGAAGAAATTTGCCAGAGAGTGGTAGAATTTTTGAAATGCAAATAATAAGCAGTGAAATTGACAACAGTCTAGGATCAGGGCGAACCTGTCCAGGTGTCCCATCTGCCATTGACAACCAGGATGGTCTGAGGTAGGACCCCTAACCTGTGCTGGAAGGTGGAGAATGCTTTAAAAAGCATGTAATGCGGTATAAAAGTAAAATATGATACCTAAGCTATTATAATTGAACACCTTCCCCCAAGGGGAAGGGACAGTTAGGGAGTTTGGGATGCTTATGTACACGCTGCTCTATTTAAAATGAATAACCAACAAGGACCTATTGTATAGCACATGGAACTCTGCTCAATGCTATGTGCCAGCCTGGATGGGAGGGTGGTTTGAGGGAGAACGGATACATGTATATGTATGGCTGAACCCCTTCCCTGTTCACCTGAAACTATCACAGACAATATTGTTAATCGGTTTTATCCCAGTACAAATAAAAATTTTAAAAAAAATTGAACACCTAAAATATTTTAACGGTAGTGATAAGTCAAATGAACAAAGTGAAAAGATTCCCACACTCTCTTGGGAATTAGTGAATGAACTATCAGAGGCTTGATGATAAAGTCTCCTCACTTGTCTGACAAGCATCTGCATTTAGGGCAAAGACTTTTTATCCACTAGTTTGCTTAAATAGACCATTCATCTGCATCTCAGAAGCTAGAATGCTGACTATAACATCCAGATAGGATGGGATATTTTAACTACTACTGGCATCTATCACTGTTCTAGCCACTGAAAGGGGCAAAATCACCAGCAACAACTTCTAATGGAGGAACCTATCAACAACAATGCATTCTCATAGAAAACATTTTTTCTTTGGAGAGTCAGGAATACTTTTTGTAAGTCAGGCTGGTTGTTTTTTTTTTTTAAGGTAAGCTGTTTTTCAACCATGTTTTTCAGCAGTTTGATCATTTTCTAGATGGTAAAATGGAAGTTTGAGAAGCTGTATGACACGATTAGATCAGAAGGTTGTCATAGTGAAAACTTTAATCAGCTTTGCTGCCTCCATTCAGTCTAAGGTTATATCTGCAGCTTCCATGTGGGGCAAGGATTTCCACTCTCACCATCTGTAAATGGTGCCCCAGGGAGGCATTATGGAAAAGACCATGTTCCTTTGGGGTTTTTCACCGGCTGTGGCCAAAGGATTCTTTCCAGTTACCCACTTGGATGGAATTGGTGGCAGCTTAACAGCCCAAACACAGACATGATAAAGTATAAAATATTGAAATTCTCTGTGTCTATGCAATTTCAGCTTTGATCTTCATCTTTGATTATGCAATTAATCACATCCACATCTGTCTAAGCCTGGTGCTCTGGAGACAAATATTTTCCCATTATTTTAGTCCTGAATACTTTATCCGATTTAAAAAGAATCAGCAGTGTGAAAGTTTAGCCTAGGAAAAAAAATCAACATTCTCCCTGCCAACCAAGTACTACACTGAAAAACTGAGTTTTTATTTTATGATATTTCAGGAGTCTGACCAAGATGATGACTGCTCTCATTCCATACTGATTAGTGAAGAAGGAGATCCAAATGGTGATGGACAAGACTGGCAACCCAGGACAGAAGGTATCCATCTTCTGTCCTTGATATGTTTACAAAGGCAATATTGATTATTTGAATTTTCCCCCTAATTTCAGTAGTGCTCAGTGCAGAGCTTTGAAATCCTAGACAAGCATAGAGGAAAAGAAATCCTATCCTTTGGTCCATATTTGAATCAGTGAGTCTTGGCAAGCTATCCAGTCTCTCCTTTGTTCTACCCTACTCCAGCTCAACCTGCCGTTCTCATCTCCTTTCTTTTTTGTCTGCTAGCATCTTTTCCCTCACTTCTTTTCTCTCAGAATCTTCCAGCAGCTACAGGGATCTGTTCTCTTCCGTGCATGTTTGCCCGCTAAGTCACTTTAGTCATGTCTGACTCTGCGACCCGATGGACTGTAGCCCACCACGTCTGTCCTATGGACTGTCCGTGGGATTCTCCAGGCAAGAATACTGGAGCGAGTATGCCTTGCCCTCCCCCAGGGGAATCTTCCCAACCCAGGGATCGAACTCACTTCTCTTATGTCTCCTGCTTGGCAGGCGGGTTCTTTACCACTAGCGCTACCTGGGAAACCTTATTCTCTTCCAGGATCAAGCATTTCTCCATTAGCTGTCAACCCAGACCTCTTCCCTTGACGGGGGAGTTGGGGGACTGAACAAAGAACTAAAGGACCAGGTTGCACTCTTGTATTCTCGGAGACCATAAGTCTGGAATTTTCCAAAACAACACCCATTCCAAATATGTCATCCTTAAATGCCCTTGCATTGAATAGATCACAAGGTATTTACAGAGTCTCACTGCAGAACATAGTCATCACAGCAATCACGTTTGTCTGTCATCTACTCGCCTATAAACTTCTTAAATGAAACGTTTATTTGAACTGCTCTGATCTCTCTTCTGGTAATTTTCCTACTTGGATTTCTAACACGCCAGGAAGCAGCCCTCTTGGATGTCTTTTTTTCTCATCCCCATTAACCACCCTGAAGGCTGCAGCGCTGGCTTACCCAGTGTCTCCTTTGACCTCTTATGCAATGCTGCCCTCTTCCGGGGAGCCTCCCATCTTTCCCAAACTCACTCGATACCTCCTTTCTGGGGACTGAGGGCAGGGAAGAAATTATAAACACTACGAACCCTGAAAGACCTAATTAAAATAAACAAGGCCTGATCCCCTCCAAGTAGTCCTTGTGGTCTGCCTTTGACTTTCAAAGACTTCAAATCTGAGTTCTCAGAAGCCCAATTGTGTCCCAATCACCTTCCAAGAGGTCATATACTGTATTTATTCAGCTCAATTTAGAGATGACTTGCCATTTGAGGTGCTTATAGGGATTAAACCTGTTTCTCCTGAATCACAGGCAAATTCTTTACCATCTGAGCCTCCAGGGAAGCCCCTTCATATTAATAATATTTTTAAAATCAATTTGTATGTAATATTTTAGATTCTCATATAGGAACCGTAACACTTAGGCAGCATCTCAACTAAGTTCTTGCAGTTTTAAGCTTTCATAACTTGAGTTATATTTTCTAAAGAAGAAATTGTGTTTCTAAGTTTTCTTCTCATAGTTGATAAGTCTTCAGTAGAGCTAGTAACTCTTTTAAGTCACAAAGTCTGAAATAAAAATGTTTGGGGAATTATTGTGCATTGTATTCATCTTAAATAACAATAAATCTCTTTAAATTCTATTTACATGCTTCTAACATACCCCAGGTTGTTAATGTTTAAGTGTTTGCATACTTTATAAAGACTTTATGTGCATCCATTGTGACTATTTGATTGTAGATATGCACATTTAATCATTTAATTTATATCTGTTTGTTCATTGTATTATTCTTTTAAAAAGGAAGCTTCACTAACTAAAATATATATAAACTCTAATGTTTGGATCACTGTCCTGGTCTTTAACAGCTAAGTATTCCTGCAACACACATTTGCTTTCTTATGGACTTTTACAGATGGTAAAATACAATTTGCCCCTCACCCCAATCCCTCATCCTTTTCCTTATTATAACAATCTTCTTGCATTCCTTAATCAGCTATTTTCCCAGAACATATCAGATGCAAACTTTGTAGACTGGAAATTGAGCATGTAAAATTATTCTTTTCGTGAGCGAATGAGAACCTATTTTCTAAAATTATTAGGCTTAATTTTAAAAAAAGTACAGTGTATATCTATCAAGATTGTTATGTGCAAATAACAAAATCTGCTCTACTTGAGTGAAAAGAAAGGAAATTTTAAAAGTTACTGGAAAAGTTCATAGACCATTGAAAAACCAAAGGAGAAGAACAGATCCCAGGTTGGATTATCATAAAGAATTATTGTAGCTACATCTCAAAACTGGTCACTGACCCCCAGATCACAGTGCCTCAGCCACAACCAGCATACACAATGCTTCCACACTGACCTTAGACCCTCCCTCCGCTGTTGACACCCATATCAGCAAAACAATACCTCCATCTTATCCTCTCTTGTGTAACTCCTGTGTATCCGTCTCTCAAGTTAGCTTTCTGAAACCTAGTGGTAAAAAAGACTGGTAAATGTAGCTGTAAAAAATTCTGTTGAAAATCATGATTTAGGAAACTATCAAAAGGTAGAGAGGTTATCAAAATATTTTGAACCTTGATTCCTATCCATTATCCATTTAAACAAAGCAAGTGGAAAACGCAGAAAAGTAAGATTTTTCTGGAGAAAACAATTTTTCTTCATTGAATAAAGTAGGCTAGGCCAATTAAGTTTTTGTTTTAAAAATTTAGCACTTATGTTAATAATTAATCATCATTTTCTGACTTTATGAATATCATTTGCCCCTTTTGTGCAAGAAAGTTAATGTTTCTGGTTGTGTTTAAATGATTCCTTAGTTTCTCTCTACTATAACATTTTCTGGTGGGGTTAATTTGCATCTTCTTACTGGCAAGATGCATTCAGATGGGATCAAGTGTTTTATTTTCACATGTGACAGTGCATCCTCTTTCCTGGACCACTCGTAGGGTCAGAGGCTGCTATGATCACTCACAGTATTCAAAAGACAAAACAGAGAATATATATGTTCCAAGATGATTTCAGTATCAGAAGGTTTTATAATATCCCTCCCCCTACCCCACCATTTAGGACCACATTTTTTTTCCCCATTTAAGAACTATTAGCTTTTCACAATGTCTAAAAAGTCAGGAATTTCTTATACTTGCTATTGCATCTTAGTTCCTTGGTTTAAAAAAAGAGAAATCAACTGATTAACAAATTTTTTTTAAATCTACTTAAAAAACATTCTTGGTAAAAAAAAATAATCTAGGTTTATTAGTCCTCAATGATTCTAAAAGTACAGTCATTGTTAAGAACATGTTCACATGAGTATACTGCCCAGTTTTCTAACAGTTAACAAAGTCTAACTGTGCCCACTCTTACAGAGCATCCTTTTCACAGACAGTTGAGTTATTAGGAATGTATGATGTATGTTTTTCTTACTCTAACATATCAGCTAGGTGTTTGCCCTCAAGGATGACTACAAAAATGGTATCCATCTGCCTTTCATTACAAAAGTGTCCATGAGCCATCACACAACCTCATGACTGTCAGTTTTTTCATCTCTAAAATGAAGGGTTTGGGTCCGATGACCTCTAAGTTCCTCCCAGCTCTAAAATCCCAAGCCTGTCATTTTGTGCTACATAGTGTGGTGATAGAATATTTGAAAAGTTAAAAAGAAAATCCACTATTCCAATGGAACTTCATTTTTAGAGATTGCAAAAAAAATAAATCCCACAAAACACCTTTTGGAAATATTTACTTTTTTAAAATGCACCACTCTTATAAATAACACAAGCATGAACATTTCCCATTAAAAATGCTTTTCTTATGGTGCTTCCTATATATTTGACAGAATACCCAATGTCCTTTAAAAATAATAAAACTTCAATTGATACGCTGATGATGATTAGACTTCCCAGGTAGTACTAGTGGTAAAGAACTCGCCTGCCAATGCAGGAGGCCTAAGAGATGCAGGTTCAATTCCTGGGTCAGAAAGATTCCCTGGAGGAGGGCATGACAACCCACTCCAGTATTCTTGCCTAGAGAATCCAACGGACAAGAGGAGCCTGGTGGGTTATAGCCCATAGGGTCACAGAGAGTCAGACATGACTGAAGCAACATAGCATGCACACGCTGATGTTGATAGCTATTAAGCAACTTTCCCAAGGTCACCCCAGAAGTGGCAGAGGAGGGATGGAGACCCAGATCTCTCTGATTCATGACCTGCTCCAGTATACTTCGATCAATGGAGCTGATTAAAACCATGGCTCCTCCAGCATCCACAGACTGAATGAATGGCTCTGACAGATGATGGATAAGCTGAATACTGGGACAAGCCCTACATCTTCCTGGAAGGATATGCCTCTATGTTCTACATACACATTGCACACTTCTTTCATAATGCTTATCCGTCTATACTCCTTTCTTTCTTATTTATAATCTCTGCTAAGGCCACAGCTGTACCTTCTTTGTTTCTTTATGTTTAGCACAGAGTAACACTTGGCATATACTTGATAAAAGTTTGTTGAATAGGAAAATATGAATAGGTGAAAATCTTAAAGGACAGATAATTCTGGTATGATTCACACTAGGTTTTTAAAATTTTATATATTTTTTATTTATATATTTATTGATTGTGCTATGTCTGCATTGCTGCCCAAGGGCTTTCTCTAGTTGTGGTGAGTGGGGACTACTCTCTAGTTGCAGTGCATACCCTTTCATTGCAGTGGGTTCTCCTGTTGCAGAGACCAGGCTCAGTAGTTGTGGTGCATGGGCTTAGTTGTCCTGTGGCTTGTAAAGTCTTCCTGGATCAGGGATTGAACCTGTGCCTTGGCAGGCGATCTCCTATCCACTGTACCACCAGGAAAGTCCCCACACTAGTTTTTAATGTCAGTTTGTTTAAGGTGCTATTTTGTAGGCATGCATCCATTCTATAAGTTGGAACTTTCTGTCTTAAGGGTTTTATCAGAAGTCACCCTCTGGAATCAGATAAGAGATGACCAAATGACAAATATAAGCAAGTTCCGATGGGGCAATATAAATTATCTCATTTAATTCTCACAAAGGTCCTATGGAGTAGGTGATATCAGTCGCACTTTACAGAAGGAGGCATTGTTAAACACTGCTCATCATAAAGCTTTATTTTACTTCTGGAATGTTTTGTTATACAAATTCTTTGCCCTTTAATCAAGCATTTACTTAGGACAGGAAAGATACAAAGATGGTTAAACCTCAGTTCCTAATTAATGTTTATTCTGTAATTACTAAGAATACATGAGCCAAATAACCAAAAATAAAACATTTGATTCCTGATTACCCTTGGAATTCATTACTTTCTTAATATTGTTACTGACCTGCATTTCCATAGGTGTTGAGATTATTGTTACTTTTCCGAGAAATGTCAGCCATCCCCAAGAAATGGGCCAAGAAGATTTACAAGAAAACAAGTAAGAAGTATTCTTTGAAAGGTTAGATTGGAATTAAAGTATATACTTGTGTGGCAACTGACATTTTTAGTAATTCAGGAAAACATCCCCAAGCAGGGGTCATAATAAATAATTTTGTGGCAAGAGATGGATAATAAATGTTTTATGCTTTGTGGGCCATATGGTCTCTGTTCCAATGATTCAACTCTGCAGTCGTAACTTGAATGCCTCCATGGATGGTATATAAACAAATGGGTGTGAGTATGATCCAATCAAACTACCAAAGCAAGACTGGAGGCTGGATTTGGGCCAAGGACCAGCGTTCTGAGGTCCTTCTGTTACCAGTCAATAATAAAGTCAGTATAGAACTTGGAGATTTAAACCTTTAAAAAGGTGTGTAGCCATTTACTCAAGTAATTTTATATTTATTGATCTGATAGTGGAAAATCTGAGGCTTATTTTCATGTTTTCAATTTTTGTTTAATTTTTTATAGTCATTCACTTTGATTACACTTTACAAAAGTTTCAATCCACGATGCAATGTAAAATTTTAAATGGATTCTTCACCAAACATAGTTTGAGAAGTCCTGGGCCTTTGGAGAATGGTCAAAGGCCTCTGGTCAATGCCTTTGGAGAAGTACAAGGGGGCACCCCCTTATCTCTGTCTTTCCCCCTCTGATTGCTCTGCTTGAGGAAACAGAGACTAGGAAAACCAAAGTGTGAGTGGCAGAGGGCTGCTGAGGTGGGGAGCAAGTCAGAGAATGGGGAGGTCTTGTACTTTCAGCAATACAGCTATTCAGCTCAGCAGCACCATTTGGAAATAGTCCTCCAAACTTTCCAGTGATGTCAGGTGGGCTAAGAACTGGAGATCCAGAAGACACGGGGAATGACTTTTAAATTAAACTATTTCCTCCCCCTTTTAGTCAGATAACCTCAGGGCATCAGGAATGGCCACCAGCACATTCTGTTTCACTTCCAAAAAACACTGAGATGGTGGGCTTCAGGACAAAGATGGTGACCAAGGAGCCTTTACTTGCAAAGAAAGAGGAACGTTCCCAGGAACTCTGCAATATGAACTTGGGCTTTTTGTTGCCAAGACCTTACTTAGAAACAAAAATCTCCAAGTCTGTAGCCAGAGAAGATGTGCCTCACTTTCTGAAGGGGCAGCCAAGAAAATCTGAAGGTGAGTTCATTGAATTACACAGTGATTCCTTTATTCTTTGGTCAATAAACATTTCTGTACTCATCTTTTTCTTGAGAACTTGAAAATCTTTACAGGGAACTCATATTTGGTTGATCTTTATCTGCGAGAGTTTTGGGGGGCATACAGTGAGGATACTTTCATTCAAGACTTGAGTTAGCTGTTCTATCTAGCCCAAAACTTATTAAGTAGATAGCACACTGTTGCTAGCGTTTCCCCTTAGGGCATGCTGTCTTTGATATCTGCTTAACACTGTCCTAAACCAATTGGCCTAAACCACCAGGGACAAACTTGCAGCCCCAAATTTTGCATTCATTGGCTTATTGCAATGAGGGGCATTGCACAACAGAGGAAATGTCAAACAAAGGAGGAAAAAAAGCATGATTATGATAGGATTTGAGTGCAAGAAAAGTGAAGTCGCTCAGTTGTGTCTGACTCTTTGGGACTCCATGGACTATAGCCTGCCAGGCTCCTCTGTCCATGGAATTTTCCAGGCATGGATACTGGAGTGTGTTGCCATTTCTTCCTCCTGACCCAGGAATAGAACCTGGGTCTCTCACACTGCAGGCAGATTCCTTACCATCTGAGCCACCAGGGAAGCATTAGGGTGCAAGAGTAGAGCTTAAATGAAATTTTTAAACGAAACAGCATTTAAATTTTTTTATTTCAAGCTTATTGTGGTAAAATGTGCATAACATTAAATGTACTGCTTTAACCATTTTTTAAGTAGTGGCATTAAATACATTTGCATTGTGGCACAAACTTCACCACTGCAGCTCCAGAACTTATTCATCTTGTAAAACTGAAGCTCTACAGCCACAGGACTTTTTTTAAATTTATGCTTTCATTATTTATATATTGATTATTTGGGGCTGTGCTGGGTCATCACTGTGGCATATGGGCTCTTCATTGCCGTGTCAAGGCTTCCTCTAGTAGCAGAGTGGGGATTTCTCTACTTGCGGTGCTCAGGCTTCGTACTGCAGGGCTTTTCTTGTTGAGCTCACAGGCTTAGTTGCTCCGTGTCACGTGGAGTCTTCCCAGACCAGGGATCAACCATGTTTCCTACATTGGCAGGCAGATTCTTAACAATGGACCACCAGGGAAGTCCAACACCCATTCAACTTAAACTCTTCTTTCTCCTGTTACCCCTGTTAGCTACTGTTCTATTTCCTATCACTATGAAATTGACTATTCTAGGTCCCTCATGTAAGTGAAATCGTCAAATATTTGTCCTTCCCTGTATGGCTGATTTCAGTTGACCTGATATAGAAGTTGTGTTTCGAGAAGCTGTGTGTAGAAGTCAACATCAAGCTGGACTGTGAGGTAGACCCAAGGGTCTTATTCCTTGAAATCTACAAAGTTGACTCCCAGCTCTCCACATCCTCTCTTCAGCCTCCTCTCTTTTCCCTCTTCCTCACTGGATGATAAACATCAACACTACCAAATGCCTTCCATTCCCAGAACAAATATGTGAATTTTTTTTCACATACTGTTTTTCCTGCTGGTACATTAAGCCATCCTTCAATCCCCTTAGATATGCCTTCCTCTTGGAAGTCTTCTTGAATGTCTCTAAGACTGGGTGAGTCACCATGCCTTTGGACTCCCATAGGATCCTAACCTTGTCTTCAACCAACACACATCATGTTAAATTGTCACTATCTTTTTAGGCAGGTCTTCACCAGATGACAAAGGCAAAAACCATCACACCTCCCCACACAAAGCTCCAGATCTGACATGTAACTATTTTAAAACATATATTGAATTAGTAGCAATGACAGCAGTAACTACTTATTGAGTGCCTATTACTTTAAGGCACAAATGTTCACTGATATAGCTAATATTAACATGTTTGTTTTAGAAATGAAGCCTCAGGAGATTAAGTGTATGCTCAGGTCACATAGCTAGTGGGTTACAGAGGCTGGGTTCAAACCTGGACCCCCATCTCCAAAGCCAACATATTTAAGCACCATGTCACATATATTCAGAGCTCACAACTCCCATCTGAGCCTCACTTTAATTATGAGGGGAAAAAAACAAGAAGCATAGTTTTATAGAGGAGGTGAGTTTAGAGAATAGGAGGGGCAGGTGGTACAGGTATCAAGTGGAGAAAGGATGGATGAAGAGGCTGAACTGGACATTGTGGAAATAGCATTTCTCTTGGCCAAACCACAGAGAACCTTGAAGATGTAATAAAAGCAGCACATTCAGACAAAAACAAACTGGGTTAGGTCAGTATTCTGTATTGGGACCTGCTCCATAGGTGTTATGATCTTGTCTGAAAAAATTGGCTGGGTTTACCAGGTTGGTGTTTGTTCTCTTAAAAGAATTTTTTGTTTGTTTGTTTAAATGCAATCTTAAACTTAAGATAATAAATAAATGTTGTTTAAGAAAAATTCAGAAAATACAGATGAACAGAAATAAAAAATAAGAAATAAGCACAAATACTGTTTCCAGTTTCTTCTAGAATGTAATTCCACATTTTTAAATAACATATTTATAACTACAGTGCTTGATTGCTCAATGTAGACATTAGGATTTAGCATAGATATTAGGATTTAACAATTTCACATTACTATCTGCACACAAGGCAATCTTTGAAATCTTTGTGCTTTAAAAAATTAATATTCAATGTCTCCCTTATTATGACTAGGTAAAATATCATTCACAGCTGAGCCCCAGACTATGCTTTGATGGCATTGCTTTTCTTTTGAGACATTCTATTTATTCTGGCTTTAATAGCCGCTTAATTTCACCATTTGTTTACTTTCTGTATATCTGTCACTAATTCATCCCCATCTTGTCTAATGGACCTGAGAAATGCACCTCAGTACAGGCAACCACACACCAGGTAGTTCATTGGTTTGTTTTGTTTTTGGAGACATTACTCCTGGAACACTCTGCCCTCCCATTTCACTCTGTGTTCCTTGGTCCTTGGACCTCCTGACCAGCTGTCTCTCTGGGAGTTCCTCACTGTGATCCTGGAAGTGCCTTGGCTCTCTGTGTTTGACTCCTGTTTCTGGGTACACAGCTTCCTCTCCCTTGGTTTATACCTCATTTTAGAGGTATAAAATTTTAGTAGCTTCCTGAAGAAGATGCATGGATTATATTAATGGTAGTTTTTCACTGTCTCTATTTCCTCTGAACTCTTTTCTTTCTTTCTGTTTTGTTCTCTATATTTCCAATATTCTTGGGCTTCCCTTGTGGCTCAGCTGGTAAATAATCCACCTGCAATGTGGGAGACCTGAGTTCTATCCCTGGGTTGGGAAGACCCCCTGGAGAAGGGAAAGGCTACCCACTCCAGTATTCTGGCCTGGAGAACTCCACGGACTGTACAACCCATGGGGTCGCCAAGAGTCAGACACAACTAAGCTACGTTCACTTCAACCCTGAATACGTTTGGAGCCTTTGGCTTCAGCTTTAAGCTGTGATGGCAAGTGAGGTTTTAGGGACCATTCTGGTGTTTTCGTAAGAAGAAAACAACTAGGTTTTACCCTTCCTGGTAAATTCCATCTCACTCTTCCCTGCACCCCTTCAGACTTTATGCTCTATCCCACGTTTGATTTCAAACAACTGTTGTGAGACAATAATCCGTAAATATTTTCACATTTCTATGAAGTTTGGGTTTTCTGAGTAAAAAGCATTGGGAGACCAATTTAAAAAATGATCGAATGACAAGTATGGCTTGGAAATTAGAGATAAGATATTGATCCAGAAAGATCAAGGCTGATTTTGCCAAATGCCATTTGCCTAACTTTCTAGGGTAAGAAACAAACAAACAAGACTCAGAGACACATTTCCCCTTTCTCCTAGGGAACATTAGCATACATTTCATAGTAAAGGTCTCTCTTTCTTGGAAGGGAAAGATGGTGCGAACTGCCAACACTCTATGTAAGCTCTGAGTCTCATAATCTCAGGGTCTCCTCCTGTGGTACATCCTCACTACCTGTGCAGGGAAATATCTGATTTTCACTACACCAACTTGCAGGGAAGTAGAGTGCAAGGAACTGGCACTAGGATGACTCGTGGGTGATAAATGCTCTATTTTCTGATCCAGAGCGCATGTGTTTCCGGAAGGAATAGAAATAAAAATAAATTAATAAATATCACATTATGTGTGTACAAATGTTATAAATATAAAACATATGTGTAACATGTATTTATATAAAAACCATTATGTTAAAATAACCCCCCCCCCTACAGTGGCAATAGTTTTGTGTGGTGATTCTGCACCCACCTCCATGTAGATCATATCTGGAAAAACTTCGTTTTACCAACTTTTCCTCAAACCTCAGAGCCAGGATCACTCCATTCCCGTCCCCTGGCTTAGGGGCTGACTGTGTTTACTCTACTACTAAGAATACCTAATAATAATTACTATTATTTTTCTTGTTACAGAGTTTTCCATCTCTGACATGAAGTATAGTAGCCGAAGAATTGAGGTAATAGTAGTTTTGAGCATTTTTGACTTACGAATTAAAACCAAAGAATCTTGTCAGAGACAAATTCTATCAAAAAACTCAGAACCAAAGTCCTCAGCATATAATCTTGGAAAAATAACAACTCACATATAGTTTATAGAGGAGCAAATAATTGCTGAGAAAATTATATCTTGACATGTATATATATTTTCTGGGTATAGTTCTCCACATAATGAAGTGAGTAGCTCTTTTGGACATACCTAATTTTTCTTTGAGAAGAAGAAAATTTTCTTTGAAAATTTTTCTTTTCATTGAGAAGTTAGGTGATTCTTTTTCCGTGGTAGAAAGATTTTCCTGGTTGTCTCATTTGTAAGTAAAGCATTTTAAAACAGCCTTGCAATTCTCCAACTGTCTGACTCTTCTATATCCTATAAGTCTTTGAGAAAACACATATATATTTCTTAGTGTTGAAAATAAATTCATTGGCCTAAAAAAAAAAAAGGCTGCTACTAAGGAGATGTTTAAAGCACTGGAAGAATCTGCTTCTAATTTTGAGAAGTCATGTAGGCAATAAAACTGGGGAATGATACTGTGTCTTTCTTGTTTATAATGTCTATTTCTAGTCAGATTTCTTTTCCTTTCTTCTTATACGAGGGTGGCAACAGAATGAAAATTAAACATGTAGCTCTTAATTACCACTCATGATCTATGCTTTTCTATGCTATATCATTAGATATCAAATCTATATACGCAAGGCCACAGTGAAACGTGTAAAGAGTTTAGCTTAACTGAGCAAAGAGCTGAATATTATATATTGGGTTACACTGACCTCTAGAGGTTGATAATAATATAAACTAGCTTAATTTGAAAATTAATTTGACATGAGTTTGAGTAAACTCTGGGAGTTGGTGATGGACAAGGAGGCCTGGTGTGCTGCAGTCCATGGGGTCACAAAGAGTCAGACACGACTGAGAGACTGAACTGAATTTGAGAATAGTTGGAAGGCCAAGGAAAATTTAAAAATTTAGGGAACTAACTTTCTCTTTTTAGATCTTTTGGCCACACTTCAAGGAATGTGGGAACTTAATTCCCCAACCAGGGATCGAACCCACATCCCTGGCAGTGGAAGTACGGAGTCCCAGCCACTGGACCATCCAGGAAGTCCCAGGAGCTAACTCTCAAGTGTATAGCATGGCAGATTTATAAGCCACCCTCAGCAAAAATATTCAGCCAAGCAATGAGGAGTAGTTGTGTTCCATATGAAAATTCTGAGCTGGTCTGAATTGATCACGGAGTAAATGTAACAGCAATTTTAAGCTGTTATAAGTGGGAATTTTAAGTTTTGGATAAATTCCATGGAAAGTAAGCAGGAAAGAGAAGAGATACAAAGTAGAAATAAAACAGAATGTAAACAGAACTGACAACAGAAATCTTTAAAAATGTAAATGTTTTATAATTTATATGATAGAGACTTTATTTTTAATAGATAAGCATGAACCTTGAAATGTTAATATTAATATTAGTTTTTAAAAGTCTTACCTTGGTCCTAAGAAAATACCAAGAATGAGATTTTAGTTTTTAAAATTGTGATCTCCAGGATAACTTTGTATTTTAAAAGCCCTTCCTAAAGAGAATCTTAAAATCTCTTCACATTACTCGAAACCAGTTAACATGAAATGCATATGTGTTTTTACATTCATTAATTTTTCTTTCTTTCCTTTTAGTTCTCTCTGCCACCACTATCTCTGCCCATGAGATCTGGTCTCCTTACTATACCCCTAAGTCACAAGGAACAAAAAGTGAGAGAAAGAAACATTCCACGCCTTGTATCTTTCATACCTAAGCTCTCGGAGCCTGTTAGTCAATCTGATGAGTTTAGACCATCAAATAAGCAGAAGGAAGCACCGTTCAAAGTGTTAGCAGATCAGACTCTCAGATCCTTTGATGGTTCTATTTGGTCCAGAAACATGTGCTCTTTTTGGAAGGCTCACCATCACAGACAACACCTGGAAAAGGAGGGGAGTAGGAAATCCAAGGAAAGAGAAGGATGTGTCAACATTGAAGTCTCTCACTTTGAAAAAGGACACGCTCTAGTGTCCTTGGAGAATTTCAAGGAAAGCAATTTTCCTACAGATAGGGAAGAGGAAATTGACTGCCATGGTAATGAATTGAGAAGAACAGAAGAGAATGCTCCATCTCTTTCATCAGGAAAGAAAGAGGATTCAGTAGCCAGAAACTATGAACAAGATTCAGAAGTTGGATATACCAAGCCAGTCAAATTCCAAGAAGCCCTGCCATCAGATATAGGTCTAAGCCAGGATGAAGGGACTAAAAATGATAAAGCTGCTTCAAAAAGTGCTTCAGCACTTAAAGGCAAAGCAATTGAACTAGACCATATTTCAGAAGATAATACTGTTCTTAAAAGTTTGTCTGATGTAGTCACTGATGGCCTCATTGAAAAGCTCTCAGAAGATCATAGCAGCATGGAGACAAGCACAAAAATATCAGTAGCAGAAACAACCAAACCAGAAATGAATGGGATGGTGTCTCTTACCCACATCACTTTCCCTGGAGATGAAACTCCCAAGGAGCCAGCAATAACCAAACCAAGCCTCCAAAAACGAAAGGGCATCCTTCGTAGCAATAGTAGCTTCAACATACTTGCACATCAAGAAAACGACAGGTATAAGGTGAAAACCCAGAGAAATAAGTTAGATTCAAAGAGCAAGAACAGTAACAGGACACCTCAAAATTTCATGATTTCCACTGAAGGTTCCGTGAAACCTACCATGCACAAAGCCAGTATAAAAACTCAAGTTTTTCCTGCTTTGGGGCTTATGGATCCCAGACCTTGGCCATCACCCAAGTTTCAAAGGAGAATGCCACAGATAGAAAGAAAGCAATCTGCTTACCAGGCTTTGAAACCTAAAAAGCCATCATTCCCTTGCCTCTATAAAAATCCAGGAATAAAAAAGCCTTCTGTTCCTCACTCTGCTCAACCAGCAGAGCCAAGACTGAATTACTTAGATCTGAAGTATAGTGATATGTTTAAAGAGATCAATTCAACTGCGAACGGGCCTGGAATCTATGAAATGTTTGGAACTCCTGTTTATTGTCACATGCGAGAGGCTGAACGGCATGAAAACAAGTACCACCGAGAGATATGCTCAGCTCCATCAGGCAGATGTATCACCAATAAATATCGATCTTCACACAGTGAGAGGAGCAGCAATAGCCGAAACAGACTTTCTCAGAAAAGACTGCATAGTAAGCCCCCCAAATCTTCTCTTGGCGTTAAACAAAAACATAGAAGTTTAATTTCTAAAGAAAAGGATTGCCAGGCTGTAGGTAGCACCCTACAAGATGCTGAAAATGGTGATGGCATTTCAGAACCAGGGTGGCAGATGAAGTCTTCAGGAAATGACTTTCTATCTTCCAAAGATGAAGTTCAGCCCATGAACTTGGTTCAGGCTCATGAGCAGGTCACTGAACAGAATGATTTCTTTCCTGTCTCAGATTTGTCCATTGTTGAAGAAGTCTCTATGGAAGAGTCTGCTGATGAAGAAGACGTTTCTAACAATCAGATACTTGCCACGAGCCTCAGAGATCTGCATCAACTTGAAGAGCTATGCCACCAGACCGCATTTGTCCTTTCAGAAAACAGCTGGGTAGTACCCAGTGAGCAAAGTTTCAACATGCATGTTCTGCAAGAAGAGCAGAAGGTAGCATCTCCTGGTGAAACAAATACCAACCAAATTTTAACTAACAATGTAGACTGTGATAGTTTTTCAGATAAGTCGAAAACTCTTAAGAGTTTCTCTTCCCAAGAGAAACAAGAAAGTATAACTTCTCAAGCATATCAACACTGGGCGCTGTTTTTGGATCATGACAGTTTAGCTAATGAGTCAATTCCATTTCAAACACTTGGAAAAACTTTAAATGATGCAGATTCAACTTCCCAAGAAATTCTAGACTCTGTAAAGAATGAAGAATTGACAGATGAACTCTTAGGTTGTCTAGCTGCAGAACTATTAGCTCTTGATGAGAAAGATAACAACTCTTGCCAAATAATGGCAGATGAAACAGATCCTGAAAGCCGAGATTTTGTCCTCAGCAGGGGAGGAAATACCATGCAAGAATTAGGTAGAGAGACAACAAATGTCAAAATACAGGTTGGTATAACTAGAATCGGGCTTCCCTGGTGGCTCAGACAGTAAAGAATCCACCTGCAATTCGGAAGACCTGGGTTTGATCCCTGGGTTGGGAAGATCCCTTGGAGGAGGGCATATCAACCAACTCTAGTATTCTTGCCTGGAAAATTCCATAGACAGAGGAGCCTGGCAGGCTATATAGTCCATGGGGTTGCAAAGAATCAGATACAGTCGAGCGACTAAGCACAGCACATTACGTAACTAATTATCAGAGATTCATTGGGGCCAAAAGGGACTTCAGAGACAATCTGCTTCAAACCCCTTATTTTCAAATGAGGAATCAGAAACCCTAAGGAGTTAAATAGTTTCATCAAGGTTTCATTGTTTGGTTGCAAATTTGGAATCCAGGTCCCCTGACTCTCACGCTGTTTTCATTATGCCGCTTCACTTCTAGAATTTAGCTAGCCCGATACTGCATTGGAATCACTTTGGGCACATTACTGTAGCAAAACTACATACTAAAATAGGTAGATATTATATTTGTTGATGATGTTTTCAATCAACAAGTAATAGCTGGGATATAATTGTGGGTAAAGCATTACTCTAGATGGTGTGTGAGATACACAGCCCCTGAAGTAGCTCACTATCTAGTTCCAAAAAAACATATGAAGACATGAAAAGAGCTTTTCTCAAAGATTCCCTTCACCTGAACATTTGTTGCCAAATGGTTTACTTTAATACAAAAATATTATTGTTTTTTATGTTATGTTTTTTAATATTATGTTCCTGGTATTGGGATAAGAACTGGAGACATGATAGGGTAAAAGACACAGCCATTGTTCTCAAGAAAACATAAGCAATACATTAAATACATCCTGAATAAATTAAAAAAAATTTGTTTGGCATTGGAGTTGGGATAGGGAGAAGAATATTAACAAGTGGTAGGGTTATTTATGCCTGTTTTAGTTTTCACTGAAGTATATCACTCTCCTGTTCTACTAAATTTTTTTTAAGATGAAAGCTTTTGTTTGTTGCTTGTTCTTACCTACCCCAGACTTGCAGTTTGTTTATTGGCTGTACCTTGCGGCATGCAGGATCTTAGCTCCCTGATCAGGATTAGAACTCGTACCCTCTGCTTGGGAAAAGTATGAAGTCTTAATCACTGGACCACCAGGGAAGTCCTATCTTCTCCTAAATTTTAAAGATAGAAGCTTTCAGTTTAGCTGAAACACTATTCACTAAATGCTAACTAAGGTTATATCACACTCTTTCAGGATCAGAAATAATTATTTTAAATTATCAAGCAGAAGAATACATAAGGTGAGAACTTAACACATATGAGTGAAACACATTATACTGTCTCCTTTCTGTCTTCATAACAGCTTCATGAGGTCAGTCCTGAAGGTAATAATAAGTCTCCATTTTGCAGATGAGGAAATCGAGGTTTAGAAAGTCTCACAGGGAGTGTGTGGTGGGGAGGAGTATCCTGACTCCAGCCCAAAACTTTTAATCAGTATACAGTGGGGATATTCCTTGTCATAAAAGGCCAGCTCCACCCTCATGGTGAGCTTGGTCTCTGCTGGGAGGTAGCTAGTGAGGCAGAGAGGCTGCCAGGCTTGGGTGGGAGACAGGGGTACATGTGTACACGCCTGTGTGTCTGAGATGGGTCTACCAGTCTGCCAGTTCACATTCAAGAAAAGCTAACAAGCTGGTAAATATAATCAGCCCATAACCCTGCCCTGCAATTGGAATAAAAATCTGACCTTCTGTGATCTTTCATTTCCAAGCAGTCCTTGAATTTCAGTTTGAATAGAAACATGAGAGGCTGGGGAGGAGGAGGAACCCATGTGGCCCTTGAAGGCACCTGGGGTCATTTCTAAGGAGGGTGATCCTGTGCCATGTCTTATTCTTAAGGACCTTCTCTGTGCCTCTACATCACCATCATCATTATTTTTAAGAACTCCTAGAGGAGATCAAGGCAAAGCATTTTTGGTTCTGATCTAACAGTTGGAAAACATGGTGTAAGCTCTACAAAGATACTTGTTTCCCAACTTCCAGGGCAGGGCCTCTAAAGGTTTACTGTGGATACATATCTCTTGAGGATCACGATGAAATGTACAACTGATTCCATATGTCTAAGTTCTGAGATTGTGCAAGTTTAAGGAACTCCCGTGGGATATTGATAGAGCTGGTTCACAGATTCTCCTTTGAGTAGCAAGGGTCTAGAGGATCATGGGTCTTCAGTCTATTGCAGCTGGTCTTGACCTTCAGACTTGCTTGTTATGCTTGTGCATGCATGCATGCATGCCCATGTATGTAAGAAAGAAGGTTTGGGTAATTCCCTGGGGGTCCAGTGGGTAAGACTGCCGGAGGCTCTGGTTCAACCCCTGATTGGGGACCTAACTCGCCACAAGATGTGTGGCACAGCAAAAAAAAAAAAAGAAGAGAGAGAGTATCTATATGTATGTATATTTGTGTATAAATGTGTGTATGTGCATGGAAATGTAGGTATACATGCTTTTATGTATGTGTGTGTGTGTGTGTGTGTGTGTGTGTGTGTGTGTGTGTTGTGGAAACAGAACAGGCAAAGGCTATTTATTCAGAGCTCGTTATAGCAAAGGAGTCAACCACCGTCATTCGCACTTGCGGCTGCTGCTAAGTCGCTTCAGTCGTGTCCGACTCTGTGCGACCCCAGAGACGGCAGCCCACCAGGCTCCCCGTCCCTGGGATTCTCCAGGCAAGAACACTGGAGTGGGTTGCCAGGTCCTTCTCCATCGCATGAAAGTGAAAAGGGAAAGTGAAGTCACTCGGTCGTGTCCGACTCCTAGCGACCCCATGGACTGTAGCCCACCAGGCTCCTCTGTCCATGGGATTTCCACCAGGCTCCTCCGTCCATGGGATTTTCCAGGCAAGAGTATCGGAGTGGGTTGCCATTGCCTTCTCCGCATTTGCCCTTGGTGAAGACTCAAAAGCAGGCAGAGGAGCGAGAAAGGTTTTTAGTGGAAAAAGGCTTCAGGTGTGCCCTGATTGGACACTGTTGTCCTGGGGGGGGGGGAGGTTGTTGTGGGGGACGGTTAACTAGAAGGGGCCTCCCATGTGATTGGTTAAGGGTGCATATTTGGCCTTCTGTGATTGGTCCGAAGTTAGAAAAGGAAGATTCTCCTATCTGGTCTTTCTCTCTGTCCCAAGGACTCAATGTAATGATGACTTATTTTTTTCCCTGTCTCATTCTTCCAGAGATATAGTAATGGCTTCAGGAGATATGACAAAGAGGAGAGATTTTTCAACTCACATGAAAAGAAGACATTTTCTGAAAATAGTTTAAAGTATGAAGAATCTATCCTGTGGACCAAGGGTGAGATCCTCGGGAAGGGAGCATATGGCACAGTAAGTGAAACAGGAAGCTTGCTGAAATAAAAAATCCCCACTCCTCTCGACTCCTCCCTCTTTCCTCATCTTCCTGTTTGCCCTCCCCACTCCATATACTCTTTTACTTAGAGATCTTTCAGTTGGAAGTAATAGGAAACCCAACCCAAACCAGCTTGAAGAAAAGAATGTCCACTGTTTTATGCAACTGAAGGGTCTGGAGTAGGTCTGACTCTGAGCACAGCTGGTTTCAGAAGTCAAACAATGTCATCAGAGTCTGGCGTCTCTGTCTCTCCCTTTGGCTCTCTTCTCAGGCTTCGTGGAGCGGGACAACGGCCATTGTATTTCTAGCCTCTCCTTCTCTGAGGGTCAAGTCCTGTGGGAAAGAGGTCTTTTTGTTCAACAATTCAAGCTATGTTACCCGAAGTTGGGAGAGCCATTGCCAAGAAGCAAAAACAAAAGATATTTCTTACATTTTGTGAATTGCATAAAGTACCATTTAATGTCCCAGCACTTTACTAAAAAAAAGTGGGATATATGTATATGCATAGCTGATTCACTTTGCTGTACACTTGAAACTAACACAAATACAGTCCAATAAAAATTATTACTCCAATTTTTTTTTTTAAAGCCCGAGCACTGTACATGGTATTGGGTTGACCAAAAAGTTTGTTTGGGTTTTTCAGTAAGATGGTATGGCAAAATCTGAACAAACTTTTTGGCCAATCCAATATTTGCACAGATTGCTAGAGACTGAACCTAAGCTATTACAATATGCATTCACTGTGCTGCCTATCCCAATCTTTGCTTCCCTGCAACTTTCAATTTGTTTAAGTATAATACTTCACATTTACATAGGGATGTATCATCTTAGAGAAAAACCAGGGTTTGGGAGGCATTTTGTAAACAAGTCATCGTTTATACTTAATAATAAGGTATTGGTTTGCTTCTAGGTATATTGTGGCCTTACTAGCCAAGGACAGCTAATAGCTGTAAAACAGGTGGCTTTGGATACCTCTGATAAATTAGCTACTGAAAAAGAATATCGGAAACTGCAGGAAGAAGTCGATTTGCTCAAAGCACTGAAACATGTCAACATTGTGGCCTATTTGGGGACATGCTTGGAGGAAAACATCGTAAGCATTTTCATGGAGTTTGTTCCTGGTGGCTCCATCTCTAGTATTATAAACCGTTTTGGGCCATTGCCTGAGATGGTATTCCGTAAATATACAAAACAAATTCTGCAAGGTGTTGCTTATCTCCATGAGAACTGTGTGGTGCATAGAGATATCAAAGGAAATAATGTTATGCTTATGCCAACTGGAATCATAAAGCTGATTGACTTTGGCTGTGCCAAGCGTTTGGCCTGGGCTGGCCTAAATGGCACCCACAGTGACATGCTCAAGTCCATGCATGGGACTCCATATTGGATGGCTCCAGAAGTCATCAACGAGTCTGGCTATGGACGGAAGTCAGACATCTGGAGCATTGGCTGCACTGTGTTTGAGATGGCCACCGGGAAGCCTCCACTGGCTTCCATGGACAGGCTGGCAGCCATGTTTTACATTGCCGCACACCGAGGGCTGATGCCTCCTTTACCAGATCGCTTCTCAGAAAATGCAGCAGACTTTGTGCGCGTATGCCTCACCAGGTAAGAAATTGAAAGCAAGAAAGGAGGATAAATCCCCAGAGATTCCAAGCAGTTGACATTTCCCCTGAGATTTATATCCATTTTTATCTCTGCTCAGGTTACAGAATCAAGTGGGGAGTGATTTTGCTCTGAAAAGAATCATGAGTAGCCACATTGGGTGATGTGTTCTGTGTTGTACCAGGGTGTGGGGGTAATGCTTCAAGTGGGAAATGTCTCAATTAAATGTCTTATCAGGTCCAGACAGTATGTTCTCAAATCAATGGGTGTGCAAGAATTGCTATTTACTTGCAAGATCTGTTTATTTACCAAAGAGACATCTTCCCAGGGACTAGTCATGGTGAAATGGCATCATCTGTGCTTTGCTTCTCTCCCCTTTTGGGGAAACAGTGTTCTCATTCCTTCCTAAAACTGGCTGTCAGGAAAGTATGTGAGAAATTAATTCATATCAAGGAAATGACATGAACTTATTAATCGATGATTGACAGATTTAATGTATTGTTCCCCCAGAAACACTTGCATTTAAAGTGAGAGGAGACATTTTAAGTCAAAGGAACAAATCTCTAGTTGAAGTATTTCAAGCATCAAGTGGGTAGTGTTTGGGGAAGCAGAAATGTCCCAGAAGGTCACCTGTTTTCTCCTGTCCTGAGGCTTCTTGGTATTTATGGAATAAAATTTTGGTTAAAATGTTAGCACTGTAAGGGAGCTGAGAGACTACCCACTTGGGTAGTTTTCAAACTTTTCTTAGCCAGGTACTCTCTGCTTACATGAAATCTTAATTCAAAGAATAAAGCAGAAAGGCAGAGAGATGGCTTTGGATAATGTGTGAATCTCTATGCGTGTATGGGTATGGTGGAGGAGAGCTAAAGAGAAGGGCAGGGGTTCTCAAGCCCATCTACCTACTCTTGATGTAGAACAGCATCGAGGAGGCTCAGCACTGAGCTGCATGTGCAGGATAAGGACGCCCTGATACCCACACACAATTTCTTGTCTTTCAATGAGATATGCTTTCTTATTCCTAGATGAAAAATTCCAGTGCCCCAGATTTCAGCAAATATATATGGCTACCTCCAGCTCCCTCCTGGAACGAGTTCATTTTGTCATTCTTAATGAATATGCAGAACCCAAAGATCTCTGTGTCTGCTGACGAATGTGTCTCTCTTAGCCCCTCTGTCTTCCTCTTCCAGCACCTGTATATCAATTAGCCTGACCTGGTTGATTTCAGGGAATCACAGAGGCCAGGATAGCACCACATACTCCAGGGTTGGGGTGGGGCACAGTTCTGGGCATCCCCAGATGCAGAGATGCCCTAGGTATCCCAGGATGGATTTGCAGGCAGAGCTGTGGGCACAGAGCTGCCCCTTCCTGTCTGCCAAAACACCTCACAAAAGGGACATAAATATGTTAGGAATATCATATGGACCAGTACTAGTTTGAGAAATTGGTCTTACCTCTTAAAACTACTGTGGTTACTTTCTTCTGAGCTGAACAATGATCTATTATTGATCCACAGAAACTGCTTGCTACTCTCATTTTTATTTTTCAAGTTCTCATTATACACACAAACAGCTTTAAAGAGAAAGGGTGGGTTTTTTTTTTTTTTGGCTTTCCTTTTAAACCATTGTTTCATGAACTAAGCAATACATAACTCATAATCAATTAACAGGGTTGTTGTGAAGGTTAAGTGAAACGGTGTGTGTAATTGCTTAATATAGCATGGAGTACATAATTAGGGCTCCACCATTAATAACCCATGGGAGAATGTTAATACACCTTACCTAATGAGTGTCATGCAAGCATATAATTATCTCCTGAAATTCTATGCCAAAGACCCTAAGGACTCTAGAATCTTGCCTTTGTATATGAAAATAACTCCTAGGAGGTATGGATATTCAAAAATAAAAGGGAAAGGCACTCAAAGATTCACAAGTAGAGATGATCAGGTTAAAAGCTAGGAACAATGACTGAGTATAATAAATGAATTTGGGGAAGCAGTCAGAAGTCAGAAGAATGGCTCAGGGTACTATGATGGGCAGGTTTCAGAAATTCTGGGGAGTCAGGCCAAGGAGTTTAACTTTGTTGCAATAGGCAGTGGAAAGCAGGGAGCTGCAAAGAATTTGGGGTAGAGGACGCCTGATTAGAAAGGTCTTTGGGGAGGAAGGTCAGATAGCAGATTCTGAAGAGGGACCTCGAATGGAGGCCATTCTGGAATTCAGAGCTTGGACTTCGATGGTAGTAGAAGCAGTGGGAGTGTATAGGGGATTCCAAGACATTTTAGAGGAAGGTGAATCAGGACTTAGTGATGGATGATGATAGGATCTCATGGTTTGAACCTGGGTAATGGAAGAAATAATAGAAAGTTGTGAATGAAGAAGAGTGGAGGAAGTTGAAGGAAACATTTGAAGCTATGCAATTGTTGCTCAGGAAAGCAGTCAACATTGGCAATGCATATTTGAAAATCAAAAGGTTTGGTAGCTATAATTATGAAAAAATTAGAGGGCTGAGGAAAATGTTTTTGAAAATTCTCATGGGAGATGATAACACAGTATGCATAGAATTAAATCTAGTATTGGACTGGAAGAAAGGGAGGGAGGGGAGTTGCCCCATGGGGAGAGAACAAAGAGAACAGTTTCTCTTAAGACCAAGCAGACATTGTTTCAGAAAGAAGGGGGATAGTTAATACTTCAAATGCTACAGAGATGACAAGGAGGCTGAGCTCACTAAATCTGGTAAGGAGTTTATGTTTGGTTTCACAGGGACTACTTTTTTTTTCTTTCAATTTTTTTGCAGCTCTGCGCAGCATGTGGGATCTTAGTTCCCTGACCAGGGATCAAACTAGTACCCCCTGCACTGGAAGCACAGAGTCTTCACGACTGGACTGTCAGGAAAGTCCTTCCTGGTCAGGATTAATTTTAAAAGGACAATTTGTAGAGAGATAAGTAGGCCAAATAGTAAAGATTTAGGATAGTGAATATTGAAAACAAGTTATTGGACTTGCCCAACTGAGAGAAATTTGGTAGGAATAACAGAAATAGGATGGCAGCTAGAAATGATGGTCATTTAAGGACTTTTTGGAGAGATTTCTGCATATTTTGAAAGGCTGGAGAAAGAGCCTCTGGAAGGGAAGAGTTTTTTATTTTAGGATGATTCATGATCACTTTCTTTTAAAAGTACTTCACTTTTCGCCTGGGCTGTTCTTTGTGGTCATTTGCTTCCAAAATGATCAAGATAGCCAATTTAACCAAAAGGATGCCCAAGGAATAATTTACTGCAGAAAACTATTGACTGGTTCATTAGTTCATTGACCAGTTCAGTGTCAAAAGCGCTTTCTTTATTAAATTTGTTTTTAATTGAAGGTTAATTGCTTTACAGTATTGCATTGTTTTCTACCAAACATCAACATGGATCAGCCATAGGTTTAACTGTGTCCCCTTCCACTTGAACATACCTCCCCGTTTTGATTTCTTGAGGCAAGAGAAAAAATCTCAAGCCATGTGTGCTAAGTTGCTTCAGTTGTGTCCGACTCTTTGCGACCTTATAAACTGTAGTCCATCAGGCTCCTTTGTCCATGGGATTCTCTGGGCAAGAATATTGGAGTGGGTTGTCATTTCCTTCTACAGTGGATCTTTCCAGCCCAGCGTTCAAACCTGTGTCTCTTACGTCGCCTACATAGGCAGGCGGGTTCTTTACCACTTATGCCACCTGGTAATTAAGAAACTGTCTCCCTTTATGCTCACCCAAGAGTACCCCAAATGGGATTATTTAATCACCAAAGCATAAAAGGTGATTTGGTGATCTATTTCTAAAAGGCTTTTCAATCCTGGATTCCTCTAAATTTAAAAAATAAATTTCATGCTAACTAAAAGTGCACTTAACTGTACAACTTAAAGTGCACTAAACTGTACATCTAAAAGTGTATTTTACTGTGTATAAATGATACCCCAAACAAATTGAACAAAAGTACTATGGAAACTGATTTTGAATCAGGTACTAATTTTCTAATCACTATGTGGCACTTTAAAAGCTGTGTATACATTAAAAAAAAAATTGTCCCAACGAGTTAGGTGTTGTTATTCCCGTGTTACTGAGAGAAGAGTTGGAGTCCCTGGCTTAAGCTCACTCAGCCAAAATCTGGAGTCTGGACTCAACCCAAGTCTGTCTAACAGGCAGAGGTTGTACTTCCACTGTTACAGTAGGTATTTTGAGTCAAGTAGATGTAGTTGGCAGGCACGTTGCTGGGTGCTTATTCTAATGTGTTTTTGCCTTCTTAGGGACCAGCATGAGCGACCCTCTGCTGTTCAGCTCCTGAAGCACTCCTTCTTGAAGAGAAGTCACTGAACAGACATCAGGACTTTCCAGCTCCACTACAGATACTTTGTTAATGTTTCATTGTGGAAATGATGGTTTAGGGACCCTTGTTTTCCTACTGGAAAGTCAATCTAAGCCAATTTAACCAGATCCTGCAATGTCACTAACTGAAATGTTTTAGTTACATGTCAGCCTTCTCTAGCTTCAGGCGCAATTGCCCATGTATATGAGCAAATCGTCTTAAACAGTAAGAAGAGAAAAATTCCAGTGTTTAGTTTTATCCAGGAATTACAGTTTCTCTTGCTTTATATGCTATTTCTTTTTATTTTTTGGCCTGTTAATTTTTAATGTCATTAGTTCAAAATAAATTGTATGAAAAAGTAAATGTATTTTCTTGCTTGGTGGACAAAAGCACTTATTTAATTCTTACAAAGGAGAGTGGAGGAAGGTGAGAAGGTAAAGGAGGAGAAAGGCACTAGATTCAGTTTACGTAGGCAGCAATCTTAACACTGGAGATTACAGGGGCTTCAACGTTAACAGGAAGAGCTAAGGGTCTTGGCCTTTCATTACCAGAGGGTCCCCTAACTCCTCGTAAGTTCCCACTTACAAAAAGCTGGGCTGTACAAGGTGGGCTCCATAACCCTCATGCTGCCTTCCCTGTGCTTTGTACTATGATTTGAGGTCTTCACTTGTTTACAGAGTGAATATAATCATTACTGCATTGAGAACAAGCTAAACATAAGCCAGCTGGTGGGATAAAAGCTCATTGATCTGATAAGGAGAGAGTGGGTCAGCATAAAAACTTATCTAGGACATTTTGCTCACGTCACCTGGAGGAAGGACATCCCTGCTAAGGTCACTCTTCTTTCATTTCCAGGACACTGAAAAACCTTGCAAAAGTGAATGGGGACAAGTTGTCAAAATTATTACAAAGAATTAAGTTGGTGGAGTTTTTGATAAGGTTTCTGTTGCTGTGACTCCATTCATCTACTATATTTCATTGACACCTATTGGTATCTACAGACATTTACTAGCTGCTATCATTTGAAGATGGCATAACAAAGCTAATTTGAGGGGAATTCTAATTTTCGCCAGTTGTGTAGCTTTGTCAAAATCAAGTTGCTTCTTGAAAAATTTTTGAAATACGTGAAACACAGTCCAGCTGAGGTAAGAGTTTACTTTGGCCAACATGTTTAGAAGGTTCTTTGAGGTATATCTTCCTTCTCTCTCTCTGGTTTGTAGGATTCTTCCCTCACATTTGATAAAAATTGAAGGGCTATTTTGCTTATTTTACTTGTGTACCAATACCATCTTAAGTGGTGGTGGTAGTGGTGGTTTAGTCACTAAGTTGTGTCCGACTCTTGTGACCCCATGGACTATATACCCTGCCAGGCTCCTCTGTCCATAGGATTCTCCAGGCAAGAATACTGGAGTGGATTGCCATTTCTTTCTCTAGGGGATCTTCCTGACCCAGGAACTGAACCCAGGTCTCTTGTATGGCAGGCAGATTCTTTACCAACTGAGCTACAAGGGTAAGCCATCTTACACATGGTTTTCTAATCTTAGTATGGGTTTCAGCATTCTTTAAAGTCTTGAGTGATTATATCTGACTTTGGAACAATTAACTATAAAAACCCTATGAAGAAGGGGCAGGAACTAAGAAATATTTATACTATGTATACAGATCACAGTAATGGACACCCAAAGTTGGTGTTAATAAACCTACCCCTCTTCCTATACAGGAAAACACTGAACACTAATTTAACAGAACCTTCAAAACTTGTACGTTTTTAATAAGCAAGTCTTGGTTCTAAGAGCTTTCTGTTTTTATTGTTTAATGTTGAAATTATGCTTATATCACTGCCCAGGTTTTTACTCCCTTTATATCTTCCTTTAGGAGGTAGAGGTCCTGAAAGACAGGTTTTTCAGAAAGGTGAAGGCTGGGCGGGCAAGCATTCATTGATTGAGCTTAGTGAAAGGCACATCATAGTGAAAGGCACATCATTTAATTCTGGCTGTCTGGGTTGGTGGTAGTCTGATTTTATTAACAGACAGTAGGGCTTAGAAGTACGTAACTTTCTCAAGGTCATCCAACTGGTGAGTTGAGGCTGCTACCCAGATCTGACCTTAGTCTTTTCCCTGCTGCCTCCCAGATTTGTAGTTTATAAATAAAATCAGTTGTATTATTTTTACTTGAAGAAAACTCCAGAGATGCTGATAAATTCACCAGTACAATGATTCTGATGACTTAATTGGTCTCAAAAGCTCCTCAGTTTTCATTTAGCAACGCTGCATTTCCTTCTATGCCTATATTCCCTTCTGACCAGGCAGGCACAACACTCATTTTCAAGAACATTCAAAAGTGAATTTCATTACATACTGAGTGGGTCTGAAGCTCAACCAAAGGAAATTTAACTTCCCAAGTAAAATCCTAAACATAGTTTCAATTCTAGAACCTCCTTAACTTTACCCTATTTTAGCCCTTATGCTGTGGACGTTTTTCAATGGCTGAATTAGGAGTTGCTACTGTGGAAAAGCCAGAGCTCTGTAGTATGGGGTTGGGGGACGTGCAGGATTCTACTTCATCCACACTCTCCTGCTTGACCATGATAACAGTCCTGGGCCTTTAGTGTACTACGTATCTCCAATATAAAATGCCACTTAATCTGCTCAAAGACCATGAAAAGCCTCCATTATGTATCAAGCCATCTTTTATTCCTTGTACCTGCTGTACTTCCAAGTATTCAGCTGAAGGCAGCGATGTAACTAAAGCAATTTACATTTTAAAAAAGCTTTCCAGGTGACTCAACTTGAAAATACTCTGTGTAGGCAGTCTGCATCTTCACTGATCGTTAACAAGGAGAGTTTTGTGTATGGCACCGCACTGTGAAAAGCTGAACTACACAGCCCTGAGGACGAGCTGTAGCACTCATATTGTTGACTCTTTAAACTTGTAAAAATCCACAGCTGACTTCGTCTCTAAAGCAACTGTTCCTATAGATTATAACTTGAAAGACTAAAGAAAACTGATCTTGGGTATATGCCTGGACACTAGGTTAAGGTCTCAATAAGCCTGTTAACTTCATGGCAGTACGATTAAAAATCCTCATTTAGTGAAGCTCTACAATGCTTTGGGAGGTGGTGTTGTGGGGGAGGTAGGTCATATACCAGACCTAAAACAAAAACGAACAGTTTTCTCCATTATACTAAAAACAGCTGGGGGGAAAAATGAAAACAATTGAGTAGGGTGAATTGCTAAATGAGATTACTAACTTTGGTCAAGGGAAATTATTGACTTTATGCTCCTAAATAAAACTCATGTATTATAGTCTTAAAAAAAAAAAACACCCTAGTTCTTACTGGCTCCTTACTCCTTGTGACTCAACTGGTAAAGAATCCGCCTGCAATGTGGGAGACCTGGGTTTGATCCCTGGGTTGGGAAGATCCCCTGGAGAAGGGCAAGGCTACAGACTCCAGTATTCTGGCCTGGAGAAATTCCATGGGCTGTATAGTCCATGGGGTAGCAGAGTCAGACACCACTAAACGACTTTCACTCCTTACTGGTGTTATCAACATGAAATAAAGACAAATCTAATGTGATTTCAAGACATTTATTTTATATTTAGGCTTAAAATGCCTGTTAGAGAAAGTAAAATTTCTATCCTAGTTCTCTTTTATGAGAGCCATTGCAGGCTTCCAATTTCTTTCAAGTATTAAGTGCAGGAAAACCGGTGTGGAAGGGAAAGGAGTTGCAAAGAACAGCAATGTTAAAGCAGTTTATGATTAAATTTCACACGAATAATTCCCCATACAGATAACTGCAATTACTGTCTTTTTTGTGGAGGTGATGCAAGAGGGTACACAAGAAAATATCAAAGTACGAGTCTGAATGAACTGAAATTCTCTAAACAGCAGGCCTGCAGTGTCTAACACAGTTTACTGCACCCGGCTTGGCCTTTACCACTTTCCTGAATTAGCTACAACCTGCTTCTTTTAGGATGCTCTTCAACACCATCCATTCAATCCAGCTTTCACTCATCAACCAAGCCTTAAGCCTCACAATGCAATGAATAGGTACTATTACTGACATTTTGTAGATTAGGAAATCAAGGCACAAAGTCATTTATTCAGACATCAGCAACTAAGTGATGGAGCTGAGACTGGAATACGGACAATCTGATCTTTGTGGCCACATTCCTTGATGATACACGAAGTCACTCAACTAAAGAGTAACTTTTATATTACAGACCTCATTTCCCACATCTCCCAGGAGGTTATTTGATTCATATTAACAAGACATGTTAGAGCCTTGGATTTATGTTGTCAATAAACAAACTTTATTAATAATTCCTTGTAATAGATATTGAGATGAAATTCAATGTCTAATTGAATTCATGCCATATACACAAACTCTTGTTTTAGATATTCTACTGGCAAACATCCTGTTCAATAGTTCTTGGGGGTTCTGAGTACATTCACAAAATGAAATCCCAATTATTGCTGCCAACAAATGAGCACGTAAGTTTTTCAAACTAGGTGGGTGAAACTACTTGAAAAACACAACTTAAAAAAAAAAAAGAATGTACTCATTAACAATAGGCAAATGAAGTTAAATCAACTACTAAACAGGTTTTAAGTGAGGTTTCTCCCCCAAACTTGGAAACAAAGGAAATCAGCCCTCAGAATCTACTTTTTGCGATTAACGGATCACAAAGAACAGGGTAAGTCATTTTTGAGAGACTGGAATTACTCCTAGCCACACAACCTTCCAACATATCTTGCTTATTTAGCAAGCTACCTTAAGAAACTTTAAGCAGAACATATACTGGTAAATGAACAGAAGAGGAGTCACAGAAGCAAAAGGTGGCTGTGCCCAAATTAACATTGCAGAATAAAAAATGGATGCATAGTATCAGACCTAAAATGCTTGGAACACAGATGTTTCAGAGGCAAACTTCTCTTACCAAGACAAACTTCTGACTATTTTGCTTACATTTGTCAGCTTACAGGAAAAAACTTCCAGGTTATTAATATAGTTGTAAACCCTCAGATTAATGCATTGGTAGTGTAATCTGACACCTGAGAAGGATGGGGGCAGAATGTGCTGCTTCTCCAATCCAGAAACTCCTAAGTCAGCCTATCATAAACAAACTGGTCCATAAATAAGCGTTTGTCACCAGGTTTTTCTCACTTGTGGGACTTACTCAATTTTTAATCTGGATAAATATGGTTAGGAAATCCTACTGCCTTCCAAGAAAGCAGACTGCTGAATCAATAATTCTTTGTAACTAAAGCTCTGATTTTTCTCAGCAAAGATCTTAAAAATCACCTAGCTATTTAAGCACAGTAATAGGTCACAAAAAATTGCTTTTCTGATTAGATAAAACTTGGGAATGGTGAAATATCTTGAGAGTAGAACTCTTCCCTTAGAGACATTACCATGTTTTTAAAAACTTATTTTCATAGTAAATGTAAAACCCTAAAAAAATCTAACCAACCAAGGGTACTACTTAAAAGAGTATGTAATAGTCATGCATATATAAGCAGTGGTCTATTAGTTAAGATTAACCTTAAGATTGATTAGTTAAGGAATAAAAATAAGTAATTTAAGTTCTCAAATATAACCAAAAATATGTGCTTAAAATGCTTTTAAGGCAAGACATTAGGTAACTAACAAAAACATTTCAAATTTGATTACCTGAAATTGACCTTAACTAGTCATTTCTTTAAAGACAGACAGGCCAGGAAAGTATCATATCCTACATAATTATAATCTGTTTGCACAAAGTAATGTAAGCACCCCTTATGACATATTGCATGAAACCATTTATCATGGCAGAAATTTTCTTTGACTCTTAAGAACTCTTAACAAGAATGAATCTGCATTATACAGAGATGAAGATGCACTTGTACTGTTTTCAAAGATAAACCTTGGGGTGACTACATGACTTTTCAGTATTTAAATACCTGCAACAAAAAATGAACCTCAGCGTTAATTAAGAAAAAAAAAAGGAACTAGGACATTTTGCAAGGTCTTACCACTAAAAGATGCTACCACCAGTTTTCTGGGACAATGTTTGCCTCTGAGAATGTTTCTGTGAAAAAAACCACTCTTCTGCTTTGGTTCTGAAAACAGTGTATTTTAAAACAGCTAAGGCAAATATTTAGGGGGCACAGCTCAATATCGAAAAATTAGTTCAAAGAGGTAGAAGTAAAGCCTTTCTATGTAATGTGCTTCTGCATAAAGGTAACAAATCAATGATCTCTGATCTAAGGAAAACACAACTGCAAAATGAATCACTCTTTTATAGGATGTTTAAAGATAACGGTTTTTAATAGTTCAAATATTTTTAAAAATCTCATCAAAAATGTATCACCTTAACAGTACTTTGCACATGTGGAATTTCATACCTAAATTTGATACTATTTTGGTTTATTTATGGCTACTTACATGAAGACTCAGTAATAATGTCCATTCATTGGAGTCTTTTTCTTTGGTTGAGCCTACTGGGACCAAGCTGATGAACTATTTTATGCAAACGAGATGGTCAAATTCATGGCAATATGAATTATAAGGGTTCTCATTTAACGGAAAAGAAACTTAAAAGAGTTTCCATATTTTATCCCCACTGTGGTTTCAGAAGCTAATATTCTGTTCAGAGGTTAAAGAGTTTGAATAGCTCACACAACCCTGTAAAAATTACAACTGGCTGCCCTTTAATAAATAAAGTCATTGTAAAGAATTACATTTACAGAGTGAAAAGTGAATACATAGCATTTCAAATTCAATTTTGGAAGTAACTAATAAGTACTTCCCCATAACAATATACACTAGCTACCTTTTTAACTGTCCATCATTAGCACCAAAAGATTCAACAAAATTACCTTTATTCTCACATCTCAAAACAACTCTGCAAATTCTTAGTGAAGTTTAAGTATAGTCACAGACCTTAAATATTCACATTGTTTTCTATGTCATACTGAAAATAAGTTCACTACTTTTCTGGATATTCTTTACAAAATCTTATTAAAATTCCTGGTATTATCATCCCCATTATACAGTAGCACAACCACCCAGTATCATTTCACATGATAGCTCCTTAGAGGTTTCACATCTAAATTACCAAGAACAAAAAAACCCTTCCCTCCCTCATCTTGCACTCCTCTTAATTCTATACTAGTCCTTGGATTATGTACCACTGTAAAAGTATAACTGTATCAAAATTACCATGTTTATGGATACAATAATATGCCATACAGAGCAACAAAGTTACATGTAATGACAAAGATTACTAAAGTTATGCAAGACAAGAACAAAGTTAGGACATGCTAGCTAGGCAAAGTCCCTAGAAAGAGACTCCTAGTATCCTAAATTCAAATAACATTGACAAAATAATGAATAATTATCTTAAAAAAAATTATAAAGCTACCGGCAAATCAGGTAATTGCTAAATAAAAGTAGAGCAAGAGATTAAACTCTAATATTTACAACTGCAACATACTTGAGTAAAATTACAATTGTGCACATATCAGTGGCTTTGTAACAAAAATAATTCATATACATAGAGGAAAAAATTAAGACAGTTTTCAGTTCAACAGAAGTTGAATTCAACCCATCTCAAAGATACTCAACAGCTCAAAGATTTACCACAGAATTGAAGATTAGCTGATAAACCAGAGCCATGTTACTGGCATTTAAGACAAATTTTAAACAAGTTAAAGTCTATCATTTGCTCAGAAGTCAGAAGACTGTGCAACCTTGACCTCAACAGGAATATGATGAAATGTGCAAACAAATGGAAAACCTCCACTAGCTGTTTTATCTGGAGGCTTACCTTTTTTTTCTTTCCCTCAGAGAGCTTCCTGTTAACAACCGTAAGATATAAATACAGGTACAATGCACAGTCAGTGACCTTTTTTGTTTATTTATTGTTAGAATATAAAACAACTGAGAGAGCAATAGGTTTAATTTCATTTTTATAAGGAAGACTGCATTTACCTGAAAAAGAAATATGGCATCACACACAAACACGCTTCAAGGGAGGGGTATGTTTAAGAACATGGTGTCATTCTGAATGCCAAAGGAAAAGCGATTCTCTTTACGGTTAAAATATGTAGTGTTAAAGTTCTTTATTTAAGAAAAAAACTTACTAATTTTGCACTAATGTAAGTTTTTGTGAATTTAGTCTTCAAATCACAGTAATCTACATAGCCATTATTAACACCTCTGTGTTTATAGTACTGCAACAAGCCAACAAACACTTAAATGCACTTCACATCAAGAGTATGTAAACTTTATTTTTTCCTCTTCAAGCCTTCAGAAAATCAGGGGCTCTTTCAGCAGCCAGTCTGGTCAGAACCTCTGAAGGCAGAATCAGTGCCTCATGGAATAAACAACCATCTGTGGCACTGCATACCCATCCGGTAGTGAAGTGTCCCCCTTCAGTGGCTTCCAGTAAGGCCTAGAGTTTAAGGTTAACATGAAAAAGTGCCACCTTTGTTTTAGATTAGTGATGGACTCTGACAAGATAAAATAAAGTTATTCTGTATATTGTTATACTTACAAGCAGCTCCAATCCTGAGTATTTATGGTAATATCTAAACATACAAAAATGTATGTACATTTTTCTCCACTTTCTTGTAAACAGTTGTCAGTATACTGTTTTATCCCTTTATCAGTGAAACATGCAAATCATACATACAAGTATAAATACACAAAAGAAAACAATTTACACTCATTCAAAAGCCAAGCAACAACAAAAAGTAGCTACAGTATTCAAATTATAAATAAACGAATGCTTGAGGCATCTTATATTCCTAGAAGCAGCCAGCCATTCACCCTAATGTTCTTAGCTGCAATTGTAGAAATACTGAGTTTTGCACCTTCCATGCTTTTACAGTATTTATAACACTATCATATGTGGAGATAAAGACTTGTTTACTATAATCTCTTCTTTTCAGAATGAAGAATAAAGCAGCACTTACAAATATTGAAGCAGTGGTAGTAACAGCAGGTGTTACCACTGCTAGATCAGGAGGAAGTTTTCCATTCTAACAATTTTTAAATTAAAAAAGTAAAGGAAAAATTGACCTAAAGAAATGATTACATGTTCATTCCTTGGGCACTTAACAGCGAGTCCAGCATGTCGAATGTGTCTTTGTAGTCCATATGCTGGCTGTGTGTACTGTACTCGTGATTGACATCAGGACCGTTGGTCTCCACTGGCTTCTTGTCCAGTTTCACGAGGGTGCTGAGATGTCCGTAGCCCACCTGGTATGTGACAGGGGGAGGAGGGGGTAAGGGATGGTTAAAAACAGAGTTGTGAGAGGATATATACTGCTTAACAGAGGAGGAAGAACTAGATGAACTACCTGAACTTTTGGAACTTTTGCTCATTTTGGAGTGATGGTTGTGAGATGCATCATTGATATGCAGCTTCTTCCTTGAAGAGCTGGAACTAGAGGAAATGCCATCACTGCTCAGGCCAACAGGACTCCTCAGAACAGTGGGTGGTATTCCGTCAGCACTGTGTTTACTGCCACCACTGCTGCTGCCACTGTATGAGTGGGGATGCTTGTGACTGCTGGGGTGGTGGCGGTTGGAAGGGTGCTCCTTGTGCTTCTCCTTATGGTCCCTGCTAATATGTGGGCTTGAATGCTTGCTCTTCCCACTGCCTTCATCAGAAGAGCTGTGTCTTTCTGAGGAAGAAACTTTTATTTTCATTTTCAGTTCTTCTTTACTGACACTTTTATCAGTGGGTGGTATCGGAATCCGTAATTTCAGTGATCCACTCTTTTCCTTCTTATCTGCCATGTATTTTTCAGGTTTTTCAGCATTTGTAATAGGAATTTTCATTTTAATGGGAGAAGTCACAGAACTGCTGCTGGCTGCCTGAGACTGTACATGTTTGTGTTGCTGTTCTACCTGGGCAGCTATATAATGATCCCTTGCATCCAGATCAAGGCTTTCTAGCTTACGTTTTTCTCTGTATTTATCTAAAGACATTTTCTGAGGAATTACTCCAGGAGTAGCAGAAATTGGCCCATGGTGTTTACTGCTCCCTGCTTTATGAGTATAATCTTGCTTAACAGAAGAATGATCAGAAATTTTGTCAGGTCTGTGATGTAATCCTGAATGCAATGATACAGAAGGTCCCTGTTTGAAGTTGATGTTGTACTGGCTACCAGACAAAGATGTTTCCTGTTTCTGCGAATATATCTGTTCTGTCCTTGCCGACTCTTGATGCTGAGGCCATTCTTGGTGTGATGACAAACCATATGAGGTACTTGGCATTCCTGTTGCTAGCATTGACAAATTATCAGATGCATGGCTGTCTTGAACAGAAATATTTCCTGAATTTAGAGGTACTGGTGCAGGGAAAGCTGATGTAGATGGTTTCTGAAAACTTGGTTTGGTAGGCACACCAGTAACACTATCTACTAACATGGAATTCTGGACCAAAGATGAACCCAGAAGAGGCGTTTCTGATACTTGTCCATCTACTTTTGGTTTCCCAGCTGCCTGGTTAGCCTATTTAAATAAAACACAGAAGAAACAATGACAGCAAAGGAATTTAATAGAAATTTGTTTGCTTATAAAAATTCTATATTAAATATATGAAAATAAAATCACCTGGGGTTGGACTTTGTTGCCAGTAAACAAACATCTTATTTAGAGGCATAAAATAAGACTATGTATAGTGAAAGCATTGGCTTTAAATTAGATACTGAATAAATTCCAGCCCAGCATCTGCGAGAGGAATTTAACTTGTCTAGCTTTAATTCCCCTTTTTGTAAAGTGAGGATACTATTTCCACAGTAATCACTATAAGAATAAGAAATCCATAAAGTATTTATAGCAAAGTCTACTGGACACAGTAGTTGGATAAATTATGAGTGCATGTAGCTTATGATACACTGTAATTACTTCAAATATTAGAAATAAGAATATTTAACCATAAAAATTCAAATTATTAGCAAACTGATGTTCTAACAAACCCTGTCAATTCTCTTACCCTCCAGTATCGAATCTTCTTCAACCTACTAGGCGTTTTCTCCAATATTTGTAGAAACTCATGTGTTAGCTCTAAAAATAAAATTTAAATTTAAAACTTAGAAGGTGCCTTTAGATTTAGAATTCTCTCAAGTGGGCAATATTAAAAAGAAAGCACAAGAGTTCATCTACTTCACGATCACCTTCCTAATTCAACCATCAGCACATACAGAAGTACACACAGCTCTGAACTGGTATTTTCAAAGATGAATCTTAAAAAAAAATTTTTTATTAAAAAAAAAAGAGAAAAAAACCAAACCAACAAAAAGCAAAAACAATCAAACAAAACCCCCTCCTCCCACATCTCCCTGATTTTAAATGCTTACTTATAATCTCTGAAAAATTTAGTTGCATTTAAAAAATTCCTCCCAAACAGAAAACTGCTATTAGGCAAACATCAGTAATAAGTGTGGTAGGCAAAGTTCATCAGTAGATTCTTTACAATCAGTGCCCAAAAGTTTAAGGAAAAACCAGAATATCTGTATAATCCCAAAATGCCTTCCGCAAGATATTAATTACAAAGAGAATATTAGTAACTTTACAACCCTAACCAAGTGATCATGACTATCATTACCAGCAATAAAACACATCAATATGATACAGCTTGATAAAATGCACTGAGTAGGGCATAACTCATTTCTGTGGTATTCTTGCCTAAAATGCAAAACCTCAATTTAACAAAGGGAAAACATCACACAAACTCTAATTGAAGAACATTTTATAAAATAACTGACCATTATTCTTCAAAGTGTCAAGTACATGAAAGAAAAGATTGAAATATTATCACAGATTGGAAGAGATTAACGAGGGCATGGCAACTAAATGCAACACGGGATCTTAGATGTTATTATTATGTAAGATGCCAATATTAGAGAAACTGGGTACAGGGTATAACAGCACAGAATCTGTACTATTTCAGTTTCTTTAAAACCTTTTCAAAGTTAAATGAAAACATTTCCTTATCTATACTTGTAACTTCCTAGCAATCAACACATTATTAACATTTCAGTAAACCATCCTGGTCACATTTCTACAATTTTTCTTCTTATATTTAGGATTACAATGAAATAAGAGATGGTTCACTTTTTCAAAGTGGTATGATTAAGATGAATGATAGTTTTCAATTCCACAGAAAAATGATGTTATTGATAAAGTTACTGGCCACTCTTGACACAAGTATTAATAATATCAAATGAGAATGTCATGTAATATTATTAATACCAATTTAGTATAAAGAGACTGATAGAAATTTGGCACAATTATGTGCTCACAATCTGTGACAAGTAGTTCCTGTTAAAGTCTCAGGAGCTTTTTGATTCAGTTTAGATGAAAAAAAGATCTAATGCCTATACTACTACTTCTTCATTTGGGAAAAAAAAAAAAGACCACTTTTCTACTTGGACACATTAGTAAATCTAGCAAATACATAATGCTCCTGCGTCCAAAATTAACAATAAATCGTTTTGATTCAGTTTCAAAAAAATTCTAATTATAAAAAGCAAATGAGTGTTTGTTATTGATCAATAACCCCCCTTCCCCAACCCTCTTATAGGTAGGCCAAATACAATAATGTTGTTCTGGAGACAATCATTAAATGTAAAATTCAGATACTCTTAACAGCTGAAATTTTGTTACTTTTTAATGTAATCAAAATAGAGAAAAGCCTGCCACATTATATGTTGAAATTTTCAATGTGTTAAGTATTCAAGATTTCTATTCAATGTTCAGATGAATATGAACTTGAGCTTTTTCAGGATAGAAGCAAAGAGATATTTAGGTGGCTTTGTTGTGTCGAAAGACTTTACCTACAATTTAAGAGCAGGATAAAAGGCAGATTACTTGCTTTCTGTAAACTTTATTTTAGTGCCATGTATAAAAATTATTTTTATTAAGTTTTTATCTTATCTATTTATATCTTATCATCTCTATTATATAGTATCAATAGATAAGACAACTATTTTATCTTATCTGTTGCCTGCTAAAATAAGAGGGTGGCACAGATAATTTCAAGTCATAAATGGGAAAATAAAAATCCCCATTAGTTTTTAGAAGATGTTATATTTCAACTCACTGAAGATTTCCTACTACTGTGAATAACCTTTAAACTATAGTGAGCCAAAAATGACCTGTATCCTGTTTTTGTAGATAGTTTTCCTAGAACACAGCTATACACTTACAGTTGCCTGTGGCTGCTTTTGAGCTCTGGGGGCAGAGCTGTCTAGTTGCACAGACAGTAGAGCCCACAAACCCTAAAATAGTTACTATCTGGCCCTTCACAGAAAAGTGTGCAGACCCTTTAAGAAGCATCTGAGATATTAATGGAAAACCACATTCCAATGCCTTAGGGGTCTCTCACTTTTACGTAACAGATGTGCTCTAAATTTAGTTTTCTCATCAGTTTAAATTTTGTAAAGGAAGCTAGGGAAAGCACACAAAAAGAAGCTGAAAACCTAACATACCAGTTCAGATTTAAGAAGTGTTATCTATTTCCTTTCTGAAATCTAGAGTTCCTGGTTAAAATGTCTTAATCTGCAAGAATATTCTACCTCTGGTCTGCCAGAAAAATTTCCTATCAGGAGACCCTCAAATGCCAGATTCATAATTTATAGAACTTATACTCCCAATTTTTCCTTGTCAACTCATACTTATTAATGCACGGCAACAATGACACACTTTATCCCCAGTAGAACAACAAGACAAGGAATATTACCACAAAAATACCATTAGCTTACTGCTTCACACCTTCTACAGTAAGTTAGTACATGACTTTGTGTTTACACATTTGAAAACCAACAAAATTAGTACACTTTAAAATTATGTATGCTTGTATTATCAACCTGCAGCATTATATTAAATCATATTTCTTTGAAAAGTCATGAAAGGGCTTTAGATATTGAGTAGTAGTTAATAATATGTTAATTTATTCTCATCCTATTCATGTAATCATGTAATTGTACTTTTACATTCTATTGCCAAATTGTTAAAATGGAACTATGTTTTTAGAGATTTTTTTATCTTTTCAAAAGAGGAAATACCAGTAGATGAAATGATACCTGGGACTGGCATCAAGTAACTAATGGGGTGAAGGAGGATACTGGACTGGCCAGGACTGTTCAACTGACCATGAATATAGGAACTCAGTATTTTTTAAAATCTATACAGAAGTAGACAGAATGTTAAATCAAGGACAAAAAGTAAGAAAATATTCTGTTGTAACAAAAAGAGTTTCTCTACTTACCATCTAGTAATTCCAGAGTAACTGTAGGATCCACATATTCCCACCAATGTTTTCCATCAGTTGACACAGGAATCTCCCAATTGGACCATTTGCAAGCCAAATGAATGCATACACATGCTATCACTGTTGGTTTATACTGAAGACAGAAGGTTGTAAGATGCAGACTGTTGTAGAGCAGATTTGGAACGAAGAGTCATAGAAATTCAAATATGTAAAACAAAGAAAAACATTTACCAATAAGATTAGAGGAAAAACAAAATTATGTAAGTTTTCTTTTTAAGTCTAGAGTACAAAACTTTATTTTATAAAATTAAAAGCTAACAAGAATTATGACACTTTTTATGACTATGGTCACAAAAACTCAAACACTAAAAACCCATATAGATTATCAAAGTTTTCATACTCTTACTCCCCAGAATATATTATTAATACTACTGATACTAATACATTAGTATTTCTAAATTTTGTTTTTACATCTAAATTACAACTATTTTTACTTCTCTATGCAAGCAGAGGAAGACAGTACATTTCCAGTAATTACTATATATAAGTAAAATGACTTAAAACTTTTTTGGGTGGTATTTTTGTTTCTTTTGTAATGTCATGGTAGAATAAACAAAAAGCAGAACACTGTACAACGGACAAAGTAATTTCAACATCACATTATAATCAGGGATTCTACCATTTCATGTGGCTTAACATTCATTCATTCTGAAGTAACTCATATATTTAACACTTATTTAGGTAAAACTATCTTCTTCTCAGCAAAGCCACAGAGAAAACTTACCTTTCGCAGAATAGCTTCAAGGCCCAATGCTGCTAAATTTACAAAAAAACTCTCTCCTTCCATGACATGCCAAAAGCTGGGCTTGCAACATGTCACAGCTAGCCTTTTCTAACCCAAATTTTAAATTTAAGTGGTTTTGCCTTGTTGTTCAGTATTTCTAGGGACAGAGGTTAAATCCCAACAATATATACCTAAGAAAATATACTGGCTTTTTTGGCAATTCAAAGTTTTAAACAAAACATAACAGTGTCACAAGAAATTAAGGACCACATAAAGCTGGTTTGGTCCACTCCTCCCCAATGACTCATTTAAAAAAACAAATTTAAATCATTATTATAATCAATCCAGAACAAAGTTAGATATTAGATATGAAAGGCTTTTAAAAACTATTTTTCCAGTTCAATTTCAGAATTGATGAAAATGTCTACCGGTCAAGCACAAACCCATACTGTTCTTTAAATGAACCAAAGAGAAAGTACTGTAAGTTTTTTTAAGTAAAAATTACACTTATGCAAATCAAGGCACTGATAGGATGTGACTACTACTAATCTACTACTGGTGGGTATTATCTGGAAAAAAAAACCCAAGTTATATAAATTTTATTTATTAAAAAACTTTAATGATTAAAGTTAAGATAGGATCAATGTGAAATTTTAAAAAATTGTCATTTAACTATAATTGTAAACTAGAAATAGCTTTATACTTACCAAGTTGCTCGAATTTCTACGTTAAGTTTAGCTCTTTGTAATCTTTAGCTGCTATTCAGGCTACCAATTTTAGACTTATGCACTCACAAATCGAGAATATGTCACCAGAAAGCACCACTACACTTCACATTGTGCATTTAACCCCTCTGTGCCAAAAGTCCCTTGTACAATACACCGCAAAGCAGACAGGAAGGTACCACCACAGTAGATGGTCCAGTCTCCTGCTGCAACAAGGGTGAGAGACACATTGAGGGGGCCCTGCATTAAAGGAAGCTATAGTGTGCTACAACAGTGCAACAAAGAGGGTCAGGATAACAACCTGTTGGTAGCCATGAAATAGGATGTCTGTGCCAAATCCTTGCTTGCTGTAAGAAAAGAAAAAAAAACGAAGACAATACTATCAGCTTTAACATGCTACCATCAAAAAGTTCTCAACACAACAAAAACTTCAAAGATTTGTACACAAAAAGTAAATTTTACTTACTACTTACAAATATCACAAGAGCGCCATCATTTTCTATACTACTGAAAATCTTCAACAACATTCACTCAAATGTTTCTTGCTATCCCCCAAAGATCTGAGAAACAAGCCGATTTGCTTTTAGCTAGCCAGTTACAAGGGCTAAACTTGTTACTAAGTTAAGCATCTAGTCAGCTAAAAGTTGCAATAAAGCATTCTCCTGGATTTAAAAAAAAAAAAAAGAAGAAGAAGAAGAAGAAAAGATTTTGAAGTCTAATACAAAATACAAAGAGTTGCCTGCCAGACTTAATCCTCAGTCATTACATTTAAGTTGGTTTAAGTACTTCCACCAAAAACAAACAAACAAAAAAATAAAATAAAAAATAAACCCCCAACCCCCAAACTCAGAGAGGACAATTTGCTCAGTTTTTCATCATGTTACTAAGCATCAACAGAATAAACAACCTAAAAACATCACAAGGATGTATAGAAAACACCACTGTAATTATTTTTAAATTATATAATCCAATTAATGATAACTTTAGAAAAGATATATAAGTACTTTAGAGGGGAATCGGGATACTTCAATACTGGTCCTCAACAGAAAAGCAATTTTTAATAACTAGTTTCTTAAGACACTGACATTGAAAATAGCCCCCATCTCCCTTCTTCTTATTCTTCCCAACAGGGATGCCTTTGCTAGTTTCCCTTTCTCCCCCAGTTACATTCATAATCACTAACATACCTTTCTCCTCTGCTCACCTAGGATTAGTTCACCTCCACTCACCCCACTCTAACAGGACTCAAGTTCCTTGCCCTCTCCTATTTTTATTCCTGGCACGTGTAATTCCCCGCTGCCCCATGGATCATCAACATAAAGGTTTACAAAAGGGATTTGGGCTTAGCAGAGATGTGCTAAGGAAGAGTGTCAAAGCATCAGATGTCTTGGAGGCATTGTGACTTAAGTAAGGCATTCTTTCCTGGTGGAGAGGGAAGGAGAAATCACAGAAATGAAAGGTCCCTGTAAAATGACATTAGCCAATTTTGCAGCAAAGAGCATAATAACTTTCTCATCTCCAGATATGGGGGGCAGGGGAGAACTTCAAAGAAATCAAACCATTTACCCCCACTCCCACCCCACAAAAGAATCAAAATATACAGAGAAGTAAAAATAATTTTAAATTGTCATTGTAGTATTCACCTCAGAATATATGTAAATTCAGCAACCTATTAAAAGTCATTGCAACAGAGAAAAATGTATGGAAAATGTTCTTTTGTTAGCTTAAAGTGCTAAGTTTTAGGGCAAAGGAGAAAAAAATATACCAAACATGAAAGAACATTTTAAAAATGGACTAAGATGCAAATTATAGTTACTTGAAAGTGTTAAGTCAGATAAAAATGACATTAAACAAGGGATTTTTACAAAAATTTAAGAATTTGTCACATTTTAAACATTAATAACAGTAACAAAAAATCAGATTTAAATATTTTGCTTTGGATGATTTATCTAATTTACAGATTTTGTAAATATTTATATTTTACTATTCAGTTTTGCAAAATAAATGGACTTTAATCTCTCTAGCTTCTTTAGACAGGATGCAAGAGAAGCTGACTCAAATTTCACAATACCAAGCTGAAAATTCAGTTTTATTTTCTACTAAGAGTGTGTGTGCGTGTGTGTGTGTTTCTTAACCTATATTTAACATTTTTCTTCAACATCTTTCTTTAGTAAGCTCAACTTAGGGAAAATTAAGTGGTTCTCCATTATTCAAACAAAACAGCTCACCCTTTCAAGTTGCCAGGGAAACAAAACTTCTCTAAAGCTTTATTTCTTAATTCCATATCTACACTAGTTATCCATATAATTCTACACTATGCTGTAATACTAAGGATGAGAAAGTGCTACAAAACATATAACCATGAATAGGAACCATAATTAAATATAAGCAACATTTGCTCTTAGATTAAAAAAAACCTAAGTCCATTTTTTAACAATGACAACTCAGTTATCAGACAAGTTTTTTTTTTTTTTTTTAAATGTAGCCATTAACACAATAAAATCCTACCTAGGTATAAAATGAATTCAATTTAGAAAGAATAAAATAAGAGAAAATTCAGGAAAACACTAGAAACAAGGCTTTCAAAAGTCTTACCCATTTTGTTTAGAACAAACCTAAAGAAGTCTAGTGGTAAAGGAATAAAACCGCAAGATTTCATTTTCAAAAAGAAGAAACAGAAAAAGGCACACTAAAAGTTCCAAGTGATTACTATTAGTGCAAATCACTTCAAACGGTAAGCAGGAAAGGAAAAGTAGTACAGCATGTCTCTGTGTGAAAAATTATCTCTAGATACAATGATACATAGGGTTCATTAACAAGAGTAGAAAAACATACACCACATGCTTTATAAGTAAAGAAACAATACAAAACTTTGTATTCTTGTTTACAAACAGTTTAATAGGTATATCACATTCTGTTATGTATCATGCTATGTAATAATTTCCTCATTATACACAAAAAAGGAAGCCACTTTTAGTAATGCTAAAGAACTTAAATCAATTTTGGTCAAATGAACACAGGCGTAACATTCCCTACAATGACAAATCTAAAGGCAATTTTTATCTGAAAATTTATCTTTCACATCTGTGAAAGTGATCTCCAAATTTGTAAACTAATCAATTTCCAAGAAGTCAATGAAGTTTGATATAAACTAGAAATTAATACTATTTCCTCCACCTATATGTTAAATGGCCAACATCTTAAAATATTAACTGAAATGGGATGAGGATAGCCCACAATAAAGAGTTCTAGTATTTGGAAGTCCTCTAATTATTTTTTAGTGAAAAGTGATTCTCATCTATATTTAAAGGAAGTTAATTCACCAGGAAGGACCAAATATAGAAGTAGATGAATAGGCAGGTGTAAGAGCATGGAAACATAATGCTTCAAAATGACATTTCTTGTCACTTTATAATAATAAAACCCAAAAAAGGCTAGGAGAACAATTTTGAGCAGTCATATCAAATATAGACAATAAAAAGCATTAATAACTTAGATGTTTCAAAGATCACTTACCTCTTACTAACTGGGTACATTTCACCACATCTGTGTGTGGGTGTTCAATGGTGATCTCAAAACCTGAAATGAAAAGCACTTTTTTTCCCAATCACTTATACCACTACAATACTTGCCTGAGAAATCCCACTCATCACACAACGTAAGTGTGAATTTTTCATTATTAAAAAAAATCCAAAGACAAAGTTAGTTTCTCATCAATGACATGCTTATTTACACCTTCAGTCGTAAGTAGTCAAAAAGCGTTCCAATTATGAAAACTGAAAAAGTTACTTAGAGATAAATAGTATTTATTCAAATTCCTGAATTACAATTAGTTTGAGATTATCCTTAAGTTACAAACAAACAAAAATCATGACAATTATTAAAGCAGCCCCACAATATAAGGAGGGAATTCAATTATGTAACATATTTCTTAAATATATTCCAACTCCTTCTTTCAGAAGATGTGACAAGAACATTTTTCATAAATATAATCTTTGGGCCACAGTGGGAGAAGTGATCTTTTAAATGATACAGTCCTCTTATTTTCTCAGTGTACCTTAGATCAAAGGGTTTCAATCAGTTAGCTTGTAATTACATCTTATTACTACTACTAATAAAACTGTTAAGGCAAGTGTTTCTCCTTTTCCCTTCTTATAAGTGGAGGTTGTTGTATAATGCCATGAGAAATAATAAAGGAATATTCCACTAAGTATGTAATCTCGATTTTTAAAGTTACTGTGTGGTCTATTCATATTTCTGTTATTAAACTTCCAAAAATTACACTTTAATTAAAGCCATGGAGTTGCATCTTGTAAATTCTACTGTTCCCTTTAAAATAATGCTACTCATTCTGTGTTTAAGAATCTGTCATCAGTAATATGAATATGATAGATTTTACATGATAAAATAACTTTTTAAAATAATGTTTTTCCCTTCAACTTTCATTATATGAATATCTGTCAAATCTCAGATTTATATAATAAAACAGTAACATGCTAATCACTGGATTTGGAGAGAATAAAAAGATTTTCATTTTTATTCTTCTTGTTTAGTTTTGTCCAGACTCTTATTTTCATTTTTGTATCTTTTCATATTATAAAAACCTTCAGCAAGTTATACATGTTTCAAACAACCTACTTGTGTAATGGAAAAAAAATCTGTCATAATGGAAAGCTACGATTATTAGACTTCTATTCAACATCTGGGAATCGAGTACAAATAAGATAAACACAACTAATAATAAACAATGATTATTTATGAAACACACTATGTGGCAATTTCTAAAAAAAAATATTATCTTTCATCTTCAAATTCACAGTGTTAAAGCAGAATTATTATTCCACCTTGCACACACAGGATAAAAGTGACGCAACTCTGACCAAGTTCACAAAGCAAATAAAGAGGTCTACATATATAAGTGCATATCTCAATAAAGCCTATATTCTTCCCATGACACCCTGCTAGGTCCTTCCAGAAGTAATACATGACTTTACACAGTCCACACCTGCTTAAAGCTCAATCTCCTCGTAAGTAAAGTAAAAGATTAGAATAAATAATCTTCAAACATGACTTAAGTTGCACAAACCTTATAGACAATTTAACTTTTAGACAAGGATGATGGACACTTAAATTAAGGATGATGAACACTTAAATTACTATGTCACATTTAAAATGATGTGATAAATTCATAAGCTCTAGTACAGCAGGACTGCCTTGGATGTTTATAACATTATAATCCTATATGACAGCCCTAAGGGACTATTTTATTCCCCAATGCAAATCCAGAATGAACCAGAGTCTTAACTATCTGAAAATACGAGACATCACACTGAATGCTATGTTGACCATTCAACTAAATGCTAAACCAAGTTACAGTTTTAAAAATGGCTTCCTCAGAACCAAGCACTACTACTCTGGCAACAAGCCGTATTTTCAAATGAAACTTTCTTCAATAATAAAATTATTTCAGAAATCCTTTCCTTTATTTAGAATATTGCATTGAACAACACACACACAAATAATACTTGGCATAAGTACATACCTAGGGTTTGTAGCATTATGGTTTCAAGTAAAACCAGTTCTTGAGTCTGTTGAAGGTAAGTCTGCCAGGTAAAAATAATAATATTAAAAAGTTTAATAAACATAACACTATTAGACCATGGGAATGTTAAACCTCTTAAGATTAAATCGTAAGATTCATTACAAACTCCAACAAAATCTTTTGGAAATAGGAAAATGAACTGAGGGTGACAGATAAAACCTATTTTCTGTGATAAATAAATTCAGTTACTTCTAATACAAGAAATGTTAAAGCAAAATAAAACAAAACCGATGTAAGGACAATAATACAAACGAGGGTAGATTAACTGAAAAAAAAAAAAAGAGATCTCCAGTCTGTAAGCTAAAACTTTACCAAGGCATTGGCACTTCAAGTCCCATTAAGGATAGGAAGCACCAACTCAAGAAAGATCCAATTCAAACTGGCCTTTAAACAAAAGGCTCAACAGCTCACTACAGGATATTTCATGTATTAATTCCTTGACTTCCACAGTTGGTCAGTGACTTATTTTTTAGAATAACTTTCTCTCTTCAGAAAAGACAAAATCAAAACAAACCCTCAAACGCTTAGATTAAAAAAAACTTTTTTTTTAAGCTATAAAATACCAAAACAATGTACCATAAACCTGTGGGGACAAAAATAGAGAATCTTTTTCCTCAACTTCACTAAATCATTCAAATGTAATCACTCAGGGAAGAAAAGGTATGAAAAATTCTCTGCCATCTCATTCTTACATAATGACAAATGACTAGGGTGATAAGAAGACCATATTATATATAAATTTTCATTTATGTAAGGACATACTGCTAAACTCAGAGTGAAAGCACCTTTAATTTTATTAATGCCCACTTTGAGAAAATCACTGAGCTTCATTTTAAAACATAGGCTTTTCTATTTTTTGAACAATATCCTAAGTAATTACAAAAAATAATTGAATTTGTAAAGGTAATAGAAACTACAAGAAATAATTTTAAATAATCCATATTCACTATATTGAATGGCCACATTATTATTTTAGTCTCTTAAATACAACATGTAGGATAAAAACTTGTTATTAATAGAATCAGATATATTTAATTTGGACCTTAAACTTGATCCAAATCAAACTGAATTAATACTGGTAGTCATTCAGTAGTTAAAAGTTCTTGATAAAGCACTTCAATTACAGAGGAGTGCTAGAAAAAAGATTTCAAAAGCCTAGAATGCTATAGCTTCTATTTTAAGATGTCAGAAGAATTAAAAATGGGGTTTTGAAACTAGGTCTATTGAAATGTTGATGACGAACAAGCTGGAAACTAGTATTACTCTCCTTCCCCCTCCCCCAGACTATTTTAGGAAAATAAAAATATGTTTGAAATGCCATTCACGTAAGCATAGTAAAATGCATCTTTATGTATCAGAGAAAAGCAGTAGTGTAAATGTATTGATAATAGAACACTTGTAAAAAGACTAATTACTGGTCTAGAGATTTTTCTATTCCTTCATTTGCTGACAGTTTAAGAAAATATCTATGTCTTAAATACATCCAAAGGTGACACGACATACCCTCCATGTGTGTCACTGGTTTGCTGCGAGAATGAATAAAATGTGAAACACTTAAAAAGTACCTTTGAATCAAGGACTGAAATGATTCAGAAAGACAAAAAACTCATAAACATAACATGAAATATATTTGTCAAATCACTTCCTGTTATTTACCTTCCTAAGTGATAACACAAATAAGCAGCATGGGATGGAAATACTAATTGAATTACATTTTTATTAGGTCTAAATGATGAAAAGGTTTCAAATTTACAAAGAAAACCCAAAACACCGAATTTTTACATACATCACATTTAGTATCCAGCAGTGGCTCTAGGGGATGCAGACAAGCATGTGCTACTTTGATAACATGTTCAAGTTTTCGAGCCTGTTCTTCTACTTTTGCAGCCAAAAATAATGCAGTTGGTGATATCATCTGCAGAAAAGACAAAATTTGGTGATTTAAAAACACAAATTTTGGGAACACCTTCTACTTTCTAAAGGGGGGGGGAAGTGCCAAAAAGGAATGTAATATTCACAGTATGAACTGAAGCTGGGCTATGACAATATTGATGTAAGTTTTTAGAAAGTTATTCTTAGCTATAACTTGTTACTTCAGTGTATAAAATCTGTTTTACTTGCTTTGCCAGTAGAAATCTAAAAAGAAAAGACTTACACTTTAAACGAAAGTTTAAGTAACAATAATAATGCACACTGGGGAGGTAGAGGAAAAAACTAAAGCAAAAAAATAAAGCCAAAGCTCTTTAAAAAGAAAGGAAGGAAGAAAGTAAAGAAAAAAAGAGGGTAAAGTATAGTCAGATTTTCTTTCTTTTGACGCAGCCACCACTCATTGGTATTCTTTCAATCAATGATTCATTGTTTGGTTAAGAGCTATACCATCTTACTTAAGAGAGAAAAAGAAATTTCCAAGACGAAATAAGAGGATTCTGAACATGAAACTGCTACCTAATTTCTCTATTACTTCAATAAAGCAATATTAAAAGTACCTAAAAAATTCAGGGAATAAACATGTAAGACAAACCAATAGCGTAGAAACCTTGCCAACTGGAGATGAAAAAATCATCAATTTGTTTTAGCTTTAGTAAGTTATCTACCAGAAATAGAAATGTAAGAACACAGCACTATAGAGATATTGACTAAGAGAACACCATTTTGAGTAACTGTTTATCCAAAAAGTTAGTACTAAGCCAAATAATTGCTGAATCAGAAAACGGGCATACATTAAATTCTAATAACATTCTAAGATTCCATACAAGAAATCAGTCATGAAAAGATCATTTTTAAATGTCAAGATTCAGGTACATTATTTTTTAAGAGCTGAAAATGTAACTGTGTGGAGGCGGGTCATCAATCCCTATACAGAAACAATGCCAAAAGAAAGAAGGGAGGAGAGAGGAAGGCATAAATCCTGTTACATAATTTGGGTAGTCAAAATAAAGACAAAACTTGCTATAGGGAAGATGGACCCTTTCTTCTGACAGCTCTTAAAACAACTTACAAATATCACTCCTGAGACATAAAACTTAATCCTTGGATTTTGGCTTTGAAAGGGGCTTTCTCTAATCCAACTGCATTTGCAGATAAGTAAATGGAGTAAAAATGACTTCATGAAGTTGTCTTACTACGTAAAAATCTTTAAAACAGACCTAAAATTAAGTGAGTTTGGCTCTAAACAACCAAAAATAATGTTACCTTAAATAGACTGAATAATTCCACCTTGGACTTTCAATTTATTTCAGTCTTTTAAAATTAAAATGACAAGGAAGGCTTTAAAAATTGAGAATGCTCAAAAAAGCAACTTATACTTAGCTTTCATGGATGTAGACCAAACTGATTTAATCAAGCAATACCAAAATTACTCGGTATTCTTGAAATACGAGTTATATAGCAGTGATCCAGGATAGGGGGGTTCCTAAGATGTAGAAAGTGTAAAATAACTGAGAGTAGACAATTATCTTCTATCTATTCTGTCATTTTTTCTACATACTGAAAATTTCTTACTGTTACCTAGTTTGATTAATTCCTTTGCTATTTAATAGCTTACCTCAAAAGATCACATCCTCCCAACTTCTGGAATCAGAGCAAAATGCTCTTCTTTATTTAACAGGAAACAGTATATTCCTCTGCCGTTGTACTTATACTGTACTCTAACTTCTGGTTTATTATATTTGCCTGCCCTACCAGTCTAGAAGCAGCTTGAACACAGAGACTAAATTATTCATTTGTGTTCCCATTATCTAGCATTGTGCAGCTGCTGTTCACAATACCTAATGAATGACACGTGGATAATCCATATAAAGGCACCAACATTAAGTTCACAGTATTCCAAATGTCATAATAAAAATCTAAGAGCCAATGTCAAGGTATGAAATGCAAGAAACAATAAAATGAATATACTTTCAGTTCCCACAATCTCTCATTTATTATCTCATTCATGTCTAAAAGGGGAATGGCTACGCCAAAACTCAAATGTTAGAACTATCTGTCAAAGAGTGAAGCATACAGGCTACAGTGAAAAGTCAAATTAGGCTGAACTTAACAGACAGTTTTCCTAACTGCCAGATAATTTCTCTTAACTTTCCTAAAAGGCACTTCTGAAAATCTCCAGTGAGTTTTTCTTGGTAAAAATCTCTTAGGGCTCCTAGTAACAGCTTCAAAGAAGAACTTTCAAGTCACACAGCTCTTCACCTTAGAAGATAGTCTCAATGGACTCACAATATGTGTACTAGTGAATGATTCTAAAATTCTACAAAAAAAAAAAAAAGCATTCAAGGAGCTTAACATTGATCTTCAGGGCAGGTTCCTTGTTTATTTACCCACATCCCTCTCAGAAGTCTTTCTGTTCTCCCTCTATATAGTGTTCAAGTCTCATCGTCCTTGAGAGCAACACTAATACCCAAAATTCTTCCAAAGTTCCTGGTGAAATCCACTAACTCCACTCACATTTCCTCCTCTACTGCCTGCAAACATCTTACTCCATCAGGGCTGTAGAAACAAAACAAAACAAAAACAAAACACCTTTTTAGATAAAGACTTAGTGAATATCCATGTGAGGCTTTAATTTTAAGGATGACTGAGGAAGGTAATTAAACTAGGTACTACTGCTTTTCGTATGAAAAGCTGATTTTGTTGTATGGCTTACTAAAACGAAAATAACTCCAAAAGTTTAAGTAATGACAACATTGCTAGTTGGTCTGTGGCTTTTAAAGGTGAACACACTTCTGAAGGCAACAAACATTCATTACCAAACTTGGTTCGAAGTCAAAGAATTCATTCCAATATTTGGAGTAGACACTTGGCTGGTTCACATGACCAATTACAAACTGAGATTCAGTTTACTGGGAACAGGGACCACGTACTATCCATCTTTTGTGCTCTGGTACCTAGTTTAATAAATTTTCTCAAGGTACTCTAACTAAAGGTAATAAAAATTGATCTTTAAATAGTGTCCAGAGTTTGTCACTCTAGAAGATGCACAACTATTTCACGGGGATATTACATTCTCAAAACAAGACAAATTTCTACAGAAATATACCATACAAACGATGGAGAGGGGGAGGTAGAGGTGATGAAGCCAGCTGTAGCATGGTAGTCAGACTGTCTCAGTGGAATCCTGGCTCTGTTATCTGACTAGCCTAGGCAAGTTACTTATTCTCTTTGTGGTTCAGTTTCCGCATCTGTAAAATGGGAGAAATAGTATCTGCTTATAAAGTTGTGGTGAAGATGAAAGGACTCAATATACATAAAGCACTTAGAATAGTGCCTCATAGTTAATATGACTCAAATATTATTACTACATCGCTTCTCAGCCTTCTGGCTAAGATTGAGTGTACTATGTTGCAAAATAGAACAACAGCTGTGTATTAAGACTATTATTATTACTATATTGCTTCTAAGCCTTTTGGCTAAGATTAAGTGTACTATGTTGCACAATAAAACAGTTGTGTATTTTTACTGCTGATTTTAAATTTTAAAAATAATTTAACATGCTCTTTAAAATTCCCTTTCTTGCTCATCTTCTTCCTTGTACAAACTCAATTCTTTAAAGGTTTCACTGTAGTCCTATTTAACTATTATAATAAAGAGACTGAAATACTGAAATGATGACACTTGGTTTTACTTTAATGATTACACTTGTAACTTTTCTCTTCTTGCTCCAATTGCTTTTTCACACTTCTCTTTTTCTATTCTTTTGTATGTTTTGATCTCTCCCTCAGTCTAACTTCCTTCCTTCTCTATCCTCCTCCAGCCCATTCCTGGCCACTGTCTCCCCCACCTGCTCATGATGCTCTCGCTGCTGACATTCTTCACTCTCATTGCTGGCTTCAACTTTGACAGTTGGAGGCAAGGTCAGTTTGCATTGACAAAAAGTGTAGGTGATTGCTAAGTCATCAAAAATGGTTATATCACAATCAGTTTCAAATAAATCATTTTTGTCTTTATTCTTTAAGTAATTAATTTACTGCATAAACTTTGTGCATATATTTGTATTTAAGAAAGAGCCATAGTCGTTTTGTTACTCTTCAATCTCCTAATCCAAAAAAAGCCCCAATAGAAGCAAAGAACTCCAAGTCTGTTTTCTATTTGCTAATACATTATCAACAAGCTTGTTCTAAAACAGTTTTAGGTTTCATCTTTAGGTCCCACAGGCTGGTGAGGCCATTTCTCCCATATCCCTTAACTGCCCCAACACTCCCTGTACCCTGAGACTAGAATTAACTATTTTCTGTGCCTTGAAGATGCTTCATTAATAAGTATCCAACTAGTTGTAGGTACTGCAGCTTAGAATTCGGGACTATGACTATAGTTAAGGAAAAATGGTAATGGTGCAGCTTCAGCAAGGACTCACAGAAAAAGGATTCCAGGACAGAAAAAGAAACCTGCTTCATTTCTGAATACTACACAAAGGAACAGTGAAGTTAGAAAAGCTCCCCTGAAGCAATCTACTTATTAAAGCTCTCAATAGTTTGATAAAAAGTATCTAGGTCATACAAAGACATTGTAAGAAAAAAATTACAAGAGTTGTCCCTAAGCATCAAAAATCATGCTAGAAATAAGTGCTTCAGGGACTTCCCTGGGGGCACAATGGGTAAGAATCCACTTGCCAATGCAGGGGACATGGGTTCAGTCCTGGTCCGGGAGGATTTTACATGCCGTGCAGCAACTACGCACTACAACTACTGAGGCCTTGTGCTACAACTACTGAAATCCATGCATCTAGAGCCTGTGCTCTGCAACAAGAGAAGCTTCCACAAAAGCAAGGAAGACCCAGAGTGGCCAAAACAGCAACAAAACAATTTCTTAAAAAAAAAAAAGAAATTCAACAAAAGGTACTGAGGAAATGGAATACTTGCATGAAAAAAAAATGAAACTTCAGACTATATACAAAAATTAACTCATAATGGACCAAAGACTTGAATGTCAGAACTGAAACTATAAAACTTAGAAGATGAGAGTAACTTTATAATTCTGGATTTGGCAATGATTACTTGGATATGATACCAAAAGCACAAGCAACAAAAGAAAAATAGGCAATCTGCACATCATCAAAATTAAAAACTTTTGTGCATTAGGAAAAAAAGAGAAGCTGGCCTATAGAATAGGAGAAAATACTTGTAAATCATGTATCTGATAATGGATTAATATTCAGAATATATGAATAACTCATATAAAGTAACAACGCCCAATTAAAATATGGACAAAGGACTCTAATAGATGTTTCCCCAAAGAACATACAAATGGCCAATAAACACCTGAAAGGGTGTCCAATGTCAGCAGTCACCAGAAAACTGAAACTCAAAACTTCAATCACTTCACACTCATGAGGACAGTTATTATCAGAAAACCAGCAAAGAGTAAGCTTTAGAGGACATGATGCTATAGCATCTGTGTGCATCACTAGCTAGAATATGAGACGGTGCTGGTGGCTGGGGAAAACATGACGGCAGGTTTCTCAAACCATTAAAACAGAATTACAATATGATCCAGTTGTTCCGTATCTGGGTACATGCCCCAAAGTACTGATAGTAAGGAACTGAGCAATTTGTACACTCATGTTTATAATAGCTATACATCTGCCTATTAACAGATTAAAATGGATCAACAAATTGTGATACAATTTGTGATACACACTCAGCATTATCAAAGGAAGGGAATTCTGACACATGCTACAACAAAGACGAATCTTGAAAACATTACGTAAAGTGAAATAAGCCAGATAGAAAAGTTCAAATATTTTAAGAGTCCACTTACAAGAGGTACCAAAAAGAGTGGAATTCATAGACAAAGTAGAATGGTGGTTGCTGAGGGAAAGGAGAAATGTGAAGTTTGATTAATGAATGGTTTCAGTTTGTGAAGATAAAAAAGTTCTAGAGATGGATGGATGGTGGTGATGGCCACACAACAATGTGAATGTACTTAATGCCACTGAACTAACACACTTTAAAAATGGCTTAAATGTTCCATTTATGCTATATTTTACTGCAATTAAAAAACAATGAAAAGCTAACTCACCTCCGAACAGACAATAAAAAACCGATTTGTAATAAAAAACCTAAGTAAAAAGGATATGAAATCACATATTCAAAGAGCACATCACTCATCTGATCACATCAACCTAGAACAACCAACACAAAAACACACTGTACTGAGATTACTGATTTTAAAGGGAAAAATAAACTCCTGGGCTACTTGGCAAAAAAAAAAAAAAAATAGATCACCACCCAAACTGCCAGCAATGCTTTATACCAGGAAAGAAAAAAGTTTACATAAATTTAAGATACTCAAGAAAAGAAAGCAAGAGTCAAGTATTTTACACCTCCAAACTGACCTTGGGTATAAAGGGCACAAAGTATTACCATGCAAGAATTCAGACAATACTGTTTCCATGATCTTCAAGAGAACTTCAAACAAAATGACTCAGAGACTTCAATATAAGCACCAGAGGCTCAGACAGTAAAGAATCTGCATGCAATGCAGGAGACCTGGATTTGATCCCCGGGTCAAGAAGATCACCTGGAGGAGGAAATGGCAACCCAGTCCAGTGTTCCTGCCTGTAAAATCCCATGGACAAACAAGCCTGGCAGGTTCCAGTCCATGGGGGTGCAAGGAGTAGGACCCAACTGAATGACGAATACTTTCAACTTTTAGTGAACAATACTACCCTGGTGGCTCAGATGGTAAAGAATCTTCCTACAATACGGGAGACCTGGGTTCAATCTCTAGGCTGGGAACATCCCCTCGAGAAGGTCTTGTCTGGAGAATTCCATGGACAGAGGAGCCTGGACAGGCTATTGGGATTGCAGAGGGTTGGCCTGAGCTACCAACACTTTCACTTTCAAGTGAACAATACAATAAAGTTACCTGCGGAACTAAGCATGAATGACTAAGCATGAATGAAGATTAAAAGGAAGAGTACAAGATGAACCTGGAATATCCTGCTATAACAAAATATTTGAGGAAACTATCCCAGATTATATGGGTATGGAGTTACATATGCTCTGGCAATTCTACTCCTGGGAAAATACAAGGGAAACCAAAACATGGTTCTGGTTTCAAAACATTTATGTGGAAACACAAAACACACATAAACATTCACAGCAGTAATATAACAGCCAAAAAGCAGAAACAGCACAAATGTCCATTAACTGATGAATGTACATACAAAATGTAACGGTAGTTCAGCATGAAAAATAAATCAAGTACTGATACCAAGTACAAACAACACAGATGAACCCTGAAAACATCATGTAGTAAGTGAAAGAGGTCAGTCACAAGGGGTCACAGACCAAATGATTCCATAAGAGACTGTCCAATAGGCTGGGGGGAAGAATGGGAAGAGATGGTTAAAGGATGTGGGGTTTCTTTTGGGTAATAACAATTTCTAAAATTGATTCACACAACTTCACGAACGTACACAAAAACCACTGAATTGTACACGTTTAAAAGGTGAAACACAGTGTATGGATTTTATCTCAACAAAGGTGGTAAACACAGGGCAAGGACTAAGTATTTATTCTACCTTTCTCATATAAACTTGTACCAGCAAGTGTCCAAATAGTAGATGAATCACAGCATTTCACTATAAAAAATATTATAACTTAAAAATGAAGAAATGATGAGTTGAAAGTATCAATGAATTAAAGGATCGAGGCACTGAATATCAACAGCTGCCAACACCACAAAAAGACAAACAGACTTTAGGAGTGTCCTGACTGAAGAATGTAATAGCACTGGTAGTCTTGCCAAAGGAATCTAACATGAGTATGATCAAATTTCTGGACCCAATTGGCAATTTTCAGGGAGTACAAGAACAAAGTACATCAAGTGAAACGCTGGGCAGGATGAAGCACAAGCTGGAATCAAGACTGTCAGGAGAAATATCAATAACCTTAGATATGCACATGACACCACCCTTATGGCAGAAAGCAAAGAGGAACTAAAGAGCCTCTTGATGAAGATGAAAGAGGACAGTGAAAAAGCTGGCTTAAAACTAAACATTCAAAAATCTAAGATCACGGCATCTGGTCCCGTCACTTCACAGCAAACAGATAGTGAAATAATGCTAACAGTGACAGACTATTTTCTTGGGCTCCAAACTCACTGCAGATGATGGCTGCGGCCATGAAATTAAAAGATGCTTGCTCCTTGGAAGAAAAGCTATAACAAACCTTGAGTGTGTGTGTGTGTGTGTGAGTCACTTGTTGTGTCCTACTCTTTGAAACCCCATGAACTATAGCCCGTCAGGCTCCCCTATCCATGGGATTTTCCAGGCAAGAATACTGGAGTGGATTGCTGTTCCTCTCTCCAGAGGATCTTCCTGACCCAGGGATTGAATCCACGTCTCCTGCACTGCAGGCAGATTCTCCACCATCTGAGCTACAGGGAAGATCTTGACAAACCTAGACAGCATATTAAAAAGCAGAGACAACACTTGGCTGACAAAGGTCAGTGTAGTTAAAGCTATGGCTTTTCTAATAGTCATGTACGGATGTGAGAGTTGGACTATTAAGAAGGCTGAGCACCTTAATGCTTTCGAACTGTGGTGTTGGAGAAGACTCTTGAGAGCCCCTTGGACTGCAAGGAAATCAAACCAGTCCATCCTAAAGGAAATTAACCTTGAATATTCATTGGCAAGACTAATGCTGAAGCTGAAGCTCCAGTACTTCCGTCACCTGATGTGAAGAGCCGACTCATTGGAAAAGACCCTAATGCTGGGAAAGACTGAAGGCAGAAGGAGAAGGGGATGACAGAAGATGAGATGTTTGGATAGCATCACCGACTCCATGGACATGAATTTGAGCAAGCTCTGGGAGACATTGAAGGGCAGGGAAGCCTGGCATGCTCAAGTCCATGGGGTCACAGGGAGTTGGACACAAATGAGTGACTGAACAACAAGAACAAAGGAAAACGATAAACTGTACTATGAGTATACAATAAGTAAAATTCAGACAAGTGGAGACTATAGGTCTAATGTCCTAAGTCCTTCAACAGACAAAATTCAAGTAAAAGAAAGGGATCGAGGGGAACCTGTACTTTCAGACAGGAAACCTATCCAATCTTTAATAATAGTCCAAGGACTGCAGAGTTTCTGTCCCTTTGTATAGGGAGGGAAAGGGTTGACACTGGGATACGGCACATGAAGGCAATTCTGGGGTAATTATAAAAGTTCCCTTCCTTGAGTAATAGTTACAAAGCTGTATGTCTTAAATAATTCACTAAGCTATACATTTAGTGCTTTTATATGTTTGTGTTTCATTTTAAAACAATTTTTAATTGTTTTAAAATCCACTTCCTCCCTGCTTCCACTGGGGGGTGGGGAGACACAAGTTGTTTGATCCCTGGTCGAACTAAGATTCCACGTGCCATGTGGCCAAAACCACCCCCCAAAAACACAACAGAAACCCACTTCATTTCATACATGCAGTTATGCTACATAACTAAATGACGCCAAATAGATAAAATACAACAGGATGTGAATAAGATCCAAAGGGTAAGGTTGGAGAATGAAAAAAGAGCAGAGTTATCTGGGGAGTGTTTTTACAGAGTTGGAACTTTAGCTTAGTCTCACAACCTGACAGGTCAGGATCACATGAAAAGTGAAGGGAATGTACCACATGGGAAAACTGGTATGTGCAATGCATAAATGCTAAGACTGATGTATGGCTGAAAGAAGAATGGCCACCTAGTTCAAGAGAGGATTTCACTGGATTTTGTACAACATGTTAAGTAAACCAAAATCTGAGAGTATTTTCATTATTCACTTGTATACTCATCTCCTTCTTAGAAATCACCAGCATCAACAGTTAGTGCACCCTATTTCTTAAACACATTAGGGACACTTCTTAAATGTATTAGACAAAAGTGAGAACAGCATGGGATTAGGCAAAAGATCTGAGTTCAAATGCCAATCACATAATGGCTGCTTTCTTTCTGGACAAGTAACTTAGTAATCACATCTGTTTCTTCGCAAGGGTAATACTTCAGCTGCCCTAAATGAAGTGCATATTACACAGTGAGATCTTAATAAATTTTCATCCATGAGATTTACAGCTGAAAAAGAATTTAGAAACCATCTAGTCTAATAGTCTCATATTCACAATCCAGGAAACATGTTTGGTCAGTATACATCACTCTGGACATAAAGAGAAACAGAATATGTCCATTACTGCAGAAGTTCTACTAGACAGCACTATGGTATTTCCCAGTAGTATTAGTGGATTTTGAATGTAAGATTATTCTTGGACTAACTGCTTATTAAATTAAAATGCAAGGACTTCCCTGGTGGTCCAGTGGCAAAGGTTCTTCGCTCCCAATGTAGGAGGCCCAGGTTCGATCCCTGGTCAGGGAACTAGAGCTCACATGCTGCAACTAAGGGTTCACATGCCAAAACTGAAGATCCCACACATAGCAAAAAAAAAAAAAAAAAGATCCCAAGTACTGCAACTAAGACCTGGTGCACCCAACGAAATAAATCTTAAAAAACAAAATTAAAAGGCATAAGTAGAAGTGAGTTATAATATAAACAATCACTCAGATTTCAAAGACATTTTATTCTAGCAGCTAAAGGAATTGAAATACACGCTGATTTAGCTCCCAGAAAATATGGTCATTGTACAGTTACTGCTCAGTAGCCACAGGAGTGATTGCTTCCAGGACCCTTCCACAGATTCCAAAATCCATGGATACTCAAGTCTTATATAAAATGGCATAGTATTGGCATATATCCTAGCCACATCCTTCTCTATATTTTTAATCACTTTCAGATTACTTTTAATATCTAATACAACACAACTCCTATGTAAATATTAAGAGCTGCTGGTGTGGGGTAAACACAAGTTTTGCTTTCTGGAAATGTTGAATTTTTCCCAAATAGTTTCAATTCACGGTTGGTTGAACGCACAGATGCAGAGGGCTGACTGTATAATGGATTATGAAACACAGAGGAGAATCAAAATTAAAATGTACAATCTTCAACTTTAGCAGACATCAGTGTTACCTTAACAGTAAGAGAGAGGATCCTAGGTCTCACCACAAGTATCCTGATTACACAGGTCTAAGATGCAGTTCACTAAAGCATATTTTAAAGGAACATTTTGGTAATTCTCATGCAGGAAGCTGCTGCTGCTAAGTTGCTTCAGTCGTGTCCAAGTCTATGCGACCCCATAGACAGCAGCCCACCAGGCTCCCCCGTCCCTGGGATTCCCCAGCCAAGAACACTGGAGTGGGTTGCCATTTCCTTCTCCAATGTATGAAAGTGAAAAGTGAAAGTGAAGTCGCTCAGTTGTGTCCGACTCTTAGCGATCCCATGGACTGCAGCCCACCAGGCTCCTCTGTCCATGGGATTTTCCAGGGGAGAGTACTGGAGTGGGCTGCCACTCCCTTCTCCGATGCAGGAAGCTGGTGAATCACAACTGGCACAAGATAAAAGCTTTACATATAGTGCTTTCAGTGATAAATTTCAAGGCTATAAAAAGATTCCTAACAACAGATACTTGAGGCAGAAATAGTGATAACTGCATGAACAATGGAGTCAGAAATAGTGATAACTGCATGAACAATGGAGTCTAGATCTGGGTGAGATTTTTGCTTCTGTCACTCTGTTGCTGTGTGACTTCAGACAAAGTGTTTATCCTTTATGATTCTTTCCTTCCTTATTTGCAATAAGAGGGTAACCAACTTCAGATAACTATTTAAGAATGACACACCAAAATTAACCTAAGGAGGAAAAACAAACACAGAAGTCCAAGAAATTCTTCCCATGAAACCAGTAAATAAATATAGTAGACACTTATTTCCAGATAAAAATAAAAGTAATGAAATAAAGCAAAATTAAAGGCTGATGTGTTTGAATAACAAAAAAAATATGTCAAAAATCACCATAAACAAAATTAGAAGATAAACTACTAAAATATTTGCTAACATGATAAGAAATTCACAAAAAGCTCAAGTAAGAGGCTAAGAAACACATTAGTACTTCACAGAAAGGCAAACTAAATTTAAACTTTAAAATTTTAGGCATATCAAATATGTTTCCCTAAAGCCCTAAATTAGAAAAAGATCACAAATTGATCTTTGTACTTAAGGTCCTTGAGGAATTACAGATGAATAGGCAATTTACTAGAACATATAAAATTCACCAAACACTCAAAATTAATTTAATAAGGGTAAGATAGCTTTAGTCTCAACTCTTTAGGTTAACCTATGGTTTTCTCAACCTTTAGCACTACTGACATTTTGGTTTTCTCAACCTTAGCACTACTGACATTTTATACCAGGTACTTCTTTGCTTTAGCGGGTAACCCTGTGCACTGTTAAGATGTTTAGCAGCATCTCTGGCTTCCATTATTCACTACGTATCAATAGTACCCCTTCCCCAGTTGTGAAAACCAAAATGTTTCTAAACGTTGTTAAATGGGTGGTGGGCAAAACTGCCTCTGGCTGAGAACCACCAGGTAAATCTATACCATCCTTTTCTAGTGCCACCTTAAAAATTACTTCTCCAGAAACAGCCATATCTAGGATCAGCCCAATTCTGTTTGTTTTTATATTTGCTGCATTGTGCTGGATAAAATACCTGTGAAAAAACAAACAAAAAACCTTTCCTCTGCTGATGAAGATACACATAAATGTTTGCACAAACAAAGAGTACTCCTGAAAGGGCACACAAAAACAATGAACAGCAAACAGTGTAGGGCACAGGGCTTAGGCACTTCGATGGGAGGGAGGTTTATCATATCCCCTTTCCTACCATTTTCATTTAGCACGTGTCTGTTAATTTTCAAATAATAAAACACTTTAAATGTATCTACATGCTGCTAAGTAGCTTCAGTCGTGTCTGACTCTGTGCGATCCCATAGACGGCAGCCCACCAGGCTCCTCTGTCCCCGAAATTCTCCAGGCAAGAACACTGGAGTGGGTTGCCAGTTCCTTCTCCAATGCATGAAAGTGAAAAGTGAAAGTGAAGTTGATCAGTCGTGTCTGACTCTTCGTGACCCCATGGACTGTAGCCTACCAGGCTCCTCTGTCCATGGGATTTTCCAGGCAAGAGTACTGGAGTGGGTTGCCATTTCCTTCTCCAGTATCTACATGGGGAGAATGTATATAGAGGAAAAATGCAGAAGAATTCACTCAAGATACCTGTGAAGCAACAAGATTTGATCCATTCTATTGACAAACCATTGCTGAATATCTATTTCATGTGAGGTAATGGTGAATATAGCCAAAAAAGAAATAACACACAGTTATTTCCTTGTCCTTACAGTGCTTACCTTCTAGCCTGAGTGCTGAGGTGGTGGTGAATTTTTACATTTAACTTTATTTATATTCCTATGCTTGAGAGAAATTTATAGTTTTCACAAAAAAAATTTAAACAAAATCCTTAGCTAACCAATTCTACCAAAATGTTGGTTTTCTTTCCCAAATGTCAATTTTTTATCGCTATTTTATGAGCAATTTGAGTATAAACAAACAACAGTTAGTGTAAACTAGATGAAATCTGCTGTTAAAAAATCTTGCACCAGACTTCCCTGGTGGTCCAGTGGTTGAGACTCTGGCAGCCAATATAGAGGGCCCAGATTTGATCCCTGGTCTGGGAACTAAGATTCTGCATGCAACAGCCCTGACCCACCATCTTGAATAAATTTTGATGCAAAGATTATTATTAAAAATCAAAATGGGAGAATGTTTTATTATAGGACAAACAATCGGGACTATGGGCAACTTTCTAGACAGATATAAGAATGGCTTTCCTTTAAATCATTTAAGTCTTTATAGAGGAGGAAAAGAATGCAAAAAGAACATCTTTAAATTTTCAAATGCTATCTATTGTCAAGAGCCAAGTCAACTGAGAACGATTAAGACTGAAAGCAAAAAGTGGTAATCAGTTTTCAGCACAAGCAAATACAAGTTCCTTTATGCTTATGAGCTGACTAATTTTAGATGTATTCAGTGAAACTCAGATGTGACATTGATGATGTGCTCTTAGAAGTTAAAAATCATTAGTTCTGAATACCGCCTTTAACTAACCATGTATTTGATACCTTAAACTAAAACACATTTAAGTTTGGCATACTGTAATGTTTCAATTGCTGCAGTTCAAGAAAGAGGCAACAGAACTAAAGAAAGAGAAAATTAAAATGACCCATGAACTGAAGAAATGCTAGGAAACTAGACAATGACCAATGAAAACACTAAGAGTGTGCTATTTACAACCTCATTTTAAGAGAACTCGTAAGACTTGGAATTAATACAAGAAACAAGTGCATTGTAAGCTTGACTAAACAAACTAATGAACAGAGTTTCTAGGAGAAGCTGAGTCAATGTGTGCTCTATGACTGACACAGGGGAGAATGCTCTCCCACAGGATATACTTAGGAGGCACTGTTGGTTCCAGGGCTCTTTTTTATACACTAGATTCATCTTGAGCTTGATCCAGCAAGGCCATTCTTCAATTACTAATCTTAATTACATAAATCTTACTGCATCCAGTGAGCAAAAGATAGATTTATGCAATTAGGTTACATATAAAACTCATTTCCTGCTGATATAAGCCAACCTTCTAAAAAGAGAAACCAACAATGATGAAAGACAGCTCTGTTGACACTGATTTTTAACACAAGAGCAACTTGATCTTTAGGGGATTTTTTACTTTTAAATTTGTCAATGTGAGAAAAAATAAAGCCACATAAATATTTGAATATAATGAAGGCACATTTATTATAAAATTGGATATATTTTGTCACTAGCATCTTTAAATTTAAGTTTGTTATGGTTTAATTTATCGAATGGTGTTTAATTTACTTTGTAATGACTCACGCTTTTTTAAAGGTTACTGTGACATTCCATTATAACCTTACAAGAAAACTTTTCCCAATAATGTGGCAGAATATGAATTTAAAAGTGACTCACATTCAATTTGAGACCACCCCCTTCACCCTAAAAGAATAGGAAAAAAGATAAAAGAGTGAGGCTGTGCAACTGTTGCAAGTGCACCAACACAAATATTAAAACCACTTTTGATATAATAGCAAAGGTAAAAAAAGATAATGGTTAGAAATGAAGAGTGCAATTTACTTCTCAAAACAGAAACTAATATCAGATTTCAATTATTCTGCTAATAACAACTCTGTACAACATTGAGGTTTCCCTTTATACACACAAGACAGAAAGGAGGGTAATAAAAATGAGTACTTCGGCTGTCTTATTAAATGACGGCATTTAAATAAAATAATGAGTTATAGAATGCCAGCGACCTGGGCTTCACCAGTCAATTTAAAGTTACAGCTGTGAATTCTGGCTGTAAGCATTTGCTTTAAAGCACACCAACCAGGCCATAGAGACAAATTATGAAAGAGGGACAGTTCAAAATGAGAAGTGTAGTCTTGCAGTGAAATCATTACTGTAATAGAAAAGCAAGCAAATGGGCATGTGCAGCCATACAAAGAATTTCCAGTACTATTTTAATTTGTGATTCCTACTAGCATTTTCCAGGGCTATTTAAGTAATATTTATATTAGTATTTATCAGTTCACTACTGTCTTAGAAGACAATTTAAATAAAAATGTTATTTCTCTCAATCTATATATTACTATTAAGAAGGTTTCCTCTCTTATCCCAACACTATCACTGATCTAAGTTCTATGCACAAGAAATAACTAGGGAAATAAAAGCAGAACAAGAATCACACAGATTTAAAAGATGAAGAGTAGAAGCTATGGAGACTGCAAAAGACCAAAATGTATACAAGAAACGTATATCGTTTTTAAGATAAACCTATATGCCAATCTGATAAACCAAGTCAGATTTATGATCAGAAGAGATTAATAAAGGAATCAATCTAAACTAGGAAGCTTTTCCTTTCTTCCAACTCAAAAAAAGAACATTTTCAAAAACTGTTTTCTTAAAAGGTCTAATAACAATCCACGGGTGAAGTCTTCCATGGTCAATTTTCCCACACCTTTTAGAGTAACATTCTAAAATAGCAGCTGTGAGCAAAAAACATGGTGAGAAATAAGGCAAAATATTTACCTTAGAGTTAAGTATTTATAAATGATATGTAACAGTTTTTTTTGTTAACAGGTTCAACATAGTATGCATATTTCTCTGAAAAGAGCACACATCCAACTGACCTGTTTCATAACTTAAAATTGCAACTAAACGCCACTCCTCAATTTGTGGCACACAAGATTTAGAGAATATGTTCAAAATCAGTACCTTAGTATTGGAAGATAAGATGTACTTCAAACTAATTATACACACACACACACACACACACACACACACACACACACACACACACACACACACACGACCTAGTTTTGTCTGAAGCAAGGTACAGTTCAAATCACCAAAAATTTAAGTAGACAACTAATACTAAACTGTGATAAATAACGTTTGACAACTTGAATTGTGTTAACAAGTGAAATATTTTTGCTATCCACTAGTTCTTTCAAAAGATTATTACAAAACAACGTTGCAATTAAACTAAGCCCAATTCACACTATTTGAAACAATATGCGTCCAGATGACGGCATTTCCCCATCACATTGTAACTATCTGAAATTGTTTAAATGTCGAATATAAAACTTAAATACATACAAATGTAATAAACACTCTGAGAAAAGAAATGCTTCTGATTTATCTTTCAGCTCAAAAGAGCCAGAAGAGCCTGACACAGCGCCTGGCAGCTTGTCATCTCAGATTAAAAAACCAACAAACCAACGAACCAGAAACAGAGCATTTGAAGCAAAATGTTCATCAAGCCATTCACCTTCACTGTTAACTTAGAACACTAAATACAGTAGTAAAACCCACGACCAACTCTTTCCTACATATTGATTGTACTTTAAAATTTGATTGCAGTAAAAGCAATAAAATAGTACTTACATATCTACTGAATTTGGTGAAAGAATGGTGCATGTAAAACCTGTGCATATAAACAATCGCAGTGTTTATTGTAAGCTGAGAGCTGGAATGTAACATTTAGGAAATATCGGAGAAAAACAAGATCTCTTTCCAAAACAATTCTGAAGGAAAATATCCGATCTACGGTCCTTTTCCAATGCCACCCGTTCACTCAAAACCAATCCCAAAACTGTAATAATAAGCAAATAAATAAATAAATGCCCAGAGGATGGTGGGGTGGGCGCTGGCGGATATAAAAGGCTCCATACCGAAATGGTAATAGTAACAACAAATGCCGAGCATTTCGCTCTAACATTGAAATTAAACGAGCCCAGGAAGGCTTGATCAATGGCTACGGCTGACTAAACCCCAAATGAGAGTTGAAACACGCGCGCGCGCACCCGTACAAAACCTTGTCAAGAATATAAAGACCTCCCGTGCGCTCCCAAGGTACGAGAGAACCGCCATCAAATTCGCCAGGAGAGCTAGCCCTCAAGCCCTTCCCGGACGAGATAGTCGAAGCAACCGCCTCTTTTCTGCGACAATCCCTAAAAGTCCCCTCTCGTCCGGGCGGCACTCCCATCCCCCCGCCGCCACCACGCGCGGCCCCAAACAGATTACACAACGCAGCCTCCCGGCCCGCATTCCCGGTCTCCCTTCCTCCTCCACTCCTCCGCCGGTCGCTCGCGGCCTTAAGAACCCGAATCTGCCTTCCCTTACGGCGCGGCCGAGGCTCAGCAAAGGCCGAGGCGACGGCGCCATGTTCGCGGGGCACCAGGCCCGGCGACCGGGAGAGCAGTCAGAGGGACAGGGCGTGAGCGGCGGAAGGCCAAGAATAAGAAAGGATACACATTGAGACGCTGTCCCATTTCCTGGATGAGGTTGGCCGCCTGCTGGCGGTACGAGAGCTCTTTATCCGCCTCCACTCCGCAGCGACGGCTCGGCGTGTTCTCCAGCTGTTCCCGAGTAAAGAACCAGCGAGAAGAAGCTCCACGGCCCGACGCCATGACACTTCCTCCTCCGCCCGCTCCCTCACCTACCCCCCGCCCCTCCGGGCTCGCGGACTCCACGCCAAGGCCGCGCGACCCCGCCCCACTCGGCTCGCCGTAGACCAGGCACCGCCCCTTTTCACCCCCGTCGCTGCGCGTGCGCGTGCGCGGGGACCGCCCTATCGGCTCGCCCAAGCCTTTTGCTTTCTCTTTCCTGCCTTCATCCTCGCTCTCGCGCACGGACCACAATGCTCCGCGCCGCTTGTCATTTGGAGGCGCCCAGAGGTGGGGGTCGGCTGGAAGGAAAAGGTCGGCGCGGTGCATGCCGGGTCTAGGATTGGCTGGGCGAAGGGCGTGGTGGAGAGAAAGAGGGAGACTGGTTTCTGGTCGGGTGACCAGAGAGGCGGGCCGGCGGCTGCGCCGTGAGTCCTGGCTGTGAACTCTCAAATCCCGGCAATGCTGAAACCTGGAGTCTGGCGGCGCTTTAAAAAAAAGAACCTTCCTGTGTCGCAGTCGCGCGGCACATCCTCTATTTTTCTCTGCGACGGTCTGCCCAGTATCGTAGGCTGCCTGCTCTCAAGTGGTAGGCGGACAGCCTTCGCCCAACGAGTGGCTCTGGCAGGGACCTGCCTGGGAAAGGATGGAGAAAAAATGACGCTCCACCTTTGTACTTTCCTCTACATTGTTTGAATTTCACGACTACGCAGGCCGAGGGTTTACCTTAATTGCCTGCCAAAGGTTATCCAAGTAGCAATCAGAGTAGCTGGATTTCCAAACTAGGTTTCGAGGCCGTATCGGTAGTGGCTTTTAAAAATCTGTGATTTTTAAAGAGAAGTTTGAAGAGAAGCAGATGTTGTAAAAAAACAATTGAGGGAAAAAAATTGTCAGTGTTGACTATTCATTAACCCTTTCTCCTGTCCCTGCAAGAAAATTCCGCAGAGCTCCACCCTGGGAGTGGGTGCATCTCTGGCTTTGAGCCAACGCCTACTGTATGTGAATAATTTTTAAGTTTTAAATTTTTGTTAAGTTGATAAGTCCTGTACAACTTTGGCAACCTCATGAACGGTAAGCCCACCAGGCTCTTACTTGCCAAAGATGGGAGCACAGGAAGACATACTTCTAAAGGCAAGTGGTACTTTCATTGAGTTCTTGATTAAATCTCCAGGCGTTTGTCATCGTTTTGGAGCTCCGATGCTCATTGTACTGATGTATCTTGGCTTTGCCTGTCCCCCATCACACACACTATTGAGGTATTTGGTAGTCACCTGTCGTGAATGTTGTCTAAATAACTTACTTTCTTACCTACCTTGCCTCACATCTTATGCTGCTTAGAAGTTCCAGGGCAGATTGACTGAAAGCAACACTTAAAAGGGGACTACCTCGAACGCTCATTCATGGTAAAAGCTCTAACAAGGAATATAAGAGAACTTCTGCAACTTGGTTAAGTTAATACGACCTTACAGCTAGCATCATGCTTAATGGTGAGAAACTTTCCTGCTAAAGCATGTCTCCCCTCTCATCACTCCTTTCAAAGTTGTCCTAAAAGTCCTGCAAGAAAAGGAAAAGAAAGCTAAGCAGATCAGGAAGAAAGAAAGAAAACTGACTTTGTTCCTAGTAACATAATTGTTTATGTAGAAAATCTTAAGAATATTAAGAAAAACCTGGAACTAGTAAGTGACTATAGCAGGATTATAATATACAGGTGTCAATTGCTTTCCTGTGTACCAGCCAGGTATAATTGATATTTGAAGCTAAAAACATAATATTATTTATAAAAAAATAAAACTTAAATGTGAATCTAAAATATGTAGAGGATCTGTTTATAGAAAACTATAAAGCTCTGATTAAAGAAAGTGGATATAAGTGGAAGGATATTCTGAGTTCATGGATTCCAAGAATTAGCATCACTAGATGTCAGTTCTTCCCAACTTCATTTATAAATTCAATGCAATCCCAATAAAAAATTTATCAAGTTATTTTATGGATAACTATTAATTGATTCTAAAGTTTATATGAAAAGACAGAAGACCCAAAATGGCCTCCACGATGCCAAAGAAGTGGAACAGGCTCTACCCAACCTCAAAGCTACAGTATGAAAGACAGTGTATATTGGCAAAATAATAGACATACATCAGTAGAGCAGAATAGGGAGCCCAGAAATAGATCTGTAGAAATATGGTCAACTGATCTTTGACAAAGGAGCAAAGGCAATTAAATTGAGAAAAGATCATCTTTTCAACAAATAGCGCTGAAACAACTGGACATCCACCTGGCAAAAAAAAGACATAAATCTCACAAAATCTCAAAAATCTCACTTTTCACAAAAGTTAATTAAAGCAGATCATATCCCTAAATGTGAAATGCAAAGCTTTAAAAATTCTGGACTATAACGTAGGAGAAAACTTAGGTGACCTTCTTTGGCAGTGAGTTTTTAGATACAACACCAAAAGATGACCCATGAAAGGAAAAATTAAGTTGGGCTTTATTAAAATTAAAAACTTCTGCTCTGTGAAAGACAATTAAGAGAGTGAAAATACAAGGAAAAAGTCTTTGCCAAACACTTTCTAATGAAGGACTTGTGTCCCAAGTATTCAAATAACTCTTAAAGCTCAATAAGATAACACCCCAATTTTAAAATGGGCAAAGGCAGGGTTGGGGGGTGGAGGAGGGGGTGGTGTCTTCCCTGGTGGTCCAGTGACTCTGCACTTCTCAGTGAACTAGGATCCCACATGCTAAGTGGCCAAAAAACAAAAAAAGCAGCGGGGCAAAGGATCTGAACAGATACTTCACAAAGAAGCTATACAGGTGGCAAATAAACATTTGAAAAGATGTTCGACATCATTTAAGGGCATTCTTAATAGTAGTTTGCAATTTTAAAAGACTGGAAGCATGACCATTCATGATTTGAGGATTGAATAGTTTGATGCATTTCATCTATGCAATGAAATATTGCTGCTGCTGCCAATAAGTTGCTTGAGTCGTGTCTGACTCTGTGCGACCCCATAGACGGCAGCCCACCAGGCTCAGCCGTCCCTGGGATTCTCCAGGCAAGAACACTGAAGTGGGTTGCCATGTCCTTCTCCAATGCCTGAAAGTGAAAAGTGAAAGTGAAGTCACTCAGTCAAGTCCGACCCCTCGAGACACCATGGACTGCAGCCCACCCGGCTCTGTCCATGGGACCCTCCATGCCACAGTACAGGAGTGGGTTGCCATTGCCTTCTCCAATGAAATACTAGTCCCCTATTAAAAAGAAGGCATCAAAGTGCTGAAAGAAGAAAAGCTGCCAATCAAGAATACTCTACCAGAAAAGTTGTCCTTGGGAGTTGAAGGAGAGAGTTTTCCAGACAAGCAAAAGGTAACACAGTTCATCCCCACTAGACTGGCCTTACAAGAAATGTTAAAAGGACTTCTTTAAGCTGAAAGTAAAGAGTGTTTATTGGTTGCAGGAAAACTAGAGGATAAATATTACTGGTAAGATATGGAGGAAAAATCAGAATAAAGTTGTAAAGGTGATAGGTTATTTACTTTCAAAGTTTGAACATTAAAAGACAAAGTAGTAAAAATATAACTACAAAAATTTGTTAAGAGACACACAAGATAAAAAGATGTAAATTGTGACATCAAAAACATACCACATCAGCGGGGAGGGAATATAAATACAAGAGTTTTATAATGCATCCAAACTGAAGTTAGCTTGCTTGCTAAGTCGCTTCAGTCATGTCCAACTCTTTGTGACCCTGTGGACCAGACCAAAGCCCTCCACGCTCCTGTGTCCATGGGATGCTCCAGGAAAGAATACTGAAGTGGGTTGCTACACCCTCTTCCAGAGGATCTTCCCAGCCTAGGAACTGAACCCACATCTTTTAACCCTCTTGTATTGGCAGGTGAATTCTTTACTGCTAGAGCCTTCTGGGAAGCCCTAAGCTAGCTTACAGACTGTTATAAAAAAGAAAGCAGCTTTTATGTGGAATACCACCAATGTATTAAGTAGGAAAAGAAAAAAAAAAAGATGCTACCGTTTGGGTAAAATGAACAAAGGAATATATACATGTTAGTACTTGTATAATTATAGATTACCTTTATGAAAATATACATATACAGACAATAGGTAAAATTGGCTCCCTCTGGGTGACGTACATTGAAGTTAATGCTTTTGAACTCTTCTACCATGTTTATGGATTGACTTCTAAAAAATGAACTTAAAATTTTTTATTAGGTACCTGATAAAAGTGAGCAGTGTTTTATAATCAGAATGGAAACTTCTATTCACTTTTGTTCAATTTTGATTCAGAAAAATCCTCAGAATCATGTTGAAGCTAAGCAAATATAAAGTTGGTATTTATTTTAATTAAATTCATCTTAAGTAATTGAATATATATAATTTAAATGGAAGTATAGTTGATTAGTGATATCAACTATAGTTGATTAGTTTCAAGTGTCCATCACAGTGATTCCGCTATATATTGGGTTGGCCAAAATATTTGTTCAGGTTTTCCCATAAGATGTTATGGAAAAACCTGGACAAACTTTGGTCTATCCAATTACATTTAAATAAATAAATTCATATTTATGTTTGTATGTATTTATTTTGGTCCTCCCAGGTAAAGAATCTGCCTGCCAATGCAGGTGACATAGGTTTGATACCTGGGTCAGGAAGATCCTCTGGAGAAGGGCAGGGCAACCCACTCCAGTATTCTTGCCTGGGAAATCACATGGACAGAGGAGACTGGCAGGCTATAGTCCATGGGGCTGCAAAAGAGTCCTAAGTAAAATATGATGTTGCAACTAAACAACATTTTATTTATATATAATATTTTATTTATATATTCATTTTCATATTATTTTCCCTTATAGGGTATTACAAAATATTAAATATAGTTTCCTGTGTTATACAGTAGGTCCTTGTTGGTTATCTATTTAGTATACCGTAGTGTGTATGTGTCAGTCCCAATTTCCTAATCTATCCCTCTCCCCTTTGGTAACCATAAGTTTTCTTTCTATGTTTGTGAGTTTCTTTCTGTTTTGTAAATTCATTGGTATCATCCTTTTCAATGAATATAGGTGTAAGTTTTCTGGTTGGGTAATAGATATTGGGTTGAATTAGAACTGGCTTCCTTTTTAAGAGAAAGAGAAAATTTGGAGAAGGGTCCAGTCCAAGGAAAAGAAATACTTGGGTGACTATGAAATAGAGTTGTCCTTTGGAATCTGATGGTGGTGGGATTTTCTTTTCCCCCCATGGGTATGTTTTGGAGAAGTACATATACTAGATAAGAAGGGAAAGAAAAGCCTAAAAGGGGGATTTTCTTGAGAGAGTTTTGAGATTTTGGGTGTGGTAAGTGCCCTTTTAAGGCCCGAAGGGTCTTCTCAAATTTCAACTAGTTATATCCTAATTAAAAACCTCACAGCCTTTTGATAGATAAAATTCCTTAAACCAATGTATGGCCCCATATGATCTTGTGTCTTTGTACCAAGAATGTCTTGCTTCCTCACCTCCAGCCCCAGGGGTATCCTTTCCTGATGTGTCCTTTCCTGCTGTGTTCTCTCCTGCCATAAGACTTTCATCTATGCTCTTCCCTCTGTGCTCTTCCCCTTCCTCTTTGCCTCTTTACCATTTAGCTGTTGTCCGCTCTTTAGAACCCAGCTGAAGCAACAGTTCTGAAAATTCTCTCCCCAACTCTAATGGGCTCATGTCCCATATATTAAGCTCTCTGTACACTATGTGTGTCTCCTTCCTAGCTCTTGTCACAGTAGCAATTTTACATTAATTTGTTGCTTGTTTGATACCTGTCTCCCTAACTAGATTATAAGCGAGTTGAGGGCAGGAACCATGTTTGTTTTTACTTACATTATCCCAGCACCTAGTGTGCATAGTGGACCCTCAGTAAATACTGTTGAATGTATATGAATTAGTGCATAACTGAATTAAGTCATAGTTTCTGCTCTCAAGAAAGTTCCAGTCTAGTGGGAAGATAGCAGTTGTAATTCAAATTGAGAAGTGTCTGCTATTAGTAATATCAGTACAACTTTTAAAAAGGGAAGATACTGATTATTGAAATCTCAAAGCCTAGAAACCATCATTCTAGGTCCTGAGGAATTTTAAAGAGAGCTAGAGAAAGAGCAATGCTGTCAGACACATACTTGGAAAATTTTCTCTGGCCATAGGGTGGAAGATGGATTATGCCAGACTAAGCAAAGAAGCAGGAATATACATAAGAGATAATATCAATAATCTTAATGAGAGTTGAGGACCTGAATCTAGTTGGAAGCATTAGGGAAGACAGAATAGACAAGAAGTGAAAGATATACAAATAGCAGAATCTATTAGACTTGATGTTTTTCTGGAACTCTCTCGCTTTCTCAATGATCCAGCGGATGTTGGCAATTTGATCTCTGGTTCCTCTGCCTTTTCTAAAACCAGCTTGAACATCTGGAAGTTCACAGTTCAAGTATTGCTGAAGCCTGGCTTGGAGAATTTTAAGCATTACTTTACTAGTGTGTGAGATGGGTGCAATTGTGCGGTAGTTTGAGCATTCTTTGGCATTGCCTTTCTTTGGGATTGGAATGAAAACTGACCTTTTCCAGTCCTGTGGCCACTGCTGAGTTTTCCAAATTTGCTGGCATATGGAGTGTAGCACTTTCACAGCATCATCTTTCAGGATTTGAAATAGCTCCACTGGAATTCCATCACCTCCACTAGCTTTGTTCAAAGTGATGCTTTCTAAGGCCCACTTGACTTCACATTCCAGGATGTCTGGCTCTAGGTGAGTGATCACACCATCATGATTATCTGGGTCGTGAAGATCTTTTTTGTACAGTTCTTCTGTGTATTCTTGCCACCTCTTTTTAATAGCTTCTGCTTTTGTTAGGTCCATATCATTTCTGTCCTTTATTGAGCCCATCTTTGCATGAAATGTTTGCTTGGTACCTCTAATTTTCTTGAAGAGATCTCTAGTCTTTCCCATTCTATTGTTTTCCTCTATTTCTTTGCATTGATCACTGAGGAAGGCTTTCTTATCTCTCCTTGATATTCTTTGGAACTCTGCATTCAAATAGATATATCTTTCCTTTTCTCTTTGCTTTTCACCTCTCTTCTTTTCACAGGTATTTGTAAGGCCTCCTCAGACAGCCATTTTGCTTTTTTGCATTACTTTTTCTTGGAGATGGTCTTGATTCCTGTCTCCTGTACAGTATTACAAACCTCCATCCATAGTTCACCAGGCATTCTGTCTATCAGATCTAGTCTTTAAATCTATTTCTCACTTCCACTGTATAGTCATAAGGGATTTGATTTAAGTCATACCTGAATGGTCTAGTGGTTTTCTCCACTTTTTTCAATTTCAGTCTGAATTTGGCAATAAGGAGTTCATGATCTGAGCCACAGTCAGCTCCCAGTCTTGTTTTTACTGACTGTGTAGAGCTTCTCTATCTTTGGCTGCAAAGAATATTATCAATATGATTTCAGTGTTGACCATCTGTTTGATGCCCATGTGTAGAGTCTTCTCTTGTGCTGTCTGAGGAGGGTGTTTGCTATGACCAACCAGTGTGTTCTCTTGGCAGAACTCTATTAGCTTTTGCCCTGCTTCATTTTGTACTCCAAGGCCAAATTTGCCTGTTACTCTAGGTGTTTCTTGACTTCGTATTTTTGCATCATGAGAAACGCTGGGCTGGAGGAAGCACAAGCTGGAATCAAGATTGCCAGGAGAAATATCAATAACCTCAGATATGCAGATAACACCACCCTTATGGCAGAAAGTGAAGAGGAACTAAAGAGCCTCTTGATGAAAGTGAAAGAGGAGAATGAAAAAATTGGCTTAAAGCTCAACATTCAGAAAACTAAGATCATGGCATTTGGTCCCATCACCTCATGGCAAATAGATGGGGAAACAGTGGAAACAGTGAGAGACTTTATATTTTTGGGCTCCAAAATCACTGCAGATGGTGATTGCAGCAATGAAATTAAAAGACATTTACTCCTTGGAAGGAAAGTTATGGCCAGCCTAGACAGCATATTAAAAAGCAGAGATATTACTTTGCCAACAAAGGTCCGTCTATTCAAGGCTATGGTTTTCCCAGTGGTCATGTATGGATGTGAGAGTTGAACTATAAAGAAAGCAGAGTGCCGAAGAATTGACGCTTTTGAACTGTGGTGTTGGAGAAGACTCTTGAGAGTCCCTTGGACTGCAAGGAGATCCAACCAGTCCATCCTAAAGGAGATCAGTCCTGAATATTCATTGGAAGGACTGATGCTGAAGCTGAAACTCCAATACTTTGGCCACCTGATGTGAAGAGCTGACTCATTTGAGAAGACCCTGATGCTGGGAAAGATTGAGGGCAAGAGGAGAAGGGGACAAGAGAGGATGAGATGGTTAGCTGGCATCATTGACTAAATGGACATGGGTTTGGGTAAACTCAGGGAGTTGGTGTTGGACAGGGAGGCCTGACGTGCTGCACCTCATGGGTTTGCAAAGAGTTGGACATGACTGAACGACTGAACTGAACTGAACTGATCGGACTTAATGTCAGGTTTGATATGGGTGAAGGAGAAAATTTAAGTGACTGGGTGATGCCATTGATCAGAATTGGGACTATAGGAAGTAGAACTATTTTGAGACAAATGGATTGAGTTACATTGAGAGCATAGGATTCTGTCCCCAAGTACCAAGTACTAAGGTATTGAAAAGATTTTTTAAAAACTTTAGTTTTGGCTGCACTGGGTCTTCATTGTTGTGTGTGGGCTTTCTCTAGTTGTGATAACGGGACCTTCTCTTTGCTCCCGTGCATGGGCTTCTCATTGTGGTGACTTCTCTTGTTGTGGAGCATGCGTTCTAAGGTGCAAGGGCTTCAGTAGTTGTGACTCGTGGGCTTAGTTGCTCCGAAGCATTGAGATCTTTCCAGACTAGGAATCCAACCTGTGTTCCCTGCATTGCAAGGCAGATTCTTAGCCCCTGGACTGCCAAAGAATCCCAGTAACATAGTATTTTAAATTTTTGCATTTTTCTTTTTTAATGCCTAAAGCTATTAGGCCTTCTTGAAACATTGTCTCCCCCTTACTTCTGAATAGATGTTTTCTGGTTTTCTTCCTCCCTCACTGGGCACTATTTAGTTTCCAGTGCTGGTGAATCCTAGTAATTAGTCTTGGGTTCTTTTGGTTGTCTGCTTTACTTTTTCTCATAGCGATTTTATCCAGTCTTGTTTCTTTAAATACTCTCTATACACTGATGGCCTCTTCCCAACTTCCCTCTTAATAGTGTACCTAATTGCTTATGGACATTCCTACTTAAATGTCTAAGACACATCTGAAATATAATAAGTCCAACAGCAGAGCTATTGATTCTCTTTCTTCCCAAACCTCTTTTTGTCAGTCTTCCTCATGATGGTAAAATAAATCAACCCAGATGCTCGAGGGAAAAAAACTAGGAGTCAAGGCATCTGTCTAAAGTATGGATGAGTTTAATAGCCTTAGCTACATTTCAGAGGCTAAATGTCCCCAGAATTATTGCACAGAAAGGACATCATTAGAAAGCTCTTCTTTATATTTGGATTAAGGGGGAAGTTTCTCATCTTTTTTAGTGTCTGCATAGTTTCACTTTATCTTGGAGTTAAATCTTTGATCAAATCTATGTTGGAGTGATCCTTATGTGTGATATGACAAATGAACTTAATTTTATTGCAGCATTATTTGTAATTGCAAAATATTGGAAATTATATATAATGTCCCAATGTAAGAGACTGAACAAACTATGGTGCACACACATACAGACACCTGGGAATCAGACTTGATTTTTTTCCTTCCCATTTGCCCTTGTCCTCACATTTATCAAGTGCTGTTGCTTCTCCCTTCAACCGTATGTCACTGTCCCTGTTCTGCTACTCTTGCCCAAGTCTCCATCATTTCTTGACGCCTTAAAATAATTCTCTACAGAGCTGTTAGTGTTTTTTTTAAAACCATAAGACAGAGCACGTCACAAACCTATTTTAAAAACTCCACTGGCTTACTAAACTCTGGACCACAGCTTACTTATCTGGCCAGCTTTTCAGCTTTATCCCAGTTTCTTCCTTGCCTCAGGGCCTTTGTTGCTCTAGCCCTTCTCCCTGGCCATTTCTTTCTGTTACTCAAGCCTTAGTTCAAAGTCCTCTTTAAACAGGTGTTCTCTGGCCCTACAACTTAATGTTTTATCTCTCATCCTTCCCCGAGTCATTCTATTCATCTTCTTGTTTTAATTTCTGCATATTATTTTTCTGCATATTATTTATCAGTATAAGGAAAATTTCCTCCCTCCCTCCTTTCCTTTTCTCCCTCCTCCTCCTCACTTGCTCTCCATTTCTCCTTTCTTTGTCCTCCCCCCTTTATTTATTTATAGTTTCTTACCCTCCAGGTTGTAGCTTTCATCAGAGAACATATTTTATCCTTTTTTGTTAACTTCTATGTCCCCAGTGTGTGGAACTGCCTTACAATCCTGGTATATCATATAAATACTCTGTGAATATGAATATACCCCAAATCTATTTAAACTATGTATTTATCTATATATCTGTTAAAATTACTTTGAATGAGATGATCAGGTTACTTTTTATAATAAAGCAGTCATCAAACACTATGTTAAAAGTGCTCAAATACAGAATATTTAAAAAGAAACAAGGCAATTTCCCCCAAAGAATGGGGAAGTAAAAAATAATAACATAAGCTTCATGTTGCTGTTCGACTCAACTTTTTCTTTTAAAGCAGATTGGAGTAACAAGCAAAGTGTTGGGTGGGTAAAGTCTTAGAAAGCAACAGGAGCAGGAAAGAGATGGAGTTATAGACTAAAACAAACAAAATAATAGGATGGGTGTAGTTTAGCAAGGATTAAATCAGTACAAATTACATGTCATACTCAACTCTTGACTAATAGGAGGGAAAAGAAGTATGAATGAATCAAGAGGATGGGACTGCCCTGGTGGTCCAGGGGTTAAGACTGTGTTTCCACCGTAGGGGGCATGGATTCAATCCCTTGTCAGGGAACTAAGATCCCCCATGCCAGGGCGAGGCCAAAAAACCCCACATGCAAACAAAAAACAAGCCAGAAAACCACAATTAGAACAAGCAGGTAATTTTGAAAAATTACATTTTAGAATTCAGCCAGCGGTACATGAACCACAGATGTTTATCACCCCTCCCAGAACCAAGTTCATCTTCAGCAGACCAGGTAGAATGAATAGAAATACAGTGAGTATAACAGGTTACCCTGGTATTTTGCCCTGCTCAACCTCCACAGCTTGCTTTATACAGTCTGCTCAGTATTTCAAATTGAAAGAGCTTCTGGTAAAAGTAAATTACATACTGAAACTTTGTAAATTACATACTGAAACTTTTCTCCAGAATAGATAAGTTCTTATTCGTATGGAAACTATGTTCCCATTGTTTTGCCTTTCTATTTACCATCTTCCAACTCTATACATGCCTTATTCACGCTTCTGTGAAGATGTTCCCAAAGTTAGAATCAAATTAATTTTTCTTAACTAAAATTCTGTGACATGCATGTTTTATTGCTCAGTAATTATTCCACAAACATGTATTTTGCCTCCTTAATTGGGCTGTAAGTTCCTAGAGATTATGGAAAATGTATATTTTTAATTTTTTTTGAATCTAAATCATTCCCACCCCACTTCTGAGCTAATGGAAGGTATTTAAAGTGAATAAAAACAGGTTATTTGGGACCTATTAACAAATACTTGCTCAAAGTAGAGAACCTCTTGGATGAATCTGTTATTTTTTTCATATAAATCATGAATGGCATTTTGCTTTTTATTTCTGCCATTAATTAATTTAAAAGGCAGTGGGAAATAATTTTTGATTTGCACATGAAATAATATACTGCTTTTCAGAATAAAAACATGAGAATCATTTTTGTTATGAACAGTTTAGAGTATTTGGATGTATTCTATTTCTGGATAAAAGAGTTCAAAATAGGATTTCAATAATGCATATTGATACGTATTTAAAAGCAAAAGTAAAATGTCTTCTTGAAATTTGCGTTTGTAGTAAATTCAGTCATTCAAATTGTTTCCTTTCAAGACCCAAAAATTCTAGGGCATTGCCAGCTTTGAGTTTATCCTGAAAAAGAAAAGAAGGTTTTACTTTAAAGCATTATTTAAAGGATGTTTTAAAGTACTTACTGTCTTCACGTTTTTAAAAACTCAGTTTCCCAATGTGGGAGAAGAATATTGGGTGGTTAAATAATGATCTCTTGACCCATGATTTGCCACATTAGTTTTTAAATTATATTCATATATTTCTATTGAACAATATTTTTAAAGCAAAAATATGAATGGTGGGTGGTATATTTGTGTTTTAATTATTTTCTCTCTTCTCAAATATGTTGACAATCATAGACAAAACATGGTCAAATTTTTAAACATGTAAATAATGTGTTATTTACATTATAGCTAATATATAAAATGTATAATTTTGTTTTTTTATAGTAGCAGTTCCTAATGAAATATTTCTTCAAATGCATTTTATATTGAATAGTAAATACAATGATAAGTTTAAACATATTATAAACAGAATTATGGTATGACCCAACAATTCCACTCCTAAATATATCCAAAAGAATTTTTAAAAGTATCAAACAGATACTTGAAAGGGAACGTTCATAATAGTACTATGCATAGCAGCCAAAAGAAAGAGCACAAGTATGCATCAACAAATGAGTAGATTTTTAAACATGGTGTACACATAAATGGAATATTCAGCCCCCAAAAGGAATGTTCTTTTTTTCTTTCAGTTTTATTGAGATATGATTAATATACAACACTGTATATAAGTTTAAGATGTACAAGTTATCCTTCAATTAAAAAATAAATTAAAAAATTATGACAATAAAATTTTAAAAATAAAATAACATAAAAGTAAAAAAAATGTACAACATAATGATCTGACTTATATACATCATGAAATTAATACCATAATAAGTTTAGTGGATATCCATCATCTCACATGGACACAACATTAAAGAAATAGAAAAAATATTTTTTCTCTTGGGATAAGAAGTCTTAGTATTTAGTCTCTTAATAACTTTCATATATAACATATAGCAGTGTTAATTATATTTATCCTGTTGGAAGTCCTGGTGGCTCAGTGGTAGAGAATTCTCCTGTCAATGCAGAAGATACTGGTTTGATCCCTGGATTTGGAAGAGCCACTGAAGAAGGAAATGGCAACCCACTCTTGTATTCTTGCCTGGACAATCCCATGGGCAGAGGAGCCCGGTGGTCTGCAGTACACGAGGTCACAAAAGAGTTGGACATGACTGAATAACTGAGCACAAGATGATTACAATCCTAGTACTTATTTATCTTGTAACTGGACATTTGTACCTTTTGACTGCCTACACTAATTCCCTCTTTGTCCCTCTATTTGAAATCTAAGTTTGAAATTTGGTTGTAGGAGGAGAGGAGGAGACTTTTAACAGAGAAAACCCTGCTAAGAAAATGACTTCTTTGGTCACCTCTACAGGACTCTCCAGTGAGTTTTAAGAGTCACTTGGAGTCAAATACAGAGAAAAGTACAGCTTAGGTACCGCTACCTTATCCGTATACATGTTGTCCTTTCACATGACCCTGAATAAACGGTAAGCTCTTTTGGAGCAAAAAGGTGATTTGGATAAAGAGTCTCAGAGTATTGTACAAATATGTACATTGATAAATTTCACATGAGAAAAAGACTGCCAAGTTTTTTTCACCTTCTCCCCAGCTATAGATTAGATCTGCTCCACAACAAAGGCTCCTGTGATTTGAGGGGTAACTTTGTGTACCCTAATTGATATATGTCTAGCTTGCAAAGGACAGGCACGCAGCTGAGGGTGGAAGGAAACATGTATGGGGTTGTGTAACATCCATACCGTTAGTGTGTATCTGTATCATGACACGTCACGGTTCTCACACAGGCTTGCAGAGTGGGTAATTTGAGGCAAGGACCTCAAATTTATTACTTGGGGTTCTTCAGTGATTCACCCTGGGTCATCCTCTAAAGGAAGACTTCAGAAATAATGGCTGCTGCTCTGAAAAACTATCTGCTTTACTTTTTAAAATATGTTGGTACCAAGTATCCTTTGAAGGTGATACATTTTGGTGTGTTGGATAGAGACCTGATCCTGGAGTTAGGAGATTTGGAATTGAGTTCATGTGCTGTAATCCAGCAATTATATCCCTTTTGGCAAATCACTTAACACCCAAGTCTCATTTTCCTCCTCTGCATCTACCTGGTGGAATGTATTTGCCTATTTCCCAGTGTTGTGCTCATCAAATGGATTTATTTATTTCATTAAAAAAATTTTTTTAGTGAAATTTTACCTTCATGTGGCTCACAATTCAAAAGATATGAAATGTATGTTTCCTTTTACTAGTACTGCCCAACCACTGCTTTGTCTTCCCAGAGTTATCAGTTTCTTATTTGTTCTTCCAGTGATATTTTACTTATATATAAGCAAATTCTTATATGTAGGTTTATAATTTTTTTCACAAATGGATAGTGTGCTATTCACAAATGGAAGTATACCATATGCATTTTTGGTAACTTTCTTAATATATCTTATAAATTGATTTTTAACACTTTTTAATGGCTATATAGACTCCATTGTATGGACATATTATTATTTATTTAACTAGTCCCCTGTAGATTGTTTTTAGTTTTTATTACAATGTTATGATGAGTAACATATTACAGAATATCATGTATTTATGACTGCATAAAATTTTTATTCAAGATTTTCTGAAAACTTGAAAGTGATAGACATATAAAATTAAATAACAAAAGGCGTATGATAGTGATTATTATTATTCCATTAAAGTGTTAATCAGGATATTTGACATGGTGTTTGAGCAAACTCTGGGAGATAGTAAAGGACAGGGAAACCTGGCATGCTGCAGTTATGGGTCACAGAGTCGAACATGACTTTGCAACTGTACAACAACAGCAGGATACTTGGGGTAGTCTGGTTTTAGTTTAATTTTCATTAATGTTATAGGAAGTTTTTCATTTTCAACTTTTGATATAAAAACTAAAGAAAATCTTAGTATTGCTTTCTACTTTAATAAGTATATATTTAACATTTATACGAGGGCTTACCTGTAGCTCAGTCGGTAAAGAATCTGCCTGCAGTGCAGGAGACCCGGGTTAATTTCCTGGGTTGGGAAGATCCCCTGGAGAAGGAAATGGCAACCCACTCCAGTATTCTTGCCTGAAGAATCCCATGGACAGAGGAGCCTGGCGGGCTACAGTCCATGGGGTCACAAGAGTAGGACACAGCTTAGTGACTAAACCAGCACCACCATTTAACAATTCAGGAATTTTAGTTCCTTAAGGTGGGTAAGTGCCAAAGGAGACACTTCCTGTTTAAAGCAGTCTGAGGTTTCCCAGTTAATAACTTGCAACTAGTATATATCAAAATGTACTCTTCTTGGCATCTGTTAATGTGCTTCAAGCTGTCTAAGAAGATGTGATGAGCTGAATCCCTAACAATTAAAGTAGAGAATTAGAGTTGAAAAGAACTTTTGGATCCTAGTTTAGAAGAAAGTCAAATCTCATACAAAAGGGTTATGACTGAGACTTATGTAAAATTTTTTAAGAATTTACATCTCCCTGTGTTTTCATTCTTGGCATCCTTGTCCCCCAATGGTGAAGTCTTAGGAAGAACTTGTTTCATTGGGAGCGGGTGTGGAATGGGATTTGCATGCTCAATCACTCAGTCAGTCTCCTTTGTCTCCTGCATTGGCAGGCGGATTCTTTACCACTGTAGGATGGGAAAGTGAAAGTGTTAGTCACTCAGTCATGTCTGACTCTTTGCAAATCCATGGATTGTAGCCTGCTAGGCTCCTCCATCCATGGAATTCTCCAGACACGAATACTGGAGTGGGTAGACATTTCCTTCTTCAGAGGTTCTTCCCGACCCAGGGATCAAACCTGCGTTGCAGGTGGGCTCTTTACCATCTGAGCCACCAGGGAAGCCCATGGGATGTGAAGGGGATGGCTGGGGACACAGTGTCTCACTTTAAGCTCATGTTTCAGGAGCCTAAGGGGTAGAATAGGAAGTGTCAGCATTAAGACACATTTAGCCACCCTTAAAGTCAAATGCTGAAAGAAAAACAAAATCCAGTTACTTGAGGGTTCTGCATCCTTGAGTCCTGTTAATCAAGACTTGAGTCTAAATATCCAAATTACTAGAATCATTACAACTTTGGAGATTGGTAGATTTGTAATAGAAACATGTTTTCTTATTCATCTAACATGCAAATCTAAGTATATTATTATAATGTGCTTCTTTACAGTTTTCTTTCTTGTCTTTATGAATTTAGTTGTACTAGGTTCACTTTCAGCTTTTTAACTTTCCTTTGTCCTTTAATAGTTCAGCCATTTCTAAAGATCAAGTAACACTTCTAGGAATACTAAGTGCGACAATTTCTCTGTCCTTTGCTATCCCATATCAAAGTGCTCTGAAACCAAACACAGTTAGATCAGGAAAATTCAGGAATAAGATCATGAAGTAAAAGGCACATACCTTGGTTTCTGCATCAAATTCTCCCATGGATTCTATCAGTTTCCCAGGTTCCAGCTCACCTAGTGGGAAGGGGTAATCAGTTCCCAAAATGACTTTATCCTAAAAGAAGAAAAAATTTATCCCTACTTTTTTAAAGCATCAAAGAACCTCTTATAAACTTAATTATATTTACATATTACAAACACTCCTATGATAAAATAACACATTTTTCCCTGATAAAGAAAGCAAACTGATTTAAAATCTTAAGATTTAACCGCTTCCAATTGTATTCTGACATTTTGTCCAGCAGGTGGCGATATTAGGTCTCTTAAAACTGCAAATAAACCTCCATCCTCCCTTGTTTTTTCTAAGGAACTGAATTGCAGAATACTCAAATCTAAGAAGCATGCATTTATTTAATAAAACATGCTAATGTCTTCAGATCAAGTTAAGAATTCTGTATTTCTTAAAATTATGCATTGCAATTGACTCCACAATTTTTGAAAATATACTAGAGTTAGAAAGGAAAACAAAAAACTAACAAGTGGATGAAATGGAGGAAAATAAACAAACAAAAACTAACCAGTTCCCCCCAACAAACAATTACTATCTCTGTTAACTAGATTGTATTTTTTAATGATGTAGCTTTGAATTTCTATTTAACACTTTGTATGATAAAGCACACAGGCTTGTCTGTCTACAAATACATAAAGCCAGCGTGTCAGGTAGTGTGCTAAAATCTAGATGGCCCTGGTCAACAAAGCAGAAATGGGGACAGAGAGGGATCAAGATGGCAGAATAGGAAGATCCCGAGTTCACCCCCTGTCACACCTAAATTACACTACTTACAGGGCAACTGTCTCTGAGAATGACCTGGAGGCTAGTAGAAAAGATATAAAGAACCACAGCTTGACAGGCAGGTGGAGACAGTCTGTCAGGATTCACATTCTTGGCATGGTGACGCCCAAGCAGGAGGAAAATCAACTGTGGAGGTCCCTACCTGAGGAGCCAGGTGTCCAAGTCCCACACTGAGTTCACCAGCCTGGTGGTCCTGCACTGGGAAGATGAGCACCCAGAATGTCTGGCTTTGATAACTAGTGGGGCCTATGTTTAGAGCTAGAGGCTGGAGGGCCATCCTTAAAGGGCATGTACAAAAACTTGCTTGCTTCAAGTCCCCATGCAGAAGCTGCGGTTTGAAAGGAGTCTGGGTCAGACATACTTGCTGATCTTAGAGAGTCTTGTGGAGAAACAGGGGGCAGCTGGGACTCCCCTTGGGAACTGACATGCTTGTGGCAGCTGTTTTCATGATCTCTCTCTATCATGCTGACACTGGCCCTGGTGGGTGCTTTTTTGGAATTCTCCCTCTAGCCTGTGCGCGCCAGCGGCAGCCCCACCTACCAGCACATCTGCAACAGCCAGCCTTGCTACAATAGAAGGGCTCATGCAGCCCATGTAGGGGACACCCCTGGGGTATCTGACTCTGGTAATCAAAGGGGAACATGCTGCTGGGCTTCCCTAGGACAAGTCACTTCTCCAAGATTGGGAGTTGTAACCAACTACGTAATACATAGGAGTTAACTTAAAGAATTAGGCAAATTCAGGAGATAGAGTATGTTTCAAACAAAAGAACATGATAAAACTTAAGAAAAAGACCTAAATGAAGGGAAGATAAGCAATCTACCCAAGAAAGAATTTAAGATAATGATTGTAAAGATGCTTACTAAACTCAGGATAAGAATGGATGAACAAGTGAGAACTTGAACAAAGAGTTAGAAAATATAAAAAGGAACCAATAAGAGCTGAAGAATACAATAACAGCAATGAAGTATACATTGGAGGGAGTCACTGGTAGAGTAGATGATACTAAAGAATGGGTAAGTGATATGGAAGACAGAGTAGTAGTAATCACCCAAGCCAAAAAGAAAAAAGAAAAATAATTCTAAAAAATGAGGATAGTTTAAGGGACCTTTGGGACAACATTAAGTGTACTAACATTTGCATTATAGATGTCCCAGAAGGAGAAGAGAGAAAGGGTAGAAGTAGTATTTGAAGAAATAACAGCTGAAAACTTCCCTAAGAAGGAAACAAGCATCCAGGTCCAGGTAACATAGAGAGTCCAAAACAAGATGAACCCAAAGAAATCCACACCAATATATAATTAAAATGGCAAAAGTTAAGAGAGAATTTTGAGGGCAACAAGAGAAAAACAATTAGTCACATACATGGGAATCCCATAAGGCTATCAGCTGATTTTTCAGCAGAAAATCTGCAGGCCAGAATAGAATGGCATGTAATTAAACTGATGAAAGGTATTCCTGACATGAATGTAGCATTGTAATAAGAACATGATATATTTGTGTAATGGCATAGTATACAGTGTTCAATGAACAAATTTTGGAGAAAAAAACAGAAATGTTCCCTCTCCTCAGAAACCTCATGATCTAGTAAGAGAGACATATAATCAATAATCAATAACAAATCCATCTATTGAAATAGTACCATATTTTCAACCAGAAATTGTACTTCTGGTAAGTATCCCAGTCATATGCATGTAATAGAAATATTTCAAGGAAATTAATTGCAACATTATTATAGTAGCAAAAGACTATCAAATTAAATTATAGCATATCCCAAAATAAAAAGGAATGAAGGATAATTGCATATGCTTAAATGAAATAATCACCAAGTTATATTGTAAAGAGGAATGATCTTCACAGCAGAAGGTAACACTATATTGTGAATGAACTATTATAAAAAATAAGAAAAAAAAGACATGATCTTGTAATTGAGAAACAATGTAATAGCTGTCAAAGGGAATTTACTAAAGTTAATTCAAATATGATACCGCTTATATGTGTAATCTAAATGGTACAAATGAACCTTTTTATAAAACAGAAATTGATTCACAGATGTAGAAGACAAACATGGTTATCAAGAGGGAAGTGGGGAGGGATAAATTGGGAGATTGGGATTGAAATATACACATTCAGTTCAGTTCAGTCCCTCAGTCATGTCTGACTCTTTGAGACCCCATGGACTGAAGCATGCCAGGCTTCCCAATCTATCACCAACTCCAGGAGCTTACTCAAACTCGTGTCCATCGAGTTGGTGATGCCATCCAACCATTTCATCCTCTGTTGGCCCCTTCTCCCACCTTCAATCTTTCCCAGCATCAGGATCTTTTCCAATGAGTCAGTTCTTTGCATCAGGTGGCCAAAGTATTGGAGTTTCAGCTTCAGCATCAGTCCTTCCAATGAATAGTCAGGACTGATTTGCTGTAGGATTGACTGGTTCGATCTTGCAGTCCAAGAGGCTCTCAAGAGTCTTCTCCAACACCACACTTCAAAAGCATCAATTCTTCGGTGCTCAGCTTTCTTTATAGTCCAACTCTCACATCCATACATGACCACTGGAAAAACCATAGCTTTGACTAGACAGACCTTTGTTGGAAAAGTAATGTCTGCTTTTTAATATGCTGTCTAGGTTGGTCATAACTTCTCTTCCAAGGAGCAAGCATCTTTTAATTTCATGGCTGCAGTCGCCATCTGCAGTGATTTTGGAGCCCCCCAAAACAAAGTCTCTCACTGTTTCTATTGTTTCCCTGTCTATTTGCCATGAAGTGATGGGACCGGGTGCCATGATCTTAGTGTTTAGAATGTTGAGTTTTAAGCCAACTTTTCACTCTCCTCTTTCACTTTCATCAAGAGGCTCTTTAGTTCTTTGCTTTCTGCCATAGGGGTGGTGTCATCTGCATATCTGAGGTTATTGGTATTTCTCCTAGCAATCTTCATGGCAGCTTGTGCTTCATGCAGCCCAGTGTTTCACATGATGTACTCTGCATAAAAGTTAAACAAGCTGGGTGACAATATACAGTCTTGTCATACTCCTTTCCTGATTTGGAGCCAGTCTGTTGTTCCATTCCAGTTCTAACTGTTGCTTCCTGACCTGCATACAGATTTCTCAGGAGACAGGTCTGGTGGCCTGGTATTCCCATCTCGTGAAGAATTTTCCACAGTTTGTTGTGATCCATACAGTCAAAGGCTTTGACATAGTCAGTAAAGCAAAAGTAGATGTTTTTCTGGAACTCTCTTGCTTTGCCAATGATTCAGTGGATGTTGGCAATTTGATCTCTGGTTCCTCTGCCTTTTCCAAATCCAGCTTGAACATCTGGAAGCTCATGGTTCACATACTGCTGAAGCCTGGCTTGGAGAAGTTTGAGCATTACTTTGCTAGTGTGTGAGATGAGTGCAATTATGCAGTAGTTTTAACATTCCTTAGCATTGCCTTTTTTTGGGATTGGAATGAAAACTCCTTTCATTACTCTGTATTGTAATGACCTATATGGGAACAGAATCTAGAAAAGAATGGATATAATTATATGTATGATGCATAATGTATATGTATATAATAAAATATGACTCACTTAATAAATAGCAGAAACTAACACAACATTGTAAATCAACTGTACTCCTATAAAAGTAATTAAAAAGAAAAAAGAGAAAGTTATATCATAAAGAGGGGAAAACAAAGTCTAGGACAATATATTTGCTATACTCATATTTCTGTTTCTAATAAGGGTAACCTATAGAAACACAAATATATTTGTATGGTAAAGTCTATTTCACAAATGGTAGCCAAGAAACAAGATAGTTTCTTGTTTCTTGAGAAACAAGATGGTGAGGAACAAGGATGCCTCGTGTGCCACAGTTCATGGGGTCACAAAGAGTTGGACATGGCTGGGCAACTGAACAACAACACCAACAACAGCCAAGAAACAAGTAACATTAGGTGTCTCCACAAATTAAGACTAGGATTCAGGGGTGTAGGAGATCCCCCTTTTTCTTTTTTGGAGATATAAAACACATACCATAAAATTCACTCTTTAAAAGTGTACAGTTCAATGCATTTTAGTATATTCATGAATTTGTGTTATCATTCCCACTAATTTCAGAACATTTTTATCACCTTAAAGTAATCTGCATACTCATTAGCAGGCATTCCTTGTTACCTCCTTCTTCTAGCCCCTGGAAACACTAATTTGCCTTCTGTGTCTATGGAATTGCCTCTTCTGACATTTCATGTAAATGGAATCATGCAGTATGTCACCTTCTTTCATTTAGTATATCGTTTTCAAGGTTCATCCATGCTACAGCCTGAATCAGTACTCATTCTGTTTTGGGCCAAATAATATTCCATTGAATAGATGTACCACATTGTGTTTATCCATTCATCAGATGATGGATATGTGGGTTGTTTCTACTTTTTGGCTATTATGATAATGCTTCTCTGTACAAGTGTTTTCATAATGAAAACCTTTTCCCTTCTCCTGGGTATACACCTAGGAGTGGAGTTGCTGGATCATATGAAAAGTCCATATTTAACATTTAGAGAAACTGATTTTCACAGTGGCTGCAGCATTCGACATTCTCAACAGTAATGTGTGAAGGTCCCAATTTCTCCAAATCCTTACCAACACTTGTTATTGCCCATCTTTTTAACTATAGCTATCACGATTCGCATTTCTGTAACGACTAATGATGTTGACATTAGCACATCTTTCCATGTGCTCAGTGACTGTTTGTGTGTCTTTGAAGGAATATCTATTTATGTCCTTTGTGTCTATTTAAGCCCATGCGTTTCCTTTTTATTGTTGAGAGTTCTTTATATTTTCTAAATACTAGAGACTTACCAGATGTATGATTTACAGATATTTTCTTCATTCTGTGGGTTGTCTTTTCACTTCATTGGTTGTATCTTTTGAAGCACAAATTTTAGAATTTTGATGAATTTAATTATTTTCTTTGGTTGCTTGTGTTTTTGGTGTCATATTCAAGAAATTATTGCCTAAATGTCACGAAGATTTACAACTAAGTTTTCTTCTAAGAGTTTGTAGTTTTAGCTCTTCCCTATAGGTCTTTGGTCCATTTTGAGTTAACTTTTGTGTATTTTGAGTGTGAAGAAGAGATCCAACTTAATAATTATTCTTTTTATGCATGTGGATATTCAGTTATCCCACTATAATATATTTTTTTTTTTTTTTTTTTTTGGTATATGAAAATTTATTACTATCGTGCTTTCATCATCAAAATTTATGATCTTGGTCTTTCCTTCTTGCCTTTGTATAAAGCCAAAAGAGACACATTGGCTACTTTGACAACCTTAAAGCGGACTCCAGGAATGTCACCAACAGCATGACCTTTGCGACCAAATCCAGCAACCAGAACTTCATCATTTTCCTCAATAAAATTCAAGCAACCATCATTGGGTACGAAAGCAGTGATTTTTTTGCCATTCTTGATTAGCTGAACCCTGACACACTTCCTGATGGCAGAATTTGGCTGTTTGGCTTCAACTCCTACTTTTTCCAGCACAATTCCCTTGGCGTGAGAAGCGCCGCCAAAAGGGTTGGCCTTCAGGGCTGTGCCCAAATGGGCTTTCTTGTACTGCTTATCATGCCACTTCTGGTCTCGTCGGTGGCTACGGAGCTTCCTGGCAGTGCGAAGACCGCGACACTTGCCCATCCTGCCGGCGCCACAGGCCTGAGCGAAAACCACTATAATATATTGAAAAGACTATTCTTTCTTTATTGAATTGTTTTGGTACTTTTGTTCAGAATAAGTTATCTTTATGTCTGTCCTTAAGCCACCATCACCCAGTTTTGATTACCCTATATATCTGTGTAGAAAGTTTTGAAATTGAGAGTGTGAGCCCTCCAATTCTGTTCTTTTTCAAAGTCATTTTGTCCATTCTGGGTCCCTTGTATTTCCGTATGAATTTTAGCATCAACTTGTCAGTTCCTGTGAAGACAAACAAAACAAACCCTGGATTTTTGATAGGGATTGCATTCAATCTGTAGATCATTGTGAGGAGTATGGCCATTTAACAACATTAAGTTTCCAACAGATGAACATGGGATGTCTTTTCATTTATTTGTGTCTTCTTTAACTTTCTTCAACAGTATTTTGTAATTTAGTGTCCAGGTCTTCACTTCTTTGGTTGAATTTACTGCTAAGTATTTTTATTCATCTTAATGCTATTGTAAATGGAATTGTTTCCTCAATTTCATTTATAGATTATTCAATGCTAATATATAGAAATGTGGGTAATTTTTGTATATTTATCTTATATATTTTGTATATATTTTATATATTTATTCTACAATCTTGCTGAATCTCTTTATTAGCCCTGATGCTTTATTTGTGGGTTCTCTAGATTTTGTATATACAAAATCATGTCATCTGCAAAAAATTTTGCTTCTTTCTTTCCGATTTTTATGCCTTTTATTTATTTTTCTCGCCTAATTTCCCTGGCTACAATCTCTAGTACAATGTTGAATGGAAGTGGTGAGAGCAGAATCTTTCAATCTTTTGCCATTAAGTATGATGTTAGTTGTGGATTTTTCATAGATGTCCTTTATCAGATTGTGTAACTTCCTTTCTATCAGTTTTGAGTGTTTTCATAATGAAAGACTGTTGAAGTTTGTTGAGTGTTTTTTCTACATATATAGTTTAGTATTCTTGATAAACTACTTGAGCAATTTTCAGACCTACTTTATTGAGCTTAAAAGCCCCTCCTGCTGCTATTTGCTGCTGTTTAATTGTGAGTTTGTGTCTGACTCTTTTGTCACCCCATAGACTATAGCCCTCCAAGATCTTTTGTCAATGGGATTTTCCAGGCAAGAATACTAGAGTGGTTTGCTATTTCTTCAGGGGATCTTCCCAACCCAGGCGTTGAACCCGGGTCTTCTGCACTGGCAGGCAGATTCTTTACCACTGAGCCACCAAGAAAGCCACAAGCCCCTCCTATGAAATCCATTCAGTTGACTATTAGTCTTGAAACTAATCTAAGAACTTTAATCAATAATGCAAAGAGGCTAATTGTCCTTAACTAGATAGTCATCTCCTTTTTAAAAATAAAGTCTAGTAATAACTGTCTAGCCATTTTCCCCCTATAATATGTCTCTGCCAAAATAGAATCTTTGAATTGGGCTTTTCAGAAAGCCTCTTCATTTGAAATAAAACTCTGACCTATGCTTATAATCAGTCTTGAGAGTGGTTTGTGTGTTGAAGGGATGAAGCCTCGAATATATGAAAGAGGGAAGTCAGATTGTTACTATGCCTAAATGTTAAGTGTGTTTTTTCCATGAGTCCATAGTTATATATTATTATTAATATTAACTAAAGTCTGTACTCTATAGTAAGGCTCACTCTTTGTGTTGTACATTCTGAGGGTTTTGACAAACATGTTGTGACATCTGTCCACCATTCATACAGAATATATGAAATGTATTTTAAGTACTCTCAGGTTGAACTATTGTGAGGATAAATGACACTTTGATTTCTACCAGAAAAAAGATTTTCCTAGGTTTTATGATTACATTTACATGAAATAATGTGGGGAAGTATATAATAAAGTTTAGAGGAAAGCCTTGACAGACTCACAATTCTGTCTCTAGATTCCTGTATTCATGTACTGTATAAAACCAAGCAAATAAATACACCTGCTGGTAGAAATCCTAAAGACCCAAAGTTATGTCTCCTCACATCTGTGCCAACAGCTGATCTTGTTCTGAACTGCCAGCTTGGTATTCACTGGAGGTTCATTCGTCCTTATCTCTACTCCTCTTGCTAAAGTTGTTTACAATTGCAAAACATAACATAATTTTAAAAAGTCCCATGCTTATATTACATTTGTCAACCACATTAACATGAAATTGAAATATAGAAAATGATTTTTCATTCTGGTCAGGAATTCTTCCATTCCAAGTATTGTGGCCTTCTCAGATATAAATATGGTTTAAGCAGGGAGAAGTCTGTTCTGGTCTATGGCAAAGGAAGCAAATGATTTTAAAGCAGAAATGAATCACTCCTCTGAAATTCATTCTTCCTGGTTAAGGCACTTCTTTGTTCTCCTGCCTAACTTGATTTTGGAAGCCTGTTGCAGAACACCAGACTTATGATTTGTTGTGTTAGTCACTCAATCATGTCTTGACTCTTTGTGACCCACGGACTGAAGCCTTCCAGGCTCCTCTGGCTGTGGAATTCTCCAGGCAAGAATACTGGAGTGGGTAGCCTTTCCCTTCTCCAGGAAATCTTCCTGACTCAGGGATCAAACTTGAGTCTCCCACATTGCAGGCAGATTCTTTACTTGTGAGTCACCAGGGAAGGTACAACTTATGGTTTGGCAGTATTTAATTATTATTTAATAGCTAAAGCTCACAACTCCTCTCTATGGGAGATTCATTATTCATTTGTGATAATCTAGTTTGTAAACTTTTCATACCTACTATCCATTTATACATCTTTTATTGATACTTTCTGATAAACTATTGACCATTTCTAACTTGTTAGTGATTTCTTAAGGGAGAGGGAAGTAGGCATAAAAGAACTGGAGGTAGAGTTCTTGTTAATTGGATTTCTTATTCAGAGAAGGGATAGTATAGGGAAGAGATGGGGTGAAGAGATTCCTTCAGAGTCAAATCGTTATGTAGGATGAAGGTCACTTGCACCATTGCTTGATACCAGTCTCTACTTGATAGATGCTTAATAAATACTTATTGAATTAAAAATAGTTTTTGTATTGCTATTTCTTGTTGTTTAGTTCACTAAGTCATGTCCGACTCTTTTGCGACCCTGTGGGCTGTAGTTCTCCAGGCTCCTTTGTCCATGGGGTTTCCCAGGCAAGAATAATGGAGCGGGTTGCTGTTTCCTTCTCCAGGGGATCTTCCTGACTCAGGTATTGAACCCACGTCTCCTGCGTTGGCGTGGCACTTTCGTTACCACTGAGCCACCAGGACAGTGGTAATGCTAAATACCCTATTGCTGTTTCTATCACCTACTGTAACTGCAAAGTGATTGTGTTCTAAATTGATGCAGAGTCTGGTTAAGGAAGCACAGGATATAGCCTTGGATGACTGTTGCCTCATTTCCCACTGATACAAGCTCTGTGGGATATCCAAGGTTCTCGTGCTATCTCAGGCTTCCAAGTAACAAACCTGGTCCTAGCCTCCCCAAAGCTAGAACTTTGTTCTTTCTTTTTCCTTCTTGTTTGTGATCTAGAATTCTAGTCCTTTGGGACTGACCATAATTATGAACCGATTTTTAAGGATATCTGTGATATTTGCCACAGTAATATTTATTAACATCTACATTTTAGTGGGCCCTTTCTAAAGACTCTACTAAAGTCAAAGGAATAATTCTAATGGTTGACATTTTAGGTAATGTGGCTAACTCTTCTAGGATTCTAAAATTATACCTTCTCAACAGGTACTGGCTTTCTTTATTAGGCAAGAAAGCAGTGACTAATCCTGATTGATTTCTCCACACCAACACTACCCCAACATAATTTCCCTCCCCAAAGTTAGTGGCACACGTTCCCTATGAAGTCAAAGACTTACTGAGCGATAATAATAGTGATTAATATTCCTGCCAGGGAAAAGAAGTAAACTGCTCACTTGCTGGGATGCATTAACTTTTCACGTTCTCAGGGAATGCTGTGAACACTGAAAAGATGTGACTTACTAAAGAAACTCAATAGTGGAAGAGAATTCATTTGTCTTCCAGAAAAGGAACAATTAACTCTCTTCTCATTAGCATATTTCATTAGTAGCATTTGTGATAAATACAACACACCTCTGTTACAACATAGCTTATTACAAAAGTCCTAGTATATCAAGGATTCACTTTGTTCCCTGAGACACAATTTCCTAGAGAAAGAGCCTGATTTAATTCAATCAGTGCAAAGCAAGATTAGCCTTATATCCACAAGGTCATTACACAACTCAATTAAATAAATATTAACTTTACACCCACTGTGCAAAAAGCACTGACATTTGGAGAGTCCTTTGGCATTGTGATATATTAGCTCTTCACATCAACTCTGTCTGGTTATCATCTCTGTTTTACAGTTGAGGAAATTGAGGTTGAGGGGAGTCAAGTGACCTGATACTGAAGTTCACCCAGCTAACATGCAGTAGAGCCAGGACTTGAACTGTCTCTCACTTACCATAACTTCTTGAGAAGGTAGTAAGTTATACTCTTGTTCTCGGGAAGCTTATACTCGGGAAGGGTAAGTTATACTCTTGTTCTTGGGAAGCATCAAAAAGGGTTCCACTCTACTGAGGACTGCAGTGTACAAGAAAACATCACTTATCCAGAATACTTACAGACAGAAGTATTAAAATACACTTAATTTTCAAGTCAGAGTGGAAACATTTCTAATACATATGCTATACTTCACCACCTACAGTGGATATAATCACATCTTTGGTGATAAAGGACCTTTTCATTGCTTTAGAATCCCAAAATAGAGCAGTCCTGAATGTTAGAGTCAAGAGACCTAGAAAATGAATGAAGAAAAAGCTTTGGCTTTTGGGCCTGATTGATCTCTAGTTTTAGGTCCATTTTCTAACCCACTGATTCAAATGCCCAAGACAAGATCACATGTATGCCCAATGTAAAAACTGGTCCGTAAAATGCCCCCAAATAACATTGTTACTTCTGTAAGTGAGCCATTTATTTTACTGTAAGATAAAATACTTTCTATTTTGCAGAACAGGTGTTTCTGGTTTCTCTTTTAAAAATATACAAAATAACATATGAATAGATGCTTTGGTTTGGGTGGTTGAAAGTCTCTCTTGCAGAGAGTCCTCTTCAGTTTTTTAAAAAAAATTGAGGGGAAATATGCAAACATAAAATTAACCATTTTAAAGTGTATACTGTGGTGAGCATCTAGTACATTCACATCTAGTACATTTCCACTCTTATGTTTTCTTGTAATATACAACCATCACCTCTATCTCGTGCTAAGACATTTTTACACCCTCAAAGGAGACCTTGTACACATTAAGAAGTCACTCTCCATTTCCACCCAACCCCTGGCAACCACTATTCTGCTTTCTGTCTCTCTGGGTTTATTTATCCTAAATTCTTCAAATAAATGGAATCATACAATACATGACCTCTGTGTCTGACTTCTTTCACTTAGCATGTTTTCAAGATCCATGTTGTAGCTTATATTGGTATTTCATTTCTTTTTATGGCTGAATATAATATCCTATTGTATAGATACACAACATTTTGTTTATTCATTCATTTGCTGATGGACGTTTGTTGTTTCTACCTTTTGGCTCTTGCAAATAATGCTACTGCCAACATGTGTATACAAGTATTTGTTTGAATACTTGGTCTCAAATCTTTTCGATATCTACCCAGGAATGGAATTGTTGGGACATGCTAATTCTATGGTTAACTTTTTGTAGACCTACAAAACTGTTTTCCACAGCAGCTGCACCATTTTATCTTCCAACCATCAGTGTGCAATGTCTTCACATTCTTGTCAACATTTTCCATTTCAAAAAAATTACAGTTGTCTTGGTGAGGATGAACTGGTTATTTCATTATGGTTTTGATTTGCCTTTCCCTAATAACCAGTAACATTGAACATCTTTACCAGTGCTTGTTAGCCATGTATATACTAATATCTCCCTTTGAGAAATATTTATTAGATCCTTTGCTCAACTTAATTGGGTTATGTGCCTTTTTATTATTGAATTATGAGATAGATGAGATTATTATGTATTTGAATACAAGTCTCTTGTTGGGTGTATGACCTTCATGTGAGTTTTTCATTAAAATTATTGTACTTTTCAGGTTCAGAATTTCTGTTGGTTTTCTTTTCATAATTTTTATATATTTATTGTTATTCTCTTTTTGTTCAGACATTAGTCTCCTCGTTTCCATTAGTTCTTGGTCTATGATTTTTCTTTATTTCTTGATCATATTTAAGGCTGTTAATTTAAAATCATTGTCTAGTAAGTCCAATGTTTCTCCAATGACAGTGTGTTAGTTTCTTTTTTTTCCCCATAGGAACGGGCCACAATTTCTTTTTTCTTTGCATGCCTCTTAAGGGTTCATTGTTGTTTCTTTGTGTGCTTTGTATTGTTTATTTAGTGACTTTTCAAACTATTTTGAAAGACATTCTTTGTTATATATGCTCTCAGAAGTCTCTGTTACTTAGGCTTGTGTCAGCTCATGTTTGGATAAAGAGTTATTTAAATTCCCAGAACAGAAAGAGAATGAAAAAACGACAAGGAAAAAACCTCTCCCAGTCTTTGCAGATTGGCTCTGTGATGGGCCTTTCTTGAACACCTGGCCAGGCCCTTTACAACCTCGCCTTGGCATTCACTTCCTGCTGATGCTGAACCTAAAGATCAGGGAGAGATTAAAGCATAGGGCCCTATCATGTCTTTTCTGAGAATACATCCTGCTCTGGGCATCTGCTTGGCTTTCTAGGTTGTTCCTTATTTTTATCTTGTTCCCTCTCCACTTTTGATGAAGTTGCCATAGAAGATCCAAGCCTTATTTTACATCATTACTTCAGAAAGAGGCATATCATCTTTCTTCCTTCTACCTTCAACCTAAGTCAGAGAGAGTACTAGAATATTCTTTAAATTCTGAAAATCTGGCCAGACCCTTTTTATTGCTGTAGTTTCTGCTAACCTATTACTGCATGTAACCATAGATATGACTTCAGAGAACTGGAAGCTGGGCCATAGGAGGATGAGATACAGGTAAGATATATTTCGTTACAGAAAGGGAGGAAAGCTCAAGACTAGTATTATTACATGTATCCAAACTGGTCTTCCACTGTGCATGATGACATAAGGAGCTTACCCTAGAATGTAAATCAACGCACCACTTCCTTTACTGAAAAAGTCTTGCTGTTAAAAACAAAATCAGGACTTCCCTAGTGGTCCAGTGCTTAAGAATCTGCCTTGTAATGCAAGGGTTACTGGTTGTATCCCTGGTCCAGGGATACCCCATGTGCTGCAGGGCAGCTAATCCCATGTACCACAACTGCTGAGCCTGTGCTCTAGAACCCACGAGCCACAGCTACTGGGCCTGAGTGCTGCAACCACAGAAGCCCACTGGCCCTAGAGCCTGTGCTCTGCAATGAGAAGGTCATGCATCACAACTAGAGAGGAGCCCTTGCTCACCACAACTAGAGAAAGCCCATGTGTAGCAACAAAGACCCAGTGCAGTTAAAAATAAATAATAATTAATAAAAAATATATAAAATATTAAAAAAGAAACCCCAAAGTCATTTAAACTAAACTGTGTCATTAGTAAATCCGTTTACATTCTGGCACAAATTCCTTCTCTTATCATAGATTGGTAACAAAATCTTTGTGGGCTGGAATTGATCTAAGAATCACAATTTGAAACCCCATGAAATAGATGGTAAAGTGGATTTTAAAAAGTGTACACCCACAAGGACAAAGAAATAAGAAAATTTCAGAAACTGGAAAGCCGATGGACAATAACTAACTTTAGAAGACCAAGAAAGAGAAATTCCTAGCTAGTATGAGATAAGCCAAAAAGTAATCTGGCTTATATCACCAAGCCTCCAAATATCTGTAATAGACAGCACCAGGTACCTCTGGAAGTCAAGACAAAGACTGAACTAACAACAGGAGGATTCATTGCAAGCCTGTTGCAGAAGCAATTAAACCCTAGATCACCTCCCTCACTGCTTAGTCCAGTGTCTGCTTTCCCCTCATTCTGGCAAAAGATTGGTCAGTTAGCCTCAAAAGGGGGTGAAAGAGAGAGTCTCTGAAAGAGTCTCTGAACTGGAAGATACCAGGCGCAGTTGAGAGCATGGAATGTTCTGAAAGCAAAAGGCTTAATGAAAGTTTATTTATTAAAAATTGAGCATCCCAGCCTTTATTCTCCACTCAGTTCCTAGAATACTGGCACCCAGGCCTTTACAGGTTTTAACCCATGTGGTGCTAGTGGTAAAGAATCTGCCTTTCAATGCAGGAGATGCAGAAGATGTGGGTTTAAATGGCAATCCACTCCAGTATTCTTGCCTGGAAAATCCCATGGACAGAGGAGCCTCGTGGGCTACAGTCCATGGGGTCACAAAGAGTTGGATATGACTGAATGACTGAGGACTTCACCATTCAAGTAAGAAATAGAAAGAACTTCTCTGGAAAAGTGATAAATCAAAAAGGAAAGACAAAATATCTAGAATTTCCAAAGGACATGGCCCAGTTGGATTACTCTGTAGAGAAAACCCCACTTGACAGGTCCCATCCGTATGCAGAGACTTCCAATCATCCTTTTAGTGACCATTCTTAAGTATAAGTAGATAGCCAGGGATTATGGACATTTAAGGAAAGCATTTAATATGAAATACTGAGACTTAAAAGACAAAAAGCTAATTGCAGGAAGGCTTTTGGGGAGAAGTATATTTCCAAAAATTATTAATATTTTTAGAGAGATAAAAAGTCTGGCACTCACTCAACAATAACATAATGTTTTTAAAAACTTTACAGAACACGAACAGTAACCTCACAATCTTGCAAATTAAACATTAAAAGCCAATTACATAGAAGGATTTTTTAATAAAGTTGAGAAAATCTCCCACAGAGTAAAATAAAAGCTCAAAAAGGGGAAGTGTAAGACAGAAAAAGAAAACAGATTCAACTTTAGAATAGGAACTCCAGAAAGAAAACAGAGGGAAGGAAGTCATTAAAGAAATAAATTAAGAAAATTTACAGAATAAAAGGACTCACCAAATGGCTAGCATAATGGGTGAAAACAGTCCATTACTAAAAAATTTCAGGACAAAAAGAAAATCTTGGAGTCTTTGAAACTGAGAGTGAAAGAGAAGTATGTTTTATATGAAGTTTCAGAGATTAGACTTGCATTTTATTATTCAATAACAACTCTAGAAGTCAAAATATAATGAGAAAATGTCTTTAAAATTAATCAGGAAAACAGGTTCCAAGCCAGAATTATATACTTAGCTAAACAATTAACTCTTTGTAAGGGAAGAATATGCTCAAAATCCTTCAAGCTAGGCTTCAGCAAGTACTTGAATCAAGAACTTCCAGATGTGCAAGCTGAGTTTAGAAAAGGCAGAGATCTAATTGCTGACATTCATTGAATCATAGAGAAAGCAAGGGAATTCCAGAAAAACATCTACTATTTCATTGACTATGCTAAAGCCTTTGACTGTGTGAATCATAGCAAACTGGAAAATTCTTAAAGAGGTGGGAATACTAGACCATCTTCCTGAGAAACCTGTATGTGGCTTGAAAAGCAACAGTTAGAACCTTATATGGAACAACTGACTGATTCAAAGTTGAGAAATTGAGGATATACAAGACTGTATATTGTCACCCGGTTTATTTAACTTATATGCAGAGCACATCACAAGCTGGAATTAAGATTGTTGGGAGAAATAACCTCAGATATGTAGATGATACCATTCTAATGGCAGAAAGTAACTAAAAAGCCTGGTGATGAAGGTGAAAGAGGAGAGTGAAAAAGCCAGCCTAGAACTCAATATTTAAAAAACTAAGATGGGGCATCCAGCCCCATCACTTCATGGCAAATTGAAAGAGACAAGGTAGAAGCAGTGACAGATTTTCTCTTCCTGCGCTCGGAAACACCACCAACTTGGGTTGAAAGGAACAGCTAGAACTAAATGAAGCCTTTGGGCCTCAAAAGTTGTGGGGAGCATGAAGCAGTCTGTAGAAGCTACTCAGCCACAAACATGGGCTACCTCTCATGGAAAAGGAGGGCTGACTCAGTAAATCCAAGACTGGAGAATCATTCTATGCTCTGAGTTCTAATCAAGGAATTGCCAACATGTGCCTGATGGATTTCAGATTTGCTGGTGACTAGTAACTCCTCTAAGTCTCCTGATTTTCCCCTTTTGGAATGGAGGGTCTGTAGCAACTACCCCTTGCCTGTCTCACCAGTTTATAGTTTGAGTATGTGCTGGCAAAGAAGTTACCTCTGTAGTCTCAGATTGAGAGAAACTCCACATAAGGAGTGCCATCCAAAGTTACTTTAAATGCTGAGATCCTAGACTTTAAGCTTATGCTATAAATGAATGAGACTTTGAGGTGGTTGTGGGAGGACTAACGATATTTTTTCATTTAGGAGGAATTACTTAGTTCATAAATAATTTGTCACCAGAGTGTATAGTGTGGTAGTTTTAAAATATGTCTTCAAATTCTTTGATACTCCCCCCTTCAAAGGGTGGAGCCGAATTCCACTCCCCTTGAATGTGGGCCAGATTTAGTGACTTGCTTCTTATGGTAGGTCATAAAAGGGCAGCCTCTGCCTGGTACACACTCCATCTCTCTCTTGCTCTCTTTTCCTGTCCCACACCCATTTCTCTCTCAGATCATTCATTCTTTAGGAAAGCCAGGAGCCATGTTGTGAGGATACTTAAGGAGAGTTAGAGGGACCCAGAGGGAGAGTTAGAGGGACCTAGATGAGCAGGAAGTGAGGCCTCTTGCCAAAGTCCAGCACCCAGGTGCCAGTAATGTATAAAAGTCACCTGGGAAATAAATCCTTCACCCCAGGTGAGCCTTCAGGTGACTGCAGCTCTGACTGACAACTTGTCTACAACCTTGTGAGAAATTCTGAGACTGCTCAGCTGTTCCTAAATGCCAGGCACAGAGACCATATGAGATAATACATGTTTACTGTTGTTTTGAGCCACTGAGTTGGGGCAATTTCTTTCGCAGCAAACAGCTTAGCACTGGATCTAGCCAAAATTATGATGCAATCATAAGGGGAGCATAACAGACCTCTCAAAATCTATCTACCTAAATATATAAAGTGAATTTCCTATGATCGTGTTAAAGTGACAGCCGCTCAGTCGTGTCTAACTCTTTGCTACTGCATAGACTATACAGACCATGGAGTTCTCCAGGCCAGAATACTGAAGTGGGTAGCTGTTCCCTTCTCCAGGGATCGAACCCAGGTCTTCCACATTGCAGGCAGATTCTTTACCAGCTGAGCCACAAGGGAAGCCCTGATCATGTTAAAACTGGGAAACAACAAGTTTTTTCATATTTTTTGCAGTGATAAACTAGTAATGGAGGACTAATATTCTTTACATCTGTCTTTAAAAATAAATAGAGTAAAAGCAAAGAATTTTAATGACGGGAGGAAGCTAAGAGATTATGTAATTTAAGTCTTCTGTTTGGAGGGAACTTTAGAAGTAGTAGCGGTGCAATAAATGGTTTTGGTGTATATATGACATATGTCTATTTATCCTTAAGGTATTATTTAGAATTCTAATTTATCAAAATAACACCTATACATAGTTAACTGAAAATGAAAGTGTTATTCGCTCAGTCGTGTCTGATTCCTTGTGACCCCCTGGACTGTAGCCTGCCAGGTTCCTCTGTCCATGGGATTTCCCAGGCAAGAATACTGGAGTGGGTTGCCATTTCCTTCTCCAGGGGATCTTCCCGACCCAGGAATCGGACCTGGGTCTTCTGCATTGCAGGCAGATTCTTTATTGGCCGAGCCACCAGAGAAGATTTTTTTAACTACGTTAATACTTAGTGAAACCCCATGAACAGTATGAAAAGGCAAAAAGATAGGACACTGAAGGATGAACTCCCTAGGTTGGTAGGTGCCCAATATGCTACTGGAGATCAGTGGAGAAATAACTCCATAAAGAATGAAGGGACGGAGCCAAACCAAAAACAATACCCAGTTGTGGATGTGACTGGTGATAGAAGCAAGGTCCAATGCTGTAAAGAGCAATATTGTATAGGAACCTGGAATGTTAGGTCCATGAATCAAGGCAAATTGGAAGTGGTCAAAAAGGAGATGGCAGGAGTGAACATTGACATTCTAGAAATCAGCGAACTGAGATGGACTGGAATGGGTGAATTTAACTCAGATGACCACTGTATCTACTACTGTGGGCAGGAATCCCTTAGAAGAAATGGAGTAGCCATCATGGTCAACAAAAGAGTCCAAAATGCAGTACTTGAATGCAATCTCAAAAATGACAGAATGATCTCTGTTCGTTTCCAAGGTAAACCATTCAATATCACAGTAATCCAAGCCTATGCCACAACCAGTAACGCTGAAGAAGCTGAAGTTGAACAGTTCTATGAAGACCTACAAGACCTTTTAGAACTAACACCCAAAAAGGATGACCTTTTCATTATAGGGGACTGGAATTCGAAAGTAGGCAGTCAGGAAACACCTGGAGTAACAGGCAAATTTTGCCTTGGAGTACGGAATGAAGCAGGGCAAAGGCTAATAGAATTTTGCCAAGAGAATGCACTGGTGATAGCAAACACCCTCTTCCAACAACACAAGAGAAGACTCTACACATGGACATCACTAGATGGTCAACAATGAAATCAGATTAATTATATTCTTTGCAGCCAAGGATGAAGAAGCTCTATACAGTCAGCAAAACAAGACCGGGAGCTGACTGTGGCTCAGATCATGAACTCTTTATTGCCAAATTCAGACTTAAATTGAAGAAAGTAGGGAAAACCACTAGACCAGTCAGGTATGACCTAAATCAAATCCCTTATGACTATACAGTGGAAGTGAGAAATAGATTTAAGGGACTAGATCTGATAGGCAGAATGCCTGATGAACTATGGACAGAGGCTCCTGACATTGTACAAAAGACAGGGATTAAGACCACCCCCATGGAAAAGAAATGCAAAAAAGCAAAATGGCTGTCTGAGGAGGCCTTACAAATAGCTGTGAAAAGAAGACAAGAGAAAGCGAAAGGAGAAAAGCAAAGATATATCCATCTGAATGCAGAGTTCCAAAGAATAGCAAGCTGAGATAAGAAAGCCTTCCTCAGTGATCAATGCAAAGAAATAGAGGAAAAAAACAGAATGGGAAAGACTAGAGATCTCTTCAAAAAAATTAGAGATACCAAGGGAACATTTCATGCAAAGATGGGCCCGATAAAGGACAGAAATGGTATGAACCTAACAGAAGCAGAAGATATTAAGAAGAGGTGGCAAGAATACACAAAAAAGAATGTACAAAAAAGATCTTCACGACCCAGATAATCACGATGGTGTGATCACTCACCTAGAACCAGACATCCTGGAATGGGAAGTCAAGTGGGCCTTAGAAAGCATTACTACGACCAAAGCTAATGGAGGTGATAGAATTCCGGTTGAGCTATTTCAAATCCTAACAAGTGATGCTGTGAAAGTGCTACACTCAATATGCCAGCAAATTTGGAAAACTCAGCAATGGCCACAGGACTGGAAAAGGTCAGTTTTCATTCCAATTCCAAAGAAAGGCAATGCCAAAGAATGCTCAAACTACTGCACAATTGCACTCATCTCACACACTAGTAAAGTAATGCTCAAAATTCTCCAAGCCAGGCTTCAGCAATATGTGAACCGTGAACTTCCAGATGTTCAAGCTTGTTTTAGAAAAGGCAGAGGAACCAGAGATCAAATTGCCAACATCCGCTGGATCATCGAAAAAGCAAGAGAGTTCCAGAAAACCATCTATTTCTGCTTTATTGACTATGCCAAAGCCTTTGACTGTGTGGATCACAATAAACTGTGGAAAATTCTTAAAGAGATGGGAATACCAGATCATCTGACCTGTCCCTTGAGAAACCTGTATGCAGGTCAGGAAAGAACAGTTAGAACTGGACATGGAACAACAGACTGATTCTAAATCTGAAAAGGAGTACGTCAAGGCTGTATATTGTCTCCCTGCTTATTTAACTTATATGCAGAGTATATCATGAGAAACGCTGGGCTGGAAGAAGCACAGGCTGGAATCAAGATTCCCAGGAGCAATATCCATAACCTCAGATATGCAGGTGACACCACCCTTATGAAGGAAAGTGAAGAGGAACTAAAAGCCTATTGATGAAAGTGAAAGAGGAGAGTGAAAAAACTGGCTTAAAGCTCAAAGTTCAGAAAACTAAGATCATGGCATCTGGTCCCATCACTTCATGGCAAATAGATGGGAAGGCAGTGGAAACAGTGTCAGACTTTATTTTTTCAGGCTCCAAAATCACTGCAGATGGTGATTGCAGCCATGAAATTAAAAGATGCTTACTCCTTGGAAGGAAAGTTATGACCAACCTAGATAGCATATTGAAAAGCAGAGACATTACTTTGCCAACAAAGGTCTGTCTAGTCAAGGCTATGGTTTTTCCAGTAGTCATGTATGGATGTGAGATTTGGACGGTGAAGAAAGCTGAGCATCGAAGAATTGATGCTTTTGAAGTGTGGTGTTGGAGAAGACTCTTGAGAGCTCCTTGGACTGCAAGGAGATCCAGCCAGTCCATCCTAAAAGAGATCAGTCCTGGGTGTTCATTGGAAGGACTGATGTTGAAGCTGAAAGTCCAATACTTTGGCCACCTCATGCAAAGAGTTGACTCATTGGAAAAGACCCTGATACTGGGAAGGATTTGGGGCAAGAGGAAATGGGGATGACAGAGGATGAGATGGCTGGATGGCATCACCGACTCGATGAACATGGGTTTGGGTAAACTCTGGGAGTTCGTGATGGACAGGGAGGCCTGGTGTGCTGTGATTCATTGGGTTGCAAGGAGTCAGACACTACTGAGCGACTGAACTGAACTGAGCTGTAGTGAACAGCTTTTTTGTTCCTAATGCATAACTAGATCTGTTGAATGCCTAGTGATCATGGTTTCAAATTCAAGCACATCAAATAATCCTTCCATTCCATTTTATCTGTCCTCGACTTCCCTCCACAGCTCGACAGCTCTAACCTCCCTCCTCTAGCTCTAATTTGGACAGTTTCTGTCTAGGACTTTCCTTAGCTGTTTGGGGATTGTTTTTGAAAGATTTTGCTAATGTGAATATAACTAAAATGAAGAAACATTAATATTTTAAAGAGAATCCTAAATTATTAATATATACTGCCTCTGTGTCCTAGATTCACCAGCATGTGAAGTCACATAAAATGAGGTCACATTTGCTTTTGATGCCCACATTACTGTGGCTCAAGTCTTCACAGTTTGAATGCATCATTGCAATTTTTTAAAGTCCCCTCTGAGTTTTTCTCAGAGTCCATAAAAGGGATGTACTTACTAACTAGTCTATCCACTGGTTACCACAAGGCATTTTCCACGTTCTTCCTCTTCTGCTGTGACCTCCTGGCCAATGTATATTGCCCTGCATTCTGTTTAAAAGTGCTAATGATATTCCTTATAAGATGGCTGTTGTATTAATATTTGCCGAGGGTGTTTTTTCCTGAAGTTTCCATTGTCAGGAATACCAGGGATCCTACGCTTGATGGGAGGTAGTGAGAATGACCCTTTCCCCAGTTCCACATCACTTTCCTAGTCCCTGTCCTCTGTTGCCTAAATTTCAGAGCTCACAGTATCTTTCAGTTTCTCCTTTTTGTAGTTTCCTACTTATACACCTGCCCATAGCCCCCTTGTCCAAACCAGTGATAATCAGAAGTCACAACTAGCTAAGTTTCCATTTTAGCAGGGGCAACACAAATGCCAGAAGGGTCATAAACAGAGCTCAGTCACATAATTTATTCCCAAACCAGAATGTTCAACATTTTTATTCTAGTGAGCTTCTTAAGCAAGAGAAACAGTCAGCTTTAAAGTGTGATGTAGTCTCCATTCTGGAGATAGAACACTACTTGCAACTTTCAAATAGTGGATCTCTTTCTCTGCTAAACAAGACTATAAATACCTCAGAATCTTCTGTCAATCCAACTACCACATTGCTAGTCTTCAAATATGCAGATGCCATCAACAGGAGATCTGCTAGCAGACCACAACAGAGGAAGGACTTTCTCTTGTGAGATGTAAAGCACTACCATACTGATCTTTTTGGCCAAATGAGAGAATTGTTTCCACAACAAAGGCCAGAGAAACATTTCAAATAGTGCCTAAGACCCTTCATCATCTTCCCTTGCCTCCCTGACCAGTGCCTTCTCCTCCCTTTAATGTTTCAGTTTCCTTCATTTAGTGGATGAGGACAGTTAGAGTCCTGTGCAAGAATGCTAAGTTGCTTCAGTCATGTTTGCCTCTTTGCGACCCCATGGACTGTAGCCTGCCAGATCCCTCTCTCCATGGGATTCTCCAAGCAAGAATATTGGAGTGGGTTGCCATGTCTTCCTTCAAGGGATCTTCCCAACCCAGAGACTGAACCCACATCTCTTATGTTTCCTGAATTAGCATGAGGATTCTTTACCACCAGCACCACCTGACAGAGTCACACTTTACCTAATTCATAAGAAGTGGAGCCAGGATTTTAATTTGGGTGCATTTGACTTCAAAACTGGTGGCTTTTTCCTGCTTACTTCATCATGATGGGTCACTTCCTTAGGATCACCACACCGGTGACCGTAGGAAGAGGAACTTATCTGTGGAGCTACCAGCCATGTGGGTTATCTGAGATTTCCCTGGCATACATCCATGATGGTTTCCTGGTGACACATGGTTTGTGTTGAAGGAGATTCTGGATAGGATACCCCGTGTGAGAACCTAATTCCATACTTCAATGTCCCTCTCTTTTCTTCTAATGCCTCTTCACCCATACCCCTTTTATGGAGAGAGAACAGGCAACTGGTTGCTGATCCTGCACTCTACTCCCCATTAAGTTATCTGAAGAGCAGTTCTGGCTTACCTTTCCTATGACATCTGTTAATAGCTTGAGGGCCAGAGGATCATGAACCAAGGAGTCTGTATAAAAGGAACCAAGGTATTTCTTTGGGTTGGTTGGATTGTCCTGTGCACACAGATCAGGACGCATGCTGAATCCATGAGAGATTCTTCCAACTGTGAAAGGGAAGGAACCACCTGCAAGTAAAACGCAGTCCTGAGGGGCCAGTGTTACTCGAAAAGGATTCTTTTCAATCCTCATACTGTATGCAAGGAGAAATTCCTGTAGCCCATGTGGTTAACTACATTTACAGAGGACCTACTGGCTTCCAAATGTTGAGAGATGACCGAAAATAAAGGAGCCAGAATATAGAATGAAGTTAACTCATCTAGAAATTCAGATTTAAGGAATGCATCCTAGGGAAAGAAGCCAAGTGTGTAAAGATACGTGGTCAAGATTTTCAAAATGAAGTGTCTTATGTTAGAAAAATACAGAGGCAACCTATCAGTTGGGAAATATTTAAATAATGATGGCATATTCATAAAACATATTGCTACACATATGACCATCAAAAATGATGATGGTCTGTACTCACTGACATTGAAAGATATTTCTATATGCAGATGAGAAGGAAAAGCAGATTAGAGAATAGTATGTACAGTTGGATATTGTGTATATGTAACTGAGAGTTCCAAACTCATTTACCTATAGGGACCAAGCAGGAAATGTAAAGGAATGAAACAGGCCTATTTCTAAACAACAGTAAATGGTAGAGACTATTGCACACTGGAGAGCTTATGGTCTAACAAGAGACATTTAAATAAAAACCAAAGCAAAATCAAGTGAACTGTGTCAGCCAAACTAAACTTGTCTGCAAAAGTGAAATTTGGTCCTTGAAACATCATATATTTTATAACTAGAACAGTGACTAGAAGGACCAAATTGTATTCCTCCAAAACTGTGTCCCTGATCCCCAATGTGACTGTATCTGTAGATAAGGCCTTTACTGAGATAATTAAGGTTAAATGAGGTTATAAGCTTGGACTGGTCCTCATAAGAAGAGGAAGACACACCTAAACTCTCTCTCTCTCTTCCTGTGAACACACACAGAAAAGGACAGGTGAGGACATAGTAAGGCAGCCTTCTGTAATCCAGGAAAAGAGTCTCACCAAAAACCAACCCTGCTGGCACCGTGATCCTGGAAATCCACAACTCTGAGAAAACACATTTCTGTGGTTTAAGCTGCCCAGACTGTGGTTGTATTTTGTTCTGGCAGCCCAAGCTGACCAATACAGATAGGGTCTTACCTCCATGTGCAAAGCACACTTTCAGTTTAGGAAACTTCTCAAACACTCCACCCATGATCATGGAACAGATGGCTGCAGTGGTCTCAGCTGGCATTCCTGGAATAGGAAACAGTCATGATGTATAGGGACTGTCACCACAAGCAAGAAGTTCCATAATGCTAATGGCAGGGCAATAGCACCTTACTGTAATTGTCAGTGCTGAAAAACACAGTTTCCCTGTGCCCCAGCATGGCTTGGTTTTATGCAGGCCATAACTTTGGCAAGGAGAAACCATGGGACATTCCCTATTTGCCACTTGCAAGTGAAGTCATCTAATGGCTAGAACAGTCAAGGATCGAGAGGACCTGGCTTTTGTCTTGATTCTTCCAGCTTCTATTTTGGATTCAGTGGGTCAAGTAGAGTACAGTGAATCTAGGCTGAACCCTTTTTCTTTCAGTTTTTTTTTTTTTTTTTTTTTTTGCTCCTTGGGCCTTTGAAACTGACATAATGCCTTTGAGTCTGGGCCTCTTCACCTGGGAAATGGTGACAGTGCTGCCCATCTTGCAAGGCTATGCAAGGCCTTGCAAAGATGACATTGGGAAAGTTCTTGGCCAGAACTTCACATTACAGGTTCTCAACAAATGAGTTGCCTCTCTGTGTTTCAGTTTTCCTCATCTGTAAAATGGGGATCATAATGGTTAGTTCTTGCCAGTTAGTGAGTGCTCAGAAAGTATCAACTAATATTAATATTCCTGCCAAACCTTTGCTGCCCCCTTAGAGCTGAGGTTAAAAGTAACTGGATTAAAATGAATGATTTCAAGTGCTTTGTGCTTCTAGAAGAGGCGGCTGGTCCATACATAATGCTTTCACTTCCATGGAGGCAGTCTGGGCAATATTTCCAGATGACTGTTTTTCAGTCTGTGATTAAGAACTCTCTGGGATGGAGAAGTCAATGGCAACCCACTCCAGTGTTCTTGCTTGGAAAATCTCATGGACGGAGGAGCCTGGTAGGCTACAGTCTATGGGGTTATTAGTAAAGAGCATGTTTCATGTTAAAAAACAAACAAACAAACAAAAACTCTCTCGGGGCTCTGTGACTGAGCTCTGGGCCTTCTGGGGAAGCTGACTGGCTGGCTGCCAAATGGGGCTTTACTAGTTGCTCATCCTGCCTTAGGCCTGTCACTGTTCCACGGACAGAGAGGCCTCTGGCTGCCTCAATCCTTAGCCTCTTGAGAATTCTGGAAGTATGATGTATTCATCTCTATCTGGGAAAGGTTTGTGGGCAGAGTTTCCCTCCATTTGGGGGATGAGTAGCATCACACGTGGACAGTAACCCCACATACATTGTCCATATAGGAGCCAAAGTGGAATGTTTATAATGTGAATTGGATCATGACCCTCCCCTGCTGGGAATTCTCCAATCTGTTAAAGACTGCCTTTACATCCAGAATAAAATTATGAAAGTAGTCTGCTTGTTTATGGTCTGTGGACTTGTTTGTCACCTCTGGCTTCAGAAGGGCAGAGATTTCGTCCATGCCTGGTATGGGTACAGGACCTGGCATGCTGGAAAGGATCAATATATATTTGTGTTGCAAAATAAGTTAAGAGATGATCCTCTATGTAAATGCTCTCCTTTGTTTTTCCTGTGGGAAGTTGCAATACAGATATGTTTGTGGGACTTGTGAAAATGTGTTGTGTGAATTGGGAAGAGATTTTCTTTGACGCTGCAGAGCACTGGGGCTTCTTAGGTTATCTCTTCTAACTGCTGCTCAAGAATCTGGTGGGGGGTGGCAAGGAAGCTGCCTTACTAAATTCATCGGTCTCCAAAAGCATAAAATGTCAGGGCAGAAAGAGAATCCAGACCAACTCTTATTCTGAGTCTGATAGGCCTAGTAGAGATCTAGCCTCTTTTTCCTAGTAGAGGTCTGTCCTCTTATCCTCAGGTGGAACCATGGGTGAACAGTGCAGGTGGGGAAGAGCAGGTAACAGGGAGCTTGAAAGCCTGGTCCTTTGATGGGGGCAGTTGACCTTCTACTCACAGTTCCAGGATTCTCATTTGTAAAGGCTGATGCTATCACTGGCTTCTAAAAAATGTATTATATAGGCATGGCTGCTTTTTTTCAGAGACTTTTTGGGAGTCTGTGTAGGGAGGTAGCTTTGGAGTCAGACAGATTTGCTTTTTCGTTTTTTAACTATGTGACTTGCACAGCTTACCTAACCACTCGAGACTCAGTTTCTTCATCTTTAAAATAGATATTTTAGGGAATTCTCTGGATGTTCAGTGGTTAGGATCCTGAGTTTCCACTACAGGGAGCATGAGTTTGATCCCAGTTGGGGAACTAAGATCCCTCAAGCTATGTGGCATGGCAAAAAAAAAAAAAAGGCTATTATAATGTCAACCTCATAAAGTTTTGTGTGAATAAGATTAAAATTAAATGAAGTAACCTAACTAAATCACTCTGCTGTGCACTTGGAACATTATAAATCAACTGTACTGCAATTTAAAAAAATTAAATGAGATAATACATACAGCAATGAGAACTCAACAACTCACAATCCTGTCAATTATTCATATTTTATCTCTTTGACATAATAGCATCCATAGATAACTGGAAAACACCAAGGGCTTGACTCTCTTTTCCAGATCATAAGCTGACACGAACCTATGAGCCAAGGGAACCAGTATTTGGCCATCCGTCCATCCATCTGCATGTCCCAGGGGTGGACAAATAGGGAACAGTTCAGCCTTTCAGCCTCCTTCAAAGAAGCAATCAGAGAGTGAGGGGGTTATTGGGATGAGCCGGCAAATATAGGGCACTATTTTAGGATATTGCATTTCTTGGGGCCTATATTGATCTGAATAAACAAACTATTTTTGAAGTTTTTCTAATCTATATAACAGAATCATTGAAAAACTAACTAGAAAGAACACTTAAAATTAACAAGGGTGTTGGTTAGATTTATAAAGAGCATTGGCAGAACGCTCAGGAATTGATCTCACACCTCAAATGCCAAGGAAATTTCACCTGCTGGTTCCTATTTGGTCCACTCTTTCAGAAGGATTGCTCAGATTTTATCATTGGAGTCGTAGTTGGAGTGTTCCCTCCTCTGCCCCTCCTGGAAACTCAGTGATGTGGAAAGTGAGGAATAGATGGGCTGGGAGCCAGGGACTCTCGACTGTCCTGGAGCAAGTTGGCCTGACCTATATTATCTGGCCTCTCCGAGTCTGACATTAGGTGGGAATTTCTGGGATCTAAGGGCACTCACAAAGCCTCAGGACTGTAGCTGAGCTCCTGGGAGCGAGATGACTGGAAAAAGGGAAGAGCTCTCAGTGCTGCAGTGAAGCAAGTATTGAAAACAATGTCATGAGCAAAACTGCTCCAGGACCTTTTGGGAATTGGAAATACCATCTGGAGGGCATGACCTTTATTTAACACAATGTTTAATTAGAAAAAGTCCTCTCAACAGGTTTTTAATATTGGTGGCTTGCCATGGTTCAAAACAAATTTCCTTGGAGCATTTCTTTTCCAAGTATATTAAGGCACTGGGATGATTCATCCTACGTCTACATATAAACATTTGGGCCAACCAGGCTGATGCAATGTGACTTGTGTGCATAAGCATTTTCAAAATGGAGAAATAGTCCTGGGACAACAGGTGATTCTGAAAGTTGCAGGCAAAGTGTAGATTGAAGAAAGGACTTCTAATTCAACAGGTTCTGGGGAGTGGAAGAGATATAAATCTTTTGAAGGGAGAGGAGCTAGTTGGTTTCTACTAGTGGATGCAGGCTGGAGAGTATCAACTTCTTGGGATGATCTGTGCTTGATAAAGGCACATGATCATGGTATCTCGGTGGGATTTCACTCTTCATGAGGATAAAACTTTATTCTGTGTAACTGTGATGGTTCATTTCTATTCAGTTAAAATTAACAAATATTTTTGGCACATGAGACATTGTAGAGAATATAAAAATAAATCACTTACACCCTCAAAATCATGATAACTCTAAATTTATTGAGCACTTAGCATGTGCCAAAGCTGTTTTATATATATATATATATACATACATACATATATATATATATATGTATATGTATATAATATATGTTATATATGGGCTTCCAGGTGGCGCTAGTGGTAAGGAATATGCCTGTTAAGGCAGGAGTCATAAGAGAAGTGGGTTTGATCTCTGGGTTAGGAAGATCCCCTGGAGAAGGGAATGGCTGCGCACTCCAGTATTCTTGCCTGGAGAATCCCATGGACAGAGGAGCCTGGTGGGCTACAGTCGATAGGGTCGCGTAGAGTCAGACATGACTGACTTGACTTAGCACATATGCGTATATGTTATACATATAGCAATTTCACAATTGTTAACTAGTTTAATCCTTTAGGAGATGAGTACTTTTTATTATTCCCATTTTACAGAGAGGGAAACTAAGGCAGATAGAGGCTAAGTAACTTACTGAGGTCTTCTGGCTAATAAATGGTAGGCAGTTTGCCGCTACCACTCTGCCTCATACAACAGTCATTTTTGTACCTGAAAACTGATGTGAGCATGTTGTTGGGTTCCTTCACTGAGAACAGAGGTCTAGGAGATTAGGGGGACAATTAGGTGCTCTGGAGCTCTGGCTGACCTCGCAATGACAAAGCCAATTTGGCTCACAGAAACTCCTCTCGTTCGTTTCAGCAAATTCGTGGTGAGGCTGGCAAGTCTTGCTAACCAAACAAATGTGCTGTCAACCCCAGGACATCACAAGTCAAATGGGGCCAGGATGCTTTCTTGAATCCCCACAGAGACTGGCAGACCCCAAAAGAGCCTAGTTAGAATGATGAATTGAACTGATCACATAAATGAAACTATCTATTTGGACCCCAACTGGCTGCTTTTGCTTTCTGAGCACCATAGTAATTCATAAAGCCAAGTCCAGTGAATAATAAAATGACTTATAGCTGAAGGCTTGCTCACACTGTGCTGAAACAATTTTATACACAAGTAAATAAATCCTCTTTTCAGAGCTCATTAAAGTTTCTAGAAAACATTCACTGGATCAGTTCAGCCACTGCAGCCAATAATCTTCTGGGAGTTCAATATTTAGAGGAGCGTTAAATCTTTGAGGTTATTAGGAGGCAATTTAACAGGCAGTCCCCAAACTGGTGCGCAGTGTCCATAGACACAGACATGAAAAACATCCTGCATGTTGTCAGAGCTCAATAAATAATAAATGAAATAAATGATCAGTGATTATAGTACCTGACGGGTCCACCAACATCTACTTAATTCATTATTGGAGATTTTGCATTTACAATAAAAATAACCAGAAATGATACTATTATAATTCTAGGAGTGAAGTAAGAAATTTTTTAAAAATGCAGTTGAATAAAGAATTATGCATCTTGAATTCTGGAATTAAGGAAAGCAGATTTAGGTATGGAAAGAACCTCCCAAAGTAGAGAGGATCATGGGATTGTGGACTCTTCTGGTGGATATTTCAGAAATGGCTGGCACTGCATTTTTGAAGATATATTTTATTATGGAGTGTTTCAAATATAGAAAGTTATAAACAATAGTACAATGAACAGCTATACATTTACTATCTAGTATCATCAAATATTAACATTGTGATGGTATATTTTTGTTGCATATTTTTATTGTACTACATTTAAAAAATATATGGTTTAAAACGTATCTTAATTGAGAGTTGGTTAAATAAAACAAGACATATTGCAATACTGTATAGTTATTTTAAGTCACGCATTCAGAGAATTTTCACTTAGGTTAGAAATTCTCAATTAAAATATAAAATCACATGTATAATAGAATTCCAATTCCATTAAAATATAAAATATGCAGATGTATTCATATAAAAAGATAAATGTACTATTAACCATGGTTAATCATCTTTGGGTGGCAGAATTATGGGTTAATTTTGTTTTCCTATTTATATAAAATATAGCTGATTCATAATATTGTGTTAGTTTCAGATGTATAGCATAGTGATTTGGTTTCTTTTTTTTTGCAGATTATATTCCATTATGGGTTATTATAAGGTATTGAGTTTAATTTCCTGTGCTATACAGTAAATGCTTTTTGCTTTTTAAATTTTATGTATAGTTATTTTTCTCCTTATGCTTGTATATATTTTCCTCAATTGGATTACTTCATAATTTTGAAAAATGATAAGAATTTTCTTCCAAAGCAAAAGTAAATACTTTGGGGCCTGTCATTAACCTGATCCTTTTGCACAGTGGCTGTGATACAGGTAATAATTTGGCTTCCAAATGAAACCTCTTTATTTAAATTTAAAAAAAAAATTTATTTTGTATTGGAGTACAGTTGATTATGTTGTGTTTCAAGTGTATAGCAAAGTGATTTGTTTACAGATATACATGTATCTATTCTTTTTCAAATTCTTTCCCCATTTAGGTTTTTACAGAATATTGAGCAGAGTTCCCTGTGCTTTATAGTAGGACCTTGTTGGTTATCTATTTTATTCCAAATTAAACTTTAAAAGGAGAGCAAGAGGGCTCAAAAGAAGAGAGATTTCACTGAATTAACTTAGGGCTGACCTGGGAAGCATTTTCACTTGTCCCTTTTCTAGTAGGATGGCCCTTCCTGTGGGGGAGCTCTTTCTACATTTCCCCTGCATCCAGCATGTCATCAGGCATTTCTCCAACCCAGGGACGCCCAGCACAGTGCCTGCTCCACGTTGGCTGAGTGGGCACCTCATACTCACCGCATACACTGGGAAGAGTTCCCGTGCGTTCAGGTCCCACTCGTTGATGTGGGAGCCGATCTGAACCCCGGGAAAGCCCAACTTCTTCACACAGCGCTCCATCTCCTTAACTGCCAGCTCAGGGGCCTGCATGGGCAACGTCCCCAGACCCACAAACCTCCTGGGGTGGCTCGCAATGGTGGCAGCTAGGTCGTTGTTCAGAAGCTGGCACAGGTCTAAAGTGTCCTGAGGTTTGGCCTGGTGGAGACAGGCAAGGGAAAGCATATGGTTCAAAACCTACTTTAGATATTTACTCTGCTCATCACCTCCTCTAGGCTCAGTCATCTGTCCTGCTCAGTGGCTTTATACCTCATAAACCTGAAGCACAGTTTGAGATAGGCACTTGGCCACAGAAGACCCAGAAGCCAGTCATTACCAAGGTAAAGAAAACTGCTAGCATATTGCTGATTAACTAGAAAACTGATGTAATCAGGGCCTGGAATCCTACACTAGACATAGAATGAGGGCAGACCATCCACCAACCCAGATAGGAGCCTGCAGGGCTCCCCCTACCCACACCAGGAGCTGAGCCAGATATCAGGGCACCTCCTTGTCACACCTCCTTGGGGATGTCAGGCTGCTCATGAACCTCTCCTGTTCCTGTCTTTCTCCTTGTTCTTCCTGTTGGCAGTGACACTCAAAGAGTTACCTTATTAGCAAGATACTGATGCAGACTAAGTTTGCTTTCTGTTCTCCTAACTCTCCCTCCTTCCTTTCTGTCTTTCTTTTCAGTATCATCCCACCCCACTGCTAAGAATTTGGTACTCTCCAGCAATGCCAGTTGTCCAGTTAGAATAGCACCCAATCAGGTAAATTCAGTTATCCTGAGGTCTTAGGGTATTTTAATTTTAAGTGGTGAATTTCATCATAGGAACAGATGAGGATTGAATCACTAATACTGGAATTATGAGCATAGGTGGAGGAGGTGAGAATAGGTGGTATTTCCAATGCTCCTTAAATCACCACATGCTTGAATATTTATTTGGTTGAGTGGGTACTTAGTGTACCTCCAACTACTTACAAAAGTGTCCTTTTGCAGGCTTGCCATCACGCCTGGAACTTTTAGCACTCAAGATTTAATCACTTGGGGAAACACATCCAACTCAAGGAATCCTGTTTTGAATTGTGTGTATTTCCATGGGAGAGGCAACATTATTAGGCCATCAACATCACTCCTATCACCTCAAAATCTTTATCACTTTAGAATAAACTGGCTTATCAGTTACTGAGCCTTGCTTGGCAGGAATGAGTCAATAGGTCGTTCTGATGGAGATTAAGATTGAGTCTAGAACTGTGCTGTCCAGTGGAAATACAATTCAAGTTACATAGCAACATGCAGCTATTGGCTACCATACTGGACCATGGAGTTCTAGAGCAAGGAAGTGACTAGGAAGAAGGCCTGGGAGAGAACAGTGCAAGTGTGAGGGGCCCTGCTGATCTCTAAAGGAGAGTTGGGTGGGCAATGTCAAGACTTGAGGCATCTGTCTATTTGCTAGGGAACTGGATGTGAACCTTTGCTCACCAATGAGATGGATTGAGATTTCACACTCACCCAGTAGCTAAACATGACGGGAACCGTGGAAAGGGCTTGCACAGTCACTCCTAGACACAGACAAAGGCAAAGCCAGTGAGAAGAATGACCCAGGCACCTCTGCATTTCCCAGAGCTGAGGAGCCTAGCAAGTCTCTGTCCCACCTTCCTTTTGCTCTCCCCTTCCTCACTGTGCCTTCCCTGTCTCTTTCTCTCAGGGTCTCTGCCCTAGGCTTCCCTCATCCCTCAGCCTCAGTTCTAAGAGGAGGAGGAAAGGCTGGACAAAAGGAGATCATTGAAGAAAAACTAAAATGCCCATTTTTCAAAAGTTATTTCAACAACTGTGAAGTTGTATTTAAGCAAGGCATTTCCCCATCAGTTTTTTTTAAGGTGTTTCATCTTAGGTCATGCATGACAGAGTATATTTCTCAGTCACCTTCCTGGCCCTGTAATTCATCTCCTAAGTGAGGCTGAGTAGAGTCCCACTGTCTGGAATGCCCAGAATGAAGCCCTGAGTGTGGTTCCATGTTCCAGCATCCAGGATGCCTAAACTCTCTGATAGTCACACTCCTGGAGCTGGGGTATTGGGAGAGATGCTGCCAAACCAAGGATGGGCCCTCTTTCCCTCATACCCACATCCAACCCAACAGCAAGTCCTGTTTGCTCTACTCCAGTTCCTTTTATGCACTCACCTCTCCCCATCTCTTGCCACACTGCCTGGTCCAAGCCACCAGTCCCCTATGGGGACTGCTGAAGAAGCCTCCAAGCTGGTCTCCTACCACCACTCTTGTCCTCTTACAGTTTGTTTTCCACTTGGAAGCCAGAGTAAGTATTACAACTTAGATCAAGTCACTTTATTATTCAAAACTTCCAAGTACTTTTAGAGTAAAATCACACTTCGAGTAAAATCCAGACTTGAACATGGTATAAGGCTCCACACAGTCTCTCCTGCTCACATTGAGCTTCATTCGCCTCCTGCCTGTTCTTTGGAGCTCTTTCCTGCCCCAGGGCCTTTGCATGGCTATTCCATCTGCCTGGAATGCTCTTCTTTTGGCTCATCACAGGATGTGCTCCTTTTTACCCCAAGATCTCTGTTCAAACATCAGATCCTTGGAGAGGCTTTCCCTAACTCCATGCATTCTCTCTCCCACTGTTCTGTTCTTTTAATTTTCTGCTACTTATTACTGTCTATCATGACTGTAGTTAGTTGTCTATTCTGTGCCATTCCTTACTTGATCATAAACACCACATGAGCCTGTCTATCTATGTCCCATCCCCAGTGTCCAGAATGGTGCCTGGCATGTTGAACATACCCATATATGAAAAAATAAACCATTGTTTAGCGAGAACTAGACACTACAGTTTTTGATTAGAGAGCATCGTTAAACATTGCCACAGATAGGATTTGTGTCCATTGATTAGTATGCAACAGACAAGTCCCTTTCAACTGTAAAATCTTCACATTTTACACAAATGCTTTTGCTTACATTATTCCATTTAATTTCTCCATTTTATAGATTGGCTCTAAGGTCACATGGCCTGCCAGTGGTGGGATGAGGCTCCTGTCCAGCTTGGCTCCTTCCCTACATCCCAGTGGCCATCACTTGTCACTGTATTTCATATCAACATAGTAAGTTGCATTATTTATGTGCTGATTTATTTGCATACCTATTCTTTAGTCTCTGGGAATTGAGAGGGGGTAAAAAACAAGTCTAATCCAATTAGAGCTGATATTTAAAAACCAAACAAACAGGTGTTTAAAAGTTTGGCATAGCACAGCGTTCTCCACATTTACCCCTTTACCTTGAGTAAATTGGGCAGAGGCCAGAGGTGGAGAGAAGTGACATTATAAAAACAAACTCAGAGGCCTTCCTTTAGAAACGCTGACTCAGTGGATGGGGCCTGAAAAAAATTCCTAGTAAGCACCCCAGGCAATTCTTATCCGGAGGGAGGCTTGGGAAAAGCTCTCTTGGAAGAATGATGGAATGAGAGAGGCAGTCTCAAGTACAGTCCCAGCTCTACCATTCACTGTTGTGTGTTCCCAAGCAAATCATTTAAACTCTTTGCATCCCTCAGGTGGGAATAGGTGCAACAATACCTGCCACATAATGTGATGAAGTAACCCAGGAGCTGCCAGTTACATTTGTCTCCCTGTAAAAATGGCATGGTATGCTGAAATCTTTGTGTTGTGCCTTTATCATTTTATCTTCTTACCTCGGCAGAGGCAGAAAGATACACTGTTAAGCCCTTGTGGCCAGACTGCCTGGGTTCAGATCCCTGTTTTGCCCCCTGTAAGTTATTTAATCCTGGACAGATTGCTTAACCTCTGTCCCTAAGTTTCTTCATCTGGTAAAATGGGTATAATAATAATTGCTACCTCCTATGGTTGTTATAGAAATTGAGTTAATACATGTCACGGCTGAGAACAATGCCTGGAAACAAAATAAATGCTCAGCAAGGGTTAGCCATGACTGTTCTCTTAAGGATAGCCATGGAATGAAACACACAACCAAAACCAAAGGGGACATTCTTTGTCTAAACTGCAGTCATGAACAGTGGTCCTGATACCAGTCATCGTTTCCACTAGTTCTCCCCTTGAGAGGTGGGAGCTCTGGTACAGCTTGGGCTCTGCTATCATTCTGGGAAGCCAGTTCTCTCTCCAGTGCCCCTCCCATCCCTGTTCTAGAACAGGAGTATATGTATCATTTTCTCTGGAATGGCCTATAGAGGTGCTTCAGGCTTTCCACAAAGTTCAATGTGAATGCAATTTAGACATATTTTTATTATTTAAAAATCTATAAAGCAATATCTGGCCTAGAGTGCATGTGCACATGTGTGCATGCTAAGTTGCTTTAGTTGTGTCTAACTCTTTGCAACTCAATGGACTGTAGCCTGCCAAGCTCCTCTGTCCATGAGATTCTCCAGGCAAGAATACTAGAGTGGGTTGCCATGCCCTCCTCCAGGGGATCTTCCCAACCCAGGGATCTCTTATGTTTCCTGCACTGGCAGATGGGTTCTTTACCACTAGCACCACTGGGGAAGCCCATCTAGCTTAGAATATCTATACCCAATTTGAGAAACCTGTATGCAGGTCAGGAAGCAATAGTTAGAACTAGACATGGAACAACAGACTGATTCCAAATAGGAAAAGGAGTACGTCAAGGCTGTATAGTGTCACGGTGCTTATTTAACTTATATGCAGAGTACATCATGAGAAACACTGGGCTGGAAGAAGCACAAGCTGGAGTAAAGATTGTTGGGAGAAATATCAATAATCTCACCTGCATGGCAGAAAGTGAAAAGGAACTAAAGAGCCTCTTGATGAAAGTGAAAGAGGAGAGTGAAAAAGTTGGCTTAAAGCTCAACATTCAGAAAACTAAGATCATGGCATCTGGTCCAATCACTTCATGGCAAATAGATGGGGAAACAGTGGAAACAGTGTCAGACTTTATTTTGGGGGGCTCCAAAATCACTGCAGATGGTGATTGCAGCCATGAAATTAAAAGACGCTTACTCCTTGAAAGGAAAGTTATGACCAACCTAGATAGCATATTAAAAAGCAGAGACATTACTTTGTCAACAAAGGTCCGTCTAGTCAAGGCTTTTGTCTTTCCAGTAGTCATGTATGGATGTGAGAGTTGGACTATAAAGAAAGCTGAGTGCCAAAGAATTGATGCTTTTGAAGTGTGGTGTTGGAGAAGACTCTTGAGAGTCCCTTGGACTGCAAGGAGATCCAGCCAGCCTATCCTAAAGGAGATTAGTCCTGGGTTTTCGTTGGAAGGACTGATGTTAAAACTGAAACTCCAATACTTTGGCCACCTCATGCAAAGAGTTGACTCATTGGAAAAGACCCTGATGCTGGGAAGGATTGGGGGCAGGAGGAGAAGTGGACGACAGAGGATGAGATAGTTGGATGGCATCACCGACTCGATGGACATAGGTTTGGGTAAACTCTGGGAGTTCGTGATGGACAGGGAGGCCTGGCGTGCTGCGATTCATGGGGTCATAAAGAGTCAGACACGACTGAGTGACTGAACTGAACTAAACCCAATTTGAACATGCCAGAGACCACCTGCTCATTTTGGGGCTGATAGTTCAACTCTGTTTGTGCAGACCTTAGAATAAAATGTCTCTTGCTATCTCTGTGTTTGTATTTGAACTTCTCAAGCATTTGTCTTTGGTTATAAAGGTGATAGATTCAAACTCTTTTGTTTGTGTGGATGAACTGTTTGTTTTCTGGATTAAATCTAGACCACTGATGTTAAAATTTAGGCCTGACAGTGTATTGTGGGGGTTCCTCATCACAGCCCCTGGGCATGGCCGATGGGTGTCCAGAAGGCTGGATGCCCTTGTTGGAGCACGCTCTCCTTGGTGGCACAGCCAGCCAGGTAATAACAAGTATAAGCACAATGTGGCTATCATATCATATTTTAAAAACTAAATTTTTTTTCATCTCTGTCCATCATATCATATTTTAGATAGGCTTTCACAATTCTTTTAAACTGGGGTCACCATCGAAACAAAAAGAATAAAATACTTAGGAGTATTTCTACCTAAAGAAACAAAAGACTTGTATATAGAAAACTATAAAACACTGATGAAAGAAATCAAAGAGGACACAAATAGATGGAGAAATGTGCCGTGTTCGTGGATTGGAAGAATCAATAGAGTGAAAATGAGTATACTACCCAAAGCAATCTATAGATTCAATGCAATTCCTATCAAGCTACTAGAGGTCTTTTTCAGAGAATTAGAACAAATAATTTCACAATTTGTATGGAAATACAAAAAACCTCGTATAGCCAAAGCAATCTTGAGAAAGAAGAATGAAACTGGGGGAATCAACCTATCTGACTTTAGGCTATACTACAAATCCACAGTCATTAAGACAGTATGGTACTGGCACAAAGACAGAAATATAGATCAATGGAACAAAATAGAAAGCCCAGAGATAAATCCACGCATCTATGGACACCTTATCTTTGACAAAGGAGGCAAGAATATACAATGGAGAAAAGACAACCTCTACAAGTGGTGCTGGGAAAACTGGACAGCCACTTGTAAAAGAATGAAACTAGAACACTTTCCAACACCATACACAAAAATAAACTCAAAATGGATCAAAGATCTAATCATAAGACCAGAAACTATAAAACTCCTAGAGGATAACATAGGCAAAACACTCTCCGACATAAACCAAAGCGGGATCCTCTATGACCCACCTCCCAGAATATCGGAAATAAAAGCACGAATAAACAAATGGGACCTAATTAAAATTAAAAGCTTCTGCACAACAAAGGAAACTATAAGCAAGGTGAAAAGACAGCCTTCAGAATGGGAGAAAATAATAGCCAATGAAGCAACGGACAAACAATTAATCTCAAAAATATACAAGCAACTCCTGCAGCTCCATTCTAGAAAAATAAACGACCCAATCAAAAAGTGGGCCAAAGAACGTAACAGACATTTCTCCAAAGAAGACATAAAAATGGCTAACAAACACATGAAAAGATGCTCAACATCACTCATTATCAGAGAAATGCAAATCAAAACCACAATGAGGTACCACTTTACACCAGTCAGAATGGCTGCAATCCAAAAATCTACAAGCAATAAATGCTGGAGAGGATGTGGAGAAAAGGGAACCCTCTTACACTGTTGGTGGGAATGCAAACTAGTATAGCCAATATGGAAAACAGTGTGGAGATTCCTTAAAATACTGCAAATAGACCTGCCATATGACCCAGCAATCCCACTGCTGGGCATATACACCGAGGAAGCCAGAATTGAAAGAGACACATGTACCCCAATGTTCATCGCTGCATTGTTTACAATAGCCAGGACATGGAAACAACCTAGATGCCCATCAACTGATGAATGGATAAGAAAGCTGTGGTACATATACACAATGGAATATTACTCAGCATTAAAAAAAAATTCATTTGAATCAGTTCTACTCAGGTGGACGGAACTGGAGCCTATTATCCAGAGTGAAGTAAGCCAGAAGGAAAAACAACAATACAGTATACTAACGCATATATATGGAATTTAGAAAGATGGTAATGAGAACCCTGCATGCGAGACAGCAAAAGGAACGCAGATGTATAGAACAGACTCGTGGACTCTGTGGAAGAGGGCAAGGGTGGGATGATATGGGAGAATGGCATTGAAACATGTTAATTATCATATGTGAAATCAATCGCCAGCCCAGTATTGATGCTCAGGGCTGGTGCACCGAGATGTCCCAGGGGGAGGGAATCGGGAGGGAGGAGGGAGGGGGGTTCTGGAGGGGGAGCATATGTAAACCCATGGTGATTTCATGTCATTGTATGGCAAAACCAACACAATAAAGAAAATTAAAAAAAAAATAAACCAGGGGGACTTGTTTGATTTTTAAATATAGGATAAGGAATGCAAGCAGTTCTTAGAAACTGTTACTGATTCAGCTAGCAAACAAAAATTTCCTAACTCTCCCCTTTCAAATGTCTGGATTGGTTTTATTGTAGACTATAGTGGGATTATATGATTACTTTTTTGTAGCTGCTCCTGCTTCCACCCCATGTGTGTCAGTGAAGATGTTCAGTGTACTGTGCTGAAGCAAACTGCAGAAACAAGTCTATCCTGACTGTAACTAAGAAAGCAGTTGGCATCTTTAATCTGTGAATTTTGATTTTTACTGTTTTTGTTTGTTTGGCCATGCCATATCATGTGGGATCTTAATTCCCTGACCAGGAATGGAACCCAGGACCCCTGCAGTGGAAACCCAGAGTCCTAACCACTGGGTCACCAGGGAAATCCCTAATTCTTACTGTCTTAATTGGCTCTATGAGTAAATACTATGCATTTGAATTTAAAATTTTTAAAAGACTAAAATACTGCTGCTGCTGCTGCCAAGTCGCTTCAGTCATGTCCAACTCTGTGCGACCCCATAGACAGCAGCCCACCAGGCTCCCCCATCCCTGGGATCCTCCAGGCAAGAACACTGGAGTGGGTTGCCATTTCCTTCTCCAATGCATGAAAGTGAAAAGGGAAGTCGCTCAGTCATGTCCAACTCCTAGTGACCCCTTGGACTGCAGCCTACCAGGCTCCTCCGTCCATGGGATTTTCTAGGCAAGAGTACCAGAGTGGGTTGCCATTGCCTTCTCCAAAAAAATACTACTTTTATCTTTTTGATAATATACCATGTGTGTGAGTGTGCTATGTTGCTTCAGTTGTGTCTGACTCTTTGTGACTGTATGGATGGTAGCCTTCCAAGTTCCTCTGTCCATGGGATTTTCCAGGCAAGGATACTGTAATGGGTTACCATGCTTGCCTCCAGGGGATCTTCCTGACTCAGGGATTGAACCTGAGTCTCTTATGTCTCCTGTATTGTGCAAGAGGGTTCTTTACCACTAGCGCCACCTAGAAAGCCCCGATAACACAGCATTCTACTTCAAGTGTACCTAATTTGGGGGCTTCACTGGTGTCTCAGATGGTAAAGAATCTGCCTGCAATGCAGGAGACCTGGGTTCAATCCCTGGGTTGGGAAGATTCCTCTGGAGAAGGAAATGGCTACCCCCTCCAATATTCTTGCCTGGGAAATCCTATGGACAGGGTAGCCTGGTATGCTACAGTCCATGGGGTCTCAAAGAGTCACACAATTGAGCATACACATACCTAAATTTTAAATCCACAGTCTAAAAACATTATAGTGGAGGGTGCCATCCTTCCCCCAGTGAAGCTGGAACAGTGGAGAAAATGGGATCAGAGGTTGCCATCACATAAATCATGTAAGGTAATCAAAGGGCAGACTTGCCTCTAACATCAGATGCAAACACTGATACCTTTCCTCATTGTAAATACCTGTTTGGTCCATTTCTCTAAGACGAGCTTCTGGATCCCAGCAGTTCTCTTGGACCACTCTGAAGACCTTCCCATCTTTCAGCATCTTTGCTTCTCCCTAGGACAGAAAACTCACATCAGCAAAAGGTGACCTAAGCTTACTTAGCTGGAGAAGGGAATGGGAATCTGCCCCAGTATTCTTGCCTGGAGAATCCCATGGACAGAGAAACATGGTGGGCTACAGTCCACAGGGTTGCAAAGAGTCGGACGTGACTGAGCGACTAACACACATATACACAAGCTTACTTAGATTAATTCTTTTTTGTATGCTTTGGAATGTGGTTCTCCCCTAATCTTTTTAGGCACTTTTCCTTAGTCCTTGAAGAAGTACAAATCTGTTTGTTTAGCAGAACTCAGCTTGTTTTCCCCTTGCCTTAATATTGACCTGGATTTGAAGGGATGTGCTCTGTGGGTGTCAGAGGCTGGATACAGAGAGAATCAGGTCATAGTCACGACCTTTTGGGACTATACAGCTGAGGATTGTGTAGGTTACCTTGCCATTCTGAACTGCTGGCACCAAGAGCTGAGAAGATGGCCCAGGATCTGGAAAACTCTAGATTTATACCATCTTAGAATTGGTAAGGACCTCTGAGATAAGCCATGTTGTCCAACCCTGTTTTTTTTTTAATTATTTATTCATTTATTTATTTTTGGCTGTGTTGGGTCTTTGTCGCTGCACTCAGGTTTTTTCTAGTTGCACGAGTGGGAGTTACTCTTCTTATCGCAGTGGCCTCTCTTGTTTCAGAGCATGGGCTCGAGGCGTGCAGGCTCAGTAGTTGTGGCACATGGGCTTAGCTGCTCCATGGCGTGTAGGATCTTCCCAGACCAGGGACTGAACCATTGGCAGGTGGATTCTTAACCACTGGACCACCAGGGAAGCCCCAACTTCTTGTTTCATAAAAAAGCAACAGATGGATAGTGAGAGGAAATAATTGGTCTGGCAGAGCGGGGCCCGTTGATGTCAGCACCTGCAGGGGGAGGCAGGCCCTGCGGTGACTCAGTCTAGACGTGCATGTGAGGTTTGCTGCGGAGCTGCTGCTTCTCCCAGGCATCGTGCCTGCCTTGTGCACTCCCTTTTAATACTCAGGGAAAGGGGGCCAAACTAAATGGCTCCTCAAAGCATGGCAGTAGGCTCTAAATTGAGCTTCGTGTTGGTGATCCCTAAAGAGAGAGAAAAATTCTGATCAGGTCCCTAAAATCAGACTGCTCAGGTTCAAATCATTATTCTGCAACTTATTGTATAGCCATGAGCAAGTTAAACATCTCTGAATCTCAGTTTGCTCTTGTTTTGTTGTTGTTTGTTTGGTCTTTTTTTCATTATAAAACATGTCAATTTAGCACCTACTTTACTTTCTCTGACTGATGTAAAAACTTTAAGAATATACAGTTGGAAAAGAAAAAGGATATACAGTTGAGGAAAAAAGACAAGTTAATAATCTGCCACCAAAATTTAGGTCATAAGCATGGAGATTGGAAAGACTGAGAAAAGGAAGAAATTAAGGCACAAATTCCCATCCATGGAGACAAAGAACAGAGTGCTTGAGTTGACTGGGCAGAAGTTCCATAAGCCAACTATTTTTGTAGATATTAGCATTTTATTATTTTAAAATGTGTTTTATTGAAATATAGCTGATTTATAGTGTTTATTAATTTCTACTATACAGCAAAGTGATTCAGTTATCCTTCTCAAGATGATATAATGTGCCACCAAGATTCCCCTTCAAGAATAGTGGAATTGGGAGTTCCCTGGTGGTCCAGTGGCTAGGACTCTGTTTTCACTGCGGGGATCTGGGTTTAACCCGTGGTCAGAGAACTAAGATCCCTCAAGTCGTGCAACATGGCCAAAAAAAAAGGAGAATTTCTTCTCTCAGCTTCTGAGAATTGCCAGGGAGTATTGCTGGCAGACAGCTCTCAGTTGTCAATCGCTATGGGGAAAATAGGAAGATTGCCTTGGGTGAATAGAACCACTTCCCTCAAAGTCCTGCTTCATTTCCGGGGAAGCCCATTTCCAATGACTGATTACTGTGGAGGCAAAAGGCCTCTCTTCTTTGCCCCCCACCCTCAACTTGGGACCCCTGTGGAGGTTAGCTCTAGAGCTTCTTATAGGGCCAGCTTAGACCTCTGTTGAGAACATCACAGCTCAACATTGCCCTATTTTATCCTACTTCTTCCTTTTCCCCTTCCTCTGATGTCCATTCTGAGAGCACTTCCTATTAAAGCTTCTGCATGCTCATCTCCACCTCAGAGTCTGATTCCCAAAGAACCTCAGAACCTCACCTGTGACACTTCTGATTCTTAAGTTCTAATTTTAATACTGTCTACAAATGAGTCCAGATATAGCTGATATTTCAAATGGCTGGTATTGTGTATCACTAAAAAGTGTATTTTATAGAATGACCATGTTATCCAGCAATCCCACTCCTGGGCACATATTCAGACAAAACTTCGATTCAGAAAGATACAAGCACCCCTACGTTCATAGCAGCACTATCCACAATAGCCAAGATATGAAAACAGCCTAATCCATTGACAGATGAATGGATAAAGAAGATGTAGTACAATGAAATACTACTCTGTCATAAAAAGAGTAAGATAATACCATTTGCAGCAGCATGCATTCAACTAGAGATTATCAAACTAAGTAAAGTAAGAAAGAGAGAGAAAAATGCCATATAATATCCTTTATATGTGGGATCTAAAATTTGGCGCAAATGAACCTACCTATGAAACAGAAACAGACTAAAAGACATAGAGATCAGACTTGTGGTTGCCATGGGGGAGGACGATGGAGGAGGGATGGCCTGGGAATTTAGGTTTAGTAGATGTAAGCTATTACATATAGAATCAATGCTCAAGAAGGAAAATAATAGCACAGGGGAAAAAAGGAAAAATATGTGTTTTAAAAGTCAGTATTTTATCATCAGATTTTCATTCTCTTCCCCCCTCCCTAAGTGCCCACTCAAGCTCTACCTCTAGACCATGCAGGTGCTAGACTGGCTGGGCTTGAGGTTCAGAGCTGACAGAAATGACCCAGACACTGTCACCAGGAAGCAGCCTCTGTAGTCACTGCAGCTCTCATTTTAGTTTCTGAAGGACAGCTCCGTGGGAAGCTATGTTACAACCACTTCCAGCTGTATTCACTCAACCTACTACTGCTCATCTCTTGCTCAGATCTGCTTGTCCTCCTGGCTCTATTGCGCATCTCTCCTTGATGTCAGCATTATCTTTCTCACCCCTCTGAGACTACATCATTTTTTCCACTTCCCTCTGCTTGACATGTCATCATCCCATCCATTTCCCAATATGTCTCCAAAATAGACCCTGCAGTGATCCATATTTCTCCATCTCCACTGCTCCAGCCTTGGTCCAGCCCTATCTTCTCTCATCTGAATGATGCTCCAGCCCCAAGCCCGATCTCTTTCTGCTTTCACTCTTGCCTTTCTCTAACAAGTCTCCACATAGAAGCAGGGTAAACTCTTAAAACCCTAAATCAGATCTTGCTAGTTCCCCCCTGAAAACTCTTGATTGGACTTCTATTGTCCTGAAGATAAAATGCAAACCTCTTAACCTGACTTGAGGGGCTTCATCATCTAACCCCTGCTTGTCCCCACAACTTAATCATATGTCTACACCTTTATAAATAGGCTCTGTTCAAAATATCCTAAGTATTTTGTTTGTCTTCTGTTTGGAACCTGATTGATTTAGCTAAAAAATATGTACATAAATATTAAATAATCCTACGTCCTTTCATATAGGTGCATGCATATATAAGTAAAATCATAGGGAACTGTCTGGAAAGATACCCACCAAACTGTTAACAGGAATTACTTTTGAGGCTGGGGAATGCTGATCCAACAAAACTGTAGCTTTATCTCCAACAGCTTAAATTTAAAAAGGAGAATTTACTCATATTCTACTTATGTAATGGAAAATTAACCTTAAAAATAAAAACATGAAATGAAGACATTGGGCAAAATGAATGGCTTTCAGTTGATTTTGCCTGAGAACCCCACATTGTAAGGAATATATTTTCCATTGTGACCCAGTACATCTGTATATATCTATTTATAAAGATACAAACTTGAGACAAAAGTTTCATGAAACAACACTTACCCTCACCATGAACAATACATTCTGCTATTTTCTTTTGTAATGTATTTTATTTTTAAAGCTGTCCTAACTCACTGAATTGATATTGTAACTCATTGTTGGGGTGCCACCCATTAAACACTGGACTAGATGATCCCTAGGCCTACAGTCCTGTGGTTCTTTATCTTCATGAAAGTTCCCCGCTGTCTTGCCCTGCCCACCCCCTGAATTCCCTCACTCTTTTGCTCAGCACAATATTGTCACTGTCTGTATCCTCTTTATTCATTTGAGTGTCTTCTTGGCTCCCCAGTGAGAGGGGAAATCATTCTGAGAGCAGGAACCTGATGATTGAAAAGATCACACAAAATAGTGTGGGTGAAAATACTAAGTGTGATGGCAATGGTGTGTGTGTTTGTATTTCAAGGGCTTGAAAAATGCTCAGATGTCGATGGCCCATGTATTTGAGCTGGGCTGTGGATCTGGCCTCCCTTAAACACTGCTGGGTGTTCCTGCCATCAGCACTTAATTCTACCCTGCCCCATGCTGCTCCTGAGAGGAGGCCATACATAGTTTTATAAATTTTCAACCAAATTATACATAGTCAACCCAAGGACAAATGATGTTTTTCAGTTCTGAACAAGGCTTTACCATGACAAACAATACCCCTTGATTCATTCCAAAAGCACTGAAAAATCAAAGATTAAGAAGAGAAACAAATAGGGCAGACCAAAGATGTGTTTGGGAAATACCTTTCAGAAAATAGGAATCTCTGAGGTAAATCAGTCATGGATGGGGGACAGAAAATATTATTCACCAAAGGAATGTAGGCAAATAAAAAGGAATTGCTCTAAGCTGAATTTTCAATTTGTATGTATTTATATGTTGTTTTCCAGTGACTGTGATCCCTGACCACTGTAATTATAAAAAAAAAATTTAGTTCTGCTTTGGTATGCTTTGTTTTGTTTTTAAAATGGAGGAAAGGAGAATATCACTTTGATTAGACTACTGTTATATCCAATTTTGCTGGAACTATGCAAGTAGTAGATTTGATTTGAAATATTTTCATTCTTGGGTTTCTTGTTGTTTGAGGGTTTTTGTTTGTTTTGTTTTTTTTAATTTTATTTATTTATTTTCTGTTTTGTTTTTGTTTTGAGATTTGCTGTTATATTTGCCAAACTTCTCTTGACACAAAAATGAAATGAAGGCCATTCAGGTCTAGTTATGAAGGGTAGAAACTGTAGCCTGGGACATGGAGTAAAAAAAAAAATTACAGGCTGCTCATCCTTCACTTGGGGCTTCCTAGTAGCCTTGTCATCATCTCCACTCAGCTTATTTTCTCTTTTGGGCAGACTTGAGAGCTTAGGGCTTCCCGAGTGGCTCAGTGGTAAAGAATCGCCTGCCAATGTAGGAGAAGCGGGAGACACAGATTCGATTTCTATGTTGAGAAGATCCCCTGGAGGAAGAAATGAAAACCCACTCCAGTATTCTTGCCTGGAAAATCCCATGGACAGAGGAGACTAGAGGGCTACAGTCCATTGGATTGCACAGAGCTGGACATGACTTGATGACTGAGCACGAGCAGGAGGCCAACTTAGATCACCAGCTCCAAGGCTAGGAACTGGCACTTTTCATGGGAGAAGTGCAGTCTGGTGTCTAAACTGGCACTTAGTGGGCAGTCTTTGATGAAGGTGAGAATGAGCTGTCCCAGAGATTCTGATGTTTAAAAAAACTCTTTAATGATTCCTCACTGCCTTCAGGATCAAGTACAAAGGCCTAAGCCCATCCCCCAAGGCCCCGTCTGATGAGGCTTCTGCCTACCTCTCCAGCTTCCTCCTACCACCTTGCCCCCCAAACTCTTACATGCCTCTATCTGTCCCCTACAGAGTATACTAGGTGGCCTTTTAATGCTTTTCTTTTTTTGGCCATGCTGCATGGCATGAGGGATCTTAGTTCCCTGACCAGGGATTGAACCTGCACTCCCTACATTGGAAGTGCAGAGTCTTAACCTCTGGACCGCCAGGGAAGTCCCCAGGGGACCTGTTTAAGCCAATAAGACCTTCCAAGGAATTTGCATTGCATTGAGACTAAAATCTGGCCTTCTTGGCACGTGCTTCAAGTCTGTCCATGTTCTGGTCCCTGCCTGCCTCTTTTCTTGCCATCTCCCCCTTGCACCACATCTTAGCCAAACTGCCCTCCTTCTTGTTCTTTGAACACAGCCCTTGCTCATATGGTAGCCTTTGCAACTGCTATTCCCTCATCCAGGAACACTCTTCCAGGGTTTTCCTTCTCATCATCTTAAGTCTGCTAGCTCCCCAACCAGCCAGCCCAGATGAATCTCCCAGTCACCCCCTGTTCCAGCACTTCGTTTTATTCCATCCTCTGAAGTGATTATGTTTGTTTGCTGCCCAAAGAATTTGAGCAGGGAGCATGTCTGTCTTGTTCACCAGCATATTCCACTGGTGTCTAGCCTGGTGGGCCTGGCATCAAATAGGTGTCAATGAAAATCAGTGAATGAGTGAGTGGATAGAGCCAGTGGTTTTCAAGCTTGAGTGAACATCAGAATCACCTGGAGACTTGTCAAAATACAGATTGCTGGCCCAATCCTCAGCATTCCTGATTTTGTAGGTCTGAGGTGAGGCCCAAGAATTGGCCTTTCTCCCAAGTTCCCAGGTGACATTGAACTTGCTGGTCTGCAGATAATACTTTGAGAAATACTGATACCAGCCCTAGCCAAGTGCTTGAATTCTGGGCTTATGGATGTTTAATATCCCCATGCCTCCGCTCCCTGTCTTTGTTTTCTTTTTCCCTTTATTCTTTGGGCAAACCTTCACCTCAGTTTCCAGACTCAGGAAGAGCATCACTTCTTCCAGGAGGCCATCTCCAAATCCTTGGTGCCCAAATCTATATCCTCCAGTACCTGGCCCTTCCCTTGTCACAGTGCGTTGAATTACCCCTACATGTGGTCTTCCCATACCCCCAGTCCTTCAGGGCTGACTTAGTCATGTCTGTGCTTTGCTGAAAGCTCAGGGGGGTTCCCCCTGCCCTCCACAAGGGCATGTGATGCCTCTGAAAATGAAGTCAGCCCAGACTCCTAGTTGGCAGCTCACTCTCAGGCCTCATTATGTGCTAAATGCTTTGCCCCAAGCCTTCCTCCTCTCTCTCTTTCCTCAGACTAAACTCAACCCTTAATAACAGTGGCTTCTTCTTGCTTTTGTCTCCATGTTTAATTTCTCCACCTGTGCTCAAATCTAAACTGTTCCATTTATTTGGTCGGCTTTAATATACCGTCATAACTGTGGAGAGAGCCAGGTTGCTTCCTTGAGGCAGAGCAATGCTAAAATTGGTTCCAGAGCAAAAAATAGAGAGAGAGAGAGAGATTTCTTCATGGCTTCTCCAATTTCAGTTTTATCTTTCTAAATGCTGCTCTTTGAAGTTGCATCCATTTTTCGAAATACTTTTTGAGAAACCTCAGAGCTGCCTACTATAAAGCTCAGTTGGAGGGCAAAAGAGTTGGGGGTCCCCGGAGGGCCGAGTGCAGAAAGGTTTCAGACTCAGTTTGTCCAGGGGTCTGAGGCACAGTGATTCTTTGGGAGACACTCACCTTGCCGTGGTGTTGGAGCTGCACCCAGCCTCCATAACCGAATCTCTGTGGGGAAGGGGGAGAACAATCAGACTAGCAGACCACAGCAGAGAGGACTGACTGCAAGAAGGTGGAGTTCCTGGGCCAGAGCATCCAAGTGCCATCCTTTAAAACAACTTCCCATTTCCTTCCCCATGCCCATGACCACTTATTCCATGTTTATATTCAAATCAGGTTATTTTTTCCTGAGATTTTCAGGAAGAAAATTCTATATCACAGAAGGGCCAGTTTTATTTTTTTTTCCTAATGCACGTTACTGTCTTTTAAAAATTTGTTTTATTTTTTAAAATTGTAATTCATTTATACATATTATTTTATTTTTTTTGCCATGCAGCATGTGGGATTTTAGTTCCTCAATCAGGAATCAAACCCATGTCCCCTGCAGTAGAAGTGTGGAGTCTTAGCCACTGGACCACCAGGGAAGTCCCTGCAATTTCTGAATAAGGATGAACATTAAAAAATATTTGCTTGTGTACCACTTAAAATCCTTTCCAGATCACTAGCAGTACAGGCTAAAAGGACCACTCTTTAGGAAATACCATCTTAGAACATTAACCCTGCTCTTCAAACTGTGGGATGCAATCCGTGAGTAGATCATGAAATAAATTTAGTGGTTAATAACCCAGATGTTCTGAAAACATGAAATAGTACGTGTAATAGACACCACTGGTGTCCTACCTATATTCCTAACCTGTAGTGCTTCTGTGCACATGAGCCCTCTTTCAAGCAAAAACACTCACATGTTTTGGACAAGATTTTCCCTTTTGCCATTGGAGCCAACTTTGATTAACCAGGTTCTAGAGGATCAGAAATATTAGGAAATTAGTGACCCCTTCTTGCCTGTCCCCCAGATCCCTCAACCATGAGTGAGGGCAATTGTGTATAAACAGCATACACTGTTTTCTCAGCCCCTTGGGCAGGATAGCTCTGAGATGAGGCACACATTTGACACTTTCATTGGCTATGTTGCTTTCTCTGTCTCGTCTCCCCACTCTACTGGTGTTTCCTGGGATCACCTCCAAAATAAACTAATTGCATTTGAACCCTTATCTCAAGGGCTGCTTCTTGGAAAACTTAAGCTAAGATAGTAAAGCAATGGGATATAATGAAGTAGAATAGAATAAAGTAGGGTACGATAGGATAGAATAGGATAAGATAGGATAGAATGCCTTCTATGTCTATAAGTTTTGGAAACTCTTATTTCCATTATGTATATGAATGTTTGTGCTGAGTCACAATATGAAATATATTTTTTTTCTTGGGAGTCATGAATAAAAATATCTGAAAGACTTTGCCTAAGGACATAGGTATATATGTCTCATGTTAACAACAGATTTTAAAATCTCATTCTGTTCATTCAGTCATTGATTTGTCAAACCCTCATGGAGTCCCACCATGACCAGCCTTTCTAGGGCAGAGAAAATAAAAATGAAGGGAACATAGTCTTGAGAGGCTAACGCTGGGCTGGGCTGGGCAGGTGACTGAAGAGCCTTATGATGTGTGAGGCTTGCAGTGCCAGAGTGACACACAAGTTCCCTGGGAACCTGGAGGAAAATGCTAACACACAACTTGGATCAGGCAGTGTCATGGGAGGGAGGAAAGGTAATCTGGGATCGATTGGAGTGTAGCCTCCAGTGTTCAGTATGTCCATGCTCCAAAGCAATGGTTCTCGAAGAGTGAGGTCAGAGGGATGGCATGGAGGCCAGAGACCATGATGTAAAGGGCTTATTCAATAGCTCCTGTCAGCAAAGATGGGTAGAGTTAATGAATTCCACAACGATGCCTAGCTTGCTGTGGTTGGATGAGAACAGGTGACGGTAGTTTGGTTCTTAGGTCATGGTGCAGGGAGGTTGTGTTGAGGGAACCAGGTTTTGACAGACCTCTTCCTGGCTTCCCTCTCACCTCCAGACTGAGAGTGGAGGTCTGGGCTTGCAGCACAGAGGCATTCGTGTGTTTCTGAGTCTGTCCCTGGATTCTTCCCCAGTAGACTAGATTTGGTCCAATTCTCTACCAACTTTATTCTACCTGGGTAGAAGGTCTATTCTTGAATTTTAGCTCCAAATAATCACATTAGCTCTGGAAATCTACCTGCTGCTTCCCAAGTGACACTGGAGGACCTGGCTTAGTAGGCTGGGCATGCAAGGGAACCTGTCTGCCTTGGACCCCTTGCATGTCTCCTTCCTGCACCCAGTTTCTCCTTTGTGGTGCACTCTCACCCTCTTCATGCATTCAGTCCTCTTGTGTTTTACTTCTCTATTCCCCTGGATAAAGCTGCCAGAGTGTGTTGGAGGAAGGGCTAGAATGGCCTCAATCTGTTACACTTTGGAGTAAACTTAAATAGTCTCTTGAACTGGAAATTTGCCATTGAAAGCTTACTTTAATGTGAAAGAAAAGGTTTTATTTCCTTCTTTCCTTCCCTCCTTTTATCCCTTCCTTCCTCTGTTCCTTCCTTCCTCACTCTCTTACTTTTTCTTCATTCCCTGTGGGATGTTAACCCAATAGTTCATAGGTGAGAGAAACATTGCACTGGGGAAGGGCAGAGAGGCAGGCAGAGGCAGAATGGAGGGATCTCGTCATACATACAACACTCCTCTCACAAGATCCTTTACTTTCTTGGAGTAACTTGCCATCTTGAAGTCACTGTTTTCTTAGATGTAAAATGAGGCTAACGGTGGTCTCAGTGACATAAGGTTTTATGGGAAGTAACTGAAATAATTCAGAGAAAGCCATCAACACCAGACCTGGCTTATAGAAGGGGCCTCATCGATGCTCACAGTGATAAAGATGGTGACAATGATAATGATGGTGACAGTGGTGACGGCAGGGGGAGGCAGAGGTGTGGTGGTAGTCACGGCAGTCATGGCGGTACTGGAGGCTACCACATGGCAGTCGTGATGGTTGTGGTAGTGAGTTTGGTAGCAGTGGTGGCACCAATGATGATGATGATGGTGGTGACAGGCACTAATGGCAGTGGGGTGGCATGGTGGTGACAGCCTGTTCCATTCTGAGGTTTTGAAATAAGGCATACCCTCCACTAAGGAGAGAAAGAAGGAGCCCTTTGTCACTCTGTGTTCCTCCCTTTCGTGTCTTGGAAAGCACTTGGAACACTTTGGAACACTTTATACTTCCCCTGAGACTTTACAAAGGCCTAGTCTACCTGGGGCAACTTTATTCTGTTCCAAAGCTGGGCTGCACACAATCCCCTAAGTTTTATCCTAGGTTGAAGAGGCTGAAGTCTGAAATTTATGACCTTGGGAGTAGTTTTTGTCAGAGCAAATGATAAGGAGGCATTTACCATCTGAAAATGTTTGACTTTGAACAGTGTCCCAGAGGCATTTATGGCCATGACAAATAAAAAAATATTAAAAATTCAAGGAAATTAAGTTTTATATATAAGAGTTATGTTTCTGATGTGGCTAGATATGAGTCAGAGGCTGGTGAGCTGAATGACACTTTTAATGTCTTGGGGACCTCACACTCATTCACAGCTGGTGAATAATGAATTCCCAGGTGATGAAACCAGATCTCTATTTTCTCAGAGGAGATGTTTAAAAGTCAAGTTTTGTCTGGGATAATTCTCTCCTAAAAACGTTACAGTGATTGAGTGCAATTGAATCCTTACTATTGAAAGCAGATGTAAATATGTAATTTTCAAATAAAGGCCCCCTTAAAATTAAAAGAATCTTTCCAAGCCCTACTGTCAGGCACATGGTAGGTGCACAGTAAAGCTTTGCTGAAGGAAAAAGCTGAAATCTTATTATCCTCCTTGTTGTTATGAATAATATCATTGTGAATCAACCCCCAAATAACTTTTACACAAGTTTCTTGGGCCAGAGTGTGGTCTCTGATTCATCAGGAACAATTTAATCAAGTGTACCCTACTGAATCTGCTCTCTCTCCATCTCGGATTCCACCCACACCCCCTTTGCCAAGGATCTTAACTCTAACTCTGACTACACTCATTATTAGCAAGTGAAAATGAAAAAAGTTCTCAAATCCCTGTCCTTTGTAATCATTGGTTAATCGTCAAGCCAAGCATTTGATTCTGCTTTTCTATTTCTTCACTGACTAAGGAGGTCAAGGTATTTCAAGCGTGTCTATTAATATTTAACAAGAAAAGGCAGATTTGAAAAGAGATATCAGTTCTTCCAGAGGGGCTTCATCTTCTAAAATGAAACTAGGGCTGGCTTATTTTTTTCATTCTTTGTTAAAAAGCTTAACAAAATGCTAAGAAAAGATCAGACATTGATGCTCTGAAGTAACATTTTACTTACAACAAACTATTTAAAGACAAAGGAGAATCTGCTAGAACTGTTGAAATCTATGAACACCAAGGCATATCTGCTATTCCCTCATGTCACTTTAATATTCATATAGACTGATGATATAGTTGATCATATAGACTGGAAATAGGGTGAGAGAAGGATCCCAGGACGATTTAGATGTATTGATCTCACTCTTCCCAGTTCGAAAATACGGAAACTGTTTTCTGCAAATTGTTTCATGACTAACTTGCCTACATTCCAATGGAAACACCTACCACATAACAGATCACCTGCTGTGAGGAGGCCCTCAGTGGTTTACGTGAGTGTGGGGAATTGGGAAGGGGACTGGTGTCAAGGGTAGCCTTGGCGGGGCAGAGGGAAGCAGGGACATCCCACCCAGCAGTGATGCAGTCCTGGGCCAGCTCTCTGAGGGTGGGTGGGTGTGGATGAAGAGCTATGGAGCGGCCACCACAGGCCCATGAAGCTCTGGATTCTAGGCTCATTTCTGAGTCTCAGTGACCTCATTTGTCCAGCCAGGTTAATGATAGAAATCCTATCTGCAATTCACAAGATGTTATGTGAATAAATTACATGTTTCTGTTGCTCTCTGGGAGCGTAAGAGTATTATGATTATTATTACTACCACCACCACCATCATCCCATATATCAATTATCAAAACAAGAAGAGATTCACAGAGGACAGACTTGTAGTTGCCAAGGGGGAGGGGAGGTAGGGACGGGAAGGATTGGGAGTTTGGGATTAACAGGATGGATAAACAACAAGGTCCTACTGTATAGCACAGGGAACTATATTCAGTAACCTGTTATAGACTATAATGGAAAAGAATATGAAAAAGCTTATATATGTATAACTGAGTCACTTTACTGTATGGAAGAGGTTAATGTAGCATTGTAAATCAACTATACTTCAATAACTTTTATTTTAAGTGTATCAGTTTATCTGCTTGCAGGTTGTGAGACTGCTAGATAAAATCCTGGTTTATGGGTACAGAATGCCCCTCTCCTCTTCTGAGGCATAACTAAAGATAGGAAGGCATAACAGCAAGAGCCAGTGGATCTTGTGTGTGGGGAGCCTACAGCGCACACATTTGTGGTTATAGCCTCTCCTTGCTCTGCATCCCTGAGCTTTTGGAGCAGTTTTGGCAGTGCCTTCAGGGCCCTGCATTAGGTGGGACACCTAGATATTTGCAGCTCTTGGTGACCAGTTCTCTGCTGAAACTGGAGGCAGTCTTCTGGTGGGAGGCAGGTCATGGGAGGTGGGGTTTGACATGGGATACTAGGTAGAAAGTTTTCTCCCCCCAGCAAAAAGGAGGTACCCTTTTCGGCTACTACGATTGTTCATCACTAACATTGTGAAGTGGTGTCTACACTTTAATAATAAAATATAACAAGGACAATAGCATTTAGAACAGCAACTTCCCATGTAGGCACTTAAGCTCCTTTTGGAGGGGTTAGTTCAATAGGGTTGTTGTTGTTTAGTCACTAAGTCATGTCCAACTCTTTTGTGACTCTATGGACTGTAGCCCACCAGGCTCCTCTGTCCATGGGAGTTCCCAGGTGAGAATACTAGAGTGGGTTGCCATTTCCTTCTCGAGGATCTTCCCGACCTAGGCATTGCACCTGTATCTCCTGTATCGGCAGGCAAGTTCTTTACCGCTGAGCCAATAGGGTTAGTTCTTACCATTAACTATAATAGGAAAACCTTTCAAAGATGATACAGCATCACTTGTGTTTTTTTGATCTACAATGTCCATTATCCATCTTACCTAAAATACCAATGGACAAAGAAACACTTAAGATGACCATTTTCCCAGGAGACAACTATGAGAAGAAAATAGTTTCTTCTGCCTGCACAATGACACAGTGAAACCACATTTTAATTAGAGTTTGAGTTCATTCACTTCTCCTCACTTGGGATAAAAATAGATGAAACATTATGAGTCATGTAAAAGTACTAGAGAAGGATGAATGGGTAAAATCTGATACTTAGCCTGAGTAAACCTCACACCAATTTCAAATTTCTTTCATGTTCTCCACTTTCCTTTTTAGTATTCATTTAGAAGATTTTAATGGCAAAAGGAAATTGCCATCTTTTGAGAAACACAGAGAAAAGTCTTGACAGACATTCATTGTGCAAAGGTTTCATGTCATTTCCTCTAGTTTTTTCATTTTTTTTGATGTTTCTACTTTCTAGTTCATAACAAGAGTTTACAGCTTAAAGATCAAAAAGGAAGGGTTTTAGACAGTGTTTTAAAATAGATTTAAAAAAAATTCTACAAAGCTATCATTTGGTGCTTCCGAAACTTATTTGCAACATCTTGGAAAGGAAATATGTTTTAGAAGTCCTGGGAACCTACCACATTTAGTTTTTAATAGTCTCTTACTTGAAACTGTAACTTTAAATTCTGTAAGTGGCACCTATCTTTCTAGCAGCTGAATATGTGACGTAAATGGAAGTAAAACTGCTTGACTTATATTGTCCAGAAGTTTTAAAGAATGCTTCATTTGAGAGGAAAAAGGGATTTTTAAAGAACATTTACTTTTTAAATCAAGTTTCTTTCAAAGTAAATATTAAATCAGTTTAAAAAACTAGGAAATAAGAGCTACTAAATAACTTAAAAACTTCCTAGAGCAGAGAAATTTAACATCTAATTCCCAAAAGAAGACATCATTCTGTAATAGAGGCATTGAGAAACTCTAGAAATAATTCTAGGAGAAGCTCCAGAAATAATTCAGCAAATTAATCACCATTACCTTCTTTAGATCTGGCCATTCTCTTGGTAGAATATGAGTGTGGATATCAATCTTCATTCCCACAGGATCAGAGGAGATGCATATAAACAAAGAAATTTTGATATGAAGAGGTCTTCATGAAAACCATGGAGTTAATTGATTTACTTAGTCTCTTTATGGCTGCCTCACCACTGGGCATGCCTGCTTAACTGGTCTAGATCCACTGGAACTGCCTTCTTAAAGTCCACAGCTCTGTTTATTTGTCTACTTGGCTTTGGGTCAACAACTCTTTGGTAATCAGGACTCAGGGCACAAAATTAAAAAAAAAAAACAACTACTAAACCCTGTGAGGTCAAACATACTTGTAGGCTGCTTTGGAGTACAGGAGGTCTAAAACTGACTAATCTTTGTTTTTAAATATTTTAATTTTTATCAAGGTTTACATATTTAGAAATCAAGTATCAGAAGGCTTATAAAGAAAACTAATAGATCCCTGACTCATCTGTTCTTATTCTTGGTTTCATTCCTTAGAAGAAACCAAGTAATGCTTTTGCTTTTTGTACCGTAGTTACCTCCAGGTCTTTAAAACATACTTAGCAATTGGCTTGTTCATGATAATCTAGGATGTTGAAAAGTTGTGAAGGAAGTTTAATCTTTACTTTTTTTTTAATACTTGATTAGTCAATATTGATATATTTTTATTAACTAAAATCCATAGTTTATATTAGGTTCCAGTCCTTGAGTTGTGTATTATGTGGGTTATTGTTTAGGCTTTTATATTTTATTGGAGTACAGCCAATATAATTTACTTTTAAATCATAGATAGAACTTCATACATTGTATATGTAATTTCCTCCATTGCTTTTCTTTCGTTTTTTTTTTTTTTTTTTTAATTTATTTGGTCACACCTTGTGGCATGTGGGATATTAGTTCCCCAACCAGGGATCGAATCTACACCCTCTGCATGGAAGATGGAATCTTAACCACTGGACCACCAGAGAAGTCCTCTTTCATTTATTCATTCATTCATTTAACAAATGTTTATTGAGAACTACTGTGTGCTGAGGATATAAGGCTGTATGAGAGTTAGAATGATACATACATTGTTATAGGTACTTGTAGAGAGTGTAAGTGTTGGGAGAAATAGAGGGTTTCAGAGCAGTTTGGGGAGGGCTTCCACTTCTCTTTCCTTGATTTGACTCTGCCAGTCAGAGATCAAGCTCAAGGAGAAGCAGAAATGCCAGTTTAGGAAGGAGTAGTAAAGACCATATGTTCACTTTCAGGAAGAGAAGTCATACCTTTCAATGAGGACTGAAGTGATTATTAATATATTGTACTGGACACTTTCACTTTTTCACCTGAGGATGGGTTTGCAATTTAAAGTGACTTTAGGAATTTTTATTAGCTAAAAATGAGTGGAAATGTCAAGGAGACTGTATAGGTTTTCATCCAGAGGGAGGAGAAAGACTGCCTTCACCAAGCAGTAGTTTCTCCCAAGCAGAAAGGAAAGTAAGAGATTTAAAATGTTGCATGTACAATACATCCAGTGAGTCCTGTCAGCGTACATGTAACAGAAGGAAAGAACAATGCATTTAAAAAATTACTTAATTTATTTTTGGCTGCTCTGGGTCTTTGTTGCTATACCCAGGCTTTCTCTGGTTGTGGCAGGGGCTACTCTTCATTGCAGTGAGGGCTAATCTTTGCCACAGTGAGCAGGCTTCTTTTGTTGCGGAGCACGGGCTTTGGGCACTTGGGCTTAGTAGTTGTGGCACACGGGCTCCGTGTCATGTGGAATCTTCACAGACCAGGGATCGAATCTATATCCCCTGCATTGCAAGGTGGATTCCTAACCACTGGGCTGCTGGGGAAGTCCAGAAAAGAGCAATGATTTTACTTCTGCTCATGAAGACAGGCAAATATTTTGGCTTAAAAGGGCAGGAGGTCACAGTGTCCTCATGAATTAAAGAAAGTACTCTTTCAGTTTCTACTATAACACTAAAGAAAGTCACAGCAAAAGGAAAATTGTATGAGATCTCATCTCACATCTAAAAAATGAGTTATGAATCATATGAGGTTTATACTGGCATTACTTTGTGGAAGAGGGCAAGAGATCCTTAAATTATTCAGTAGTTGAATTGTATAAAACTAAAATATGGCTTAGACCAAGTCTAAGTAGTTGTTTTCTCCTGGCCCTCTTATGGCTGTGAATCAGCTCAGATATTTACCAAGGTTCAGTTGCTGACTCTACTGATTATTAACCAGATATCACTGGGGAAAGTTACTTAGTCTCTCTGTAGATACTTTTGAAATGTGGTGCTGGAGAAGACCCTTGAGAGCCGTTGGACCGCAAGGAGATCAAATCAGTCAGTCCTAAAGGAAATCAACCTTGAATATACATGATATTCTGTAATATTGTGAAAGTCTTTCAGTATCAGAAAGACTGATACTGAAACTGAAGCTCCAACACTTGGGCCACCTGATGCGAAGAGCTGACTCATTGGAAAAGACCCTGATGCTGGGAAAGATTGAGGGCAGGAGGAGAAGGGGGTGAGAGAGATGAGATGGTTGGATAGAATCACCAACTCAATGACAAGGGTTTAAGTAAGCTCTGGGAGATAATGAAGGACAGGGAAGCCTGGTGTGCTGCAGTCCATGGGGTCACAAAGAGTTGGACATGACTTAGTGACTGAGCAACAACAAAAGTAGGGATGATAATAGAAGAACTGATTCGTAAAGTTGTGTTAAGCCTTAACCTGAATAATATTAAACTGTCAGCTATGAATTAGATGATGACATGTAATCCAATTATTTCTTAATCCATCATATGCAGAATGACAGGAAGTCTGATGGTGGCTTATTTAGGAATCCTGGGTTTATGTGATGCAGGACTGTGCGGTGGAAATACCCCCTTTGTTGTGGTCCTGATTGTATTTCTCCTTGGCCAGGCCTGTGATCCACCTGAAGTTAGGCAGCTTCACTGGCAGAAAGGATTTCTCCTGGGGGCTCCCATTCCAAATTAGAATTCTTCTTTCTTCTTGTACCTCCTCTTCTTCTTTGTATCTCTTCTCTCAGTAGACAACACTCTGTCCAAACCAACCTTCTCCCTCTTTGCCTCTCTCTTTCTCTTCCCCACAATCAATAGGGCTTCAAGTCTTTTTATTTTAATCCCATGGATCTCCCAGCCCTCTTCCTCTCCAGTGTCACTCTCAGGCCCTCATCATCTCTCTCCAGGACTGTTTAATCGTCCACTAATGGTCTCTGACTCCAGGCTCTGCCCACTGTAATCCATCCCCAGGACTCTTGGCCAGTGTGATCTCTCTAAAGTTCTATGTGATCTCATCTCCTCCCAGCTGAATGTTTTCCATGGTTTCTCCCTCTAAGTTCAAGTGTGCATGGGAAGAAAGGCCCCATATCTACTTTTTACCTCTTTTGTGCCTGTGCTGTGCCACTGTGCTCTGTGCCCTAGGCTTAGGGAGCACTTTATGCCTCCCCATATGGAATGCATTTCCATTTTTGTCTTTACTTATGGCTTCTCTGACTGTCACTGAACATTTAGCTTTAACATCACTCTTCTATGAAGCCTCTCCAGACTACTCCTATCTGCAAATGGTAAAGGAGGACTACCCACTCCTGGGAGACTTAGTTGGGGGAGTGAGTGAATAGAAATGACACCAATAAAGCTGTGGATGATTTAAATTCATCTTCAAGGGTAACAGGATCCCTTTCTGCTATCTTTTACCCAGCCTCTTGCTTTTGGCACCCAGAGACATCTTTACCTCTTTTTCTTCCTTATCAGTATTTGCTGTTTGAAAAGGAGCTGGCTTCAGTCTTTTCCACTTGAGTTTGAATTTGTCTACATTGGAGAACTGTTGAATTAATGAATTTTTGAGAAAATATCATAGGGCCAGGGACCATGTTTGTCTTTTCTGTTACAACCTCCTTGAAAAGCAACTGAGTAGGTGATATGATGATTAATTTTATGTGTCAGATTGGCCACAGTGCCCAGGCATTTGATTGAACACTTTTTTAGAAGTTTCTTTGAAGGTTTTGTGGTTTTTTTTTTTGATGGGATTAACATTTGAATCAATAGTCTTGAGTAAAGCAGAGTACCCTCTATAAGGTGGGTGGGCCCTTCCAATCATTCGAAGGCCTTAATATAAAAAGACTGACAGCCCTGGATGAGGAGGAAATTATGGTCTTCATGCTTGAACTTCGGCACCTACTCTTTATTGGCTCTCTAACCTATTGGCCTACTCTGCAGAATTTGGATTTGCTAGCCTCCACAATTACATGAAGTAATTCCTTAAAATAAATCTCTCTCAGCAAAAGAGACGCAGATGTATAGAACAGTCTTTTGGACTCTATGGCAGAGGGCAAGAGTGGGATGATATGGGAAAATGGCATTGAAACATGTAAATTATCATATGTGAAATGAATCACCAGCCCAGGTTTGATGCATGATACAGGGTGCTCAGGGCTGATGACCCAGAGTGATGGAATCGGAGGGAAGTGGGAGGCGGGTTCTGGAAGGGGAACACATGTATACCCATGGTGGATTCATGTCAATGTATGGCAAAACCAACATGACAATGTAAAGAAAAAAATTAATTAATTAATTTTAAAAAACCTATAAATAAATAAATAAATAAATCTCTCTCTATATATATATACATACACACACATCTTGTTGGTTCGGTTTCTTTGAAAAAAACCTCAAAAAATACAGTGCTTTATAGGTGTTGCATTAAATATTTGATTAACTAATTCATCATTAACTAAATACACATGAATAGGTAGATAAGATATATTTTTCTGGAATATTACTGTCTGAGCCTCACATTGTAAGTATGAACTGTTATGTGAAAAGTTTCATCCTTTATTCAATAGCATGCAGCAACAGGTGTCATTCCCAGTATTTCTGCGAATTCTCTGGTACTTTTTATTTTTGGAAACTTAAGATGTTCAAGGGTAAAAACAGAAGCTAACTCTTGGATTTTGAGCTTTTTCTTTACATTTAAGTATAGTTGATTTAAAATGTTGTGTTAATTTCTGCTGTACAGCAAAGTTGATTCAGATATGCATATATATACATATTCTTTTTATAAAGATTCTTTTCCATTATGGTTTATCACTGAATATTGATTATAGTTCTCTGTGCTGTACAGTGGGACTTTGTTGTTTATCTATCCTATGTAGAAGCTTACATCTGCTAACCCCAACCTCCCACCCTGTCCTTCCCCCAACTCTCTCCTCCTTGGCAACCACCAGTTTGTTCTCTATGTATATGATTTTGAGTTTTAAAAACTTCAGCCTCAATGGTTGACTTTGAAGCATAGACTTAGGAGGATCTGGGGTTGAGATCAAATTTTCACCCACCTCTGATTTAATAAAGACCTCCACCCCCAAAAATAAAGACCTTCCAGAGCAGGCAGAGGGGAATCAGAGAAGGAAAAGGGAGTGTATTGATACTGTGGGTCCCTGAGGAGATCATCCCTTTGCCCTGCCTCCCATGGCCAAGCCCGGGAGTAGGATGGGAGGAGAAATCTCAGATTGGTTGTGAGATCTTGATCTGGTAGGAGAGGGGATTCCCAGGCACTGCTTGGGAAGGCGGTAAGAAAATGTGGTAGAATGTTGTAGCTGAGCAGAGAAGGAGTTATATAGGTAAACAGAGCACCTGAGGCTCAGCAAGGCAAGAGAGCTGCAGAATGAACCAAAGAGGAGGGTGGAAGTAGCTGAAAGCAAGCCAGTTATGAAGGGGCCTTGCAGGAGGAAGGTGATGAATCAGCAGGTGCCTGTGTGTGCTGACAATGGAAGGAACATGTTTCAATATACATCAGCATGAGCAGTGACCCAAATGAGATACCACTGAAACTGAGTTCCCCTGCTGAGTTTATAAGTAACCTCTCTATCCAAAACTTTACTCTCCTGCTTATCCTGTTCCTGTTCCCTTCAGAGTTGAAGAGTAGCAAAGAAAAGGGGAGACTGAAACCTAGAAGGACCCTGTGGGGCACTCCCAGTTACAGAAGCCCCTTTGTGTTCCCTGTTTCTTGTTTGTAGAAAAAGACTTCAGATTTCTAAGCCTCCCCTGAGTTGCAAAGAATCATTTGGATCACTGTTCATGCTAGTGTATATTGGTACTTGTTCCTTCCATCATCAATGCACACAGGTGCCTGCTGATCAGAAACACATAGAACCCAGATTGGAAGGAACCCGAAAGTGCCTGAAATACTTCAGTGATTAAAACATCACCCTGTTACCTCACCAACAATCAATCAGAAGAAAGTCAACCTGGACCCCTAATTTTGCTCTTAAAAACTCTTCCCTGGGAATTCCTTGGCTGTCCAGTGGTTAGGACTCCCATGTTTCCACTGCAGGGAGCACAGGTTTGGTCCCTGGTCGGGGAACTAAGATCCTATACACCACACAATGTGTCTGACAACAACAGATTCTTCCCTGAAAGCCATCAGGGAGTTCGGGTCTTTTGAGTATTAGCTGCCCATTTTCTTTGCTTGGTGCCCTGCAATAAACTCTGTACTTTCCTTTGCCCCAACCCAGTGTCAGTACATTGGCTCTTCTGCCTGGCAGGTGAGCAGACCCAAGTTTGGTTTGGGAATACCTCTTCTGCCTGCTAATGCCTTGGGCTACAAAAGAGGGTCTGGGGTAATGGTTTAGAGCATGGACTATAGCATAGAAGACACGAACTTTATTTCATTGAACAGATCACTTACTTTTCTATGTACTCATCTCCCCACATTTAAATAGGAGAATAATAAAACCTACCTTGGTCGTTGTAAGATTAAAATAGTTAAGACATGGAAAGCATATAAAACAATGCCTACAGACTTTCCTGGTGGTCCAGTTGTTAAGACACCGCACTTTCAATGCAGGAGACACAGGTTTGATCCCTGACCAGGAAGATCCTACATGCCTTGGAGCAATTAAGCCTGTGCACCATGATTATTGAGTCTGCGTTCTAGAGCCCAGGAGTCACAACTACTGAGCCCATGCACCCTAGAGCCCATGCTTGCAACAGGAGAAGCCACTGCAATGAGAAGCCCATGCACCACAATGATGAGTAGCTGCCCCTTGCCACAACTAAAGAAAACCACACTCAGCAATAAAGACCGAGCACAGCCAAATAAATTATAAAAATAAAATAAAAATTAAAAAATTTTTTGACTTGGCTACTTAATTTTTTTAAATTTATTTATTTTAATTGGAGGCTAATTACTTTACAATATTGTATTGATTTTGCCATACATTGACATGAATCTGCCATAGGTGTACAAGTGTTCCCCATCCTGACCCCCACTCCCACCTCCCTCCTCATCCCATCCCTCTGGGTCATACTAGTGCATCAGCCCCGAGCACCCTGTATCATGCATTGAACCTGGATTGGCTATTCATTTCACATATGATAATATACATGTTTCAATGCCATTCTCCTAAATCATCCCACCCTCACCCTCTCCCACAGAGTCTAAAAGACTGTTCTATACATCTGTGTCTCTTCTGCTGTATCACATACAGGGTTATCATTACTATCTTTATAAATTCCATATATATGCATTAGTATACTGTACTGGTGTTTTTCTTTCTGGCTTACTTTTATTAAAAAATAAAATAAAAGTGCACCTCTTTTAAAAAATAAAATAATAAAATAAAATAAGTCTAGCATAGATAAGTGGTATATAAGTGTTAGTTGTCATTTGTCATATTATTGTCATCACATAAGTCCTTCAGAATTTAGACAAAACCTCAAGGAAAATGTGTGGATAAGAGAAAACCTGAAATAACTGTGATTAAGTTTCTGCCATCTTGGCATTATGATTTGTATTAACAATTGAGAGAGATTATAGAAAAGTAGAGAAACTTACATTTTCTATACATTTATATGATGATACAGGAAATTTATGCAAGTTCTTCTTGGAATTCCAGGTGTGATGTGTGAAGGGAGGTTTTTGGGTACAAGATGGGGTTGATAATCTTTCAATTTATAGGCCATATTATCAATGGATGGGAGCTTCCCTGGTGGCTCAGCGGTAAAGAATCTGCCTGAAATGCAGGAGATGCCACAGACGACAGGGCATCATTTATCTCTGGGTCAGGAAGATGCCCTGGTGAAGAAAATGTCAACCCACTCCAGTAATCTTGCCTGAGAAATCCCATGGACAGAGGAGTCTGGTGGGCCACAGTCCATGGGGTTGCAAAGAGTCAGACAAAACTCAGTGGCTGAGCACGTCAGCCACCTGAGGAGACCTGAAGCAATGAAAATAAAAGTTTAGGAGGAAGTTTAGCTCAGGAGGACAGGAAGAAATAAAGACCAGAGTACAGGTATAGGGTTAGCTTTGAAGAGAGGGAATCCCTTCTTCTTAGGGTGAAGGGAGATAGGAAGGGATACGTTGGGGCTGTGATGTCCAAAGCCACAGCCATCAGGGGCTGCTAATATACATGGTCTTTCTGAGGTGAGAATTGAGATCATCTACTGAGTCAGGGTTAGAAGTTTGAAAAGCAAAGAAAGGAACAGCTTTAAAATGGCATTTGAGTTGTTGCTAGGGAATGAACAGCAGCATAGAGGCTACAGTGAAGTTGGACCTTCCGAATATTTAATGGAAAACCACTTGCAAACACACAAAGGAATTTTTAGTCTGGAAGGAAATACAGGTATAAATGCACACAGTGAGGTGGGTGGGTAGATTGGGAGACTGGGATTGACATATACACACTGCTGCTGCTGCTAAGTCGCTTCAGTCGTGTCCGACTCTTTGCGATCCCATAGACGGCAGCCCACCAGGCTCCCCCGTCCCTGGGATTCTCCAGGCGAGAACACTGGAGTGGGCTGCCATTTCCTTCTCCAATGCATGAGAGTGAAAAATGAAAGTGAAGTTGCTCAGTTGTGTCTGACTCTTCACGACCCCATGGACTGCAGCCTACCAGGCTCCTCTGTCCATGGGATTTTCCAGGCAAGAGTACTGGAGTGGGGTGCCATTGCCTTCTCTGACATATACACACTACTATATATAAAATGGATAACTAATAAGAACCTACTGTATAGCACAGGGAACTCTTCTCAGTATTCTGTAACGAACTATATGGGAAAAGGATCTAAAAAAGAGGGTATAGGTATAACTGATTCTCTTTGCTGTATAGCAGAAACTAACACAATATTCAAAATCAACTAGGCATGTGTGCTTGCTAAGCCACTTCAGTTGTTTCCAACTCTTTGGGACCCTATGGGCTGTAACCCACCAGACTCCTCTATCCATGTGATTATCCAGGCAAGAATACGGAGGGGTTTGCTGTGCCCTCCCCCAGGGGAATCTCCCTTACCCAGGGATTGAATTCACATCTCCTGTGGCTCCTGCATTAGCAGGCAGGTTCTTCACTGCTAGCACCACCTGGGAAGCCCATAAATCAACTATACTCTAATAAAAATCTTTTAAAATAATAAAGAAGATTTTTAAAAAGCATTAGAGGGAATTCCCTGGTGGTCCAGTGGTCAGGATTCTGAGCTCCTATTGCCAGGGGCTCAGATTCAATTCCTAGTCTGGGAACTAAGATTCCACAAGCAAAACAAAACAAAAAGATCAAATAAAGATACTCCTCAAGGTGAGAAAATATAAATGCATAAAATGGTTCTATTAGAGTAGTGAAATTCTGAATTGTTTTTTAAATTTCGGTATTGTCAAAATATTTCATAATGAAGTTATAATACTCATTGGAAAGGTTTATAAAAATATATCTTAAAGGAATTTATAATGTGGTCTCAAAAGTCACTATAACTAGTGTTATCTTTTTCCATGAATCACAATGGTTTGTATTGTCCAAGGAGTTTTATCATAGGTTATCTAATGTTTTCATCTCACTTTGATAATCTTGGCATGATGTAGCTTACCTGTTTCCTTAAATGGTTGTAATGTAAGTAATGTAAGTAATTCCACAGTGCTGTATGTTCTACTCCAGTTGCCCTCTGAATTATTTTTTAAATCAACTGCAGAAACCAAAAATTAAGATTCAATCCAGGATCTCCTCCGATTACATTAGCATTTGCCAGATCAGTGTAACCTAGTAAGATTCTACATTTATAGAGAGCTATGTCTCACAGAAGTCAGGAAAAATGATTGGCTTGCTCTAAATTAGATTTATTGTCAACCTAAAATCTAGTGGTACACTTGGATTTTATCCTTTTTTTTTCCCCACTGTGACTTTGAATCAGAGACCAGCTCTCCTCTCTCTCTTCATGCACAATTGCCATAATTAATGCCTAATTCAGAAATGAGGCAGTAGGCATTTCTGTAATGGGAGATTGTGTGTTCTTCACTCATAAAGACAATGCTATGGCTGTCAGTCATTGCACACTTGCACAGTACTGTGGAGGGGAAAAGCAGAAGTGAATGAATGTGAGATCCATCATCTGAAGTATATTTAAAAAAGAATAATTCCATTCTAGACTTATTCAGAACTCTAATGATAGAAAATAATAACTTTTATCCCATGAGGTTGAGAATGCATTGAGAAAAACCAGGGAATCTCAATTTTAATTCCCAAAATATTGATCTACCTCCCTCCAACCCCTGCCCTTGTCCCTGCTTGCCCTGTCTAGGGAGGCCTAGTTAAATTTGAATTTATAATATTCATAGCATAAGTATTTCTCAAATATTGCATGGAGCATACTTATACTAAAAAATTCATTATTTATCTGAAATTCAAATTTAGCTGTACACCCTGTCTTCTTACTTGCTAAATATTTCATACAAACACCCTTCCTCCCAAATCCCCAAACAAGATTCAGAAGTGAAAGGTCTGGCAGTTTAAACGAGAACCCTGCATGCGAGACAGCAAAAGGAATGCAGATGTATAGAACAGACTCGTGGACTCTGTGGAAGAGGGCAAGGATGGGATGATATGGGAGAATGCCATTGAAACATGTTAATTACCATATGTGAAATCAATTGCCAGCCCAGGATTGATGCTCGGGGCTGGTGCACCCAGATGTCCAGGGGCAGGGAATCGGGAGGGAAGAGGGAGGGGGGTTCTGGAGGGGGAGCATATGTAAACCCATGGCGGTTTCATGTCATTGTATGGCAAAACCAACACAATAAAGTAAAGAAAATTAAAAAAAAAAGTTCCTCAGGTGATTCTAATGTGCACCAAGATTCAGAAACACTGGGCTAATAAATCTTAAAAGGTTTAAGCTGTGAAACTCTGGAAGCTGACTGTTGGCAGAAGGCAAACCAAAATAGGAAAGAGGAAGATGAGAAATGATTGTTAAGACAGCTCAGTAGAATCCATCACTTCTTTCAAGTCTTCTATTTTGTTGTCCTATATTCTATATTTGTTATAATTTATTGAGGAAAACATTCATGCTATACCTACAGTCCCTTCTGGATTACTATACCCTTGACTGATGCTGAGTAGGGAATTCTAGTATGCAGGTCAGGAAGCAACAGTTAGAACTGGTCATGGAACAACAGACTGGTTCCAAATAGCAAAAGGAGTACGTCAAGGCTGGATGTTGTTACCCTGCTTATGTAACTTATATGCAGAATACATCATGAGAAATGCTGGGCTGGATGAAGCACAAGCTGGAATCAAGATTGCTGGGAGAAATATCAATAATCTCAGATATGCAGACGACACCACCCTTATGGCAGAAAGTGAAGAAGAACTAAAGAGCCTCTTAATGAAAGTGAAAGAGGAGAGTGAAAAAGCTGGCTTAAGGCTCAACATTCAGAAAACTTAAGATCATGGCATCTGGTCTCATCACTTCATGGCAAATAGATTGGGAAACAGTAGAAACAGTGGCTGACTTTATTTTGGGGGGCTCCAGAATCACTGCAGATAGTGATTGCACCATGAAATTAAAAGATGCTTACTCCTTGGAAGGAAAGTTATGACCAACCTAGATAGCATATTGAAAAGCAGAGACATTACTTTGTCAACAAAGGTCTGTCTAGTCAAGGCTATGGTTTTTCCAGTAGTTGTGTATGGATGTGAGAGTTGGACTATAAAGAAAGCTTAGCACTGAAGAATTGATGCTTTTGAACTGTAGTGTTGGAGAAGACTCTTGAGAGTCCCTTGGACTGCAAGGAAACCCAACCAGTCCATCCTAAAGGAGATCAGTCCTGGGTGTTCATTGGAAGGACTGATGTTGAAGCTGAAACTCCAATACTTTGGCCACGTGATGCGAAGAGCTGATTCACTTGAAAAGACCCTGATGCTGGGAAAGATTGAGGGCAGGAGGAGAAGGGGATGACAGAGGATGAGATAGTTGGGTGGCATCACTGACTCAATGGACATGGGTTTGGGTGGACTCCGGGAGTTGGTGATGGACAGGGAGGTCTGGCGTGCTGTGGTTCATGGGGTCACAAAGAGTTGGACACAACTGAGCGACTGAACTGAACTGATGTAGGCATGTGTAGCCATGCTCTATGTCACTGATCATTTCTGCCCCCTCCAAACTGTGTCCTCTGGGAACAGGGCTGGCTGAACCTGGAGGAGATACATGGCCCAAGACAATCAGTTTATGGTCTGGACAGTGATATTGTGGTATAAGAGTTCTGCCTAGTAGATTGATGGTGATTCGATTAGACCAGACAGATTCTCTCTGTGTTTTATTTCTGTATACAGAGCGCCAGATAATGGAAGGAAGCAGAATCAAATGGGATAGGTTAGGTCAGTGGTGCTCAGACTTCAGTGAGCATTAGAACAATTTATTGGGCTAATTGGGCTAGCTTCTGCTGCAGTAACGAACAAGCCCCAGATCTCCATGGTTGAAGGAAACAGAGGTTTATTTCTTGTTTGGGCCACGTGTTTGTTGTAGGTTGTCTAGGTGCTCAGTTTCCAATGTCAAAGTCAGCTTCCTCACTCTGAGACTTAGCCTGATGTAGTAGCCACTGTCTGGGACATCCTGGCCATGATCACAGCAGAGGACACAGGGAGTGCATGGTGAAGCACACCCTGACTCTTAAAGTTACCCCTGGAGGTGACCTGTGTCACTTCTCAATTGCACTGGCCAAAGAAAATCATTTGGCCCCCACATAACTTCTAGTGGAGCAGGTAAACACAATAGTATTTTCTTAGAAGGAAGAGAACTAGAAGATTTTCAAACGGCTTTAATTATCAACCAATGGCTGGAACCAAAAAAATACACACAGAAAGAGAATAGCATGCAGAGGGCATGAAATCATCAGAGCCAGGGACTGAGGAAAACCCTGGCTGGTTGGTTGGTAGTGGCAGGGGTGATTAGAGACAAGATGTGAGTGTATAGAGTCATATAGTGGTTGATGATAGTTATTGAAGCTGCTTTTGATCCTAAACCACCTCTAAAATTGTTGCGTTATGTTCTGATCACCATGGATGTATTAACATAGATGTTCCCACATCAATGTGAGAGTCCCAAATGCTTATTCCTACAGACACCTGTAAGCTCATAAAGCCTTCTCCCACAGGGTCTCATCATATAACCAAGTCATCACCAACAGAAAGTGTCCCAGCAATTAAATTAATTTCAAAATGACTTGAGTCTGCAACTTGTAGATCTCAAACACCATGAAGTGGACACATAGACCAAAATAAAACATCTTAATTTTTAAAAAATAGTTTTATTTATTTATTTATGGCCGTGCTGGGGCTTCGTTGCTGCATGGGCTTTCCTCTAGGTGTGGTGAGTGGGAGCTACTCTCCAGTTGCGATGCACAGGCTTCTCATTGCGGTGGCTTCTCTTGTTTTCGAGCGCAGGCTCTAGGGCATGTGAGCATCAGTAGTGGTGGCTCCCGGGCTCTAGAGCACAGGTTCCATAGTTATGGCACATGGGCTTAATTGCTCCGAGGCATGTGGGCTCTTCACAGGCCAGATATCAAACCTATGTCTCCTGCATTTGCAGGCAGATTCTTTACCACTGAGCCCACAAACATCCCAGTTTTTTGAAAATTTTTCATTTTATATTGCAATATAGTTGATTAACAATGCTGTGTTAGTTTCAGATGCATGGCAGTGATTCAGTTATTCGTATGTATGTATCTATTCTTTCAAATTCTTTTCCCATTTAGGTTATTGCTGAGTATCGAGCAGAATTCCCTGTACTATACAGTAGGTCCTTGTTGGTTATCTAATTTAAATATAACAGTGTGTACATGCGAATCCCAAAATCCCAATTACTTTTTTAAAATATATTTTTCCTGCATAAAGCCCCAATTCTGCCCCAGATCCAGTCTTTGGATTTCTAGTTTTTTTCCCTTCTTGTCCTTTTCTCCCAATTCTGCATTTCAAAATCCCCAAAATCTGATTTAGCAATACCGGGATGGGGACCTGTGTAAGCAGACCCAGCTGAACTCGTGTGTGGTGTTGGAAGAGAGGAAGGTTTAGAGATCCACTTAGGTTAATAATCTGACCCAACAAAACCTTACAACAAACCCCCATTATTTTAGAAAACTGAGAGACATCTAGTTCCTTTTACTTACAGAGTCCAAACAACTTGAACTTTTATACTAAGAGTAAATGATTTCCAGTGTGAACAATGTGTGTGGGGGGCTTAACTATTCTGAAAACATTAAAAACAAGAAGGAAAGTAGTAAGTTTAATTATTGCTCATCTGCTTATCTTTTGAAATCAAGCTTAGTCATGTCCAAAACAGACCCACTGCAGTGAAATTTGGAGTCTACTGAGTTGTTCTCCCATGCTGTTTGTTTGTCTAACACATGAGTTTATCGTGAACCCTGTGATTCTTTTTCCTTACTGCTGTCTCCTGTTTGGTAAATGACTGATTGGGTTTGAGTTCTGAATTTGGTCCAAGTCCTAGGATTGCTTCTGTGGACACTTCCAGGGCAGGCAGTATTTCTTTGGGGCTCAAGAAAGAAGGCTTCCTTCACTGGGCTCCATGATTTAATGGACTTTGGCTCCTGTCTCTCCTCTGGTCTCAGCACCCCTACAGAGTGAGGACTTCCAGAGATCAAGGGGCCATGCCCACCCATAGGCCTCCTTCTCACCATTTAGACACACTCCTGAAATTCCCAAGGGTTCTGAGCTTGCTTCTAAGGTCTGTGTGGGTCTCATCCTGGGTCTTGGGTAGCACAGATTGTGCCACTGCATGCATACCTCTAGGCCCAAAGTGTGGCCCAGGAGTGGCTATTTAGAGGTGTGTACATGGAGCCTGGGCATGTGGGCTGGGAGTCTGAGACCAGGAGGGGATCTAGAGGTAAGAAGAGAAAGTGGCATATTTCACGGTCTGGGGACCAGGGCTCTCCTCAGTATCATGACTGGGCACAGAACCTTTAAGAACCCAAGAATTTTAACTTCAAACGGCTTTCCACGTGGTTCTGAAGGTATATTTGTAAAAGTAGTTTGGATAGAATATATTCCACAGTTTCTTAGGTTGGTTTGTCCTTATAAATATTCATACTTATGGCACATAGATCTCCATTTATTTTTTTAATTTTAAAATTATTTATATATGTATTTATTTATTTAGGCTGCACTGGGTCTTAATTGCAGCACATGGGATCTTTTTTTTTTTTTTTAAAATTTTTTTTTTTTTTTAATTGCAGCATCTGAACTCTTAGTTTCAGCATGTGGGATCTAGTTCCCTGACCAGGGATGGAACCTGGGCCCCCTGGGTACCACTGGGAGTGTGGAGTCTTAGCCACTGGACCAGCAGGGAAATCCACATATGTCTCCATTTATATCCTTGCCACTTGCTGTGTGTGCTAAGTCACTTCAGTCGTGTCTGACTCTTTGTGACCCCATGGACCATAGCCCACCAGGCTCCTTTGTCCATGGGATTCTCCAAGCAAGAATACTGGAGTGGATTGCTGTGCCCTGCTCCAGGAGACCTTCCAACTCAAGGATCAAACCTGAGTCGAAATCAAACTCTTTGTCTCCTCCATTTGCAAGTAGTTCTTTACTACTAGAGCCACCTGGGAATTCCCTTGCCTCATACCCCATAAGTGTCAGAAACTGATCTGGAGGGCAGGTGGAGAACTCAGGAGGTCAGGACTCAGATCATGGCCTGGGGCAGTAAGGAAGCACCTGTCAGTGTAATTCTGTGGTGCAAATACTGATGAGTCTGCTTTGACTATCAAATTTTACAAATTTGAGAAACAATGAATTCTCCCCAAATCAGGTTCTCCAAAGCCTCACAAAAGAGCTTGGCAGAAAAAGGGTAAATGTTTATATCTTGTTTAGCCAATTTGGCTCTCACTGTAGTCTGTCAACAATTTGTGTATGACATGCTATGTTGTTATATTAAGAGCACCTAGTGCTAGAATTCAAAAACGTGGTTTGTAGACACTGCAGCCTGGTGGCCAAGAGTGTGGGCTTTGGAATCAGAGAGCCACAAGCTGGGAGGTCAACTCTTCTGCTTACAAACTGAGTGATGTCAAGCAAGTATCAACCTCTCTGAGCTTCAGTTTCTCCATCTATAAATAGAATAGATGGAGAAACTATCCATCTAATAGCCTGAGTCCCGACATGGCTATTGTTACGATGTAATAAAACACACCTGAAAGTGCCTGGTGTGTTAGGGGTAACTGGTGCCACTGTGTTTTTGTTGCTTTTATTGTTATAAGTGATTGTGCAACCTTCGGCCAGCAAGTTATTTAAACTCACTTCAAAATTAATCAGAAAAAAATAGGGTAGCACATTCACATAGTTAAAAATCAGCCCAGCATTTCTCATGATATACTCTGCATCAGGGATCAAGATCATCCCCAAGAAAAAGAAATGCAAAAAAGCAAAATGAGGGGGCCTTACAAATAGCTGTGAAAAAAAAAGAGAGGTGAAAAGCAAAGGAGAAAAGGAAAGATATACCCATTTGAATGCAGAGTTCCAAAGAATAGCAAGGAGAGATAAGAAAGACTTCCTCAGAGATCAATGCAAAGAAATAGAGGAAAACAATAGAATGGGAAAGACTAGAGATCTCTTCAAGAAAATTAGAGATACCAAGGGAACATTTCATGCAGAGATGGGCTCAATAAAGTACAGAAATGGTATGGACCTGACAGAAGCAGAAGATATTAAGAAGAGGTGGTAAGGATACACAGAAGAACTTTACAAAAAAGATCTTCACGACCCAGATAATCACGATGGTGTGATCACTTACCTAGAGCCAGACATCCTGGAACGTGAAGTTAAGCATCACTACGAACAAATCACGATGGTGTGATCACTTACCTAGAGCCAGACATCCTGGAACGTGAAGTTAAGCATCACTACGAACAAATCTAGTGGAGGTGATGGAATTTCGGTTGAGCTATTTCAAATCCTAACAAATGATGCTGTGAAAGTGCTGCACTCAATATGCCAGCAAATTTGGAAAACTCAGCAGTGGCCACAGGACTGGAAAAGGTCAGTTTTCATTCCAATCCCAAAGAAAGGCAATGCCAAAGAATGCTCAAACTACCGCACAATTGCACTCATCTCACACACTAGTAAAGTAATGCTCAAAATTCTCCAAGCCAGGCTTCAGCAGTATGTGAACCATGAACTTCCAGATGTTCAAGCTGGTTTTAGAAAAGGCAGAGGAACCAGAGATCAAATTGCCAACATCTGCTGGATCATCGAAAAAGCAAGAGAGTTCCAGAAAACCATCTATTTCTGCTTTATTGACTATGCCAAAGCCTTTGACTGTGTGGATCACAATAAACTGTGGAAAATTCTTAGAGATGGGAATACCAGACCACCTTATCTGCCTCTTGAGAGACCTGTATGCAAGTCAGGAAGCCACAGTTAGAACTGGACATGGAACAACAGACTGGTTCCAAATAGGAAAAGGAGTACATCAAGGCTGGATATTGTCACTCTGCTTATTTAACTTATATGCAGAGTACATTATTTGGGCTGGAAGAAACACAAGCTGGAATCAAGATTGCTGGTAGAAATATCAATAACCTCAGATATGCAGATGACACCACCCTTGTGGCAGAAAGTGAAGAAGAACTAAGAGCCCCTTGACGAAAGTGAAAGAGGAGAGTGAAAAGTTGGCTTAAAGCTCAACATTCAGAAAACTAAGATCATGGCATCCAGTCCTATCACTTCACGGCAAATAGATGGGGAAACAGTGGCTGACTTTATTTTGGGGGGCTCCAAAATCACTGCAGATGGTGATTGCAACCATGAAATTAAAAGATGCTTACTCCTTGGAAGGAAAGTTATGACCAACCTAGATGGCATATTGAAAAGCAGAGACATTACTTTGCCAACAAAGGTCCGTCTAGTCAAGGCTATGGTTTTGCCAGTGGTCATGTATGGATGTGATATTTGGATGGTGAAGAAAGCTGAGTGCTGAAGAATTGATGCTTTTGAAGTGTGGTGTTGGAGAAGACCCTTGAGAGTCCCTTGGACTGCAAGGGGATCCAACCAGGCCATCCTAAAGGAGATCAGTCCTGGGTGTTCATTGGAAGGACTGATGTTGAAGCTGAAACTCCAGTACTTTGGCCACCTGATGTGAAGAGCTGACTCATTGGAAAAGACCCTGATGCTGGGAAAGATTGAGGGCAGGAGAAGGGGACGACAGAGGATGAGATGGCTGGATGGCATCACTGACTCAATGGACATGGGTTTGGGTAAACTCTGGGACTTTGTGAAGGACAGGGAGGCCTGGCATGCTGCGGTTCATGGGGTCGCAAAGAGTCAGACACAACTGAGCGACTGAACTTAGACTGAGAAGGCATTTTGAATTTATTTTTGTGTGTGATGTGAGGTTTGTCCAGCTTTCCCAACATTACTTGCTGAAGCAACTGTCTTTTCTCCATTCTGTATTTTTTCCTCCTTTGTCAAAGATTAATTGTCTGTAGATATGTGGGTTTATTTCTGGGCTGTCTATTCTGTTAATTGGATTGTGTCTGATATTTTGCTCTAATGAATGATGCTGCTGTGAATGGACTTGAACATGTGCCAATTCATGCAAGTAGGTCTATCTGCCTTAGGCAGGTAACTGGAGTAAATGCACTGGTAATTTTGAGAGATAATATTAAAATGTCTTCCTTGGGAATTATACCATTTTGTACTTTCTCCACAATGTATGTGGCTTAAGTCATGTGAACATCTCACTCATGTTTTTTCATCTGTCAAAGGGGACCAATTATGATGCCCAACTGTATTAGTTTCCTGCTGCTGTAATAAACTTATGACAAACTTCTTTGCTGATTTTTTCTATAATTTTTTTGGAGTATAGTTGATTTACAATGTTTTGTTAGTTTCAGGTATACAGCAAAATGAATCAGTTATATATATACATATGTCCACTCTTTTTTAGATTCTTTTCCCATATAGATCATTACAAAGTATTGAGTTCCTGTGCTATACAGTATGTCCTTATTAGTTATTTTATATATAGTAGTGTGTATGTATCAATCCAAATCTCCCAATTTATCCCTTCCCCCTTTTCCTCCCAGAAACCATGTTTGTTTTCTACATCTGTGACTCTGTTTTATAAATAAGTCCATTTTTCTTTTAGTTTCCACATATAAATGATATCATGATATTATTTTTCTCTGTCTGACCTACTCCACTCAGAATGTCAATCTTTATTTAGGTCCATCCATGTTGCTGCAAATAGCATCATTTCATTCTTTTATATGGCTGAGTAATAATCCATTGTATATATATACCACATCTTCTTTATGAACGTTTAGGTTTCTTCCATGTCTTGGCTATTATAAAGTGTTGGAATGGACTTTGGTGTGCCTGTATTTTTTCTAATTATGGTTTTCTCTGGATATATGTCCAGAAGTAAGATTGTTGGATCATATGATAGTTCTGTATTTAGTTTTCTAGAAACTTAGTTGCTTTGAACAACACAAATCTTACAGTTGAACAACACAAACCTTATCTTATAGTTGCTAGGGATCAGAAGTCCAAGATGGGTCTCAATGAGCTGTTGACTGGATTGTGTTACTTGTGGAGGCTCTGGGAGAGAATTTGCGCCCACATTCCTTGGCCCATGGCTCTGCATTACTCCAAATTCTGCTTCCATTGTCACATCTTTTCCTTCTAACTTTCCTGTCTCCCTCTTATATGGACCTTTGGATTACATTCAGCCCGCTCAGATAATCTAGGATGATTTCCCATCTCAGGATCCTTAACTTAATCACTGATTTCCATGTAAGATAACATATTCACAGATTTGGGGAATTAGGATAGACTTCTTTGGGTAGGCATTATTCTGCCTACTACAACTACCTACTGCATGGGATGTCAGGAGAGTCAAGACACTGTAATTACCTGCAGAAAGTTGTAGATTTGCTGTTTCCTTGTTAATCTCCCCAGTTGGATTGTAAGAATTGAGGTGCTTTTGGTTCAACCATCTAGTCTCTGTTGATGCTTGATACAGTTTGGTCACTGAGCAGAGCTTCAATATAATTGTTTTATATTTTATAATTAGATTTAAATTAGAGTGTATAAAAGAGTCAGTGAAGTTCTTAGAAGAAATATAAAGCATATGCAAAAAATCCATTATTATTTTTTTTTTAAAAAAGAGTATATATATCCCATTCTTTGGAAAGAAAGCTTGTCTTGCTAGACAGAGAATGGTGGTAAAGACCACCATGAATTATTGAGCCACTATTTTGTCAAGGTTTGTGAATCAGTAAAATAATCTGTACTTATTCAAAATATGTTTTATTTTTCAATGAAGAAAATATATCTTCCCATACCTAAAAAAAAATGATTTTCAGTTTAAGCTTAACATGCAGATAGTCTGTCCATGCAAAAAGTCTGTCCCACTTTTTCTAGGCTTGTGTCACTGAGTCCATGGATCAAAGAACAGGCTGGATTAAAGTTAAAACACACAAACATTGAGGAATTCAGTTAATATGCAGTGATAGTGCCAAAGTAATCACAAGAAGAACTGCTGAGATGTCAGTAGGAATCAAGGCAAGGGCACAGAATTGCGTTAGCAGTGATTGTATTTTCATCATTACACCCTTGCATTAAAAAAAATGACAGTTTAACTTGAAGAATGTCCTCAGTGAAACAGTAGAAATTATTAATTTTTATTAAAACTCAGCCCTTGATTATGTACCTTCTTAATATTCAGTGTGGCAAAATGAAATATCTTCATAAATATCTGGCGCTGCATATCCTGAAGGATGCATAAATGATGCATATCTTAGGTGATTATCTGAGTTATTAGCTAAACTAGCCACCTTTCTCATGAAATGCCATTTTTACCTGAAAGAATAACTGTCAGACAAACTGTGGCTAGTGAGACCTGGATATCTGACAGTTTCTTGAAAATTATCAAAATGGATAACTACTTTAAAGTAAACAACCAGCAGTATTTATTGCTAATTATAAAATTCTAGCTTTCAAACTTTTCAGAAACAGAACTTTGAAAAACTTGCATCCATGTCCATGAATTCAGTAGCTTCCCATCAGAAGCTTTTCTGATGAGGTTGGTGGTGAATGTTACTTTTTAAATATTGTGTAATGAATTGGGTCAACATTTGGGAGAACTGGCTAATTCAGAAAATCACTATTTTCCAGGTATTGGAACACACGATGATACAAAATCTTTCCAAATGCAAGATAAACCAATGAATTTTAATGTGACAGAGTACAAAAAAGTCATTGACGTGATTTCAGATTCTATTCTGCAGCTAACCTTTTAAGAAAGTACCAATTGTCAAATTTTAGTGTAGTATCAAAAGAAGAATATCCAAAATCATCTGAAAAGGCTATTATAATAGCCCTCTCTTTTCCAACTCTGTATCTTTATGAGCCCAGATAATCTTCATATCCTTCAACTAGAGCCATCACAACTTATTTAGCACACAAGCAGATGTAAAATCTTCAGTGTTGTACTATGCCATGTATTAAAGAGATTTGAAAAATTAACTCTCTTCCTCTCCCTCTCTTTCCCTCTCTCTTGTGGTTTTAGAAAAGATGGTTATTTTTCAGAAAATGTTCTATTAACATGAAATGGAATTGTTGTTATTTCTATGTGAATTGGTAAATATTCATAGATCTAACCCACATAACTAAAAACTCTTTGGGGTCCTCAACAATTTTTAAGTGTGTAAAGAGGTCCTGAGGCCAAAAAGTTTGGGAATCACAATATAATGCAAGATAGGTAACATAACCCTAACCCAGAAAGTCAGGGCATACTTGGGTCAGTGAAGAGGCTGTAATAAAATTCTTTTCATTATCAGTGGGCAACCTTTCACAGATAAATACATTGAAATAATATGTAGTTGACTACATTGGTAACAGAGCAGATAATCAATTTACCCAGAAACTAGCAGGCAAGTAATTGTCTAAATATATTCTTGGTCTAACCATCCCTTTACTTTTATCACCCTCTTGGGAAAAATCAAATTGGAAATATAAGAAGGCTAAAACTCCTACTATCCATGCCCAGCCTCCCCTGCCAGGTCTGCCAGTGAGAATTTCATACCAGGCCTCAGGATATAAGTGGGATGTATTCCAATTAAAGAATAGTTGTTGACTTCTCTAGAAAAAAAAAAGCAGTAGGATCAGTGGATATTTAGCTACAGTAACAAATGGGATTCAGCTGGGGCCTGACGGGTCTAACTGGGTATCAAAGTCTTTACATACTTTTGACAAACTGAAACTCCAAATATTGTCCACTGATATTGGTGTGCAGCTGCCTACAGATTTATTCCTTCTCACCTTTGATTTGGCACTGTCAGTGGTCATCTGGTCAATGTGTAAGTCCAGCCTTTAAAACCGAAGACAGTCATACAAGGATGGCTCTTGTTGTTCAGTCCTTAATTTGTGTCCAATTCTTTGCAGCCCCATGGACTGCAGCATGCCACGCTCCCCTGTTCTTCGATATCTCCTGGAATTTGTTCAGATTCATGTCCATTGAGTCAATGATGCTATCTAACCGTTTCATCCTATGCTGTCCTCTTCTCCTTTTGCTTTCAATCTTTTCCAGCATCAGGGTCTTTTCCAGTGAGTCAGCTCTTCACATCAGGTGGCCAAACTATTGGAGCTTCAGCTTCAATGAGTCCTTCCAATGAATATTCAGGGTTGATTTCCTTTAGGATGGACTGGTTTGATTTCCTTGCATTCCAAGGGACTCAAGAGTCTTCTCCAGCACCACAGTTTGAAAGCATCAATTCTTTGGTGCTCAGCCTACTTTATGGTCCAACTCTCACATCTGTACATGACTACTGGAAAAACCATAGCTTTGACTATATGGCTGCAGTCACTGTCTGCAGCGATTTTGGAGCCCAAGAAAATAAAATCTGCCACTGCTTCCACTTTTTCCCCATCTGTTTGCCATGAAGTAATGGGACCAGATACCATGATCTGAGTTTTTTGAAAGTTGAGTTATAAGCCAGCTTTTTCACTCTCCTCTTTCACCTTCATCAAGAGGCTCTTTAGTTCCTTTTCACTTTTTGCCATTAGAGTGATATCATTTGCATATCTGAAGTTGTTGATATTTCTCCTGGCAACCTTGATTCCAGATGATGATTCATTCAGCCTGGAATTTTGCATAATATACTCTGTGTAGAAGTCAAATGAGCAGGGTGACAACATACAACCTTGTTGTACTCCTTTCACAACAATGGCAGGCTCAGTGAAACCAAAGTCAGCATCATGTCAAGGTTTAGACACTCCTGTTTGCAAGCAGTCTTCATCTGATCATTTTTCTTTCCTGTATCTGTTGAGAAATTAATGTCAACTATTGGCTGACAAATCTAGTCATTGCAGATGAGACCCCTCTAATATCAGAAAGTGAAGAGGAACTAAAGAGCCTCAGTACTGTATAAAGTACGGTCGTACAGTATCTTTATATCATGGAAGCAAGCAAAAAGCAGCAGTGCTGAGAAAAAAGCACTGGCTCAGAGAAAGGACAGTGAGAGACAACAGGAAGGAGTAACTGAAGAACCAAAGAGATTCACGATGCCAGGAAATAGCAAGGGGATTTTCTTTATTTGAGGAGGCACAGGACCCAAACATAGAACGGCACACAAAGGTTTCAGCAGCCATTTAGAATGCAGCTCAGTCCTACCATGTCATCTAAGATAAGGAAAAAGGAGCTACTGCCTGGACATCACTGGGTTGTGTTTTCTAAGAAGGTAGGTAGAACTGACTCCAACAAGGAACCAGAACCTGTGCTGTCAACGTCAGGCATAAGTGAAATTGCAAGGTGCCCTCTACCTCCTATTGCTGATGGTCCTTCAGCTCTACCATCTCCCACCTCCTCTCCCTCCTCTAGTCAGTAACTCTTCTTGCCGGTTCACTCAATGCCAGTGGTTAAGAATCTGCCCACCAATGCAGGGAACACAGATTGGATCCCTGGTGCGGGACAATTCCATACACTTTGGTGCAACTAAACCTGTGTGACACAACTACTGAACCCGTGCGCCTGGAGCCTGTGCTTTGCAACAAGAGAAACCACCACAATGAGAAACAACGAGACAGCAGCTCCAGCTCGCCACAACCAAAGACAGCTGGTGCACAGCAATGAAGACCCACGGCAGACAAAAAGAAACAAATAAGTAAAATTTAATAATACTTTATTACTAAAAAAATGCTAACCATCATCTGATAATGCTGGGTTGACAAAATCTTCCATTTGTTAAAAGCACAGTATCTACCAAGTACAGTAAAGTGAAGTGCAATAATGAGAGAAGCCTTGGTCACTTACAAATGAAACAGTCCTAATAATTTATATTTTAGTTCTTTTTTCTATACATTTGATTAAAACTCCTGGTCAAAACAAATGGGAGTCCATTTTACTTATAATGATAATAATACTGATGTTTCTTGAGCCTCTTCTGTGTATCAGTCACTTTTCTAAGGGCATCATGTACATTCACTCATTTAATCCTCACAGGAACCTACAAGGGGCTATGTCACCATTTTGCAGACGAAGAAACTGAGATACTTGGTGAGCCCCATTTCCATCAACCCCATGTTGAACACACTTTCTGCTCGTAGGTTAGGAAAAAAACCTATGAAGACCTTGCCTTCTATTTGAGAAGCCACCAATTAAGTGAGTTATTGTACTTGCAAGGGTTCAAAGTTTATTTCTGTTTCCAGAAGTGTCTCACGGAAACCTTGGAAGGATAAGGCAGAATGATGGCAGCTGCAATGCAAGGTCCCAAAGCAAAAGTCAGTGGCAGGCTGCTTCCACATGAGAAGGTCTCTTTGTGCAGAAGAAGGTCTCTTTGCACAGAAGGAGGGTTAGAAGGATTTTCTCTCTGCAAGATTAATTGAATAATCAAGGGTAGCATACTACTCTCAGAAATGCAGACTCCTGCAGAAAGAAGATGGATCAGGAAATAATGGTGTGTTACCACAGCAGACTCCGGGAGTTGGTGATGGACAGGGAAGCCTGGTGTGCCTGTCCCCCTGGTTCACGGGGTCACAAAGAGTCGGACACAACTGAGCAACTGAACTGAACTGAACTGAACTGAACCATAGCAGAGGAGATGGGGAATTGGCTCTTCTGCTATCTCCTGGCAACCGTGTGACAAGGAGCTGCACTAGGCGTTGAAATACAGGAGAGAAAGCTCCCACTCGGGAATCATCTGAAAGAGAACTTTAATCAAGCTTTCCTTAGTGCCTCAAGAGAAGCTCAGATTTATTAATAGAAAATAAATATGTCAGGCCCCCCTAATGTATAACTCCATGGATCTTCCTGATGTGTCATGAAAGCAATGAAAGTTTAGCTCATGAAAGAGCCTTCTGCTTTAGTTTTTGAAAAACATGCCAAGGAAGGATTAGCCCTTGTTTGCAATCGCCTTTGCTCAGGTGCCGAGTTCTTGTGGAGGTGAGTACCTACTGGAACAGAGCTGCCAATAACCTTCTTCTTCTCTCTAACCACTACATCTTCTAGGTTTTCCCAAGCTACTGTATCTTTGTCTACTTCATTCCTTTAAAAAAATTTGATCTATTTATTTTTTAAAAGGTTAGACTTTATTTTAGACTTTATGCCATGTGGCTTGTGGGATTGTAGTTCCCTGACCAGGTAGGTATTGGACCCAGGCCCGTGGCATTGAGAACTCAGAGTCCTAACCACTGGCCTATCAGAGAATTGCACTACTTTATGCTTTTTAATTGCTGTCTGGAATTTTGTAAAATGGACGTTCTATAGTTTAGTTTGCTGTTGTTCAGTCGCTAAGTCGTGCCTGACTCTTTGTGACCCCGTGGACTGCAGCACTCCAGGCTGCAGTCTAGTTTACCATTCTCTAATTCATGGACACTTAGGCTGTTTCCAGAGTTTTGTTATAACAAGCATGGCTGTCCTCACTGTCAGGTTAATGCTACTTGTGCAAATAGATTTGTTGGGTTGAGGAATGTGCACGTTTAAAATATTATAGCAACTTCCTAGGAATACCCTGACAGTACAGTGGTTAGGATTTCACACTTCTACTGCAGGGGGCACAGGTTTATTTCCTGGTCTCTGGTCAGGTAATTAAGATCCTGTAAGCCAGGAGGCATGGCTGAAGTATATATATATATTTATTATAGTATCTTCAAATTTCCCCTCAAAAACACTATAGATTTTACATTTTTATTAATGGCTCCCTGTGAGCATCTTACCCGGTTCCTTCTCAGCACCTTTGTGCATATTCTTCTCTCTAATTGGGATGCTTGTCTCTTACTCATCTTTCAGGGCTCATCTTAAGCTTTCCTTTTGGGGGGCTTTCCCTCACTCCCCATCCAGGTCATGGTATTGTGTCATAAGCTGTCAGAACATCAAGCTCTTTTCCTTGAGAGCATTTAGTATGTGTACATTAATAATTGTTGTTGGCAATATGACCTCTGCCTCCTTGAAACCCACCTTGTACACCTGGAAGTTCTCGGTTCACATACTGCTGAAGCCTAGCTTGAAGGATTTTGAGCATAACCTTGCTAGCATGTGAAATTAGCACAATTGTGTGGTAGTTTGAACATTCTTTGGCATTGCCCTTCTTTGGGATTAGAATAAAAACTGATCTTTTCCAGTCCTTTGGCCACTGCTGAGTTTTACAAATTTGCTGACATATTGACTGCAGCACTTTAACAGCATTATCTTTTAGGATTTGAAATAACTCAGCTGAAATCCTGTCACTTCCACTAGCTTTGTTTGTAGTAAGGCTTCCTAAGGCCCGCTTGACTTCACACTCCAGGATGTCCAGCTCTAGGTGAGTGATCACATTGCTGTGGTTATCCCTCAAGAGATAAGAAGTTGCTCAGTCGTGTCCGACTGTAGGCTCATGGACTATAGCCTACCGGGCTCCTCCGTCCATGGGATTTTCTAGGTAAGAGTACTGGAGTGGGTTGCTATTTCCTTCTCCAGATGATCTTCCCAACCCAGGGATTGCACCCAGGTCTCCCGCATTGTAAGCAAGACGTTTTACCATCTGAGCCACGAGGGAAGTCCTCAAGAGATAAGAAGACCTTCCTAAATGAATATTAATGATGGGATTGGCCTAGTTAAATCTGCACTCTCTTGCAGATTTAATTTTCCATTTGTCTCTCCCGTAGATCCATTCTTTGACCTTCTCCAAACCCCAGAGGTTGACCCCAGGCTCCTTTGTCAGCTGGTTTCCAGTTGAGTTTGGCCAATGCCGGCTGTGGGGACTGTGACCAGTACATACTCCCATTCTAGAAAGCATTCTCCAATAGGAATATACTCAAATTGCACCTAATTAAAAAAATCATACACAAATTTCAGTATATTATTATGGGTCCCAAGCGATAACCCACCATATCCTAGAAGTCCCATGAGACAGAACGCTGAGAACTTTGAGTACTAAAATAGGTTCATCAAATGAGGGTTCCCAAATGGATAGCCAAATGAGGGGTTTCAGATCCAGATGATTCACTATTATTGGTAGTTATAGTCTATGGAGTTGCAGCAAATAATGAATCATTGCTCCTAGGGGAATTGCAGGGTTAGGTTCCTGTGAGCCTCTGATCACAAAATTTCTATCAGTGATGAATATATAACTTTATTTTATGTGTGTTTCTGTTTAAAGACATCTTGTACTTCATTGCTGAGTCATGTCCAACTCTTTGTAACTCTACAAATTGTAGTCTGCCAGGATCCTCTGTCCATAAGGATTCTCTAGGCAAGCATGAGCAGGTTGCCATGCCCTCCTCCAGGGAATCTTCCCAACCCAGGGATCGAACCCAGGTCTCCCACATAGCAGGCAGATTCTTTAATGCCTGAGCCACCAGGAAAGCCCTAAAGACACCTTACTTATTGTACATTTTTGACTCATTAACATTGAACTCATGGCCAGCAGCACTAAACTTATGCCTGAATGAAGCTTATGTAACAGATATTTCCTCCATAAGACACATCACAGTGATTTTGAGTTTAGAAAAAGACAGCACTTCAACTTTATGCTTGGGAGTCATTTTAAAAAGCAAGTGTATGAAGTGTTAGTCACTCAGTCATTTCCAACTCTTCAAACCCCCATGGATTATAGCCCACCAGGTTCCTCTGTCCATGGGAATTCTCCAGACAAGAATAGTAGAGTGGAGTGGTTGCCATGCCCTCCTCCACTGTATCTTCCCAGCCCAGAAATCGAACCCAGGTCTTCTACATTGGCAGATTCATTACCATCTGAGCCACCAGGGAAGCCTCCTTAAACAGCAAAGTCACCAACAAAAAGTTCAAAATTTTGAAAAGTGTGGCACTAAATAGCCTGTGCAAATAATGCTGTGTACAGTGTGAGAGCTGGAACAAGAAGGTGGAATATCAGATTATTTAATCTCAACTAAGTGCCCAGAGACTCAAATTTCTCACTACTCTGCATTTATGCACAAATGACTAAAAAAGTGCTGCAAGTACAGTCAGTCCTCTGTATCTGCAGGTTCAACCAACAATGGTTGAAAAATAACCCCCCAAAACAAAAAATTCTCAAAAGTTCCAAAAAAAGCAAAAGTTGAATTTGCTTGCAGTGACAACTATTACATAGCATTTTCATTGTATTAGATATTATCGGTAATCTAGAGACGGTTTAAAGTATGCAGAAAGATGTATGTAGGTTCCATTTAAACACTACACCATTTTATAAAAGGGATTTGAGCATCCATAGAATTTGGTGTCTGGTGGGGTGTCTTTGAACTAATCCCCTGTGACTACTATCTTCCCTGGTGGCTCAAACAGTAAGGAATCTGCCTGTAATGCAGGAGACCCAGGTTTGACCCCTGGGTTGGGAAGATCCCCTGGAGAAGGGAATAGCAACCCACTCCACTATTCTTGCCTGGAGAATCCCGCGGACAGAGGAGCCTGGTGGGCTACAGTCTATGGGGTCACAAAGAGTCAGACACGGCTGAGTGACAAACACTTTCACTTTTTCACCCATGACTACTGAAGGAACCCTTTATTGCTCTAGGGGTTACAAATACATATACATTTTAGTGAATAGGCAAATTTGCAAATTCAGAATCCTCCAATAATGAGGATCAACTGTATTTTGTTTGATTAGGATGGTGACACCAAGAGACGAACATTGAGCTGAAATGACTGGGATTACAGGATGTCTCCACTTCCAAACATGAATGAAGTGACTTAGCAGCAGCAGCAGCCACTTCCAAATGTTGACTGGAAGCTGACTGCTTCACACTTGCTTTTCCCAACCAGTTAGTAGAGGCATGAGAGCCTGGAACTCCTGGTGTGGTTTACCTCTTCCATCAAGGAAGAGAAACCATCCTCTGTGTGTGATTTATCCCAGTGAAATGGGATGAATGAGTATCAGGGGCAGGCTTGGATGGGAAGGAAATCATAGGAAACAAGAGACTTGTCTGATGGAGGGGAGGGCAGACATATTCTAGTGTCTATCCAGGTGGGAGTCAGGATTGTGGACCCCCAGTTTCCAGTGCCTTGGGTTTCTCAAGGAGCACACAGAGCACCACAGGAGGTACTGCCCGCTTCCTCCAGCCCAGTCGCTCCTCTGCAGGTCATTGGGTGGGGCCTGGGCCAGTCCACCCTCTTGTTTTGCCCTAAGGACATTTCTCTGCAGTTTTAGATGGGTGGTTGGTCTCTCCTTGGGCCAGAACTGGGAGAAAAGAAAAAAAGGAAAACAAAGAACTTCCCTAGTGGTCCAGTGGTTAAGATTCCATGCTTCCAATGCAGGGGACGCAGGTTGGATCCCTGGTCAGGGAACTAATATCCTACATACAGTGGGGTGCAGCCAAAAGAAAAAGAACTGCGAAAAAGTGGTGAATAGACAAGTTCTCAGCGTCTATTCCCAGCATGTGAGGAGTGAGTTTTCCAAGGACCTGAAATCTATCCATTAAGCGCACAAATTAGAATTTCTAGGCATCTGAGTGAAATTTTTTGGGTAAACATTTTGTTTCACTGCCAGGTAAAATGATAATATTAAACATAAAATAGTTTGTGGCATCACCCTTACTACACAACAGTTTTTCACTGAAATGACTTCCCTAGGGCTCAGACTTCTGTACTGAACACCAACAGCAGTCTTCCTTTTGTTTATCGTTTGTTGGATTTTGACCATTTAGCTGGTCAGTAATTACTCTGCTCCTATCAGTGTTCTCATCAAGTCCAAAAAACTGTCAAGTTCAGACTTAGTAGGGTAGATCTGAACGGTTAAACCAGAAAAAGTCGTCTGGAAACCCCAGAGTAGATGCTGCAGCGAGTCTGCTTACTGACTCTGAGTTCCAGAGAATTCTACAGAATTATCACTATAGTGGGTTCCCTTGTCCTGGTCCTGTGTCTTGGTCAAGATTTTCAACTCTGAAACAAAGACCTATTACTTCTGCAGTTTTGCCCTGGCCTGGCCTCCCAGTGGCAAACTTGCTTGCTTTTGCCATGCTGTGGTCTTGTAAACTGATCATCAACCTCCACATCCACTCTGTGACCACTTTTTATTTTTTAATTTAAGTGGTTACATAGTATTGAATTTTAAAACAATATTTATATATTGATTTTTTTATGGCTGCTTTAGGTCTTAGTGTGCAGGCTTCTCTCTAGTTGTGACACACAGGCCTAGTTGCCCCAAGGCATTGGAATCTTAGTTTCCTGACCAGGAAATCCACGCTCCCTGCACTGGAAGGTGGATTCTTAACCACTGGACCACAAGGGAAGTCCCCATGGCCCCTCTCTTCTTTACTGCTTCCTCACTTTCTGGTCCAGCTGTTGAGGCTGGTGCTGTGGGCCAGAGATGGGTCATTACCATGTGCAGCTGATCAGCTGTATCCCAGAATTAGATTGTTTGCTCAGAGATGGATTGATAGGAAGTCTCAGTGGGTGGAAGATTTCAGGCATCACAACGCTTTCCCCTGAGGGGCCAGAGAAAGAAAGTAGCAGAAGAGTAACTTCAGAATGCCTGAATTATCTGAAGGAGTTTCTAGACCTCCTAATGAGAGGCTACTTCTAGAAAAATAAAATTTCTAGCCATTCCGAAGTCAGTATAACAAAGACAAAAGTTTTTTGTTTCATTTTGTCTAGACTGAACAAATGTTGAGATTTTACCATGCATCAGCTTCCTGACACAAGCAAACTCCAAATGGGAAAAAAGTTTCCTCCCTGCCCCTGGGGATGGCATTGGTGCCCAACAGCCCTCCCCCACCCCATCACCCCTCCCCCATCTCATCTCCCAGACCAGAAGTCAGGGATGCAGGACAGAATGTCCTTTTCCCTCTTGCTGCTGCTGCTGCTGCTGCTAAATGGCTTCAGTCGTGTTCAACTCTGTGCGACCCTATGGACAGCAGCCCGCCAGGCTCCTCTGTCCACAGGATTCTCCAGGCGAGAACACTGGAGTGGGTTGTCATTTCCTTCTCCGTTTCCCTCCTGCCCCACAACAAATCTGTCTTGAAGTTCCATCATGACGCTCCATCCCACCAGTGTTGTGAGAAGGTGTCAGTCCTCACCACTGCTTCATTCCAGGTTCTGGTTTCTGATATTCCACCTGCCACACCATCACTGGAGAGAACTTCCCAAAAGGTCAGTAGTGTTCTGTGCCCTCTTTGTTGTTGTTCAGTCACTAAGTTGTGTCCAACTCTGACCAAATGGACTGCAGCATGCCAGGCTCCTCTGTCCTCCACTGTCTCCCAGTAATTGCTCAAATTCATGTCCATTGAATCGATGATGCCATCCATCATCTCATCCTCTATCATCCCCTTCTCCTCCTTCCCTCAATCTTTCCCAGCATCAGAGTCTTTTCAAGTGAGACAGCTCTTCACATCAGGTGGCCGAAGTATTCGAGCCTCAGGTTCGGCATCAGTCCTTCCAGTGAATATTCAGGGTTGATTTCCTTTAGAATTAACTGATTTGATCTCCTTGCAGTCCAAGGGACTCTCAAGATTCTTTTCCAGCACCACAATTTGAGAGCATTAATTCTTGGGTACTCAGCTTTCTTTGTGGTCCAACTCATGTGCTCCTTTGCACATCACCAACAGTTTCATCAGCCTGACAGGTGCAGCCTTTCTCTGTTTTGCTGACAAAGCGTGTGTTTGTTGTCAGCTCAGGGGCTTTTCACCAGACTCCCCAATTTGCCTGGTAGCTCCACCTAGAAGATGGACCCAGAAATGTACTGAATCCCAGATGTCCACCTGATAACTCAGTAACCCCAGACAAATTATTTAACATTTATGAGCCTCACTTTTTCTATCTGTCAAATGGGGATAATTATTAATACATCTAGCATCAAAACTCATCAATTAAACTGGTATTGGAATCAGGGGACGTGTAAAGAAGTGACTTATACTTTACACAACTTTAGATTGTTGGCTTCTCTAGTAAGAATGCACTCATGTGTAGCCATGTCCAGCTCTTTGTGAACCTTTGGACTGTAGTCCACCAGTCTCCTCTGTCCATGGGATTTCCCAGGCAAGAATACTGGAGTAGGTTGCCATTTCTTTCTTCAGGGGATCTTCCCAACCTATGGGATCATGTTTGAACCCAACCCAGGGATCAAACATGCATCTCCTGTGTCTCCTGCATTGCAGGCAGATTCGTTACCTGCTGAACCATGGGGGATATGCATTACTTTCACCAATACAAATATTCAAGGGCTGAAGAAATAGTCTGGTAGAATTTGTTTAGTGTCTGGTTTAAATCCAGCTTGCCCACTTATTCGCTGTGTGACTGTGGGTGAGTTACTTAACTTTTCTATGCTTACTCTGCTAATTTGTAAAATAAGAGTAACTATAGTACTTACCTTTCAGAGTTGTTTATTGTAATAATTAAATGAGTGACATACATTAAGTATTTGGAAAAGTGCTGGCACATAAGAAGTGCTGTATAGGGGAATTCCCTTGTGGTCTAATGGTTGGTACTCCACGTTCCCAATATAGAGGGCCTGGTCGGGGAACTAGATCCCACATGCTGCAACTAAAGATTCTGTGTGCTGCAATGAAGATCTCGAATGCTGCAGCTAAGACCTGGCACAACCAAGAAAAAAAAAGACCATGAGAAGTGCTTTGCTGATATTAGTGATGAGACAGTAAGTGAATCATGCCTGTCTGATGTCTTCTGCCCTCTCCACATATTTCCTAGGATTGCTGTAAGGATCCAATGAGGTGATATACAAGTGACATCTGGTCTGTGTTGAGTGCTCAGTGCCTGCTAAATGTATACCAATACTCCTCCCTCCTGCTTTTCTTGCATTCATGCCTCAGTCGGAGGGCTTTTCCTTCTCAAAGGTTTTCCTGATACCTAGGCTGTCTGGGCCAATCCCACATGTTTCTATTTTAGGACACATTTCACATGACCATGTCATTGTTGGTTTACTTCTGTGTTCTCCACCAGATTCTTAGAAATTTACAACAAAATTGTCTACCCTTGCATTTCTAGTCCTTGGCCTAGTACCTGACAAAGAGTAGGAGTTCAGTATACATTTGCTTTATTTTTTCATAAATAAGTATGATCTCTACCTTCATGCAGTTTATAAAGCATCTAGGGTGAAAAGAATACAAATATCTGAAAGGTCAATCCCATCAACAAATGGTGATTTTTTGTCATATGATGGCACAAGGGACAGTGAGGGTGGAGGAGAACTCCAGCTCTGGGAAAGGGTCAGGAGACGTGGGTGGAGTGTCCAGGTTGGTTGCTGAGCATCATGGGAGGCTCAGCCACAGGTACCTAACTTCTGTGAAAGGAGGTCCTGTAAGCTGGAGAAGATGACGAAAATGCCAGGCTCCAGGCAAGCCCTTGTGGCTCTGGTAAAGAGTCTGCCTGCAATGCAGGATACCTGGGTTCAATCCCTGGGTCAGGAAGATCCCCTGGAGAAGGAAATGGCAACCCACCAGTATTCTTGCCTGGAAAATCCCATGGATGGAGGAGCCTGGTGGGCTATAGTCCATGGGGTGGCAAAGAGTTGGACACGACTGAGTGACTTCACTTTCACTTTCCAGGCAAGTGCTTCACACATTGGTGATTAAGCATCAGATTTGGGGTAGCTTGTCAGCAGTATTTGAGCCATGCTTTGCGGGAATGGCTTCCCCAGAGGCTCAGATGGTAAAAAATCTGCCTGCAATGCAGGAGACCTGGGTTCTGACCCTTGGGTTGGGAGGATCCCCTGGAGAAGGGAATGGCTACTCACTCTACTATTCTGGCCTGGAGAATTCTGTGGACAGAGAGCCTAGCAAGGTATAGTACATAGGGTTGCAAAGAGTCGGACATGACTGAGCAATTAACACTTTCACTCTGAGGGAATGGGCAGAAATTAGGCTCGTGGGGAGGAGGCTGGAATATTTCAGGCAGGGTAATATCTTGAAAAAAAATAGTTTAAAGGAAATGAAGAGACAGATAGGAAAGACTCACATATCTTTATTGTCCACAAAGAGGAATTAAAAGACTCGTTGGCTTGTGAATGCTGGCATTTTAATTCATTTATCAGTTTTGAAGGAAAGCAGGAAAAACATGACCTGGACCATGAAAGAAAATCTGGGGGATAGAGGGGTCTGCTCAAATCTGGAGAAAACTGACTATAACTTCAGTGAAATTACCTTTTAAAAAATAGCACACTCTTGCATTTAAAACAAAGCAAAAGCAGTAGGTATGGAGATAGTTAAGCTCATAACCAAATGTTTTTATTGCTTTGAAGTTTAATTTAGTTGTTTAAATGAATTTTAATCTTCTAAATCCACAGCTCAGTAAAAAGGTCTTTAAAAAAAAAAAGTGGCACCTAGTTGTTTTGTATTTAGCTTTGAAGAACAAGATGGGACATACAAATAACACTCTTTTCATTATTGCCTAACTGTATTTTCTGAATTTTTTTTTCAATGTGGTATTACTTGAGGAACTTTAAAAGTTCTGAAATAAAAACAGACACATGTTAGGACAACCTCTGAATTTTTTTGAGCTCATAATCTTCTGTCTCTGGCTCATCTGCCATTTACAGAGCAGTAGCCCAAGAGACAGTGATAGAAAGGAAACATTCAAGTTCTTTGGTGTCTATTTACGTGTACTTTGCACCTTATCTACATTTTTGTGATGTTTAGACTTGAATAGTAACAGGATAGCTGGAAACCATATCTTCTTTGGTTAACCTTTGGCAATTGCCAGTGACTGAGTGACAGATCTTGTTGCTAATGGATGTTGTCCTCTAAGTGGAAAATCACTGGTCCACACACCACTGGGGGCAGCTACAGGCACAGTGCAGTTTTCAAATCACTCTACCTGTAATGCAAGAGAGACTATCCTCCCCCATCCACTCCTGTTTTAAGCTATTTTGTCCAACCTGGCAATGGGGTGATGGTAGAAAGAATAATGGTTTCCCTAAAGGTGTCCATGTCCTAATCTCCAGAACCTGTAAATTACTTACATGACAAAAGGGACTTTGCAGATATCATTAAATTAAGGATAGTGAGTTACCCTGGATTATCAAGGCGGACCCAGTGTAACCTCAAAAGTGTTTGTTAAAAGAGAGGCAGGAGTTTCAGTGTTGGCAGAGAGGGCAATGTGAAGATGGAAGCAGAGAGAGAGAGCGAAAGAGAGAGAGAGAGAGAGTTTAAGATGCTATGCTGCAGGCTTTGAAGGTGAAGGAAGGGACCATGAAAGCAGGCAGTTTCTAAAAGGTGGAAAAGGCAAGGAAGCAGATTCTTGCCTAGAATCTCCAGAAAGATCTCAGGCTTGGTGACACCTTGATTTTAGCCCAGTGGGAACCATCTTGTGTTCCTGATCTCCAGAACTGTAAGATACGAAGTTAGTGTTGTTTTAAGCTGCCAAGTTAGTGGTAATCTGTTATAGCAGGGATGGGTCACTGAAGTGCTGGTCTTGAGAAAAGGGAAGTTATTCATGGATAGGCACTAATCACCCAGGGAGAGTGTGAACCAGAATCTTCAAAGTCATTACACTATGAACTGCATGTGAAAGAAGGAAAATGTTACTCTTACGGGCCCAACAGGTGGTCCGCCAAGGTGGCAACCTTACAAAAGCCCATGATGATGAGCATTGTTACTTGGTTGATAAGAATATATATTATGCTAGAAAGGGGGAATTTTTTTTTTTTAGTTACAGAAACACTATTTTAAAATGGAGTTGTAAATACATAACAAAATAAAATAAGTAATAAAGGTAACAAAAATAAATAAGGAGAATAATGTATCCATGCAAAATAAAAATAACATAGTAAAAGTCCAAATATTTGTAATTGAACAAAACCGTATAAACACTTAAACAATACTGTAAGTTTTCTTACTAATATTTTCCTAAATAGCTCCTTACCTTCTACTTCCATGTTGATATAATCAGTACCCAAACATTAAACAAAGAAGAAACAATGGTTATTATTTTGTTCTACTTTTTCTTCAAGTGGATTGACCCTGTTTTAATGCTTCATTTATCAGGGGGACTTTTTTGGAAAGAAATACCAATAGATAGGCTACAGGTGCACTGTAGAAAACATAAAATGTAGAAAAACAGAGAATGAAAGTCATCTGTAACTCAACTCAGAAAACCACTATTTCAGCATGTTTCTTTTAACGAGTTTTGCAATTCCTAAGATTACGGAGTATAAGTAAGTTTGAATCCTTTTATTTAATAGATCGTAAGCATTTCCCACATCACTATAAATTCTCTAAAAATGTTGCTTTTAATGATGATGCCATGCTCAACTACCATTCATATTCTAAAATGACCTACTAGTGCTATTGTTGAGCATTTAAGATGTTTGGGCTTCCCAGTACAAAGAATAACAGTGCAGTGACTATTTCTACATAATAATCATTGTCTGAATTTTGGATTTTATCCTTAAGATAAATATCCAAAGATACAATACCTGCTTTAGAGCCTGTGGATAACATCAAGGTCTATGAAATTTATTGAAAAATGGTTTTTCCATTAGGTGTGTACTGATTTCCTCTTATTAGTAGTTTATATTGGCTGAGAAATATGCATATTGTAATCTTGGGTCAGTGGCTTTCAAATATATCTTATTGGTTCACTCTAAAAAAACCCCACTATATATCATAACCCAATACACACATACACACACACAGAAACAAAGATTTCTCTTTCAACGTTAGATGCACTACCACTGTGATGTTATGCTTTCTATTATCTTCCATTTTTTAATGCTAATTTTGGTTCATAAGGTGATTTCAAGGCCTGTGAATGAGCCATGACCCAGTTTGAAAAAACTGCTTTAGATCATGGTGGTATACCCAGCTGAGTGTAATTCATATTTGCATCTAGAAGGTTCATAGAACTATGCCTTCTAAAAGTATCTCAAATCTCAAGTTTCCCGCCATTTCAAGAAACATGCTTATATGATGAAGTGATCATAGCAGTAGATTAAAAACAATATTTGTATTAAACAGCTGATTAAACTTTGGAAAACCTGAATTTAGCTCTACCTCAAAGCCTAAATGTCATCTCTACATTAGTTCTACATTATAGATGTTTGTTAATTAACAGAATTCTCACAGGTATATACCTTGTGATTTCTATCCATTTAATAATGGAAGATGAAGTGGCAACAACAGATCCTTAAATTTTTGAATTCTGTGAGATTTTGATGTAAGTTGCACCTTTGGTGCTATCAACACTTCTGTGTGTCTGTGAATTCTTCTAGATAGGCTTTAAAAAAAGATTTCCATTTCCCAGCTAACATCTGGGGAAGGCGAATGAGCAAGTAATGGGCGTTTAAAAATAGAGAAAAGGACATACAAGAAAGGAACTATCTCTATTTTTACATAGGTGTTAGATTAATTTTCTGGATTCAGGTCTAGAGAAATTCCTTCTCATGTGTTGATTGCTACCACCATGATGAAAATTTTTGTCTACCAGCAAATACATCTAAAATATACTGTGGGACATTCAGCTCTAGATTTTATGAGTGATTCAGATGCCAAACATTTCATGAAACATACTATATTTGTGATTACTATTCTTTCTCTTTTTTTTTTTCAGGCAGCAAGTCAATGGAGAGCCCTAGAAGAAATGCAACAATGATGAAACAGTTGAATGTCAAAGATGGTGAAAAAGTTACACCATCTTTACATCAGTCACACCAAAAATTGCATTTTTTTTATTCACTTTTCCTTTAAAAAATTCAAAGCCCTTCACAGACTTTTGTGCTCATTAACTTTCATAGTCCTTTAGTATCACAAACAGACAAAACAATTCATTTTTTTAAAAAATTTAAATTTGGCTGCATCACATGGCATGTGGGATCTTAGTTCCCTGACCAGCGATCAAACCCACAGTCCCTGCATTGGAAGTGTGGAGCCTTAAATACTGGACCACTAGGGAAGTCCCTGGACAAAACAATCTTCTATCTGCTAAATAGATTTAGAGGGAAAGAAGGGCTATGGCCAAAGGACCTGTCCAGATTTAGGATTCTGGATGAAAATCTGACATTTGTTATCCTAAGTCACCATCTCACATGTGACCCTGCCTTCAATCACAAGTCCCTCAAGAGTTTGACCTTCTGAGATCAGAGTTGCATGAGGGATCTGAGCTAGCCAATCAGGGTTCAAACCTGTGAGGGCAGAGTCTTAACCATTGGACCACCAAGAAACTCCTCAGAGTTTGTTTGTTAAACACTAAAAGAGCGTTATGCACATGCCAGGAGCTGTTCTAAGTGCTTTCCAGATAAGACTCACTTAGTATTCATATCAATCCATATAAAGTGGGTGTGATTATTATTTCCATTCTCCTGAGGCGGAAACGGAGTCCCTGAGATATAAAGGACTGCACACTGGGCTCCATGGTCTTAACCATTGCAGTTGGTCACTTCCCATACCACAAAGTAAATGAACCCTCATCCTTTCCCTTTGAAAGCCAGCCTTCCCTAGGATCTTCTGTTGTCTACTGCTTTGGAGCATATTCTTTGACATGATGATTTTTTTCAGAGAAGGAATTCAAAAACGTGTGTGTGTGTGTGTGTGTGTGTGTGTGTGTGTATGAGATATACAGAGATGAAGCAGAATAAAAGTTTACACACTACAACTCAGATATAGAAAACCAAGTAACCTTATATTCATTAACTTAGTCCATCCTGCTTCAGACTAACTCCCTTCTTGCTCATGCTGATGAAGACACCTACAATTTCTTTATTAAATTTAACTCAATCTCTTCCAGTTTAAAACTGTCAGCTGGGGGGTAAATGGTGGATTCAAAGTCACGTCCTATCTCAGGGCTGTGTCTCCATTCTCCTCAGGCACTTGAGTGCAGAGAGGAGGGTCCTTTGGGTTTCTTCTGCCTTCCACAAGATGACCGTCAGCCTGCAGGTTCTCTGGGCCCTCTCTTCCCGTGATGCTGAGAAGTAATGAGTCCTGGTTGGAATTTTGGGTGTCACTGCTAAAGTTGAAAGTTCCTGATACAACCTTTGGTCACAAGGCTCTGTGGTCTCCTCCTCATGATGTCCAGGCTTCCTCTGGACACTCTTTCATCCCCTACTGATACTTATGGGTTTTTCTCAAGCCTCATGTGTGGCATGTAGATGGGGGTTCACTGGGAACACTAACTCTCCATCCCTTCTTAGAAGCCTCAGCGCAGCGCCCTGCCCAATATGGGACTTCTCTGAGTGCCCTGCAGTCTCATGGACCTAAACCTCCAGTGTTCTTAGGTTTCTCAAAATATAAGAGTGGGTTCCTTATATCCCTTTTGGAAGTTTCCACCCCACAAGACAAGCTAGGACACTTGCATCTGAACTTTCTGCTCCTTCTCCCCTTTCCCCTTTCAAATATTTCCCCCTTATCCAAGTTCTTCCATTCTCTATCATCCAAACTTTAAGTCTTATTATTTAAGGGAAAGTTTCCAAATTTAGAAAATTCATTTTCATCACTCAAGAAAACCCAGCTTTCAAGATTATTATCTTTGCTGTGGACTTCGAATCAATTTGAAACTTAAAGCTGAGATCAAAGCTGACTTCTTTGATCCCAGGGGTGTCACCTTCTCTCTGAAGCAAAGAACCATTGAAGAATTGTTGAAGCAACAGATGGAGAGTCGTCCAGCAACATGATTTCCCAGGAATGAAAAATAACATTCCTGGACTCAGGTATGAGTATTAGAGAATAATGAGGCTCCAACTTAAAAATCTTAATCTATAGACTTCTTATAAGAGTAAACTGATATTATGGATAAATACATCTGAATGGGCTCTTTGTTGTTTTTTTTTAATTTATTGGAGTATAGTTGCTTTACAATGTTGTGTTTAATATGTGTTGTAGAACAAAATGAATCAGCTATGCATACACATATATCCCTTTTTTGGATTTCCTTCACATTTAAGTCACCACAGAGCACTGAGTAGAGCTCCCTGTGCTATACAGTAGGTTCTCATTAATTATCTATTTTATGCATGGTTTAAAATGTACACTGCAAGCCACCATCATGGCCCTGTCCCTTTCTTCTCTACTGCAGACTGTCCTGTACCTCCTTTAACAAAAATATATTCTGTTTCTTCTCTGTTTTAAATCTTTTGACTTTCTGTCACCTTCAGGATGAAGTTCAATTTCTTCTGGGACCCAGGCTCAGCCCAGTGCTTCAGCTTGCTCTGATGCCACCCTTTTTCCTAATCATCCTATGTCCTACCTGCTGAAAGCCAAGTTCCCTGGACCCCTCTTTAGCCTCCTGCAGTCCCAGCAGCAAATGCTGCATGTGCTGCCAAATGACTTGATGGCTTTCAGCTGGCTTCTCCACGCTGGCCACCTGGCTTGTCCTTTAAGACCTAGCTCAAGTGGCATCATCTCCAGGGAGCCTATTTATGGCTTCAACATATTTTCTGAGTTTGATATGTCTCCTCTGAGCTACCTGAGGCCTCATTAGCCTAGTATTTATCAAGTTGGGTGTTTTGTTTTGTTTTTGGTGCACGGCAGCTTGTGGGATCTTAGTTCCTTGACTAGGGATTGAACCTGCCCCCTCAGCAGTGAAAGTGCAGAGTCCTAACCACCGGAGTACTAGGGAATTCCCTATCAAGTTGTATCTTAATTGTTTGTTAATCTTTTTCTTCCTGCCACCACCCTCCCATAGAGACACACATACACCCAAGATCATGAGTTCTGAAAGGCTGTAACTTGTGTTTTTATCTCTGTGTTCTCAGAATCTAGCACGAGTGCCTGAAATGCATTATATGCTCAAAATTCTTCATTACTGGGAAGAAGAATGGGAGAAAGAGTTAGAGTACATCAAGGCTCAGGAGAAGTAAGCATTAACTTGAAGTTGTTCAAGTTATTAGTACTAACAAAGTGGCTAGCATGACAAACACTGGTTCCCGAAGGCATCGGCTTTCGTTCCCCCTCTTTATTAGCAGCCGCTAACATGTTTTGTTTTGCTTTTACTGTTAATGAGACTATTCCTAGCAAGACTGGGTCACAGTGACTAGCACAGTGCTGCCGAGCACCCAACAAGACCTCAGTACCTTATTGGTGAACTGACTTGTCCAACCTTTCATTTTGCCATCTAGGACACAGGCAACCGGGCCCTTCTGTCAATTTGTGGTTGAGACTCCTTCAAAGGCCTGTGTAAATGTTCTCATTCCATGCGGTATCCATGCTCCTGAAGTCACCCCATTAAAATGGTCTTGTAAGGTAAAACAGAAATCCAAGAATCCCCAAACCTCCGTGTTTTCTAAACAATTGTTATGTGATGCCACCAGCTAGAGGGTCCCCACAAGACTTTGACACGATAGGCTTTACCATCCCTCTTCCCTCCTCCACCTTTCCCAGGAAAATAGCATCTAAAACTATCAGAGGCAGTAGATAAAACTTCACAAGCCCAGTATAGGAAAGGAACTATGTCCCGATAAACCTCATAGAAGCTGTAACTTGGATCAAGACCTCTGCTTTTAGATTGTTACAACTGTTTCCCCCTGCCCCAGGAGGTAACCATTACCCACTTTACATGATGTGTTGTATACAATTGTGCTTAGTTTCACTGGATATAACTAGTATTTCAAGCTTTTGCAGTGTGTAGGTAGGAAATGAAGTTACATTTGCTTGTGATGCCCAGACTAAGATAGTTTGAGCCTTAGCCAGCTGTACTGTGAGATATCAGAAGCTCTTACCTTCTCCTTATTTCTGGAGGTTTTTAAAGGGGTGCCTCACTAGTGCTGAGAGACCTGTTTGTCCACTAGGTGACCATACAGAATTCACCATGTTCTGTCTGTCATGTTCTGGTTGGATTCCCCAGGATGAAATCCATTGCTTTCAAAACTTCCTAAAGGAACCTCACTCTATATTGCCATTGAGGATGGTGCCTATTGCAAACTAAGCTCAGGGATGGTCTGGGGAGATTTCAGTGGACACTCACAATCTTATAATAAAAACAAGCCTTAGATCAACTCTGCCACCCTTGCAGACATTTATTACATGAACATTTATTAGAAAACAGCAGGGACCAAAATGGTCCCCAAAACCACTTCTATAATTTCAGTGAAGGTTCCAGCTCTCTGCTATTAAAGTTCCTCTGATGAGTCCCAACATCCCAGAGGCTGAATTCAGTTTGGGTTAGAGTGGGCTTTGGCAATCAGAAATGCTCAGAAACAGTGGCTGGATATGAGATCATTTTGGAACAATCATTCCTCAATGTGCAAGATTCTTCCTTCCTGACTATTCAGAGTGGGAAATGTCTCTAAAATACTATGTCCAGCCTCATTCTCCTGCTCAGTCACTCTGTTATGTCCAATTCTTTGTAACCCCATGGACTATAGTCCACCAGGCTCCTCTGTCCTTGGGTTTTCCCAGGCAAGCATACTAGAGTGGGTTGCCATTTCCTTCTCCAGGGTATCTTCCCAGCCTACATATCTTAAATATTTCTTTTACCAAATGAGAATGCATTTCTAAGCATGAATCATGTTCATCAACAAGTTGCTAATTTCATCCTTGAAAAGCAATTTCTGACGTTCACGGTTGTGATTAGCAAAGTACTGAAAGAAAAGACATCAGAAACACTCCGTTTTGATCCTTCTGATGTAAGGCCAGCTGATCACCCCTGGAGTATGTATTCTTTCTTTGAACAGCCAATGTGCTTAGAGATGATGCCTAAACTAACTAGCACACATGTAATCACACCTGGTCAGTGATGAAATATTTAAAGGAATTTTTAGACACAGTGGTGTGCGCCTGGAATTATCAAGAACTTCTGTTTCAAAGAGCACTCTCCTGCTGTTGCTTAAGTCTGCTTCCTGGACTTCCAGAGCAGCTGTAAGCAAAATATGGCCATGCATCCTCTTATCTGCTTCATGACCTCTAGGCCACGCTTTGTTACTGGCCTTGAACAGTATCGCCCATAAGGCCATCACTAGCCGTCATGGTGCCTTTGTATAGATTAGGAAAAAAGCATCCCTTCTCTCAGGTGGGTGCAGGCTGTGCCAGAGACGGATTGGATTATTGTGACCACTCACCCCCTTGGCCAAGTGCTCTTGGGCAGGGCAGATAAAAGGCCTTAACTCTCCGAGAACAGACTTTCAAAAAACCTCTCATAAAAAACAAAACGAAAAACCCAAACCAAACAACAACAAAAGTACTTCTTTAGCTCTTCCCTCGCGTCCTCATCTTTTACAAAAAGTTGTCCAAATGTATCCTTATCTTCAAAATACACACATACACGCATCCTAGTAAAAATGTAGAAAAGTCACCACCCATCTCCAGAGAAATAATCACTTAGGCAAACACTAGTCTCAGATTATGGACAATCAGAAGAGAGCGTGCCTTCCTTCCCTCACAGTGCCCTCAGTTTCCTCCTTCACAAAGCAAACTAGAAGATCCAGAGAAAGACAATTTAGCCTTCTGACTGTTTATATGATTAAATTAGAACACTAAATATTGACTTCAAGTCATGTATCAGTATGCATTTAGTGGCAATGCACAGAAAACCCCAAGTAGCTACAAATATAAGGAAAATGTATCATCTCACTTAGCAAGAAACCTTGAGATAGAATAGCTGCCAGGGCTGAGTATTTCATTGCCTTCAAGAGTGTTGTCAAAAGCCCAGATTCAGGACTTCCCTGGTGGTCCAGCGTTTAAAAATCTGCCTGCCACTGTGGTTTGATGCCTGGTCTGGGAAGATCCCACATGCTGTGGAGCAACTGAGCCCATGAGTCACAGCTACTGAGCCCATGCTCTAGAGACCATAAGCCACAACTACAGAGCCCCTGATCTAGGGCCCACAAGCTGAAACTACTGTACTTTGTTCTGCAGCTAGTGAAGCCCACGCACCTACAGGCTATGCTCTGCAATAAGAGAATCCACCACAGTAAGAAGCCTGAGCACCACAACTAGAGAGTAGCTCCCACTTGCAGTAACTAGAGAAAGCCCACGCACAGCAAGAAAATCCAGTTCAGCCAGATAAGTAAATAAATTGTTAAAAACAACTCCTCATCAAATCCTCCCAGGTTGGAACATGTAGTTTAAAAATAGAAAAAAGGACTTCCCTAGTGGCACAGTGAATAGGAATCCACCTGGCAATGCAGGGGACTTGAGTTCCAACCCTGGTCTGGGAAGATTCCACATGCTTCAGAACAATCAAGCCGATGTACCACAACTACTGAGCCTGTGCTCTAGAGCCCAAGAGTCGCAACTACTGAAGCCTTCACGCCTAGAGCCTGTGCTTTGCAACAAGAAAGCTACCACAATAAGAAACCTGTGCACCACAACGAAGCATAGCCCTTGCTTGCTGCAACTAGAGAACGCTTTCACACAACAACAAAGACCCAGTGCAGCCAAAAATAAGTAATCAAGGGAAAAAAAAAAGATTCTGTCCACTTTGCGGTCCTTTTCATATCAGCTTAGCTCCCTCCCTGTCACAAAGTGGCTGCCATGGTTCCAGGCTTCACACACAGACATGACAGTGTCTGGCAGAATAAAAGGACATTTTTGTTTAATGCTCTTTTTTGTTTAATTAGTGGGAAAAGGGAATTCCCTGTCTGTTTAGTGGTTAGGGCTCTGTGCTTCCACTGCTGAGGGCCTGAATTCAATCCCTGGTTGGGAAACATCCCTGCAACACAGCCAAAAAAAAAAACAAACAAACAGGTAGATAAAGAAATGAAATTTCATTAGTGGGAAAAACTTTTCCCAGAACGCCTATTCCTCTAGCACCTTTGTTTTCCATCTTTTTGCGAGAACTGTGTTACACTCTCACACACACGTCAATGGCCAGCATGGAATTGGGACACCAGGATTGACCTTGGATACAACTGGGGGCTGAGATTAGGAAGAATGAAGGGCTTTTGTGGAGGTGCATGAGTGTGAAAGAGACACGTATTCTGGGATGCGAATATAGTTCTGTATTGAGTCAGCCTTTATCCCACCTGTCACACTGAGGCATTTAATACTCATTTGCGGAAATTTTCTTGAAACTAGAAGCTTTAAGTTGAAATTGCTTTTATAGTCTGCATTGCTCTCTGCTGTGTATCCTCTAATGATACCTAAGTGGAAAAGGATGAGGCGGCTTATCTCCTGCTTCCCCATTTCCTCTGGGAGGACTCTGTGAAGTGTCAGTGAGCTATCTGATGGAAGCCATTCAAAATAGCAGGGTGCAGGCATTCCTCTCAGAACCCACACACATGATTCTTCTAGAGGCCTCACCTGGACCCAAGCAGCAGTTCTTACCCTACGAGACCCTTCAGACCCCAGGGTAGGAATGACTTTTCTATACCTAGAACTGCCACATGCCACCCTCTTCACCAACTGTCACGGTTGGGACAACTTGGGTGGGAACTTACACTTCCCCCCACAAAGAGAGTTACTCACATTTTCCCAAATTAATTTCCCAGGTCATTTTCATTTTGAACCCTCTTTAGGCCCTGAACTGTGACTGTGAGTCTTGGCACTTCACCTTACATCTATTTTAGCATCGACAAAAATGTCAAGGTTGTGACGCGCGATTCCCTTTCTAGAGCCCTACTGAAGATGCTAAAGAGGAAGTGTGCTGTCAGATGACCTCCTGAGGTCCCCAGAAGGAGCATGCAGAGAGAAAGAGAGTGTCCACTTCAGCAAGGCAGGTCTTCATGAACAGAAACAGGAAATACACTTGCTGTGACCCCTGTGGGCCAGGGGATCTGCAGACATTTTATTTAGTCTTGCCGCACAGACTTGTGGATATTATCATGCCAATTTTGCAGGTGTGAAAACCTAGTCTGGGATTAAGTAACTTGATCAAGGTGGTATTTAAGCCCAGGTGTATACCTTTTAAAACCTGTGCTTTTACCAGCGCATCCTGCCGGCCTTTAGCAGGATTGAGTGAGGCTAAGTGTCCTGGGGGCATTGTGGCAAGAAATCACTGACCTCTGTGGTGATGAAAACCTTGACTCTGGGGCCCCTGTGGTCATGTCACAGTTTCACCTTGTTCTGGCAGGAGCAGCTGGAAGGATGGGGGAGGGAGTAGGGAGGGTGGGGGTAGGAGAGGGGCCAGCAGGTTTTGCCCTACACCCTCTACTCTCTTTGCAAATCAGCATTTGGAGCAGCTGCTTTCTCTTTGGGTCTCACATTTCCCAAGATTTCAGGCAAAATGCAGGCAGGTCATTAGCTCTGAGCCTTGTACCAGGTCAGGAATAGAAAGATGACAGTTCCTGTCTGAATGAGATGTTCTGAGAGCTGAAAAGACAAAATGAATTCCCGTGGGTTTTGTCTTTCCACTATGAAACCACTGCTGAATAACCTTTCCTGAACCTCACAGTTTGTATAAGGAAGTAAATTTCCTGCTGCCACAGAATCAGCCTCTCACCCAACTGTGGGCAGAAGTCCTGTGGCGGTGAGGCATGTCATCCACAAGGCAGCCACACCAACCAGGCACCCATTTATGTGTTTATCCACCAGGTACCACAGGTGCATATCAAAGAACAGGCTCTTTGTCTGCTCTGCAGAGCGCAGAGCTGAGTGGTTGCACAGCCTAGGACGAGGCACTTCTGCAAAATGAAGCATCTTTGGCAGAGAGCCTGCATTCAGATAGTGACGATATTTTCATGGATGGATATTCACCAGGTAACTCTCCCAAGGGGCCCTGCATTTCCTTTCTCATATTTCTTTGTTGTCATTTAGTTGCTAAGTCATGTCAAACTGTTTTGCCACCCATGGACTCTAGCCCACCAGGCTCCTCTGTCCATGGGATTTCCCAGGCACCAATATTAGAGTGGGTTACCATTTCCTTCTGCTGGGGATATTCCTGACCCAGAGATCAAACCCACATCTCCTGCTTGGCAGGTGAATTCTTTACCACTGAACCATCAAAGAAGCCCCATATTTCTTTATTAAAAGGTAAAACTAACTAATACTTTTTGGGTATCATGCGACACACAAAACATAGACATCAGCAAGAGTCTGAAAGGAAATCTATCAAATGGCTAAGAGCAGTTATGCTTAATAAGATTAGAGGTCATTTACATTTTTGGTGCTTATTATCTGGTTTTTGGTCTCTAAATTGAACACGAAATACTTTCCTACTGAAAAAAAAAGAAAAATAGAAATGAATTGTTCTAAGCAAGACAAATGATAAGGATAGTTCTCCACCTCAGATCTCCAGCTTGTTTTTATTTATTTTATTTAAAAGATATTTATTTATTTATTTGGTTGTGGCAGGTCTTTAGTTGGAGCGTGCAAACTCTTAGTTGCAGCATGTGGGATCTATTTCCCTGACAAGGGATTGAACCTGAGCCTCCTGCATTGGGAACTCAGAGTCTCAGCCACTGAACCACCAGAGAGGTCCCTATTGCATGCTTTTAAATGCCATTTTTCTGACTCCCAGTTCATATCTCTAACTAGCCCTCTCTTTTCAACTCAATATTTGGATTTACAATTGCCCATTCAGCAGCTCTACTTGGAAGTCTCAAAATTAACATTTTTATTAACATTTATTAATGTTAACATAGACTCTCAAGATTAATATTCCAAGACTGAACTAATTATCACCCTCCAATCTGTTTCTCTCATGAACCTCTTTCTCTAGTGATGGCAGTTCCATCTTTCTAATGCTCAGACTTAAACCTTTAGGGTCATCCTTGACTTATCTATTTCTCTCACATCCTACTAACTGTCTGTAGACCTGGCTAGCATATGTGTCATATCCTGTCATCATAAAATCAAATTGCTTCTCTTCGTCTCCACTGATATACCATGAACCACGTTATCACTCTCTACACGATTACCATGATAGCGTCTTGGCTTCCTCCCTCTCGTTTGAATAGAATTTTAGGGGGCAGATCTTGTTACATCTCTGCTCAGATTCGTCCAGAGGCTCTATCCTACTTTGAGGAAAAAAACTCCCCACTGTCTCTGGCCTTTTTCCTTCCCATGCCTCTGATCCTCCCCAGTCACACTGGTCACCTTCTGCCCTATGAACGTATTAGATGCACAGCAGCCTCCAGGCCTTTGTACTTGCTGCCCCTCCACCTGAAATGCTCTTCCCCAGATGTGTGCACCGCTGCTCCCTCACCTTCTTCAGATCTTCGCACCAGTGTCCCCTTTCCAGTGAGGGCTGTGTGTGCATGCTTAGTTGCTCAGTGGTGTCTGACTCTTTGTGACCCCGCAGACTGGAGCCCATCAGGCTCCTTTGTCCGTGGGACTTCCCGGCAGGAATTCTGGAGTAGGTTGCCATTTCAAAACTTCTCTAGGGGATTTTCCTGAGCCTCCTACATTGGCAGGTGGGTTCTTTACCGCTGAGCCACCTGGGAAGCTTCCTGGCTCTAAATCCCTCCACCAAGCTTCAACTTGCCTTTGAATCCTTTCTTGCTCTGTGCCTTTCCATAGAACTAATCACCATTGCACAAGGTTTATTTTATTTGTGTTTATTGTCTCCCTCCCCCTCTACCCCCAGTGGGAATGTAAATGGTCCTGCTGCATCCTTGGTGGCTGGGACAGAAGAGGCATCAGCTGGGTAGAGTAATGACCCACAGAGATGACTGAGTCCTACTCTCTATTCCTTTTAATTTTTTAAGAAAGGAAGAACTTTGCAAAGGATTTTTTTTTGTTAAGTATTTGGGTGTGCCAGGTCTTCTCTGTGGCATGAGGAGTTTTTAGTTGCAATATGTGGGATCTAGTTCTTTGATGAGGAATCGAACCCCAGGCCGCCTTCCTCGGGAGCTTAGAGTCTCAACCACTGGACCACCAGGAAAACCCCTCCATTCCTTTTTTTTTTAAATTGAGGTGTAACTGCTTAACGATGCTGTGTTAGTCTCTACCATACAGTGAGATGAATCACCCATATGTATACATATATCCCCTCTCTTTTGGATTTCCTTCCCGTTTAGGTCACCACAGAGCACTGAGCACATTCTCATTAATTATCTGTTTATGCATGTTAGTGTATAGATGTCAATTCCAGTCTTCTAATTTATCCCAACCCTCCTCACCCCTTAGCGTCCAGATGTTTGTTCTCTACGTCTTTGTCTCTATTTCTGACTTGCCTCCGTTCCTTTATTATAAGATATTCTCTCATACTTTATCTAATACCTTTAGAATTTTTCTCTTTACTGTTTATATCTAGAGTCATCTGGAATTTGTTAGGTATAGGGATCAAATGGGAAATTCTGTTCTTTTTTCCTTCCTGACTGACAACCCAGTTGTTCCAATGCTGTTCCCCACTGGTTTGAAGGGACATCCTTTATCTAAATGGGAATTTTTCACAAGCGTTTGTGCTTATTTCTGGGCTCTTGTCTATTGAATTGACTGCCTGTCTATTCACAGGTTACTCTCCAGGTAATTCTGTTAATTATTGTAGTTCTTTAAATAAATTTTTATTGGAGTATAGTTGACTTAATTATTGTAGTTTTGACAGTGCATTTTAATATCTGCTAGGGTTTGTCTCCTCTCATTTCTTCTCCTTTTCAGAAAACTTTTGGTTATTCTACTATGTTTATTTTTCCATGTGAACTTTAGAATCAGCTTGTTAGATTCCAAAAAAAAAAAGTCCTTTGGTATTTTCACTGGGAGAGCAATCTATTTATAGTTAATTTACAGTGCACTGACATATTTATAATACCTAATATCCTTTAAAAATTAGTTTGAAAAGCTGCTTTAATATAAAGTTAATTCATGCTCATTGTAAGAAAAAGTTCTGGCAATTCCATTATATGGAGAATATAGAAGCTCCATTTCTCCTCTCCTAGTCCTTCCCCTCGAGATGCATGCATGCATGCATGCTAAGTCACTTCAGTCTGTCCAACTCTGTGCAGCCCCTTAGACTGTGGCCTGCCAGGCTCCTCTGTCCATGCGGTTCTCCAGGCAAGAATACTAGAGTGGGCTACCATGCCCTCCTCCAGGGGGTTTTCCCGACCCAGGGGCTGAACTCGCTTCCTGCATTAGCAGGTGGGTTCTTTACCACTAGTGCCTCCTGGGAAGCCGCTCCCCTAGAGATAACCATTATTAATAGAGGCTCATCCTACATGATGGTTTCCTTTTTTCGCCTTTGGTTTTGGCTGCACAAAGCAGCATGCAGGATCTTAGTTCCCTGACCAGGGGTCAAACCCATGCTCCCAGCAGTGTAGCTCTAACTACTGGACCACCAAGGAAACCCCCTACACAGTATTTTTTAATAAGTAATTTTGTAATCATGCATACATTTACACATGTTAACATATGTAAATTTTGTTACATTGCTATATCTAATTTCCTGTCACACATACTGTTTCTAACCCATTTTCTTCATTAATTGTATATCATGAGTATATCAGTTATATACCATGCTAATACCTATAGATCTACTTTATTCTTTTAAAGGTCACATGGTGGCCCACTATGTGTTGGGACAGGGTAACCAAAATTAATTTACTCATTTCCCCCGCTTGATGAATATTTATTTTGTTTCCAACTTTTTATTAGTTACAAATAATATTGCAGTGAACAGCTTTGAGCATTACCTTTGCACCTTTGTGCAGGTATTTTAATCAAGTAGATTTTTAGCAACAGAACTGCTGGGTCAAACTCTAAAGACCCTTTCACTGGTCAAGTATTATGACATAGAAATGACCTCTCCACCAAAGACAGACTTGTCTGAGAGTGTGCCCTTCTCCAATGGTGCAGTCCCCCAAGCCTGAGTGAGGGCATTGTCTGTAGTGTGCAATTCAGAACTCCTGGGGGAGCTCTCGGTCCCTCTACAAATGCATACCGTCCAGTGCCTGGTCAGTGAATGCAACTAACAAGTTCTGGGTACACAGAGGCTTTGTTCTACCAAAGGGGCTGGCCCCAACTGAAACTCTCACCACATGTTAGGCAGGAATACTGTGAGAGAGACTCAGAGATGGATAGTAGGCAGAAGTTTTCCTGGCCTACCGTTCTGTAACTTGGAATAATACGTTTTCCCTTCCCTTAAAAGATGATTAATTCACAATCATGAGAGGTGACATTCAAGTATTAATACAGCATTAGCTCATGACTTCAGGGACCTTAAAGAACAAATGGGCTTTGGCAGGTTGCTGGCTGGAGAACTGAACCACTATAAACAATAATTCCAACAGGACAATGCTTTCTGAATCCTGACAACTTACTCTAAGATTGGTTTTGGAACCATTTGTAAATCAGAGGTTGTGATGGAAGACACCCTTCTAGCCTTCACCACTTACTCCTGGTGCCTCCTTTCCTTTCTCTGTGATGATCCCAGGTCTGCCAGGGCCCTCTGTTGGTGCCAGACCAGGTCCATGATCCTTGAAGCGTAGCTTGCGGTTTGATTACATACTTTTACTTGTCTTTAGTCAATTTTCTCTTCCCTTCCAAACCCTCATCACTTTCCTTAAGCCTTCCACACAACCCAGCTCCCTCATAGTCAGGTGGCTTCATCTCCTATGTGACCAAAAAATTAGGTTGTTTGGCAAAAACTGGCCTTATTTCCTGCCTTTCACTTTATCCCTAATATATTTGTCTGTCCAATCTCAAAGGAAGAGTACCCCAGTTAGGGCTAACCTGTGCTCTAAGCCTTGGTCTTTCTGTCTTCTTTCCATTGCTTCTTTCTTATATGCAGCTGGGCTGCTGCATCACACAGCCGTAGGAGGTGAGGTGTCATCCACATGTAATGCCATGTAAATGATGCCACCTGGGGTTGACCACAGAAAGTCTTGATTTGAAAATCCTATTTCTCTGCCATCCTTTTCTCCAATCTGTTATATTAATAGTCTCGCTGCCCTCTTTGTTCTTTGTAACCATCACTTATTCTCTCTCCTCTAAGCCAGTCTTTTTAAAAGAATTGTTACACTAGTCTCCCCTTCTTTACCTTCCTTTCCCTCTCTGTTGTATTTTAAGTAATTTATTCTTTTCATGTATATTTATTAACTACCTATTAAATGCCAGGAACCACGCTAGCTGCCCAGACCACAGTAGCAAATAAAAAGAAATGTAAGCTCCCCCACACTCATAGAGCTTATAGAATGTTGAAAAAGAGAAACAGATAACAAGAAATCATGTTTTAAAAGTATATAGTTTCAGAGGCAGATTTGATTTTGCAGCCTGGTGCTGCCACTTCCTCCTAGCTGCATGTCCTTGGCAAGCTACTTCTGTGTCAGGATGGGTTGAGTTCCATGTGACAGGATTCTCGACTAGCCTGGCTTCATTCATAAGGATATTTGTGATTTGCTAGAGAAAAAGCCCAGAGATAGGCATTACCAGTCTCAATGAGACCGTCAACAACCAAACCTTTCCGCCTGCATCCTTAGATACATCCCATCCCTGCCTCTTGACTGCCATAGACTGACAATGCCTCCAGCGTCACTTCTTTTCCTGACAATATCCAAAGCCTGAAGCAGCAGGAGTGAGGCATAAAGGGCTTTCTCTTCTGCTCCTTTTTCTCTGATGAAGGAGAAAACACTTTCCCAGGACCCCTCAACAGTCTTCTCCTTTATTATCTCTTATGCCTGCATCAGTATCAACCATGAGTAAAAAACAGCACATGGTCACCAAAACTGGTTGTGACTAATCTTGACTTGCTGATTCACTAGGACCTGGGCTCGTTGTCATCGCCAACAAAGTCAGACCTGGTTAATGAGGAGGCACGTGGTGGATGCCCTGGTTTCACAACCAGAAGCATTGGTCTAAGTTGCCTCATCTCATCAAAGGGGGGATAGCCATACCTGCCTCACTGCACTGGTAGAAGAATGAATGAATAACAAAGGATAAATGAATAACAAAGGTAGAGCACCTGCTGCGTGGTGCACACTTGCTCAGTGTCCACTCCCTTGGATAAATGAATAACAAAGGTAGAGCACCTGCTGCGTGGTGCACACTTGCTCAGTGTCCACTCCCTTCTGTGCTTAAGCTAGCTAGACTCTTGGGTCTAGCAGGGACCTCAGAGGTTAGCTAGGCCAGCCCTTTCCTTTTGTGGGTCACAAAGCAAATTGGTCAATTCTAAAGGAAATTGAGCCTAAATATTCATTGGAAGGACTGATGCTGAAGCTCCAGTGCTTTGACCACCTGATGCAAAGAGCTGCCTCATTGGAAAAGACCCTGATGCTGGGAAAGATTGAAGGCAAGAGGAGAAGGGGACGACAGAGGATGAGATGGTTGGATGGAATCACCGACTCAATGGACATGAGTCTGAGCAAACTCCGGGAGATAGTGAAAAAGACAAAGGAGACTGGGGTGTGAAGTCCATGGGGTCTCAAAGAGTGGGACATAACTTAGCGACTGAACAACAACAACCAAGCAAATGGGTATTGAACCAGATCCAGGAAAGAGATGTGCTTAACAAAGAATTGTGAGAAAATGTCAGACTGGGGCTATATTATGGAGTCTTGCCAACAGGACTTGTTGATGGCTCAGGCATGTAAGCATGAAAGGGCAGAGTTGAGGATACTTCAGGGTGTTTAGATGGTGTCCTGTGCTGAGGTGGAGAACATCACAGGAAGATTAGCATTACTTTGGCTAAAATGGGAAGAAGGCAGTTTGTTTTACTGTATTTATTTTTATTTATTTGGCTGTGTGGCACGCCTGTGGGATCTTAATTCCCCAACAAGCCCTCAGCAGTAAGCACAGAGTCTTCCCTGAACCTCCAGGGAATTCCAGGAAGAAGGCAACTTGAAGCTTTCAAATTTTGTCTTTGCATTCTTTGCTTTACAGATTTGTGGATTATTCCTAATATAAAGAATAATGGGTAATTTCTAAATCCATAGAAAAGAAGATTGTTGCCTAATGTTGACATCTGATCAATCCAAAAAGTCAGATTAATATTTAAAAATGGTCTTCATTTTGTAAAGCCAGTGTACTCTCCCTTTCTTCATTGGGCAGAAATGAAAGATGAGAAAACAGCCCATTGTTGCCTTTCTGTAGTGCTTGTAGACTTCAGAACAATGTCTTTAAGAGATATAACTCCTGATTCTCATAAAGTGGTAGTTCTTCTTCATTTAGGGCAGAGGTCCCCAGTGTCCAGGGTCTAATGCCTGATGATCTGGTGTGGAGCTGATGTAATAATAATAAAAGATAAAGTGCCCTATAAATGTAATACACTTGAATAATCCTGAAACCATCCACTGCCCACCCATCCATAGAAAGTTTGTTTTCCACAAATCAGGTCCCTGATGCCAAAAAGGTTGGAGATAGCTGATTAAGGAGATACTAAAGGCAAAGTCTAAAATGCATCCATGGAAGTTGCTTTTCTTTACTTGCTCAAAAACAAACTTTTAAATACTTGCTGGTTCTTCAGCAGCCAGGTCAGATGTGGTCGTGGTCAAACTGAGTGAATTCACTCCCTGGGTACTGGCCAGTTACAAACTGTAATACAGTATCACTGCTTATCTTGGCTTTGTAATGGTGGTCATGGGGAGAGATGGGGAAGCCAAGGAAAATATAGATCAGAGAAAGAGCTTCAAGAACCCTTAATGATCACACAGATCAATGATTCTGAGCCTTGGCTGCAATGGGAATCACCTTGGGGATCTTCTAACAACACTAATGCCTGCCTCCTACTGCTCAGATTTTGACACGAGTATCTGGGAGTGTAGCCAGGACATCAGTAATTTTTAAACACTCCTCCAGTGTTTTTCGTATGCAGCTAGGGTTAAGAACCACTGACTTTGTTCCATTCTTCCTTTACTGATAAGCTCATTGAGTCCTGGAACTTCTAGGCCACATGGTTTGTGAGGTAGGATATGAGGTTTCAGACTCAGACTTTGTACATCTTCTGTCAAGGGTCTTAAGAAGATGGAGATATAGCCAGAGAGAAAAGGGAGGAAGACTTATTTAGCAGGTTGTTGGGAATGCTTGTAAATTCATTGAAAGTAGATAGTTTCTGTGGCTCATCTAAGAGTTGTGATTAGATCACTTCAATATGTTCCCAGTGAGAGGGCATGGCATGGGCAACCACAGACAACAGCCCTGGTTAGCCTTTCTCCTCCAAAGCCATACCCTCCCTTGGGATTGGTGCTCAACCCCCTGGGTAACAGAATTCAAGTGAGAAAGAACAGAGCTCATGGAGAATGCTGATTTTGGTCTTGGTATTCCCAGGGCTGAAGAATGTGAACAGGAACAGGACACCTTTGCTCATGACATTAAAGAGGATCACTGGGAAAGTTTATAGGAACCAAAAACCAAAGTTAAGCATTCTAAAACTTTATTTTTTTCAGTTTCATTTTTTAAAAAATTTTGGAATATAGTTGATTTACAACATTGCACTAATTGCAACTGTACAGCAAAGTGAATCAGTTATTTATATACATATATCCACTCTTTTTTAGATTCTTTTCCCATATAGGTTATTACAGTGTGTTGAGTGCCCTGTGTTATTCAGTAGCTCCTGAAACAACTAGCATTTTTTTGTGTGCTTAATAGGCTTTTGGAAGTCTTTTCTGGTGAAATGTCTATTCAAATCCTTCACTCATTTAAAAATTGTAGTATTAGTCATGACTGTATTAGTCATAGTAGTTTGAGTTTGTTTGCTTGCATGTTTGTTTTTTGATAGATTCCTTAGGATTTTCTACATACAGAATCATGTCATCTGTAAATAAAGACAGTTTTTTACTTTGTTCTTTCCAATTTCAGTTCATTTCAGTTGCTCAGTCTTATTTGATTCTTTGTGACCCTGTGAACTGCAGGATGCCAGGCTTCCCTGTTCATCACCAACTCCCGGAGCTTGCAGAAACTCATGTTCATCAAGTCCATAATGCCATCCAACCACCTCATCCTCTGTCAGCCCCTTCTCCTCCTACCTTCAATCTTTCCCAGCATCAGGGTCTTTTCCAATGAGTCAGTTCTTTGCATCAGATTGCCAAAGTATCAGAGTTTCAGCTTCAACATCAGTCCTTCCAATGAATATTCAGGACTGATCTCCTTTAGGATTGACTGGTTGGATCTCCTTGCAGACCAGGGGACTCTCAAGAGTCTTCTCCAACACCACAGTTCAAAAGCATCAATCCTTCAGTACTCAGCTTTCTTTATAAAGTTGTTTTATCTCTTTTTGTTGCCTTACTGCAGTGACTAGAACCGCAAGTACAACGTGAAATAGGCCCAATAAGAGGAAACATTTACGCCTTGTTCCTGATCTCAGGGTAAATCAATCAGTGTTTCATATTAAGTATGAAGTTAGCTGCAGGTTTTCCACAGATACCCCTTTACAGACTGAGGAATTTCCCTTCATTTCCTATTTTATTGTGAGCTTTTATCATGAATGGTGTTGCATTTGTCAAATGCATTTTTTATAAGTGTTTGAAATTTGATAGACCTAATATTGGAATTAGACCGTGGGTGGAGCTAGAAGAGGAAGGTCTCAAGGCTGCAGCTGGAGGATTAGAGGAAAAGTCATTAAAGGCATATTACTGGGTTCAGATTGCTAATGTTTTATTAAGAATTTTTGCATTGATGTTCCTGTGGATCAGCCTTTAGTTTTCTTGTGATATCTATCTGGCTTTGTTGTTAGGATAATGCCAGCCTCATCTAATGAAGTGGGAAGTATTCTGGTATCCTCAATTTTCTGACAGATATGTAAGATGTATTATTACTTTAAATACTGGATGAAATTATCCAGGTGAACTTTTACAAGCTTATTTCAAACTATGTCTCTTTTTAGCTTAAAATCCTGTTGCTTTCCTTTCTTTTTTTGGTTGTGTGGCTCACAGAGTCTTAGCTTCCCAACCAGGGATTGAACCTGGGCCCTCAGCAGTGCAAGTGTAGAGTCCTAACCACTGGACCACCAGCAAATTCCCCAAACCCTGTTGCTTTCTATTCCATTTAGATCAAGACCCAGCTTCGTCACCTGACTTATAAAAATCCTAAGTGGCCCCTTCTGTCTACTGTTCCAAACTCACCACTTACCTGTCTGCCACATTCTCTTATTGCACTTCAGCCACCTGAGTTTTGTGTGTCCCTCAAACATACTGAGCTTGCTGTAACCATGCACATTTTGTTTCCACCTTTGGACTTTTGCATCCATTGCTTTCTGGTCTTGAAACCTCCTTTCCCCTACATGATGTCATCACTGGTGCCATCCTGTTTTTATTTTTATTATTATTTTTTTTAATAAAAAAAAATTGTATTTACTTAGAAGCATTCAGAATGTCAGCAAAACAGCTGCAACTTTTTTTTCTTTTTCTTTTTGCAATTACAGAGTGGTATTCAGTTAACAGAACAACAATTATTCGTATAAGCTGCATCAGAGACAACTGAAGATGAAAAAACTACCATCCCCATATATAACTAATTTGTGCTGTGCACCAACAAGAACCTGCTTTAAATTTCCATGCCAATTTACAACCCCCATACTGTACCAGGCAAGGTTAGTGGCTATTGAAAATACCACCAGGACAGGGCTATCTAAAGACACATTCGGTAGTGTGTTAACTATACAAAAAAAGACACTGTACAGTAAAAACAAATCTTACACAGCCTTACATTTCAATTTTTTTTCTTTAAAAGGAGTGAGTTGTGTACAGGGGGGTTAAATGCTTTATAGACAAGAAAAAAAAAAAACTGCGCTAGAACCAACTTATTCATCATCATCATCTTCTTCTTCCTCCTCATCCTCTTCATCTTCTTCCTCCTCCTCATCTTCTTCATCTTCCTCATCTTCCTCCTCTTCCTTCTTTTTCTTGCTTTTTTCAGCCTTGACAACTCCCTTTTTTGCTGCATCAGGCTTCCCTTTTGCTCGGTATGCGGCAATATCCTTTTCATACTTTTCCTTCAGCTTAGCAGCCTTCTTCTCATAAGGCTGCTTGTCATCCGCAGCAGTGTTATTCCACATCTCTCCCAGTTTCTTTGCAACATCACCAATGGACAGGCCAGGATGTTCGCCTTTGATTTTCGGACGATACTCAGAACAAAACAAGAAAAAGGCCGAAGGAGGCCTCTTGGGTGCATTGGGATCCTTGAACTTCTTTTTTGTTTCCCCTTTAGGAGGGATATAAGTTTTCATTTCTCTTTCATAACGGGCCTTGTCCACCTTTGCCATGTCTTCAAATTTTCCTTTCTCTTTAGCAGACATGGTCTTCCACCTCTCTGAGCACTTCTTAGAAAACACTGAGAAGCTGACTGAAGCATCCGGGTGCTTCTTCTTGTGCTCCTCCCGGCAAGTTTGCACAAAGAATGCATATGATGACATTTTGCCTCTCGGCTTCTTAGGATCTCCTTTGCCCATGTTTAATTATTTTTCCTCCGCGAGGCACAGAGTCGCCCAGTGCCTGTCCGGCTCTCACTTGCCCCGGCGCTGTCTCTATGGAGCTCAATGTACTGCAATGGCTCCATCCTGTTTTTAAATCTCAGCCTGGACCTCACTTCCTCAGAGAGGCCTTTCTCAAGACTAAAGGATCTAGTTCATCACTGTCTATCCCATATCCTGTTTTAATTCCTGTATAACAACTACCTTGGAGTTTTTCTTGGTTATTTATTAACCATTTCTTGGTTATATTATTAACCATTTTTATTGGAATGTAAGCTCCCTAAGAGTAGAAACCTCATGTTTTTTCCTGCCAAAGACTTCCCACTACCAAGAATAGTGCTGACACATAGTACGGGGTCAGTAAACATTGGTTGAACAGATAAACATCCATAACAACAACAGCAGCTGCTCTTTGGGAGCAGGCACTGATTGAAGTGTTTACAAATGTTATTTAATTATCATAACCCTAGACGCAGATCAATGCAAAGAAATAGAGGAAATCAACAGAATGGGAAAGACTAGAGATCTCTTCAAGAAAATTAGAGATACCAAGGGAACATTTCATGCAAAGATGGGCTCAATAAAGGACAGAAATGGTATGGACCTAACAGAAGCAGAAGATATTAAGAAGAGGTGGCAAGAATACACAGAAGAACTTTACAAAAAAGATCTTCACAACTCAGACAATCACGATGGTATGATCACTCACACTCAGCTAGAGCCAGACATCCTGGAAGGTGAAGTTGAGTGGGCCTTAGAAAGCATCACTGCAAACAAAGCTAGTGGAGTTGATGGAATTCTAGTTGAGCTATTTCAAATCCTAAAATATGATGCTGTGAAAGTGCTACACTCAATATGCCAGCAAATTTGGAAAACTCAGCAGTGGCCACAGGACTGGAAAAGGTCAGTTTTCATTCCAATCCCAAAGAAAGGCAATGCCAAAGAATGCTCAAACTACCGCACAATTGCACTCATTTCACAGGCTAGTAAAGTAATGCTCAAAATTCTCCAAGCCAGGCTTCAGCAATACATGAACCATGAACTTCCAGATGTTCAAACTGGTTTTAGAAGAGGCAGAGGAACCAGAGATCAAATTGCCAATATCCGCTGGATCATCAAAAAAGTGAGAGAGTTCCAGAAAAACATCTACTTCTGCTTTATTGACTATGCCAAAGCCTTTGACTGTGTGGATCACAATAAATTGTGGAAAATTCTGAAAGAGATGGGCATACCATGCCACCTGATCTGCCTCTTCAAAAATCTGTATGTAAGTCAGGAAGCAACAGTTAGAACTGGACATGGAACAACAGATTGGTTCCAAATAGGAAAAGGAGTACGTCAAGGCTGTATATTGTCACTGTGCTTATTTAACCTATATGCAGAGTATATCATGAGAAATGCTGGGCTGGAAGAAGCATAAGCTGGGATCAAGATTGCTGGTAGAAATATCAATAACCTCAGATATGCAGATGATATCACCCTTATGGCAGAAAGTGAAGGGGAACTAAAGAGCCTCTTGCTGAAAGTGAAAGAGGAGAGTGAAAAAGTTGGCTTAAGGCTCAACAATCAGAAAACTAAGATCATGGCATCTGGTCCCATCACTTCATGGGAAATAGATGGGGAAACAGTGGAAGAAGTGTCAGACTTTATTTTTTTGGGCTCCAAAATCACTGCAGATGGTGATTGCAGCCATGAAATCAAAAGACGCCTACTCCTTGCAAGGAAAGTTATGGCCAACCTGGATAGCATATTGAAAAGCAGAGAAATTACTTTGCCAACAAAGGTCCGTCTAGTCAAGGCTATTATTTTTCCAGTAGTCATGTATGGATATGAGACTTGGACAGTGAAAAAGGCTGAGCACTGAAGAATTGATGCTTTTGAAGTGTGGTGTTGGAGAAGACTCTTGAAAGTCCCTTGGACTGCAAGGAGATCCAACCAGTCCACCCTAAAGGAGATCAGTCCTGGGTGTTCACTGGAAGGACTGATGTTGAAGCTGAAACACCAATACTTTGGCCACCTCATGCGAAGAGTTGACTCATTGGTAAAGACCCTGATGCTGGAAGGATTGGGGGCAGGAGGAGAAGGGGACGACAGAGGATGAGATGGCTGGATGGCATCACTGACTTGATGGACATGGGTTTGGGTGGACTCCGGGAGTTGGTGATGGACAGGGAGGCCTAGTGTGCTGCGGTTCATGGGGTCACAAAGAATCAGACACGACTGAGCGACTGAACTGACTAACTGACTGACTAGACGCAGATATGATTTCCCTCCATTAACTGAGAAGGAAATGAAACTTAGAGGTGCTAAGTAACATGGTCATGCCACCCACATGTTAGGGTGCAGAGTGAGGGCACACCCCAGTTTGTCTGATGGCAGAGCCCGAGCTAATCTGTACCTAGACATACCTCCTCTTTGGTTACAGATAGGAATAGCTGATCCACCAAATGACAGGTAGTGACCTCAGGCTGACGAGTCTTCGCGGAAGCCCAGGGTGAGGCCCCTTGGTTCAAAGCAGTGATCTGTTTGGACCAGAGGAACTGCTACCAGGGCCCCTTCCCCCTCCCCAGACATGCTCAGGCTGTGTTTTCACATCCTCTTTTTGAAAACAGATTCGCTTCCTTAATCACAGCTGGCTTCATCTTGTGCATAATGCAAATTCTTACTCCTGTCTTTTGTGAAATCAGTCAGTGACCGCCACATGTTTGTGAGCTAAAGCATTGGTCTCTTAGACAGGCTGGTCCCAGAAACTAATAATAACTAAGAATCACTTGAGAGCTCCTCTGCTCCAAGCACCAAGAATACCTCAGGGATGACCTCACATCATCCTTGCAACAGCCCCAAGAGGTAATTCTATCCCATTCTACAGATTAGAACTCTCAGGCTATACAATATTATGATTTTAAGAAATATATACAATTAGGTCCACCAGATGATCAGAGTATATTTCTCATATATATTTGGTCTTCATTCACAGCTCCCCAAACCCTTGACATTTCCTGAGCAATAAGAGGAATGGGAACATCTTTTGTTATAATATTTGGTCTCTTGTCCTTAATTCCTGAAAAAAAGAACTTCAGAGCCAGGAAGGTTAAATTGGTGCCTTGTTAGTTATAACAAGCCCTTTCTACCACAACTAGGTTTATGTTAATGAGGCAACTTCTGTAAAGCATCTAAGTGGGGGGGAGGTTGTCATAGCAACCAAATAGGAGCCGGTGGAACTTTCAGTCTCACTCGTGATTTCCAGGGAGGAAAGAGGGGCTGGAAGTTGATTCAGTCACCAGTGGCCAATGAGTTAATCAATCACATCTATGTAATGAAGCCTGCATTAAAAAAAAAAAAAAAGGAGGGCTTTTGGAGAGCAACCTTGGTGAACCAGAATAATTTCACATGCTGCTGGGCCAGGCTCCAAGCTTCCCAAGGACAGAAGCTCCTTTGTTGGGAACCTCACCCCGTATATCTCTTCATGTGGTTGTTGATTCGTATCCTTTGATATCCTTTGTAAGAAACTGACAATCTAGTGAGTAAATGGTTCTGTGAGCTCTTCTAGAAAATTCATCAAACCGAAGAGCAGGCCATGGGAACTTCTGATTTATAGCCAGTCAGTAAGAAGCACAGGTAACAACGTCAGCTTGCACCTGGCATTTGAAGTGAAGGGCAGTCTTATGGGACTGAACCCTTTACCTGTGGAATCTGATTGTGTCTCTGGGTAGATATTGAGTTTGTTGGTGTGGGAAGCCTACATACACACACACTGGAATTGGATCCAGTAACTTTTTCAGGCTCAAGGAGGTTAAATTACGTGCCCCAAATCACATAACTAGTCCAGGGCAGGGCTGGCACAGGATATGAACTTAAGTCTGTCTAGACTCCTACTGCCTACACATGCTTCCATCACTGCCTGCAGTATTTGGCAGAGAACCATGAATTATGTGATGTTTACTCTTACCTTTATGCAACAGAGAGAAAATGCTGGTGATGAGAATTTGCGGCATTTTGATGGCTACATAATCTTACTAGAGCCCTCTAGGGGGTGTTGTTAGGTCCACCCTCATCACCTTTAATTGGCTACCCTGCCCCTCACAGTTGGGGATGTTGGCTGCTCACAGCTCTCAGCTGTTTCCTCCTTCTGAGCCCTGGGCTGCCTAGAAACGACTGCTACCCGCTGCCAGCCAAGGACTGACAGATGTGGGCTGCAGAAGCCTAGTCCCTTGTCTCAAGGCCGGATAAGCCTGGTGCCATCAGTGCTACAGAGCTCCCTGTGGGGTCAGACTGAGGTCAGAACTCAGATGCGCCACTTCTTTCTTGGCTTCTTCCGCTATCCTCTCCCACTTCCCTCATTCCTCTTCTCCCCAGAGCGGTCCTACCGAGAATCTGCATCTCAGGTCTTGCTTCTATAGAACCTCGGACAAGCCCTGTGAGTCCACAACTACGCTCTGTATTTTTGCAGAGTGAAATTGTGGAGGTGCTGTCCACACTAAAGTCATCTCACATAGCTTCTGGAGGTGTGACATGACTCTGGGCTCCCTGTCCATGGAGGGGAGGTTTCTCCTCTTTGAAACTACTGCTTCCCAAGTATAAGAGGAGAAATTTCACCTTCACAGGCTCCGCACCCTCTGGGTTCACTCTTTCTTATTTCATCCTTTCTCGGCTTCTGTCTCAGCATTGTCCTGCATCATCCACCGTGGACCATGGCTATCGGACACACGCAGGCAACCTGGGGGCTGAGGCAGTCATGGATTTGATCTGCTGGCATGATTTTTCTCCTGTCCTTCCCACTGAAAACACAGCTTGCCTCCCCACCCTCACCTGATTTCAACCACATGTGGGCACATGACATAGCTGGACTATCTCCTTCGGGGTGCAGAGACTTATTCAGAAGTGAGTGCATGCCCAAGCCAGGCAATTGGCCCCAGTAACAGCCAATCAGAGCCCTTATTGGGGCTGTTTTGTGGAAACCAAGAGAAAAACCTCCTGCTTCTGAGATGCTGGAGGATTTGAACCTGGGTCTGTGAGGGGCCATCTTCCCTGCTATGTGGAAAAGAGCCCTTCCTTCTGAGATCCAGGAGACTAAGCCAGCATCCAGGGAGCAGCAGCACCAAGAGGTAGCTGGAGAGAAAGCAGTGGTTCTGACAACATGGTACAGTCCTGGATCTGTCATGCATGATACATCCTGTCCTTCCCAGTTACACAAGCCGGGGCAGGCCTGTCATCGATTTCTGTCTGTTGCACTTGAAAAACTTCTCAGCTGCACTGAGCACAGCTAGATGTCACTTGCAGGAGGAAGCATTCCAGGAGACAGGCTAGATTTCCCAAGGGCATATTACCAGCTCCACTATCAGAAGGTGAGAATTAGCACGTCAGAATGAGTTTTTCCTGATTCTGGGTCCTATTCCTTTTATTCCAACCTTCCAGCTTTTCCAGGGGGAGAATTACTAGCCTTTGCACCTGGGTAATGAATGACCAGGATGCAGATCAGCTTAAAAGAAGCTCTGAAGATGTAACTATGTCTAGGTGCAATGGTTCTCAACTTTTTTTGACACCAGGAACTGCATTCATGGAAGAGAGATTTTTCACAGATGGGGCAGGGGATAGTTTTGGGATGATTCAAGTGTATTACATTTATTGTGCACTTTATTTCTATTATTATTATATCACCTTCACCTCAGATCATCAGGCATTAGATCCCAGAGGTTGGGGACCCCTGGTCTAGAGAATCTGATCCAGCCAGAAATCCCCAGCAGAGCCGTCTTCCCCTAGGTCTTTCCAGCAGGCAGGGATCTGAAGTTGGGAAAGGAGCTTGCTAAAAGGGCCATCTCAGGGATAATTTTGGCCTTTGCTGAACCCCAGCAAGGCAGGGTGTCTTCATGGGACTTTCTGTCTTACTGTGGTTTTTGCTACTGTGTTTATTCCTCCAGGGAAAATTTAGGAATCTACTCACTGTGGGGTTGGGGGTTCTGATTAGTGTTCTTGCAGATGTGAGCCACCCCAGGTCTGGCTGGTTCCGGGGGACATGGGGAAGTACACACCAACTTCCCTCTTTGTCTTCCTTCTCCACATCACCTGACTGCATCTCCTGTGGTCACACCCCTCCCTGCAGTAAAGTCTCTTCTCAGGATGGGATTGAATATCCTGTAACTATGCCTTCATGTGGGTTTTCCTGATGGCTCAGATGGTAAAGAAACTGCCTGCCATGTGGGAGACCTGGGTTCGATCCCTGGGTCAGGAAGATGCCCTGGAGAAGAGATGTCAACTCATTCCAGTGTTGCCTGGAGAATTCCACGGACAGAGGGACCTACAGTCCGTGGAGTCACAAAGAGTCGGACACAGCTGAGCGACTAACACACATGCCTCCATGTGAATATGACGTATTGTATCTTCTTCTCTAGGAGATTTTGGAAGCTAGATACATATTTGGGTAATAAAAAATATAGTTTCCCATGAAAAGACTTCAGGGAGTGATGGCTATATGAGGCTTTTTTTTTTTTGTGGGAATGGAGAAAAAGCATCTCTCCAGAAACTTCTGTTTTCATATATGAGGATGGTGGTACTGGTGTTCAGTCATGTCCACCTTTTTGTGACCCTATGGACTGTAACCCACCAGGCTCCCCTGTCGATGGGATTCTCCGGGCAAGAATGCTGGAGAGGGTTGCCATGCTCCTCTCTAGGGGATCTTCCTGACTGGGGATTGAGCCTGAATCTCCAGTGTCTCCTGCATTGCAGGTGGATTCTTCACCACTGATCCATCAGGGACCCTTCCTCAAGGTGCTGTGGGTGTCCTGTCCTCTTCCTGGAAGTACAAGGGCACAATCACAGGTGTGTTTTGGAGACTTTCTCCTCATGGATATTGCTTATTCTAATGAACTGATTTTGCCTACTTCCTTGGTTTTAGTTGCCCTAGTTGCAGACCCTAAGATGAGAGTTTGAGTGCAGGTAATTCATTTGGGAAGTAATCTTGAGAAACACTAATAGTGGAGTAGGAAAGTGAGGCTAAAGGGATAGAAATAAATACAGGGTGTATTAGGAAGTCAGCTACTCCTACAGGCAACTGGGACTCAGTCTGGACAACTCTGAATGAATGTGTGAACATATGCATGAGTGACAGTATTTGTCTCTTTGAGTGGTTTAAGGTAAACGAAGGAAAGAGGCTGAATCCTATACCTTGACCAGTGCAAAATGGGGGAAGATGAGGAGCTGAGAGAAGAGCATGGCTCTAGAGTTCAAATACCACATAAGATTAGGAGTTCAATGGTGGCAAGAGCTCAGAGAGCATGGGGAGAGATGACCTTGAGAAGATGTGATGGAGGAATTAGCTTAATCTTATGGAGCATATTAAACTTCTTCAGCCACTGGGGTGGGGCTGGATTCAATTTCATGTAAACTTGAATGACAGAGAGGCTTCAGCAGACCCCCAGATGGTACACAGGAGCAGCTGACTCAGTTATGGCCTGACTTCTTCCTCCTAGTGTCAACTCAAGCAGATCTCTTTACCCACCCACCCTCCCACACCCCCCTTGTAACTTGGATAATGGCCTCAGAGACATCCCTGTCCTAATCTCCAGGACCTGTAAATGTTATCTCCCATGGTGAAAGGGACTTTGCTGATATGATTAAATGAAGGATCTTGAGCTAAGGGAGATTATCCCTAAGTATTCAGGTGGATGCCAAGTGATTACAGTGGTTCTTGTAAGAGGGAGGCAGGAGGGTCAGAGTCAGAGAGGAGGTTATGTGACTGTGGAAGCAGAGTCAGGAATGATGCACAGGGAAGCCAAGGAGTACTGGCATCTTATAAACGCTGGAAGAGTCAAGGAGTGGATTCTTCCCTGGAGCCTCCAGAAGGAAGCAGCCCTGCTCACATCTTGATCTTAGCCCCTTAGGCTCATTTCAGACTGCTGACTCCCAGAACTGTATAAGAATATGTTTGTTTTGTGTTAAGGCACCAAGTTTGTGATGATTTACTATAATAATAGTAGGAAACTAATGTAATGCTCAGATTGAAGTTCCTTATCTGAGGACTTACCTGGCGATCCAGTGGTTAAGACTCTGGTCTTCCACTGCAGGAATTCGGGTTCGATTCCTGGTCAGGGAACTAAGATCTCACATGCCATGTGGTGCAGCCAAATAAGAAATTCCTCATCTATATCATGGAACCTTGGTGAAACTTAGATGGCCTCTGTGGCCTCATCTAACTCTCTCAGTTTTGCACAGTTATTATCCTGGCTTTCTTTTTGGCTAGGCACAGTAAGTACTTATGTCTTTTACACAGAAGTCAACGGCACTCAGTCGTGTCCGACTCTGTGACCTCATGGACTGTAGCCTGCCAGGCTCCTCTGTCCATGGAATTCTTCAGGCCAGAATACTGGAGTGGGTAGCTGTTCCCTTCTCCAGGGGATCTTCCTAACCCAGGGATTGAACCCAGGTCTCCCACACTGCAGGCAGATTTTTTACTGTCTGAGCCACCAGGGAAGCCCAAGAATACTGGAATGGGTAGCCTATCCCTTCTCCAGGGGATCTTCCAGACCCAGGAATCAAACTGGGGTCTCCTGCATTGCAGGGAGATTCTTTGTCAACGGAACTATCAGGGAAGCCCCAATGTCTTTTACAGTTATTAAGAAATCAAGGTCTAGTGATGTATGAGGACACACTGCTCTGGCTAAGGGTGAACTAGAACCCAGTCACTTGTCTCTTCATTTCCATTAGATCAAAGAGTTATAGAAGAGGTCTTTCTTACATGTATTATGTTACAATCTGAGCCTGTTTCAACAGTGTTGGAATCTCGAGACGAGAGCTCAAGGTCAGACCAGGACTTGAAAGTCAGAGTCAAGGTGATGAGCAACAGCTCAGGGTGATGAAGAGTCAATTTTCAAGTTTATAAACAGCTACAAAGCCTCATGGTCTCATGAGGTAGTGTTGCTGGGATAACTATTTTGGAATGAAAGTAGTACAGTACATTTTGTTTTTTTTACCTCTTAAGGGGCTTTTTACCAGAAAATCTTTCTGATTTATATCCTATCAGTAATTACAATTTTCAGTCTCTTCATGAGAAAAATGGAAGTATATGTCACTAAGGAGAGAGAAGAACAAATACTTCAGCCATTATTGATGGGTTGCTTGGATAATCCTGCACAGTTCAGAGAAAAACTACATTGAGTACTTTTAATAGGGTGGTTGTTTATTCACTCTTTCTTTAATTAAATCAAGGATTATATATATATATATATATATTTAATTTATGTTATTTATTTATTTTATTGTTGGCTGTGCTGGGTCTTCGTGGCTGTGTGCCGGCTTTCTCTAGTTGCGGTGAGCAGGGGCTACTCTTCATTGCAGTGGGCAGACTTCATACTGTGGTGGCTTCTCTTGCTGCAGAGCACAGGCTCTAGGCACATGGGCTCAGTAGTTGCCTCACATGGGCTTAGCTGCCCTGTGGCATGTGGAATCTTCCTAGATCAGGGATAGCACCCGTGTGCCCTGCATTGCAGGGTGGATTCTTACCCATTGGACCACCAGGGAAGCCCTCTAAGGAATATTTTTATTAAACAACTACTTTATGCCAGCTGCTATTCTAGACACCTGGGATACATCAGTAAACAAAATGGGCAAAAGCCCTTGTCCCTATGGGTCATACATTCTAAATATATTTGATGGAGGGTGGCTCCAATTACACTACCCTCACATTACAGATCACTCTGTAATTTGGTGACCCAAATTACAGACAGGTCATTTGGGTACACCATGACCAATGGCAGAAACACTGAGGGCCATGGAACAGGGGGACTGCCCAGGGACCATTCATGGGAACTGAGTCACTGAGCCTGGGTCTTTTCTCCTTCCCAGCTACTTAGCTGCCTCTCCTTTCAGTGGTTGTACAGCTGGAAAGGTGGACGCTTATGGTGCCAGATCAGATTCTGTGGTTTCAGTCCTGGCTAAATGCTCCCAGCCTCCACCCCCCATCTATGTGGTTGTGGGAAAGTCACTTTCAACTTCTCTGAGCCTGTTTCCTCCACTGTAAAATGGAGTCATGTGATGATGATTTTGTATAGTGGTCATGAGTATTAAGGGGCTTCCCTGGTGGCTCAGTGGTAAAGAAACCGTCTGCCAATGCAGGAGACGTGGGTTTGATCTTTGAGTTGGGAAGATCCCTTGGAGAAGGAAATGGCAACCCACTCCAGTATTCTTCCCTGAGAAATTCTTCTGTGGACAGTCCAGGGGTCAAAAAAGAGTTGGACGTTAGCAACTAAGCAACAACAATAACAACATATGAGTATTAAAGACTGGAAAATTCTTGCCCCAGAGTATCGCTGATTCTGTTACCTGTTCTCACTTCTAGTGCTGGGCTGGGATGAGCCCTGGGGCAAATATTTAGCCTGAGATTTGAGCAGAACTAAGGAAGACAAGCCTGTTTGTGGATGGGTTTGAGAGAGCAGACAGGGGGCACTGGTGATAGCTGGGAGAGGGCACGGCATTCATTCATTTTGTTTATTCAAAAAATGCTCACCAAGCCCTCCTGTGTACATGTACACTGTTTAGACCCATAGAGGTTGAAAGGAAAGATGGACATGGTCAGGTGAAAGAGACAGACAAGTAGCAATTCCAATACAGTGTCATATGTGCTCTGATAGAGGCAGGCACTTGTGGGCTTCCAAAGAGGAGGCTCATTTCCCAGCCTTGCCATGGGGAGGGTGTTACAGAAAGTTTCCCAGGCCACATCACCACTGAGCTGAGGGCGTTGGCCAGATGGAAACACATTCCAGACAGTGGGAAAGCAAGGGTGAAGGCAGAGTGGTGAGGTAACATGGTGATTCGGGGGAACCCAAGATGTGAGTGTGGCTGAGTTTAGGCATTGAGGGGGAAGAGGCCCTTCAGGGGTCAGAACATGGAGCCCTTTGGTTGTCAGGCTAAGGAGCTAGGAAATACTAACCCAACGTAATGAGGAGCTGCTGATGGACTTTTCACTGGGGAAAGACATGACTAGACTCATGTTTTATTTTCTTTGGGTGTGTGTGTAGAACCACGTGGCTTGTAGGATTTTAGTTCTCCAATCAAGGATCAAAGCCAGGGCCCTGGCAGTGAGAGTTCCACGTCCTAACTGCTAGACCACCAGGGAATGCCCTTAACTCATGTTTTCAAGCTGTTTCTCAGACTGCATTGTGGAGAGTGAGTTGGGTGGGAGACACTAGGAGAATCTCACTCCATTCTGGTGACTATGAGAGTGGCCAGACCTTAGGAAAACGGCCATGGGGCTGGACCAGTCATTCTGCCTTTGACTGCATAGAAATCACCTAAACAAATTTTAAAAAGACACTTATGTCAAGGCTCTACCCCAAATTAATTAACTTAGATTATCTTGGGTGGGCTTGGTCATAGGTTTCTAAAGTTCCCTCAGTGACAGTAATGGGCAGTGAAGGGGGAAGACCACTGGGTTAGAGAGATAGGGGAGAGGAAATATCTTTGATGGGGTTTCTTAGAATTACCTGGGAGCATTTATTAGAAGTGCAGGCTCCTAGCCCCATCACTCAAGAGTGAATCTAAATCTCCAGAGTCCTAGTCTGGGAATCTGTATTCACAAAGCAGTGATTCTTAGTGCTCCAAGATTGGAAAAGTTCTCTATGGGATAGTAAAGGTGGTAGCCAACAGAACCTGGGAGGAGCAGAGGTCTTCCTGCTCCTGGGAGCACTGCTGTCAGAAGTCCAGGAGGTCACAAGGAAGAAGGGACCCAGGAATCACCCAGACAGGGATGGAAGGTCATGGGAGCACCATCCGGAGTTTCCATCACATGCCTGGGCTTGGGCATTGTATTTGTTAGTTAGGGCTGCCATAACAAAGTACCACAGACTGGTTGGCTTAAACAACAGACATTTGTCTTCTCTCAGTACTAGAGGCTGGAAGTCTAAGATCAAAGCGTCAGTGGGGTTGGTTTCTTCTGAGGCCCTTCTCTTTGGCTTGTAGGTGACTGCCTTTTCCCTGTATGTTTACATGGTCTTCCCTCTGTGTGTGTATGTGCGTGTGTCCTAACCTCCTGTTCTCGTAAGTACCTGGTCATATTAAATTCAGGTCCATGCGTGAGTGTTTAGTTGCTCAGTCATGTCTGACTTTTTGCGATCCCTTGGACTGTAGCTTGCCAGACTCCTCTGTCCATGGGATTTTTCAGGGAAGAACACTTCAGTGGGTAGCCATTTCCTCCTGCAGGGGATCTTCCAGACCCAGAGATCGAACTCATGTTTCCTGTGTCTTGGGTCCACCCTAACTTAATTACCTCTTTAAAGGCCCCCAGGTCCAGTCACATTCTGAAGTACTGGGACTTAGGTCTTCAGCAAATCAATTTTGGGGCAACACAGGCAACCTGTAACAGGCATCTCAGAGCTGGAAAGGGAGAGGAAGACAGATAGGCTCTGACATTCATAAGAAATGAGAGCACAGAAATAGATCCCTTTTCTTAAGGCAGGCTGAGAGAACATATAGCAAGAGGGTTTTAGATTACACCTCAGAAAGCCTCTGACAGAAAGGAGCAGATCACTGGGAGACCTCATTCAGAGACTGAGTCAACTCATCAGAGTTATGAATAAAAGGGACAGAGCTATGGTTTAAAAAAAAACCTAGAAAAATATTATGGAGGAGAGGATATAAAAATTGTGCTTGTGGTTGATGGCTATGGGAAGGAAAGTTCTTTGTATTTGTATCAAATATTTTGTATTAAGACTTCAAATCCCTTCCAGGTAGCCTTCCTGTAAAGTGTCTGGGTGTGTTTGAATAGATTCTGGTGTGAAGGCAGGGGGGATGGCTGGGTAACTCTTGGACTTCATTTCAGTCCTCCAGTTTCATCAATTTCAGGTTCCTCTTTGGTCCAATAACATTTTTACATCTCCCAGTCTGAACTCTGTTTCTGCATCTGACTTTTATTTCCTTTCAATCTAAATCAACAATGAAATATTTACTACGCCCTTGACAGGCAGTATAGCTCATATCTATATTAAACAAAATGATAAAACAAAAGGAAATTGTTCTTTGGATAGAGACTGGTAGAGATGTACCTGCTGACCTTTAAAGAACAGCATGTCCTCTTGTGTTTATAAAAATCATTTAAAAAATAGCTTTTAAAAATTATGGCTGATTCATGTTGATGTATGGAAGAAACCAACACAACATTGTAATTATCCTCCAATTAAAAACAAATAAATTTTTAAAAATTACATCTTCAGTTTACGATATTGTTCAGAATGAAATGGTCAACATAGAATTTTTGTAAAAGAAATGTTTAAAATAGTTTAAATGTTCACCAATTAAAGAAATGGTTAAATAAATTATTGCTTACCCATATGCTATAATATCCTGTAATTTTAAACCTGAGGTAGATTTATATGTATATAAAGTTGCAGAATAATGTGTTATAGAATACTGTGATCCCATTTTTTTCTTTTTAATTTATTTTCCCATTTTATTTTAAAATTAGACAAGTTTACATATAGATGAGTGTATGTTTAGACCAAAAAAATAAGACTCAAAGGATTTTTTTTCAAAGGGTGTTCACTGTAGTGAATAACATGGTGTCCTCCCCAGCATCCACCTGTGGTTGCATGCCCTATTGTATAGTGACTTGAGTTTGAATGGAAAGAACCCCATATCCACCTCTAGAAATTGGCCCTATTCAAGGAGCCAACTAGGACAATTTCATACTTTCTGCCACAAAGGTCGAATTCAGGAATGGCAATCAATACTTGGCATTCCCCAGGCCTCAGTGGTGTGTTCATAAATAAGCACGTGGCCAGATCTGGTCCCATCAGAACGAAGCCTGTGACGTTCACTCCATGGTCGTTGAGTTTCTCTCTGTCTTGCTTTCCTTTCCCTCCCTTCTCCCCTCTTTGAAAAAGCATGTGGCCCTTTTGGCAGTGTTGGGGAGAAAGAATTTTCCTCTACCCTTCAATGGTTCGTTTGGCTGGTCTAATAATCAAATGGATATGAGACAGATTAATATAAGAAAAAATAAATTTTGTACACCCAGGAACCCCATATACATGGGAGGTTCAAAGATAGAAAGGTAAAATGAGGGATATGGCCATCCTGAGCTGAGGAATGGGGTCAGTTCTGGGGCTTCCAAGGATAGGAGTGTCATTCACAGGATGATAAGAAGGGGAGCAGATAGTGGGTAATTACCTGTTTGCCCTCTCATACAGATGGGTCACTCAGATAGTGATACTCCTTTTGGGAAAGATCTCCAATTTAAGTTCTTCTAGGGAATTCCCTGGCTGACCAGTGGTTAGGACTCAGTGTGCTTTCACTGCCAAATGAAACTTTTCAGTCCCTGATTGGGGGAGCTAAGATCCCAGAAGCCATATGGTGCAGTCAAAAATAAACAAACAAATTCTTCTAGGTAGTTAAGGGAGGGCAAAAGTTTCTCTTGACCCCACAGTCTTCATTACTTTAACCTCAAAAGAATCCACATGTCATGGGGACTTCCTTGGCCTTCCAGTGGTTAAGACTCTGCACTTTCACTGCAGGGGGCTTGGGTTCAATCTCTGATTAAGGAACAAAGATCCCACATGCCACTTGACACAGTCAAAAACAAACAGAAAAGCATAGCTTCTATGTATAACTGAATCACTTCACTGTATACCTGAAACTAACACATTGTAAGTTGTGTCTGACTCTTTGCAACCCCAGGTACTGCAGCATGCCAGGTTGCCCTGTCCTTCACTCTCTCCTGGAGTTTGCTCAGACCCATGGCCTTTGAGTCAGTGATGCCATCCAACCATCTCATCCTGTTGCCCTCTTCTGCTTTTGCCCTCAATCTTTCCCAGCATCAGATTCTTTTCCAAAGAGTTGGCTTTTTGCAAATCATTGTAGCTTTAGCATCAGCATCAATCCTTCCAATGAATATTCAGGACTGATTTCCTTTATGACTGACTGGTTTTTATCTCCATGAAGCCCAAGGAACTCTCAAGATTCTTCTCCAGCACAATCTGAAAGCATCAGTTCTTCAATGCTCAGCTTTCTTTATGGCCCAGCTCTCACATCCATACATGACTACTGGAAAAACCATAGCTTTGACTAGATTGACCTTTGTTGGCAAAGTGATACCTCTGCTTTTTAATATACTGTCTAGGTTTGTCATAGCTTTTCTTCCACGGAGCAAGTGTCCTTTTCATTTAATGGCTTCAGTCACTGTCCACAGTGATTTTGGAGCCCAAGAAAATAATCTGTCACTGTTTCCACTTTTTCCCCATCTATTTGCCATGAAGTGATGGGACCAGAAGCCATGATCTTGGTTTATTTAGTTTTTCCTCTTACACCCTCATCAAGAGGTTTTTCAGTTCCTCTTCACTTTCTGCCATTAGAGTGGTATCATCTGCATATCTGAGGTTGTTGATATTTTTTTGGGCAATCTTGAGTCCAGCTTGTGCTTTATCCAGTACAGAGTCCTAGCCACTGAATCATAAACTATGTGGCTGATGGCAGACAATGGTGAAACTTTGAGGGGACTGATAATATTCTGTTTATTGAATTGGCTCCATATGGGAGTTTGCTTTGTGAAAACTGAGCTTTCACCTTAGGATTTGTGTACTCTCCTATATGTCATGGGTTGATCCAAAAGGTCTTTCAGGTTTTCCCACAACATTTTACAGAAAAACCAGAATGACCTTGTTGGCCAAAGCAATATATTAAACTTCAATAAAAGATTTACATAAAAACAATGCAGGCTTTCAGGAAGAGGGTCTGCCAAGTTTAAAACCATGTGCATTCAAAAGCATCTGCCATTGAGACCTAGATGTGAGGGGATGTCTGCCATCTTTTAAGGGGATGGTACAAATGATACATCACCCCCCACCAATTTTAGCAGTTAACTAAGGCTTGCTATAGGGCTTCCCTGATAGCTTAGTTGGTAAAGAATCCACATGCAATGCCAGATACCTGGGTTCGATCCCTGGGTTGGGAAGATACCCTGGAGAAGGGAAAACCTACGCACTCCATATTCTGGACTGGAGAATTCCACGGACTGTATAGTCCATGGGGTTGCAAATAGTTGGACATGACTAAGCAGCATTCACAGCACTTGATATGGGAGTAGCTGAGTTTATTCATTTATTTCTTCAACACTTTTTTTTTTAAAAACTCTCTGCATGCATTGTGATAAACGCCTAAAACACTAGGATGAAAAAACTGTGTTTTTGCTTAAGAAATTTCCCATCAAGCAGAGAGAAGTAGGTGTATAGACAAAATTAGAGAAATAAAGTGTTATTCAGGCTATAACAGAAATATGGATAGTGTTATGAATATTGGGAGAGAAACAGGAGGAAAGATCAGAACATCTTAGCAGGTGGGTGTATCAGGAAAAACGTGCAGAGAATGGAACTGTAGAAAGAACAGAAGGTAACTGGGTGCGCCTGTATCTGGCTGGGATTGAGAGAGTGTCTAGAAAGCTCTTCCAGGAAGAGAGAATCACAAAGGCAAAAGCATAGATGTGTGAATGAATTATCCAGGCGAGTTTGGGAAACCAAGGAGATTTTGCCTAGTTGAAGAGACGGGGACTAGAGGAATGGGGAGGGTTGTGAGAAAAAGGCAGCAGGACACAAATGAAGAGGGCTTTCCCTACCAAGCGAACAGATTTTTAAAACTTTTATTCTCTAAACAGAAAGCAGAGGAGCAGCATGATCAGAGTAACTTTTTGGAATAAGCACTGTATAACAGAAGGTGGAGGGAGATGGACCGGAGGAAGACATGCTGGCTAGGGGAGGGCTGTGACAATACAGGCAAGAGGTGGTGGAGGCCTGCAATAAAACAACAGGAGCCTGATAGAAAAGGTAGGTCTGATATAACGGATGTCAAGAAGGTAGAATCCACAGAGGTCAGTCAACAATCACCTGCTGCTTGTAAGGGGAGAGGAAGAGTGAAGTCAAGAGGAGGTGTTTTTAGGATGCTAGCTCAAGCTGACAGTGGATGGAGCTGTAATTCTCCAAACTCAACATGTCTAAGAGCAGAACATGTTATCTTCCCCCCCCCAAACCTGAGAATCTTCAACTTACCTTTATTGACTTGGGGGGTTGCATCTCAGGGCTCTGGGGAGATGAGAGGAGAATTGGGACAAAGTAGACATCATAACTTATACTTTTTACATTAGCAAAACAAAATGCAAGTGTTGTTTTCTCTTTTTTTGAGTTTATATGAGTCCGTTTTCCCTTTTGTACTTCACTCTTTTTAATTCCCTCCTCCTCCCCATCATTGATGGCCCACTGAGCCAAGATGTCTCATTAGTCCTGCTCAGCGTCCCCTGGCAACTTCTGATGGGGTTCAGTACAATCTGCTTCTGCCAAGGAAGACCTATCCCTCACAGTCTAGATGGTTATTCTGGAGAGAATTTTTATAAATAGTTTGATTGCAAAAAAAAAAAACAAAAACACACACACATTGCAAACCACACAAATAAAAAAAATGTGTGGTGTAGCAAATGACTATAAAGCAAGTGCTCTCCAGGTCAAACACTAGAACTTCCCCAGCCACGCCAGGAGCCTGTTCCACGGGGCCTATCCTCATCCCCACTCTAACCCCCTTCCTCCACTAGGTAAGCATCATATGGAGAGAATTGTGGGTGTATATACATTTACACAAAGTTTGAGCTAATTTTATCACAGAATCTTCATGCCTATATTTGCCTTTTCCTGCGATGAAGTGAAAGCATTAGTCGCTCAGTCCTGTCCCACTCTTTTCGACCTCATGGACTATACAGCTCACCAGGCCCTTCTGTCCATGAAATTCTCCAGGCAAGAATACTGGAGTGGGTAGCCATTCTCTTCTCCAGGGGATCTTCCAGACCCGGGTATAAAACCCAGGTGTCCCACATTGCAGGCAGATTCCTTACTGTCTGAGCCACCAGGGAAGCCTTGACTCTTCTGGTGACATAGGTAGGCCTCAGAAAATTCCCACAAACAGGCAAGGTATAAATACCTGGCTAGGGAATTAGCTATGTATGGATGTGAGAGTTGGGCCATAAAGAAGGCTGAGCACTGAAGAACTAATGCTTTTGAACTGTGGTGTTGGAGAAGACTCTTGAGAGTCCCTTGGACTGCAAGGAGATCAAACCAGTCAATCCTAAAGAAAATCAGTCCTGAATATTCATTGGAAGGAATGATGCTGAAGATGAAGCTCCAATACTCTGGCCACCTGATGTGAAAAACTGACTCACTGGAAAAGACCCTGATGCTGGGAAAGATTGAAGGCAGGAGGAGAAGGGGACTACACAGCATGAGATGGTTGGATGGCATCGGTGACTTGATGGACATGAGTTTGAGCAAGCTCAGGGAGTTGGCATGCTGCAGTCCATGGGGTCGCAGAGAGTTGGACACAACTGAGCAACTGAACTGAACTGAAAGGAATTAGCATGAGATAGTGGAATCAGACAGTGTGTGTGTGCTAAGTTGTTTCAGTTCTATCCAACTTTTTTTTGAGACTGTATGGACTGTAGCCTGCCAGGCTCCTCTGTCCATGCGATTCTCTAGGCACTAGAGTGGGTAGCCACGTCCTCCTCCAAGGCATCTTCCCAACCCAGGGATGGAACCCATGTCTCCTGCATGGCAGGCAGATTCTTTAGTGCTGAATTACTGGGGAAGCCCTTTCCTGGGATGCCCCTCCACGTATCACTGTTAGTATTCATCCTCCTGTAACTTGTCCAGATTGCTATTTTCTCTGTGTTGAATGACCACTGTGTGTGTATTGAGCATTGATGAATCCCAGAGGGTAATGCCCTAGGTCCTGCTCCCTCTCTGTACTGTATTACTAGTTACTCATGTTTTGTTGATTTGATTTTTTCCCCTTTTGTCAGTTTTGTCCCCACATGTCCCCCATTCCTGACTATATTGTGAGTCTTTTGAAGTAGAAACCAAACCTACTGCTTATGCATTCCAGACCCTTGACACTTTTCATTCAGAGGGTGGGTCGTATGCCAGTATTGGCCTCACCTAGGATTTGGTTAGAAATGCAGAAAACTGGGCCCCACACCAGACCTACTGAATTGAAACCTGCAACTTACCAAGATCACCAGGTGATTCTTCTGCACATTCCAAGTTAAGAAACACTTTCCTTGAGAAATGCTTTCTCAGCTTGGCTACACGTTGGAATAACCTGGGGGTCTTCCAAAAACATTCATGCCTAGGTTCCACCCTTAGTGCTTCTGTTGCAATTGATCAGGGAGTTGATTTGGACCCTAGGAGTAGCCTCACTATCCCATTTTTCCTAGAACTGTTTTTTTTTTTTTCTTGCTAATACCAGAAATATCCTTAGCAAATGAGGGCAAGTCAGTCACTCTAGCCCTGAATATTATAACGTGCAGATAGAGTTAAGATGCATTGCTTAAGAGCACATGTCAAAGGTAGGGATGCAGGACTAGATCATCCTTAAAAGCGGGCTTCCCTTGTGCCTGAGTGGTTAAAAAAAAATTGCCTGCCAATGCAGGAGATGTGGATTTGATCCCTGAGTCAGGAAGGTCCCCTGGGGAAGGAAATGGCAACTGCTCCAGTATTCTTGCTGGGAAAATTCCATGGTCAGAGGAGCCTGGTGGGTTACAGTCCATGGGGTTGCAGAGTTGGACTCGACTTAGCAACAACAACAATAGCAGCCAAACAGTGTATTGGTTAAGAGCAGAGCTCAGGGAGCTCCACTCCTGGGTTCATTAGTGATGGTACTTAACCTTATCCCTAAGATGGAAATACTGTTAATACCTGCTTTACAGGGTAGTAAGGACTAAGTGGACTCTTTCCTGCCATATCTTTAGAAGTCATGGCCTTAGCAAGTGGCTGTACCAGAGGTAACTGCAGACTTATTCCAGCTGAGGCTCTTACTGCCTGCTTTGTGGGTTTTCTTTTTTTTTTTTTTGGCTTCTTGTCTTTTCTTCTCTTTCTTGCATAAATACCTAGTATTAGGGATCTGGCTTCAAACTTTTCTTATGCACCTTCCTTACCTCTCTTAACCTTATTGCATTGAAGAGAATTAGGGCTGTGTTCTGAGTGGGGCTTTGGCTTAAGAGAATATTGTGTGTGGTTTGATTATCTATCTAGACCACTGAATCTTTTTTCATATCATCAGTAAGGCTGTTTTGCTTTCTAACCATTCATGTGTTCCCTGGAGTAACACTTAGTTCCTTCAAGAACTTTTCCTTTGTATTTGCAAGGAGGCTAACTGTTTAGGGTGAGAGGTCTAGCTTTTTGGCTTATCTCAGCTTTTGTAATGCTTTCCTCATAAGCTTAGTCATTTCTAGTCTTTGACTTACAGTGAGAGAGGTGTGAATCTTCCTTTTATTTGAACACTTAGATGCCAGTGTAGGGTTATTAATTGGTCTGATGGCTGGTGACAGAGCAGTCAGAATACACACCACATTTATCAATTAAGGTCACCATCTTATGTGGGCTTGGTTTGTGGAGCCCCAAAACAATCACAATGGTAACAGCAAAGATTACCGATCACAGATCATAATAAACATAATAATAATTTTTAAAGTTTGAAATATCTTGAGAATTAGAAAAATGTGAAACACAAATGAGCAAATGCTTTTGAAAAATGATGTCAACAGACTTGGTGAATGGGCTTCCCAGGTGGTGCTAGTGGTAAAGAGCCTGCTTGCCAATGCAGAAGACATAAGAGACATGGGTTTGATCCCTGTGTCGGGAAGATCCCCTAGAGGTGGGCATGGCAACCCACTCCAGTATTCTTGCCTGGAGAATCCTATGGACAGAGGAGCCTGGCTGGCTACGGTCCATAGCTTTGAAGAGTCAAACACTGAAGTGACTTAGCATGCACATACATGCAGACTTGCTAAATGCAGGGTTGCCATAAACCTTCAGTTTTTAAAAAAATGCTATCTACAATAAAATGAGGCATGAGATATGAGAGTTAGACTCAGTTGTGTCAGACTCTTTTCAATCCCATGGAGTGTAGCCTGCTAAGCTCCTCTGTAGAATTCTTCAGGCAAGAATACTGGAATGGGTTGCTATTCTCTTCTTCAGGGGATCTTCCTGACCCAGCGATCAAACCCAGGTCTCCTGCATTTCAGGCAGATTCTTTACCATCTGAGCCACCAGAAAAGCCCCCAAATGAGGTATGCCTATATTGAAAATGTAAAAGGGAATAAATAGCAAAACAAAAAAAAAGATACTACTCAATCTGTGTCTTTCAGTAGTCAGGTGACATGCTCATGTGCTTTTATCCAAACGTGACTTTCCAGAGTGTCCTGGTGGAAGCTCTGTTTTAAGAATTTGAGATTTCACAAAATTCACAAAATTTCCAAAATCCTTAAGTATACTAACAAGTCCCAGGAAAAGCTAGTGGAACTGGATTAAAATTGTGACTATTAGTTTAATCCTTGGCTGAATGCCAAAGAATTGATGCCTTTGAAATGTGGTGTTGGAGAACACTATTGAGAATCCCTTGGACTGCAAGGAGATCCAACCAGTCCATCCTAAAGGAAATCAGTCCTGAATATTCATTGGAAGGACTGATGCTGAAGCTGAAGCTCTAATACATTGGCCACCTGATATGAAACACTGACTCATTTGAAAAAACCCTGATACTGTGAAAGATTGAAGGCAGGAGAAGGGGATGACAGAGGAAGAGTTGGTTGGATGGCATCATTGACTCAATGGACATGAGTTTGAGCAAACTCTGGGACACGGTGAAGGACAGGGAGGCCTGCATGCTTCAGTCCATGGTGTTGCAAAGAGTTGAATGACAAAATTCTTTTTCCAAGAAACTTTAAAGTATTATTAAAATACCTCATGTACTTTGTCTTTCCATGATTTATCTTCAGCAATGGGCAAAATTTAAGGTTAACATGTCTGCCTCTCAGACTCAAGTCTTCCCATCTCCCCTCACATAATTTCATTTTTTTTTAAAGTAGACTTTACTTTTTAGGATAGATTTTTTTTGATAGATTGCAGAAAAATTGAGAAGATAGTATATAAATTTTCCATAAATCCTGCATTCCATTTCCCCTATTACTGATGTCTTATGTTAGCATGGTACATTGCTTTAATTAGTGAAGTATAAACTGATATGAATTTGAGCAGACTTCAGGAGACAGTGGAGGACAGAGGAGGCTAGCATGCTACAGTCCATAGGGTCATAAATAATTGGACACAATTTAGTGACTGAACAACAACAAATTGATACATTATTAACTGGCGGGTCTGAGGAAGAGTTTCTTCTTTAGCAGGGACCCTGACTGACTTTTGTGAAAACCTCATATACGTTAGGTGTACGTGCTCAAGTCCACATCCCCAAATTCCTTAAACCTAGCCTGGAAAATGTTAAAGGTAGATACAATCAGGTTATAGCCATGATTCATAATCAGAAGGGTCAGCTGGTTATACATTTGTAACCTACACCAGTGGGTGCCATAAAGATTACAAAGGTAATTGACTACATAGGGGATTATTACATTCTTTATGGCAAAGGGAAATCTTGATATGGAATCTGGTGTCCATCAGTCCAGGAGGCCTATTCAGCCATAGGTATGTGATCTCCATTGCTACCAGGCACATAGTCCAAAGTTCACTGGGTATGTAAGATGGAGTTTCCTTCTTTTTCAAGATGGAGTCAGCTTGGCCTGTTCCTTTCCTCCTTCAACAGTATGCAGCCCTAATGTACTCTTTTCCCAATCTGGAATCAGTTCGTTGTTCCATGTCCAGTCGCTTCTTGACCTGCATACAGGTTTCTCAGGAGGCAGGTCAGGTGGTCTGATATTCTCATCTCTTTAAGAATTTTCTACAGTTTGTTGTGATCCATATAGTCAAAGGCTTTAGTCAATGAAGCAAAAATAGCTATTTTTCTGGAATTCTCTTGTTTTTTCTATGGTCCAATGGATGTTGGCAATTTGATCTCTGGTTCCTCTGCCTTTTCTAAAACCAGCTTGAACATTTGGATGTTCACGGTTCACATACTGTTGAAGCCTGGCTTGGAGCATTTTGAGTATTACTTTGCTAGCATGTGAAATGAGTGCAGTTGTGTAATAGTTTGAGCATTCTTGGGCATTGCACTTCTTTGGGATTGGAATGAAAACTGACCTTTTCCAGCCCTGTGGCCACTGCTGAGTTTTCCAAATTGGCTGGCATATTGAGTGTAGCACTTTTACAGCACCATCTTTCAGGATTTGAACTAGCTCAGTTGAAATTTCATCACCTCCACTAGCTTTGTTCGTAGTGATGCTTCCGAAGGCCCACTTGACTTTGCACTCCAAGGTGACTGGCTCCAGGTGAGTGATCACACCGTCATGGTTATCTGGGTCATGAAGATCTTTTTTGTACAGTTCTTCTGTGTATTTTGCCACCTATTCTTAATATCTTCTGCTTCTGTTAGGTTCATACCATTTCTGTTCTTTATTGTGCCCATCTTTGCATAAAATGTTCCCTTGGTATCTCTAGTTTTCTTGAAGAGATCTCTAGTCTTTCCCATTCTGTTTTTTTCCCTCTATTTCTTTGCACTGATCACTGAGGGAGGCTTTCTTATCTCTCCTTGCTATTCTTTGGAACTCTGCATTCAGATGGGTATATCTTTCCTTTTCTCCTATGCCTTTCACTTCTTTTCTCAGCTATTTATAAGGCCTCTTCAGACAACCATTTTGCCTTTTTGCATTTGTTTTTCTTGGGGATGGTTTTTGATCACTGCCTTCTGTACAATGTCATGAACCTCTGTCCAAAGTTTTTCAGGCATTCTGTCTATGAGACCTAATCCTTTGAATCTATTTTTCACTTTCACTGTATAATCGTAAGGAATTTGATTTAGGTCATACCTGAATGGTCTAGTGGTTTTCTCCACTTTCTTCATTTTAAGTCTGAATTTGTCTATAAGGAGTTCATGATCTGAGCCACAGTCTGGTCCTGGTCTTGTTTTTGCTGACCATATAGAGCTTCTCCATCTTTGGCTGCAAAGAATATAGTCAATCTGATTTCCGTATTGACCATCTGGTGATGTTCATGTTTAGAGTCGTCTCTTGTGCTATTGGAAGAGGGTGTTTGCTATGTCCAGTGCATTCTCTTCACAAAACTCTGTAGTTAGGTATTTATATCCATTTATAATTTAAGAGCAGTAAGACAAGGCTCTGGTATATTAGTAACACTTTTTCTTTATTTTTGATATTTTGAGGTTAGAGCTAAATAAAAATATCTGGATACATATTTGGAATTACTGGGCCTGTGACAGTTACACGTTTGACAGGTGCTGTCGTACCGACTGCTGACTCAGAAGCCACGAGTGGGACTGGTGTCATTGTCCTGATTTTTCAAAACAGTGAACAAAGTAGTCTTCCCTAGATTTATACAGTAGTTGCATTTACAGAAAATGGACTGTGTATTCAAATGGTGCAAAAATGTTTTGTTTATATGGAAAACAGAGTTGAGGTTCTAATATAATAGAAGCGTATTTTAACTGCCCCAAATGTCCAATCTGACATATGAAGCCCATGCAGGACACAAACAATCACTGTGCGGCAAAATCCTGGCCTGGCAGGACTTCCTGCAACCTCCTCCATCCTCCACTTAAATGCTACTTCCCCCTGCCCCTTGTTAGACCCAATTAAAGCATCTGTAAATTTCCAAAATACCCCCTAGGGGGCGGTACTGTTGTGGGCTGTAGTGCTGGAGACTACAGGAGACTTGCCATCATCTTTTTTTTTTGAATTAACTTTTATTGGAGTATAGTTTTTTAAACAGGAGATTTGCCTTGATTTCTTCCTTTGTAAAATGAGGAGAGTAGTAGCTAAGGGATGGAAACAATTCACGTAAAACACTTAGTGAGGTGTCTGGCACACAGTACATGCTCCAGAATGTAAGCTAATATTATCTCCCAGTCAGTCAGCAGAGATTGTTCCTCCAGGTAGATGTGGGTGAATGAAGATAGCAATCAGGCAAGCTCCACATCCCCTGCTTCCATCAGCAGTGAGTTATTAAACACTTATAGACTGCAAAATGGAGAGTCCAGGGAGAGCTGGAGTCAGAGAAATCTTTCTGGAGGAGACAAAAATGGCTTATTGAGCCAGGGCAGCTGCAACTTGAAGGAAATATATTTATCCCATGAATAATAAATAACTCCTGGATCCTTGCTTGAGAGTGTGGTCTTCAGACCAGCAGTGTCAGCAGTGTCTGGGGGTTCATTAGAAATCTTAGCCTGTACCCCAGACAGATTTAGAATCTGCATTTTAATAAGCATCTTGCCCATCACAGTTGTGATGTGATGTACTAGAGAACCAACTGAGGGACCAGAGCAAAGAACAATGATGATTTATCCTTTGAGAGAACACAGATCTTGGGTGTGTTTGTGACAGAGAGGGAGGGAAGGAGAGGGAGTAGGGGGTAGGTCAGTCAAGATTGTGGAGGGCAGTTAGTGAGACTCTCAAAGGTGGTGGTAGAGCAATCCATCTACATCAGAATTTGTGTTATTCCAATGAAGATTCTCAGCCAGATCCCAGACCTACTGAATCAGAATCTCAAATAACAAGGAGTCAGCATTTAAAAAAATTAAAAAAAGAAAAAACTTCTCCAGATGAGTTAAAAATGGGGAGGGAGTTTTAAAAAAATAGCCACATTTTCACCTGTGGTATTAGAATTTCCTGCAGTAGGTGAGTCCTAGGTATTTTTGTTGGTAAACTCCCCAGGTGATTCTGTTTGTGAGCTATTGACAGGAATTAAATGGGAAAACCTGAAGAAAAAGGCTGGGTGGGAGGGATTAAGAGGTGTCTGCAAATTCCTGAAGGCTGTCTACCTCAGAGTGAAAGTGAAAGTCACTCAGTCTGTCCAACTCTTGGAGACCCCATGGAATTCTCCAGGCTAGAATACTGGAATGTGTAGCCTTTTCCTTCCCAAGCGGATCTTCCCAACCCAAGAATCGAACCAGGGTCTTCAGTTGGCAGATTATTTACCAACTGAGCTATCAGGGAAGCCCCAAATTGAAAGTCTCTCAGTCTTGCCGCCTCTTTAGTCCTCGGAATTCTCCGGGTCAGAATACTGGAGTGGGTAGCCTTTCCCTTCTCCAGGGGATCTTTCGAACCCAGGGATCAAACCCAGGTCTCCCGCATTAAGGGCAGATTCTTTACCAACTGAGCGATCAAGGAAGCCCCTCAGAAGACAGAAGCAAGACCAGTGGGTAACATTTATTTGTGTGTGTGTGTTCAAATAATCATAGCGTTTTTCTTTTTACCCTTCCCTTTCCTAACAAGAAGGGGCCTTTGAAACGCCCTTGTCCACCTCTTAAAGTTTGTAGTTATTGTTTAAGAAAGGTAAAGTGAGTTGGCCAAGGTCAACTCAGATATTTTCAATCCAACTCAATAGCAGCAACAAAACGAGACCCTCTTCCCAGTGCTAGTGATATTTCCACTGCACGGCAAAGGTATTTTAATCCCACTCGGATTTCCATCGCAGGCAAAGCGAGAATGAGAAACTGGTTACTCTTCAGAAAACAGGGTGCCCTCCCCCACAGTAGGCAGGCTTTACATGAGGAATTGGCATTTTAGAAGACTCATTAAATCTTAAGACTGAGATACATAGCAAGAGGAAATCTAGCTTTGTGAATCTAGATACGGATATTATATTCAAGCCGAATCTGATAAATGGTCGGTCCCCCTTGGCACCTCTCCGGGTTACACCATGGGCGTGGGTCCCAGTGTGCACCCACCTCGTTGGTTCGCTGCGGAGATGAGCCGGACCTCGCCAGGGGTCGAGCTCTGCGCGGTCAGAGGTCGGGACCGCTGGCCGCGCTAAGGAAGCCAGAGGGCTTCCCGTAGGAGGGAGGCTTCGATCTGAAGCCTGAAGTACCAGCAAGACTTGGCTACTCAGAGAGGAAATAGCTGGTGGCAGACTGGCTGATTCCATGGTCCAAGGGCAGTCTCAATGGTAGGGGTGGGAGTGGGGGCGGTTAGGGTCCAAACTTCTTCCATAGAACGCCCTGCGGTCCTAAGATACCCGGTCTCTCTAAGTTGGTGCTGGAGGGTAATCGACGCTCTCAGAAGGCTCAAAACCGGTGGGCGTGGAGGCAGGTGAACCTCTTTCTCCCGAGATTGGCGATGAGGATGGCAGCTCAGGCAGGAGACCCTGCATAGTCCGTGGAGCCCGTGCAGCTCCAGAGGAGAAGGGTGCCACATTAGGGCGCTGACCGCTTTCCTAACCAAGCGCTAGTGCAGCCTTTTGGGACAGTAAAGGAAGCGGGTCCGAGGCGATCTCCTCTGGGCATCACCCCGTAGCACGAGTGGGGCGGGTCTCCCATCGCACCCTCAGCAGGCCCTGCCCGGGTTTCTGCCGGTCCCGGCTTTCCCAGTAGTCCAGCCCACACCCCTGAGCCTCCGGGCTTCAGGCCTGGCCGGATCCCTCCCTCCCCACCGGCCTCAGGGCGCTGGCTCCGGCGCCGGGGCCTCGGGGCGGGTCCCTGCCGCCCGCACCTGCCCCCGGGGGCGGAGCGCGGCAGCTGCTGCTGGGCCCGAGTCTCTGCCACCGGCCACGCGAGCCGCGCGGCTCCCGCACACCCCCCGCCCCCTGCCGCCGCCGCACCTCCGCTCCGCGGCGCCCGCGCGGTCGGTCCGCCCCTCCGCCCGCTCCCAGCCGCGGCGCCTCGCACTTCTGACTCGAGTCCCAGCCGCGCTCGTTGTCGCCGCCCGGACCCGCCGCCCCGCGCCATGGAGACGGCCGCGGGCAGCGAGCGCCGCAGCTCCCCGGGTCCCGCAGTCCCTCCGCCGCCCAGGGGCCACGCGCCCTTGGCCACCGCCTCCGGCCAGCTGAGCTCCCCGGCGCGCGAGCCGCCGCAGCCCGAGGAGGAGCGGCAGCTGCGCATCAGCGAGAGCGGCCAGTTCAGCGACGGGCTGGAGGACCGAGGTGAGCGCGCGCCAGCTCGGGCCGCTTCCCCCGGCCCGGCCCCTTTCTCCGGCCGGGCGGGCGCGATGAGGAGCCGCTGCTCCGGGCCCGCCTTTCCGCTGGCGGGTGGGGCCGGGCTCGGCGCCTTGGAGCGCGCTGGGGCGCGGAGCTCCGACTTCCCGCGAAAGCGTGGAGAGCTGAGGGCGGCAGCCCCACCTTCCGCGGCCGGCACCGCCCGAGCCGCGGCGCCTCAGCCGGAACCCGAGAACCCGACTGCCTCCTCGGCGACCCCGCCAGGGCCCGCACCCTCCTCTCTGCAGCCTTGGCTCCTCCAGTGCCCACTGGAAAAGTTTGCTGGAGGCGTGTGTGTGTGATTTTTTTTCCCTCTCCGCTTTCCAAGCCGAGCGCTCCCGGTTGACTGCGGGTCGCGCTCAGTTGGGAGGGTCCCGAGCTCAGAGCATGCTCCTTTCCCGAACCCCGTTCGGCTCCGTGGGTTAACCAGGGAGAACTTCCCTCTGCGGATTCAGCTTCGAGGGGCGACTGCCCCGGCGAAGGGGAGTCTGGTGACCTCCGACCCTCATTTACTAGGGACCCAGTTTATCGTGGGTCGCTGGTCCGCTGTCTGCCGATGCTACAGAGGACTGGGACACTTGGGTTTGGACCACCGATCCTGTATGGATGCCGCTGGAACCTGGTGGTTCTCGGAGCGCGCATCCCAGCCCCTTCAAAATCCCTGGAAGCTGGCAAACCTCCCTATCGCGGGAGGCCAACCAAGCCCGACCCTCCGACAGATAGCCGGTTACCCCTTTGAATTGCCCACATAAAACGCGAGAGACTGCCCTATTCATTCCTATGTCTATCTCCTCCTCCTCCATCTCTCTCTTTTTCCCTCCCTAGTTTCCTTTCAGCCCTCTTCTTGGCCACGTCTGTTATCTTTTTGGTTTCTTGCAGAATCGAAATCCAAATCGGCCCCCTCAAAAAGACTCAATGGCTCTGCTAAAACCGGTTAGTGGCCGAAACGGGATTCTGACAGCCGGCCGTTCGGGGGGGGGGGAGCGGCTTGTCGCCACCTCCACCCCCTGTTCTTGGAAGCCTTATTTTGTTGGCTGCGGCGGATTTGTATATTTCAGTCTTAGCAGGTTTCTGTCTATTCTTGGTATCTCCTGTACATTTTTATTCCGGTTCAGTGTTCGGAGGCACGATCTCGTTTCTCTTAGAAATTTTAAACTGTAGCATGTGAAAAACAGAATGACATGGAAACGGCAATTCCCAGAGAATCGGCAGGGATGCTTGGGCGAGAACTGGAGCCGCTACGGTTGCAACGAGTTCCGCACCTATGTTGCAGGTTCTCCTCCTATTCTCACCTAACTCGATTATCATTTTCTAGCTAATGATGGGTGACATCACAAGCACCCAACAAAACCTATCATTTTTATTGTAGATCGTGTTAATTACCTTTCTTTCTGCAACTGATGTTGTAGGATTTAAAATTCTTGTATTGAAGAAAGACTGATGTCTGGGATGGGCTTATTTTTGTAGCATTGCAGGTCGTCTGTATCAAGCTGGCCTATTTCTCCTTATCTCACAAAACGTAGGAGAGGAAAAGCGTGCTAGGGCGAGTTAATATTTAGTGTCATTTTGTAGCTCGGGCTCAAGAGTATAAAGCCCTTCTGAATTCATTCTTAAGGTTATTTTTCACTGGTCAACTGAATTTCATTTTCCATTATGTTATTGTATGAAAGCATTCACTGTTTATAAATTGTCACTGTGTAAAAAGCGCTGCATGTCACACACTGCCAGTCTGTTGAGATGAGCCCTGTCCCCCAAAGAACCCGGCACGGTGTGGCCTTGAAAGCTGAAAGTCAGTGTGACATTCTTCTGTTTGACCCGTTCCTGGCAGCCAAGAGTTAATGCTGAATGAGTCATTTCTATTAAATAAATCAGAAGCTTATCTAGGGAGGTTTCTTAAAATATTTTGTGTTTGTGTTATTTTTTTCTTTTGGGGGCTGCATCTTCTCAATATCGATTGTTTTGTATCCCTTGGGAATGATTCGATTGGTACTACTGCCACCTTTTTCCTAACAGTGAGAGGCTTTGGGGAGGAGGAGGCCTCCGCAGCTGTCTGCTGTGTATCTCTACATCATGCCTGGCTTGCTTGTCTTCTAAACCTAAATACCTACCTATGGGTGTGTGGGAGGGTGGACACCTGGATCTGTGCTGATATTTGGCCTTCTCTTTTGTCATAAATTCCTTCTGAGCTGTCAGGACTCTGTTAACAGTCTCAATCTAACTTTGATCAAAGGCTTGCTTATAAAAATCTAGTGTTTGGAAACTTTAGAGTTTTTTTTTTTTTTCCATAGAAGTGATGTGGGCTAGTTCCCAGAAACCTAGCTAGCTCATATTGTCAGTAACTGCAGTGCCATTTGGTTGAGCCATGTAGTTCAGGGAGCAAGAGCTTTGTGGTCCAAGACTGACTAAAACAAACAAAACATAGGCCAAGTTTGTCTTAGGCATTTCCACACCCTCCTTTTCAATGCCCACTCTTCTCCTCACAAGTGTTTCCCATCATTCTGTCCCAAAGCTTAGGCCCCTAAGAGTGTTACCTGCTTCAGCATATTCTGCTGCCTTCCTATCTAACGAATATTCCCTTTCTTTCTGAGAATCCAAGCATGACCAGTTTTTAGCAGAAAGCAATGGGAACTAATTCATACTAGCATGGAAATGACTGATGGCTTCAACCTCCCTGTGTATATTTGCATCTTCCCTACCCCCAAATCAGTCCTTCATTAATACAACCCTTATGCTTACTATTGCCATGGTCCAAATTACAAACAGGTGAAATTTGAGTGAGATTAACAATTTGACTGTGGAGGCCAACTAAAGGCCTTTTTTAGGAGCCAGCCACGTGTGCAAATCTGAGACCTGTCTTGGCTTCTATAGGCTGTGCTACCCTTCTTCTACCTTTGAAATACAGCTTCCTGAAACCTTTCGAAATTCTCATCACGTCTCTGGCTTGCACATGTGCATGCAGCGAACACAGGGTGGAGGCGGGAGGTAGAGGAACTTGTGTGCGGACAATTCATTTGTGAGCCGGGTCTTCATAGATCATTATATCCCACTTCCCTTTAGGAGTGGAGAGTTATCTATTCTAGGTTTTAGCTCTATTTTTTAGGAAGGAAAACTAGTAGGAAGTAAGTGAAGGTTGGATAGGAATGGGAAAGTTTCTGTCTTCCTGGGACAGTCTCCATTACATTTACTCTGGTGTGCTTCTCATGGGGAAGCACATACAGGATCAGATCTGGGGAAGAACTATCCTGCTGACTGGGTGCAATCCTGCACCACCTTAGCCCGGCAGTGCAGCCCAGGTGAGCAGGCAGCCCACACTCCTCCAAGGGGAGTGCAGGCCCCCTCAGGGGTGAGGCGTGTTGACTGGCCATGCAGTCAGCTCCAGTCACATTGTTGGAAACAGCTGGCTTTGGAAGAAAGAATAAATGTCATGTGTTGGAATCAGAAACCCAGATCATGGTTGTTTCTTTTAGAGAATTAAATCTTCTAGAAGGAACCTTGTTTTTTACCCCCAGTGGATAACCTCTTGAGATTGTTGCTGTCAAAGTACCCAGCAAATGAACTGCTTACTTGAGTCAGTACTTAAATGTTACAGCTTCACTTCTCTTGAAAATCAATTGGCCAGGATGAAAGAAAGATTTCTGTGTCATTTGGGAAAAGGGAAATAAATTATTGGGAGTCAGTGGGACCTGCATGATATTTTAGGTTGTAGCTTAAACTGGAGTCAAGGGTGATTGCAGTTGAAATTAAAATGGTGTTTTTAGCAGCTAGGGAAATAGACAAAGGGACAAAAAGAAGTAGACCAAGGGACAGTTTGAAATCATTTGTACCCAGGGCATAATGTGATAAGAGAGAAGGTTTTTCTTTTTTCTGTCTAAGCACATTTTTTAAAAGAAGATTTTGGAAGATTTTTACAGTGAGGTGATAGAGTTTATACCTACCTTTTGCAAATTCATCTCCCTTTTGATTGTAAATGTGTCTACAGGTTTTAATGACTAAAAAATCTGGCTGTACACCAGACTCACTAAGCAGGCTTCATGACTTTTCCCTGTTGTTCAGGACTTGTGGTCTGAGTAGTTAATGGAACTGGGAAATTTTAACAGGGTCCTTGTTATATTTCGAACATGATGCAGTTTTCACTATCCCAGTGTCTAATGGGGTACCCAGTCAGTCTAGTGGGAAGATGCCTTTTTACATGATGTGTAGTGTGATTTGTTGCATGCTGTGTAGTATTTTACACGTGGGTGCTTAAACCCTGACTACCAGTTTCTTCATCATTTGGAGCAGTTGTGATAAGACTGTTCCACGCCTAAAAAGCATATAATGGGTTGTTTGGCTAGAGACAGTGTCCTGTTTATGTGGAATGTGTGCTTAGTTATTCAGTCGTGTCTGACTGTAGCCCGCCAGGCTCCTCTGTCCATGGAGTTGTCCAGGCAAGAATACTGGAGTGGGTTGCCATGCCCTCCTCCAGGGGATCTTCCCAACCCAGGGATGGAGCCCAGGTCTCCCACATTGCAGGCAGATTCTTTACCATCTGAGCCACCAGTGAGATGCTGGGCTGAGAATCTGGTTCTCCATGCAACTAAGGAGAAGAAAAAAAATGTCCATCAAGATCATGCTGATGTTTTGTTCTTTGACTCAAGGCTGTTGAAACTTGGGCATTGTCTCAGAGACATTCTGAATTTCTGTTGTTGAGGACTCAGTGTTGAAAGCAGAGGAGATGAAATCAAACCTTTATTGTATGTGGCACGCCTGGGAGGTGACCCCTAGTTATAGCAGGTTGACTCCACTTAACAGTCTGATAATTTTTTGACATAAGCTTGATACAAAGGAATAGATACTATAGAGCAGAAAGAGGAGAGAAGAAAACATGGCATGTAGGTTAGGCCTGGTGGCTGTTGGTTGTGGTTAAAGAGAAATGGTCCTTCTGTTAATTGAGAGGAGCCCCGAGGGCATTTGTATTCCATGACTCATTGCTTTGGGCAAAACCCGGTCCACCAGTACAGGCCAGGATGGTGGATCAGTGCAAACTGGTGCTGCAGTTGAGGAGCCCAAAGCCCAACCAGATGTGGGCTATTCACGCTGTTTTCTCAACGAAAGGCTTTGTTAGAAGGAGTGGCACCTGTGTGAGTCAGTGAGCCAAGGGAGTTAACACAGGGGCAGGGGCATGGCTGGGGTCATATGTCCTCAGGTCAGAGGTTGGTAGGCTGGCAGGCTCCTTTATAAAGAAGACAGCTGGCATTTCCCTGTGGGAACATGAGCCAGATACGCCTGAGCCAGTGATCTTTCACGAGACGCTCGAAAGCTTGATTTCCACGCAACTCTCCTAAAACACCTCTTGGATAACGGAATCACTTTGCTGCGCACTGAAACTAGCACAATATTATAAATCAACTATATTTCAATTAACCTCCCCCCCATCTTGGCCCACAGGCTGTCGGTTTATAATCCTTGGATAAGAACATATAGCTCTAGTTGTGGGTTTCTTAATAAGGAAATGCCTAACTTCCTTTTCTCCTTGTATCTCTCAGGCTTACTAGAAAGCAGCACTCGGCTAAAACCTCATGAAGCCCAGAACTACAGAAAGAAGGCATTGTGGGTCTCCTGGTTCTCCATTATTGTTACACTGGCCCTGGCGGTGGCTGCCTTTAGTGAGTATTCAGAGTCTTGCTGATCGATGTATTTTATGGGTGTTGGTGGTTTTATTCTCTAACTCCTATGGGATGCGCTTTTGTTTTTAGCTGACTATTATTGATGAGTAAATTTTTTTTCGATGGTTACACAGTCAGATGCTTATAAATTAGTAAAATGGCTTCTCTCCTCTGCAGAGGCAAGAGGTAGTTAAGAAGAAGACTGGGAGTCTAGGCTGTCATCAGTATGTGGGTTCGTGGCAGTCAATTCTGGCTGCCAGCTGAAATAGTGAAAATATTCTCTTGGTGGATGCCTTCAGCCTGGGCTGACATGTGACAAATATGTATCCTTGAGACTCGTATTTTGAACCTCATGCTACAAGATGAGTGTGATGTTGTGGTACGACCTCTCTTCCCCACCCCACCCCCAAATTATATTTGCCCGAGGTTTAGAATCAAATCATCTGAACATTTTAATGAAACAAAAATGGGAGGATTCTCTTGCAAGTTTTCAGTGGTCTTGGAAACAAAAATATTTATCATAATTGAGCAGAACGAAAAAAACTGAACACTTTCTATCCGTGGATAATCCAGTCTCCCTGTTAGAAAGCCCCATGACGTGCGTGCATTTTCTCTGCTAACATTTGCAGCCTATAGAAATGTACATGTGCTGTTTATTGTTATTAATGTGCAGTGATTCATAAGCTTAAGCAGTGACATTCAGTTTCAGCTCAACCTTGCTGGAATCCACAATGCTTTTTTCTTTGTAATGCTGGGAAAAAGAATGTATTATATGCATTTGGTGATTAATTTATGGCCTTAACAGATTTATATTCGAAGTGATGAGTATCATACAAGGTGTCTCATGTGACAACCGCAGAGGAGGAGAAGGAAGGGCTGTGTCTGCTGGAATATACTACCCTGTGTGTTTTAAAAATTCCATTCTGCACACTTAGAGCTGCTGCTGGAAATTAGTGTTGGCTCCCATGGGGGAGTATTAGAATTTGACCAAGTGTTCCCTGCAAAACTCAGTGTATATTCCTTGAAGCAATTTCTATTTGGAAACACTGTACCACATCTTGGCTTTTTTTTTTTTTTTTTCTTTAGCCACATATTTAGCAGTCAAGGATGATTTCAGGGTAGAAGCATTTACCAGTGAGCCAGAAATCTGATCAAGAGGATTTCTGATCCCTGAAAATAGCTATTCCTTCCTTTATTTTAAAAAATGCTGAAACAAAAGTAACAGCCCTGTTGACACCCCTGGAGGATAATTTGGCTGCGGTGGCTGGTGGTGGACTCCAGATCTGACCCCATAATTTACATATGTAAAGAAAGAGGAATGGCAGGAAGGGAGGTGATTTACAAACAGAATAGTAGTTACTCTGACTGATAGAGCTGTTATGACTTTATAATGTGAGTGTCTGAATGAGGACCTGAATGTGGAGAAATATTGAGCAAGTCTTCCCTTTGGGAGAAGAATCCTACATTTGATGGGCTTAATCAGAATAAGAAAAAAATTAGGAAATTTTGGTTTCACATATTATGTCTGTTCAGTTGGGTTATCTTAAAAATTTTGTTCCATTTCTTATAATAGGAAAAGACTGTTGCATAATGCATATGGAATTATAATATTGCTTTCTGAAAAGGGTTCTGTTTCTCTTTAAAATGATTTTACCCCCTTTTTATAGCAAGTAATTTAACTCTTGTAACTTCTTGCCTATAAAATGTTGGCATTAGGGTATACACAGCATCATGATTTTTGTTGCTTTCTGTGGTACATTTAATTTGTTCCCAAGTTGCTTTCAACTTGTTCTGGTACAGTGAAACCAAAAAATGTAAAAGATAAACTATGTATTTTCTCATTTTAACTAGAGTAACTTTAATGTGTGTGCACACGTGTGTGTTTCATATTTTAGACCCTCGAGGTGGTTGGTCTCTGGCTGCATTGTTAGGGTTGTTGGTTTTATTCTTTAGTTTCCTAAATCTGTTTGTAATATGAAATATTAAAAACTTTTAAAACATCACTTGCATGTTGATAGACTTGCTCAATCCTTTTCACAGTTTTGAAGGGGAAGAAAATCGATAGAGATTAAGCAATATAAGCTGACTTTTGAAGTTGTTTAAATTAGTATTTAAAGGAAAATGGAATGTTTCAGAAAGCACAGTCAATGTATTTTTTAAAAAGCCTCAGAAGGAGCCCCCAGTATTCTGCAAGGAGGTGGCTGACAGAGAGATGGGATAAAATGGAATAGACTGCCTTGGTGAACCGCTGTTGTATCCAGTGAAATGGTCAGGTTAAACCAGTTAGGATTTTAAAGAGAACAGCTATGGAATGCAGTGCTGTGAGATGGCAGAGAAGTGTTTGGAGTGTGTGCCTGTTTGTGTGCTGTGTGTGAGTATGGTGTGTGTGTTGCCAGGAGGTAATAGTCATGGTGAAGAGCAGAAGACCGTATTTATTATCATGTCTTCTTGCTACTACTGGATGGTAAACTCTTCGAGGCAGGATGAACATCCGTTATTACTTGGAAATCAGTACTCAAGATTGTTGAATGAATGAACTGAGAAACATTTTCTAAAAAGCTTTTTTTTTTTTTTAAGTTAGGGGGAAGCAAAAGATTTCTTAGAAATAAATTTCATCTAAAGATTTGTTTAGATACCAGATTTAGGTCTTATTTATTTTATAAACAATTGAAATCTTTTTAAGACAATTGGATAACCCTACGGCCATTCTCTTAATAAGGGCCTGTCTTGGAGCTCTATGGCTGGTTCAGTTAGAAACTCATCTTTATTTCTTCACCTGCCATTTCCTCTTTAATTGTACATGCTGATTTTTAGGTGAGCATTCTCTGGAGAAATCCTGTTGTCTCTTTTGTGTTTGGAAATGAGGCTGATGGATATATGTAAGTTTTGGGGATACCTCTGTTTTCAGGACTGGAAAGATTCATATTTTTACATAGTGTGTACATTTGCAAATAAAGACTATTATCCTTCACTTCTTACCAGCTTCCAAGTAATCAGGTATGCTTTATTTTCACAAAGTAGTAGTTTCTGAAAGACCTAATGATAAAAATAGCTTTGTTTAGTATTACTGAGTGATCAGTGATAAATCACTTACACATGTAAGAATAGATGACATACAGGATGTCTGACATACTATGGATGATGAACATGGATGTCTTGTATAGTCTGAAAAAGTAGGTGAGTTTTCAAAGTTTGTGACTTGAAAGTATTTTGAGAAGAATATGTGCTTTGAAAGGGAAATGAACTATTTTTGGGAATCCTTGGTAATGTAGTGATTTTTGGACCTGCTCAAATGCTGATATAAAACCAGATGGTAATACATCTTGAATATTTCAGAGAGAGCTTTAGTTTGGCTTTAAAATTACTTCTGTTTATAATCGGTAGGCAGCATGGAAAATGGCAATCCTGTTATGAACAAACCTTAAAAAATCTGTTTTAATAATGAGGTTAGAAAGAGAACAGAAGTTCTGTTTCACAATTCAAGGTTTTGACATCATTGATGTCTTTGTTAGAATGATTTAGGAAAGTGCATTCTGACTCTGAGGTTTGAATGAGTGTGAGTTAATTTTTAGGCACTCAATACATGTTCTGTAGGAAATGAAGATATATTTGAAACATTCTCAGGGGAAAACCTTTCCTAAGATACACAGTTCCACTTTGAAAAAAAAATCCAAATCAAGATCTTCTCAGAAAAAGTTCTCTCAAAAATTTTATGAATCAGTAGATTTAAGAATTGGAAAATTTTCTGAGAGGAGTGATTTTTATACTTGGGGGTTTTAAAATAATGTATCTGATTGTTGTATAAAGTCTTGACCCTTAAAACTGATAGAATAAGTGTAGTTATTCTTTTTAGTTTGTGAGCCCAAGAGCTGAGATATAGATAAAATGAAATTTTAGGTTATTTTATAAACCCAGCAAAATATGTCTGGGAATTTATTATGGTATCTCTCAACTGACACATGCATGAGGTGGGAAAGGCAAAAGACTCTCCAGTGGCCCTCTGGTGCCCTGAGAGAGATGTCTAAAGAGTTACAATGGCCTAAAATGTGTGGCCTGCCCTGGCCTTTGCCCCTCCTTGCTCAGACATCCCAACTTCCCAGGACCTGAGCTGGCATCTTTCAGCAAAACTCATCTTCTGGTAGACCTTCACGTGGCTGAATCCTTAGAGGGCCTCACCAGCCATAAAGACTCATTTCCCAGAGTAGTTTTATTCATTAGTCGGTGTATTTTCTTCATCCCAGTTTTCTCCTTTGTGTCCCACCTCCATTAGGTCATGATGCCTGTGAGACCCTCACCGCTCCTGTGGGTGGACCTAAGACCCAGCCCCTGAACTGTTTCCCTAAACCAAAGACTTAGACACGTGGCTTCCATTCTGCTCCTAGAATGATCCTTTGTATCATTTGCTGTTCTTGCTTATTTTTCTTCATAAAAGAAGTATGTGCACATTATGAAAGTTCATGAGGCCAGAAGTACACAGTGCCAATCTCTTTCCCACCCTCAACTCTCTCTGTTACCACTCACCAATGATAAGACTTGTTGCCAGGGCCTTGTATTTCCTTCTAGAATTTCTCTGGGCATGGGAAGCGCAGGTGTGGTCCCCGAGTGTACAGTGCCCCGTTGCTACTTAGGTTAGATATGGGGTCTTATTCTTGCTGATCTTTCAAGGAGCCCGGCCTCTTCCCAAGCTGCTGTTTCCCCAGGGTAATGTGTTGGGGAGTTTTCCGGAACAACTTCCCAACCATTGCTGGCCTGGGCTGCGGAGCTGAGTGGGGAGGATGTGGGCAGGAAGTTTGTGAGCCACATCCTTGACGTGTTTAGGGGGATAACTTGCTCCCCCAGAGTGTGCGGGGCAAATGATAACCAGAGATGCTGATTCTGAGAGGTGGAAACCACGAGGGAGGAATAGCTAAAATGCGGTTTGAGCACCTCATGTTGACAACACGCCCTGCTTCTGGGTTCTTCCTTCCTGCTCTTGTGCCCTCATCTTGTGTCATCGTCTTGTGTACTCAAAGGTTGATGCCTCATCTTCCCACCCGGAAGAATGCCCACCGGCTCACAGATGCATAGTATTTTAGTCCCGCCCCTTTGCTCACCTATAGGCTCCTTCTGGTCTTGCACCTCCTCCTATCCCCCCTAGCCAAGCTTGCCCACAAATGCTTGCAGTTCCCCAGATGCTGCATCCTGCTCTTCGCCCCCACATCCATGCACCTGCTCTGCCCTTGGCATCAGAGGCCCAGTATTCCTGTCCCCCATGCTTTGTTTTCTAGCCAAATTTTACTTATCCCTCAAAATTGAGATGAAAGCGCCTCTAGACCAGGAAGCCTCCCTTGACCCTCCATTTCCTGATGAAATGCAGTTTGGGAATATAGCCAAAATTTTATAATAACTATAAATGGAGGAAATATAATTCTTAAAAATTGTGAGTCACTATGTTGTATACCTGAAATGTGCATAAGTAAGTAAATTATACCTGAATGAGAGATGATTTGAAAAATGGAAAGAAAAAAAAAATGCCCTTGGTTTCTAGAGCCTCATGGGCGCTGGGCAGTGTGTCAGGAATGTCATACATGATACTTAAATCATTGTGTTGTTTCTCTGAACCCTCCTCAAATGCAGGGCCCGGTCTTCTCCTGTCTGCCTTCTCAGCCCCTAACACAGTTGGTGCTCAGATATTGGTTCAGTTAATTCAGTTCAGTCTCTCAGTCATGTCTGACTCTTTGTGACCCCATGGACTGCAGCTTGCCAGGCTTCCCTGTCTATCACCAACTCCCAGAGCTTGCTCAAACTCATGTCCATGCCATCCAATCATCTCATCCTCTGTCATCCCCTTCTCCTCCTGCCTTCAATCTTTCCCAGCATCAGGGTCTTTTCCAGTAAGTCAGTTCTTTGCATCAGGTGGCCAGATATTGGAGTTTCAGCTTCAGCATCAGCCCTTCCAGCGAATATTCAGGATTAATTTGCTTTAGGATTGACTGGTTTGATCTGCTTGTAGGCCAAGGGAGTCTCAAGAGTCTTCTCCAACACCACAGTTCAAAGGCATCAATTCTTTGGTGCTCAGCTTTCTTTATAGTCCAACTCTCACATCCATACATCACTACTGGAAAAAACCATAGTTTTGACAATTTGGACCTTTGTTGGCAAAGTAATGTCTCTGCTTTTTAATATGCTGTCTAGGTTGGTTATAGCTTTTCTTCCAAGGAGCAAGCGTCTTTTAATTTCGTGGATGCAGTCACCATCTGCAGTGATTTTGGAGCCCAAGAAAATAAAGTCTGTCACTGTGTCTACTGTTTCCCCATCTGTTTGCCGTGAAGTAATGGGACTAGATGCCATGATCTTCGTTTTTTGAATGTTGAGTTTTAAGCCAGCTTTTTCACTCTCCTCATTCACTTTTATCAAGAGGCTCTTGAGTTCCTCTTCGATTTCTGCTATCATAAGGGTGGTGTTATCTGCATATCTGAAGTTATTGATAGTTCTCCCAGCAGTCTTAATTCCAGCTTGTGCTTCATGCAGCCTGGCATTTTGCATGATGTACTATGCATATAAGTTAAATAAGCAGAGTGACAGCATACAGCCTTGATGTGCTCCTTTCCCAATTTGCAACCAGTCTGTTGTTCCATGTCCGGTTCTAACTGTTGCTTCTGATACTGATGTTTCAGATACTGGTTAGACTGGAGTAGTTTTTGACATCTCTCTGCTGAGGGCACTGTGGCTGTAGCAGGTTGAGGACGTATGTTTGCAGGTAAAAATCTCAGAAAAAGGAACAGCAGATTTTTCAAGTAAAAGGAAACAAGCGGGAAAGCCAGTGGCGGGGATGCAGGGCCCTTATCTCTTTCTCCCTCCACGCCCCCACCCTCTCCTCTCCTGCCTCCTCTTGGGCCAATGGATCCAGGGTTCTATTGACCCAGACTCACTCATGGGTGTTAGGAGAGTGCATCTTCCCAGTCCCCAGGCTTACAATGAGCTGTTGTTTCCAGCCCACAGTGGAGGAGGGGTCTTAGCAGCTGTCTGCTTGTTCTGCTTCCCTTCTCCCTGCATTCTACACACTGCCTTTAATTAAAATGTGGCCAGGGTATATTAGCACAGAGGTGTCCTTGTCACACAGCCTTGGCACTGACTCAGGGAAGCTGGGCAGTGAGCCCCCACTGGACTCATCTCATTAGGCTGGGTGGGTCCTTGTCCCCTCCTAGCTTGTGTCTGGGCTCTGCTAGCAAGTCTTACAGAGTCCTCTGGGAAACTCACGAGGGCTTTTCCTGTTGCTTCTCAGGCTCTTTCCAGGCACGTTTGTTAGCTGGTGGGACAAGAGGGGTTTTCTGGTCTGGTTGTGCTTAGGGACTGTCATCTAGTCTTCTGGGGATTTCCCCTTGAAGGTGAAGTTTCTGGCAGAGTCCTCCTTGAGGAGACTATTTTCTGGTGCCCCGTCCTGAGGGCTGAAGATGAGGTTGAAGGGATGGAGAGGACCCTCCTTTTCCCAGTAAAGAAAACTGTTTGTCACTTTCTGCTGTTTCTTCCTGAGCGTCCTTCCAGGGTGTGGCTGTGTTTATCCAGTTCTTAGCGAGTGCCTGTTGTCTCTCTGGTGTTCTGGGTTCCACAGAGGACACTAGGACCTGGGACAGTCTCTTATTCCCTTGAAGAGCTTGGGTCTAATGGGAAGGGGAGTCTGTGGATGTTGGAGCAAATGATAGAGTAGTGGGGTAGGACAGATAACCTGTCAGACACTTCGGATGCTCTAGAAAAGATATCACTGGTCTGTTAGTGAAAGGACAGTCTGCAGCCTCCCCAAGAAAGAATTAGAGGAAAATCAGAGCTATTAATGCAGAAGCTAAGGCCGTCCCTAGGCCGGAGTGCAGGAAGAATTAGGAGGGGCTTTGGAAACTAAGATTTTGGAATAAAGTAAATGCACTAGAGGATTTTACCTTCAGTGAAGAGATGGACCAGAATAAACTCACCCATCAACCCAGGAAGACTGCTCAACTGTGTGTGTGGGGAGGCTTTTACTAGAATTTGTAACCATGGGAATGACCTTGTGCTCATTTGTTTTTGGAATTTTCATAGGTTGCTTTCCTAAGAAATAGACTCTGACTCCGAGATTCACTGCAGGAGGTTTATTAGGAATGGGGGCTGGGAGAGGCTCTCAGGAGTAATTTCTGAAAGGAAGCAAGGGAAGCAGGATTGGGTGAGAGGAGAAGTTGAACGACAGTGCTGTTACCTCAGAGACTTGTCCCATAGGGACTTGGAGCTGGGATGGCCATTCAGAATTGTCTTACTGAAGCAAGGGTGCTAGACCGACCCGTCATTGGAATGGGCTGCCCCATGGAGAAGTGTGACCTTGGGAGAGGCAGCTTCCTTCAGTAGAGGGAGGGTCCAGGAGAGGAAAGAGCTGTGAGCCATTGGCAGCCCTCATTCCTGGCAGCTGAAGGGATGAAAGGGGAGTCCCTGAGGAAGAATCCAGGGGGTACACCATGGCATCTATATAGGTGCTCATCCTGCCCGGGTATCCTAGGAACCCTCAAGCTGAGATACTGACATGGATATGGTCCTATGTTGCAAATACCCCTGGAATGCCTAAAAGAAGCAAGTGCCGAACCTCCACTAAGTCCCAGTAGCCTCATATGGATGACACGCCACCAGTGCTGAGCTCATAATCCAACATTAGGAAACTCCTGAGAAAGGATCTTAACTAGATGACTAAGTCATACAGCAGCATGATTAGAACTCGAGGAGAAGAGAATCTGAAAGAATCTGTAAAATGCATATATTTAATGGATAGACAATAAAAAAAGGAATCAAACATGTGAAGGACACTGAAAAGAGCAACTGGGAACAAACAAATATATATTTTTGTTGTTTTTATGGAAGCCATAGCATGAACGTAGTTTTGTTTTTTGCTGCACCACACAGCATGAAGGATATTAGTTCCCTTAGCAGGGACTGAACCTGTGCCCCCTGCTCTGAGAGCACAGGGTCCTAACCACTGGACTACCAAGGAAGCCCTATGTGCATGTGGTCTTTAAAGTTAGGAACTGTAGCAGCCCGCCTACCCCTGGCCCCCACAGCTCTCTCTCCTCTCTGTTTCCTCCTCATCTCCATGCTGGCAATCACTTTGCCTCTCTAGTTGATTCTTGGATTTTCTTATACCTTTAAAAATAACAGGCTTCTAATGCCAGTTCTTGAATTTTTGTCCTTAAGGCGTTACTTGTTGATTTCCCAGCAGGGAAGAAGATAAGTTACTCTCTACTCTCCTCCTGGCCCCACACACACATGCTGATTTCCTGAATTTCCATCCTTGCATAATAGTTATGGTTTGTTTTATTAGGACTACATAAATCTTGCTCACTGAGCTATATGGCAAAGAATGATTACCTCTTTCCTGCACCATTTTTTAATTTTCTCTGGTTTTAGTATTTAATATATAAGTTCTGTTTTGTTTATTCCTATGTTTACTTTTCTCTGCATCTCTTTATTTTTTAAAAATTATTTATCTTCGTTGCTGCTCTTGGGCTTTCTCTAGTTGTGGTGAGCAGGGCTACTCTAGTTGATGCATAGGCTTCTTACTGTGGTGGCTTCTCTTGGTGCGGAGTGCAGGCTCTAGGACATGTGGGTTTTAGTAGTTGCAGCACCTGGGCTTAACTGCTACAGCATGTGGAATCTTCCCCAACCAGGGACTGAACCCATGTCCCCTGCATTGGTAGGCAGATTCTCAACCACTGAACCACCAGGGAAGTCCCTCTGCGTCTCTTTCTTATTAAATTCTGATTCAGCATTTTTATTTCAACCTCAGCTTCTTTGTAAGATTTTCAAATGCATCAATAATTCTGTCAGTGTTTTCTTTAAGAAATCTCTTTTAGAGCTGTTTGACATTTGTTAAATCTGTTTGGTTGCCCTTTCTATTTGATGGGCATCTTAGCATCACCCTGTACCACGGATTTGGGCATTCCCTGTATTTCTCCTCTGTTGAGTCCCCTGTTTCCTGGATGTCATGTTTTTCCCTTCTTTGGTTGACACGCTTATCTTCTCTTAGCTCCCCTAGGAAGGGGCACATGGGAAGGAAAGCTTTTTCAAGCCTAAAATGTCATTAATATATCCTGACACTTGACTGATGGCTTAATAGAAAATTCTCAGTACAAATAATATTCCTTGAGTTTTGAAGCTCTTATTTTTAGGGTTACTATTTAAGTCCTAAACCTTTCTAAATCATAATCCTTTGTATGAGACTTGCTGTGGTAGGGTCTTTTTCATGAATGTATGCCCCTCCTTTCTGTTTTTTCCATTTATCTTTTTCTGTCTCTTTGCTCTACATTCTGGAAAATTTCCTCCACTTTATACTCCTACATTTCTATTGAGCTTTTCATTCTTACTGTCAAGTTTATTTTTAATTGCCTGAGTGTGCCTTTTAAAAAATCTCCAACTCTTGTGTTACTGATCTTTTTCATAGACCTTTTCTTATCTTTTTGAGAAAATATTAATGACATTAGAAAAAATCTTTTTCTGATTCTTGTATTGTCTTTCTCTGAGGTGCTATTTTTTCCATTTTCCTTGGGTTTATTGTTTTTGTGAGGAATCCTTTGAGTGGTGATTCTCGATAGTCTGCTCATATAAAGAGTGGATGTTAAAAAAAAAGTGGATGTGTACCCTATGTTCATAGCAGCACTATTTATGATAGCCATCCCTCCCAATAAAACCAAAAAATACAATAGTCAAGACATGGAAACAACCTAAATGTCTATCTATAATGAATGGATAAAGAAGGTATGTGTATACGCTACAATGGAATACTACTCAGCCACGAAAAAGAATGGAATAATGCCGTTGGCAGCAACATGGGTGGGCCTAGAGATTACCATACTAAGTGAAGTCAGGCAAATACCATGTGCCATCACTTATATGTGGAATCTAAAATATGACACAAATGAACTTACATATGAGACAGAAATAGACTCACAAACATAGGGAACAGACTTGTGGTGGCCAATGGGAGGGGCGTGGGGGAGGAATGGATCGGGAGCTGGGGACTAGCAGGTTGAAACTATTATACAGAGAATGGATAAACAACAAGGTCCTACTTTAAGGCAAAGGGAACTAGTTTCAGTATCCTGTGATAAACCATAATGAGAAAATAAAAAGACAAAAATAGTGGGTGTTTAAAAGCTGACTGGAGTTCTGAATATGTGGGTGGACTTTGTGGTGGACTGTTTTGTTGTGTGGATCCCAGTTAAACGCTTCCTGGGCCTTCCTCCTGGGCTTCCCAGGTTGCCCAGAGAAGGGCTTTCTGATCTGCCTGGAGGGTAGACACTTACTCCTTGAATTGTGCGTGCTGAGTTGAGGTGGAAGATGGAGATCTCATCATTCTATTTGGAATTCTTCACTTGGTCTGCTGGGTAAGAGTTCAGTTTGGCTTTCCTACCTTTAGCTGAGTCTAGTGTTCCTCAAATAAGAAACTGTTGTACCTTTTTCAGAGAATAGAACGCTAATGTTTTACATGAGTTGGGGAGGGAACCTGGAAAGGGCTTTTTAAATAGACTTTGAACCAGTCATTCTGTTTTCAGTCTTCTCTTTGTTACACTGTGCTACCAACTCATTTTTTTCTTTCTTCAGTGCCCTGAATGTAAATTGAGTTGCCTTTTTGCTTTCACACTGCTGTCTTAGGAGTTTGCTTTCTGGAGTCTGTTAAATCAATTACTAGTTGCCCATATGTTTTCTAGCATCTAAAAATAGTTTTTGTTGCTTCTTCCATTTTCTTTTTCTAATGGGTTTGTCTTTTTTTTTTTTTTTTTTTTATTTTTTCTACTCTTAGCTTAGAATTTTTTTAGGGGAAGCAAAGGGGCTTCCCTAGTGGCTCAGATGGTAAAGAATCTGCCTTTAGTGCAGGAGACCCAGGTTCAATCCCTGGGTCAGAAGATCCGCTGGAGAAGGAAATGGCAGCCCATTCCAGTACTCTTGCCTGGAAAATCCCATGGACCGAGGAGCCTGGTAGGCTACAGTTCATGGGGTTGCCAAGAGTTGGACACGACTGAGTGACTTCAGGGGCAACAAAAGTAACTCTGAGGAACCATCCTGCCATATTCCCCTGAAAGTGTCAAACACAGCAGTTTATAGTGAAAATATACTAGGCGAATTAGAAACTGATGAGAAATAGTGAACCAAAATATTGTCTGAGAAACTTACCCAGAATGTAGCCCAGAGTGATACTTCTCTTTCATATTTTCTAAGAGACATGAAGTTAGGAAAATTTCTAATATAAATGAATAAGAATTCTGAAAGTAGAAAAAAGAGGAAATAGAGAATAGTCATTGTTTTTAGAGATGTCTGAGACTGTTTTGGAATTTGTGGAAATTTAAAAATTGATGTCTTTGAACAGTATCATGCTGACCATTGTGTGAGTGACTTGATGTCAGAGATTTTAAAATAAGAAAGAAAAGTGCAGTAAGAACATGTCTCTTTCATTTAAAAAAGTGCAGGTCACAGCCTGTAAAATTGATTTTATATGCCACCAGTGGGTTATAACTTTCATTTTAAAGAACACGGACCCAGTGGGTCAGTATAGACCCATGCGTCCAACAAGTCTGTTTAACATTATAGAACATTTATAAATGTGACCACTTTCATGGTTATAAAAGAAGTCTCATTCAGTTACTAAGAATTTGTATTTTACAGTGTTCTCTATTCACAATGCAATGAACATTTGAAATAGCATGTAGCTAAAATGCTTCTATATGTCACAACATATGTGGGAAATTAACACCTTTCTGAATCAAAAGGGGGAGAGGTGCTAAATATTTAAAAATATTTAGAACTTAAAATGAGATAAAAATTGATGAGCAAAACTATCTAAAACAAGAGACTAAGAAACAGAAAAGCAGTAAATCCAAAATAAGTGAAAGGAAGAAAACAGTACATTTAAGAGCACAAACTAATGAAAGAGAAAAAGATTAAATCAATACTACTAAAAGCTGTTTAAGACTAATAAAGTAGGTTCAGCTCTAGTCAAACTGATCATAACAGAAAAGGAGTGAATGCAAAGTAATTGCAAATTAAATGAAGAGTAATAATTAGGAATAAAGAAGAATGTAGTCAATGAGACTATTTACAGTTTTATGCCCATAAATTTGAAAGCTTAGGTGAAATGCATAGTTTTCTAGAATCATAATCTGTTATGATTGGCTCAAGGAAAAAAGTGACCAAGTATGCGTGCTTTAAATTAAAGAAGTTAATCTGAGCTGTTGGTTCTCATCCAGGTATGATTTTATACCTAACTCCCTGCCCCATCCTTTCCCAGAGGACATTTGACAATGTCAGGAGACATGTTTGGTTGTCATAACTGGATCTAGGAATGCTATTGTCATCTGGTTGGTGGAGGCCAGGGATGCTGCTAAACATCCCACAATACATGGGGCAGTCCCCCACAAAACGAAGAATTACCTGGCTCAAAATGTCAATAATGCAAGGTTGAGAAACTCTGATCTAGGCCAACATGGTTTTATAGGTGGCTTTATGAATATATAAGGATTAGATAATCCCATTCTCATGTATTGTTTCACTTAAAAATAAGGAAAACTTCCCATATAATTTAAAAAAATTTATTATTAATTAATTAATTTTGGCCAGGCCATGTGGCAAGTGGGGTCTGTCTAACCAGGGATGGTACCTGCGCCCTCTACACTGGAGTCTTAACCAATGGACTGCCAGCAGAGTCCTCAATGTTATTTTGAGAGTAGTAGTGCCTTGATGCCAAAAACCAAAGACCTTAGAGAAGAATTTACAGATAAGTAAGCTGAATCTGTGTTTATATAATAAAACAGTAAATAACCATCTTTACCACATTGTGTTAATTTTGGAATGCAAGGATGGTGTAGTCACAATAGTTACTATGTAATTTACCATGTTTGTAAATTAAGAGGAAAAGTCATAGTGTCTTTCAGTAGATACACAAAAAGCATTTGATAGAATTCAAGGTGTAAGATAAAACTTTTAGCCAAGAAGGGAATTACCCTCATAAGGACTATCTAACTTAAAATGTTAACAATTTTAAGTGGTAAATATTAGAAGCAATCCTGTAAAATCTAGAATAAAGATAAGGATGCTGCTGTTACCACTTTTCTTCAATATTATTTTTGATAAATACTGTTTATCAAAACAGTGCAGTTTTGGTAGTTTGCAGTTTATCCCAGCCAGTGCAGTAAGGCAAGGAAAAGAAATAAAAGTACATACACAGACTGGAAATGGGGAAAATAAGAAACCAGCTTTGCTCATAGATAGTATAGTCTGCTCTACATAGAAAAGAAATGAGAGTTGGCAGACACTGTTAAAAGAAATGAGAAGTTTCAGCAAGGTTGATGTGGATGAATAGAAGTTTAACATACAGAAATCAAGTGTGTTCCTGTACAATAATCTTCCCTGGTGGCTCAGACGGTAAAAGTGTCTGCCTACAATGCGAGAGACCTGGGTTCGATCCCTGGGTTGGGAAGATCCCCTGGAGAAGGAAATGGCAACCCACTCCAGTACTCTTGCCTGGAATATCCTATAGACAGAGGAGCCTGGTGGGCTTACAGTCCATGGGGTTGCAAAGAGCCAGACACGACTGAGCAACTTCACTCATTCACTCACTCACCTGTACAATAGTAACACAGAAGTTGTTGTTCAGTTGCTCAGTCACGTCCAACTCTTAGCGAACCCATGTACTGCAGCGCACCAGGTTTCCCTGTCCATCACCAACTCCCAGAGCTTGCTCAAACTCATTTCCATTGAATCAGTGATGCCACCTAACCATCTCATTCTCTGTCATCCTCTTCTCCTGCCTTCAGTCTTTCCCAGCATCAGGGTCTTTTCCAATGAGTTGGCTCTTGGCATCAGATGGCCAAAATATTGGAGCTTCAGCATCAGTCCTTCCAATGAATGTTCAGGTTTGATTTCCTTTAGGATTGACTGGTTTGATCTCTGTGCAGTCCAAGGGACTCTCAAGAGTCTTCTCCAGCACCACAGTTCAAAGGCATCAATTCTTCAGTGCTGTCTTTTTTATTATCCAGCTCTCACATCCCTACATGATTACTGGAAAAGCCATAGCTTTGACTGTGTGGACCTTTGAGGCAAAGTAATGTCTCTGCTTTTTAATATGCTGTGTTCAGTTCAGTTCAGTTGCTCAGTTGTGTCTGACTCTTTGCAACCCCATGGACTACAGTATGCCAGGCACAGATGACATCACCCTTACACTAGAAAGTGAAGAAGAACTAAAGAGCCTCTTGATGAAAGTGAAAGAGAAAAAAAAGTTGGCTTAAAGCTCAACATTCAAAAAACTAAGATCATGGCATCTGGTCCCATCACTTCATGGCAAATAGATGGGGAAACAATGGAAACGGTGACAAACTTTATTTTTTTGGGTTCCAAAATCACTGCAGATGGTGACTGCAGCCATGAAATTAAAAGATGCTTGCTCCTTGGAAGAAGAGCTATGACCAACCTAAACAGGATATTAAAAAGCAGAGACATTACTTTGCCAACAAAGGTCCCTGTTTGCAAAGCTATGGTTTTTCCGGTAGTCATGTAGGGTTGTGAGGGTTAGACTGTAAAGAAAGCTGAGAGCCAAAGAATTGATGCTTTTGAACTGTGGTGTTGGAGAAGACTCTTGAGAGTCCCTTGGCCTGCAAGGAGATCCAACCAGTCAATATGCTGTGTAGGTTTGTCATTGCTTTTCTTCCAAGAAGCAAGCATCTTTTAATTTCATGGCTGCAGTCACCATCCATAGTGATTTGGGAGCCCAGGAAAATGAAATCTGTCACTGTTTCCATTGTTTCCCTATCTGCCGTGAAGTGATGGGACTGGATGCCATCGTCTTCATTTTTTTTTTTTTTTAATTTTCTTTACTTTATTGTGTTGATTTTGCCATACATTGACATGAAACCGCCATGGGTATACATATGCTCCCCCTCCAGAACCCCCCTCCCTCCTCCCTCCCGATTCCCTCCCCCTGGGTCATCTCGGCGCACCAGCCCTGAGCCTCAACCCTGGGTTGGCGATTGATTTCACATATGATAATTAACATGTTTCAATGCCATTCTCCCATATCATCCCACCCCTGCCCTCTTCCACAGAGTCCACGAGTCTGTTCTATACATCTGCGTTCCTTTTGCTGTCTCGCATGCAGGGTTCTCGTTACCATCTTTCTAAATTCCATATATATGCGTTAGTATACTGTATTGTTGTTTTTCCTTCTGGCTTACTTCACTCTGGATAATAGGCTCCAGTTCCGTCCACCTGAGTAGAACTGCTTCAAATGAATTTTTTTTAATGCTGAGTAATATTCCATTGTGTATATGTACCACAGCTTTCTTATACCGTGTTCTTAGATTGGAAGAATCAATACAGTGAAAATGAGTATACTACCCAGAGAAATATATAGATTCAATGCAATTCCTATCAAGCTACCAGAGGTCTTTTTCAGAGAATTAGAACAAATAATTTCACAATTTGTATGGAAATACAAAAAACCTCGTATAGCCAAAGCAATCTTGAGAAAGAAGAATGGAACTGGAGGAATCAAGCTACCTGACTTTAGGCTATACCACAAATCCACAGTCATCAAGACAGTATGGTACTGCACAAAGACAGAAATATAGATCAGTGGAACAAAATAGAAAGCCCAGAGATAAATCCACGCATCTATGGACACCTTATCTTTGACAAAGGAGGCAAGAATATACAATGGAGAAAAGACAATCTCTTTAACAAGTGGTGCTGGGAAAACTGGACAGCCACTTGTAAAAGAATGAAACTAGAACACTTTCTAACACCATACACAAAAATAAACTCAAAATGGATCAAAGATCTAAGCATAAGACCAGAAACTATAAAACTCCTAGAGGATAACATAGGCAAAACGCTCTCTGACATCGTCTTTATTTTTTGAATGTTGTGTTTTAAGCCAGCGTTTTCACTCTCTTCTTTCACCTTCATCAAGAAGGTCTTTAATTCCTCTTTGCTCTCTGCCCAGGAGTAGAATTTTTAATTTTCATCACAATACCATGTCTTATAGTAACAAGCCAAAAGGAATAAATCTAATATACATACAGTTCCTTAAGTTATAAAACATTAAAATGCATTAAATAAAATCTGAATAAAGAAACAAATCCTGTTTTCATGATTGGGAAGACAATAAAGATATCAATTTTCCTTATATTAACCTGAATACATGCAATTTTGCTAAGAATTCCAATATTTTTTTCCAGTAAAGCTGTAAAATTTATGTGAGAGAGTAAAGGGCAAGTATAGTTAAAGTGATTTTGAAGAATAAGGTACATGGACTTGTCAAAACTTTAAACAGTAGAGCAGTTGAGGACTTCTGTGATGATCTACTGGTTAAGACTCAATGATTCCACTTCAGGAGATGAAGGTTCAATCCTTGGTCAGGGAACTAAAGGTCCTGCATGCTGATCCATGCTGCATGGCATGGCCAAAAAATAATGATGACAAAAAAAACTAGAGCAGTTGAGATTATGATATTTTTAGGGACAGATAGACCAAGGAAGTAAAGTAGGGAGTTCAGAATTAGTACCACACATATGGAAATTTGATATGTGAGAGAAGTAATCTGTCACAGATTGGGAAGGGAAGTAACAGTACTGAAACAATTGGCTGTCTGTGCAGAAAAAATGAACATAAATTTCTACCTCCCACCACAGGCAAATATAAATTCCAAGTGAGTTAAGACATTTAACCTGAAAAGCAGGAATCTAAAGCTTTTAAATGAAAGTATGAGAATATGTATATGACCTGGCAGTAAAGAAAGTTTTAAAATTTAAGACACAGCACAAACATCAGTTAATTTAACTGCAGCAATAAAAAATGAATGAATTTAACATTAGTAAAATAAACATTCATAAATTTGTCTACAGGCAGACTGAAATCTTTGTGCATAAGAAAGAACTATATAAAACGAAAGATGAGCCTACAACTGGGAGAAGATGTTTACAAAGCATACAACTTTTATATGTGTTCAAGGAGATGCACAGACTGTTCACAACACTTTTTTTTGTAATGGCAAAATACTCAGAGATGGATGTCCATTAACAGGAGAACTGATAAACTCTGTGTCTTAATTCTGTGACTCTCTATAGCATCAGTTTTCAGCTTTGTGAGATCCAGGGTACCCTTTTTGTAACTTACATATATATATATTAAAATTTTTATTTATTTATTTTTGGCTGTGCTGGGTCTTCAGTGCTGTGCAGGAACATTTTCTAGTTGCGGAGAGCAGGGGCTACTATCTAGTTGTGGTACACGGGCTTCTCATTGCAGTGGCTTCTGTTGCAGAACATAGGCTGTGGGGCATGGGGGCTTCAGTAGTTGTGGCACGTGAGCTTAGTTGCCCCACTGCACATGGGATCTTTCCAGACCAGAGACGGAACCCATGTTTTTGGCATTGGCAGGCGGATTCTTAACCACTGGACTACCAAGGGAGTCTTATAACTTCCCATTCTACTATCTTAAAATAAACTCCCATCTGTACATACAATTTATAAAAATAACATTACATCCTAAATCCAAAGTAATGGAGAAATAAAAGCAAGATAATTTTGAAGAAAATAGCGTATATGTGACTGTATAAATGCTTTGTATGATGATAGTTTTAGATACAGTTAAGCAGTTAGTTTACATTTGTGTATAAGGAGGAAATTGGGATCTAAGAGAGAAGATTTCATTGTTTACATTTTTTACATGTCTACAAAATGTAGGGCATTTTAAAAGGACTCAAGAGGTGTGTTGATATGCGCATGTAGAGTCATCACAAATGTGACACCCACGAGGACAGATTGATACAAGTGTTTTGTATTGTGTCTTGAAAACTTGGAATGGAGTTGCTATTAGTGACCTAATATTTTGAACTGGTTTATAACTCTTTGTTAAAGTCTCACTAAAACCAATCATACTCTCAGATACTTTTTCACCTAAATGAGTATCTTGTGGATTTTCTGAAATCCTATGTGAAAAGAGAAAATTTTTCATTGCGCAGGAGTCTCTTCAACATTTTAGAATATTAAGATCCCCGGCTCCCTCTCATTCACTAAATACTACCATCTCCCGAGGCCCACATTTAACAACCAGTGACAACCCAACACATTTCCAACATTACCCCAACTGTTCTATTGAGAACTGCTCAACTAGAACTTCTAATGTGGATTCATTGGAAAACAGTGCTTAAGAATGGAAGACTCTACCAATGATATAATTTTAACTAATACTCATGTATTGCTAACCATTGCACTGTTTGTGGATACAGAAGTGTTAACAACAAACATGGGAATGGTAAGGTAAACTCAGGATGGTGTCTTGCTTGGGGTGGGCGGACACAAGGGATCAATGAAGGATATACAGAAGGTTTTATCCCCAACTGTAATGTTCACAATCCCCCCACCAAAACAAAAGTAACAAACAAAAACCAACCCTCCAATACCCTCTTGGTATAAATGTAGTATATAGAAGTGTTAAGATTTCTCAAAACTGATGGTATGTGTATAGGTGTTCATTCTTTTATTGTTGGATCCTTACAATATAATGTCAAGTGAGACAAAAAAGAGGATGACTAAGGTAAAGGTCAGACAAATGATTAAAGTTGTATCTGTACTTAATTTTTGCTTCCATCCCTCCCCTCCTTTTTTGCCATTGTCTACTGATTTCTTTCTATGAATTAGTAACCTTTTCTTTCTCCTCCAATCTTTTCCATAGCATCTAATTTGAAATATCCTTTTCCTCATGGTATATACCCATAAACAGTCAGTGAACATATTCTCTTCATATATTCTCCCTGTTCTTCTCTCTTTAAAATATGTATTTTTCACATTGTCAGATCAATGTGTAGGGAATTCCCTGGTAGCTCAGTCGGTAAAGAATCTGACTGCAGTGCAGGAGACCTGGGTTCAGTCCCTGAGTTGGGAAGATCCCCTGGAGAAGGGAATGGCAACCCACTCCAGTATTCTTGCCTGGAGAATCCCGTGGACAGAAGAGCCTGGCAGGCTACAGTTCACAGTGTCACAAGAGTCGGATACGACTTAGTGATTAAATCACCACCCACTCTATTGTGTTTCTTATAGCCAATCATTTAGTCTTATCATTTAGTCTTAGTTTTACAGGTAAATACTATATTGTTATATGTTGTATATTGTTGAGAGTCACTGCCAGTCCTTATACTGATGTTTCATTTCAGTTCTTTCTCTGCTAGATTCCTCAGGGAGAATTCATGGGAACATTTCTGGAACTCTTGCACATATATAATATTTTATTACCTTTATATCTGAAGCTCATTTTGGCTGAATATAAAATCCTTGGTTCACTTGCCCCCAACCCCGCCAAATATCATAAATGTGTTACATCATTGTCTTACGACATAAGGCATTCCTGTCAACGTTTAACGACATTGGTTTTCTTTCTTAAGAGTGCTTTTGATCATTTTCTCAGATGCCTAAATAATAACTTTCAAAAAAATGACCAAGACTCTTCCCAAACTATATCTCAGTGTTTGCTTTCTGGATCAACTTTTCCCAGATAAAGGTGAAGCTTGATGTCTTTCTGTTTCAGAAATGTTTCTTAAAATATCATTTTTAGTATTATATTCCATTGCTTTGGTTTTATACCTTAGAAACTTCAGGGGTAGGTCTTTTGGATCTTCTTTACCTGTCATCTATATCTGTTGCTCAGTTGCTTGCTCAGCCATACCCAACTCTTGATTACCCCATGGGCTGTAGCCTTCCAGGCTCCTGTGTTTATGGGATTTTTTTCCAGCAAGAATACTGGTGTGGGTTGCCATTTCTTTCTCCAGGGGATCTTCCCACCCAGGGATTGAACTTGTGCCTGAATTTGCAGGCAGATTCCTTATCACTGAGCTACCTGGGAAGCCCTCTATATCTTTTAATTTTCCTTAAATCACTTTATTGTTCAATTCTTTTTGAGTTTTAAGATTTTCTTCCTTTCCATTTTCTAGAAAATAACATTACTGTTTATTTGTTCTTGTCGTTCTAGTGTTCTCTTCATTGCTGAAATGAAAATTTTCTTTTGGTTTTAAGCCTTTGCTGAGTTCTCTCATGTTTTTCTCAGATGTTTTGTTTCTCCAGTCACATGTTTCTGAAATTTTAAATTCTAGTATGTATATATTTCCATATGGGCTTCCCAGGTGGCACTAGTGGTGAAGAACCTGCCAATGCAGGAGACATAAGAGAGGAGGGTTCGATCCCTGGGTCAGGAAGATCCCATGGAGGAGGGTATGGCAACCCATTCTAGTATTCTTGCCTGGAGAATCCCATGGTCAGAGAAGCCTGGTGGGCAAGAGTTCATAGGGTCACAGAATTGGACACTACTGAAGCAACTGAGCATAGCATACACATATTTCCATACACATGCCACTTTCTTTATCTGGGTGTACTCCTTTTTGAGACAATATGTTAGAGTTTGCATCACTTTGGTAAGTGTGTGCTTTGCATCCCTTTTTTCTAGTGTGTGCTCACTACATATAGAGATATTTTCCTGCTTCTCGTTCTTTTATTTACTTGAATGATATTTGAGTGCAATCTTTTTCTGTGACTCATGTTTAAGTAAAACAAGACCTCCTATACTTCTATGAGAAAGGATAAGTCTGGAGAACTTTTTGAGCATAAGAGCTTCTAGATCTTTTTTTTTTCTTTCTATAAAGCAATTAAAAAAATATGGCCTCCTTCTCTAGATTTGCCTCTTTGGTTTTGCTCCTGTTCCTCATCTGTCATGATAGAGGCGTTTCTTTGCCCCAGTTGCTTGTGGCCTATTTAGTTTGGATGCTGCTTCTAGTAATTTCTTCTAAGTGTGGAGCTTGGTCCTAAGAGAGAGCTTTGCCTTTAGTTCAGCACACATAGCTTTAGCAGACTTAACTGCTGTCCTGTGTCCATGAGTTGGAGCTTTCAAGACTTTCTCGCACTTTGGACTGCCTTCTCAGATCGACTTACTACTAATTTGGCAGTTTCCCCCATTTCTTCTTTTTTAAAAAAAAATCTATTTATTTATTTGGCTGTAATTGGTCTTAGTTGCAGCATGTGGAATCTTAGTTTCTTAACCCTGGATTGAACCTGGGCCCCCTGTAGTGGGAGCATGGAGTCAACCACTAGATCACCAGAGAAGTCCCTCTGTTTTCTTGATAATTTCTGATCAGTGTTCAGATAAATACTGATCACAGTATTCAGGTCAGTGTTTATATTTTATGTTTTCTGACAATGCCTTTCAGCTAGTTTTGTTGTCAGTGTTTGAGTTTTTGTTTTATTTTCATCCTTTTCTCTGATGTTTTTATTAGGGGACTTCAGAGAGATTAATAAACACTACTTACTGCCATTTCCATTTTTCAAAAAAAAAAAAAAATCCCTTGAAGTTTATATTTCTTACTTGGGTCTGTTTTGCATGGTGCTTTTTTTAAGCCAAGGAAATTTCTGGCATTTCTGTTACTTACATTTAGAAACATTATAGCATTTTTCTATGACAAGTGAACTTTGTTCATTTGATGAAGTACATTTTCAAAATGGAGACTTCTTGACTTTTTTTAATTAAAGAATAATGTGTATATATATTTTGTGAGCGTTTGGATCTAATCCTAGGTTATTCTTTACTGGGAATGAGGGAATCTGGTATTAGAACTGAAGAGATATTTATTATTGAATAATTGATGTACCAGCTTCCTGAAAGCAGAGGTTTAAACTTTACATGTCCCATAAATAGAGCATTCTTAGGGAATGATTTTTATATAAAAGATGGCTATCTTTTTGTTCTAAGCAGGGACAGGTGCAATTTATTTCTGGTGAAATAAGAATAAGTTCTTAGTTGCAAGTAGATTTCATTACCTTTAAGTGATGAAGTCACCATGCCAAAGTCGCTAGTCCTTCAGTTCTCCAGTAGTCACACCATAGATCAGGCACCGTCATGTCTAAATTACCACTGTGGGTCTTCACTGTCCTCTGCACAGACCAGCACCCTAATGTGTCCCTCTTGGTTGTCAGGGCATCTCCCCCAGTCCATCACACTGAGACATCTCAGCAGCAGGCACCTGCTCTCTTCCGGTGGGTCTCGCCAGCACCATGACACTGCCTGCCTGGAGCCAGTAGCTGGGTGGTCAGGCTTTATTGAACTCGTTGATCCAATGAGTAAGTTGAATAAGAGTAAGTTATTCCTCAGAGTCATCATTCAGGGTTCCATCTTTATTTTCATAGTTTATTCGGGTTACTTTGGCATTTGTATTTTGCTAGTATTAGCCTTTGCATTGGTGGAACAGCTCCAATTTTGATTGTACAGGGTCTAATGAGTTAACCTGGAGAACTGCAGTGTAAAGAAAGCTGAGATCAAAAAGTTTTTGATTGTCTAAGCTTGGGTCAGGGGGAAGGCTTGGCTTTTGTACTCGTTTGTTCAAGGCTCTGAAGAATTCAGTGGCTTTTCCTCTGATGAATTAAATCTATCCTTCACCTGGATTAGTGACTTTTTATGAATTGCTGATGTAGCTTCTTTGATAAATGAATGGATTTTCAGTTAATGTAAAACCAGAGGGGCAGGTTGAATGTTACCTTTGGGCTGTATGTGCAGTTCTTTGGAGAAACCCCATTTTTAAGGGGGGGACGGCAATAATACTTGCTTAGGCATTCATTTGAAATAAAGTCCATCTGTAGTGATTTGTATTACATCGAATTGTTCAAATTAGGAAGCCATAATATTTGGTTGGGCTTCCCAGGTGGCTCAGTGGTAAAGAATCTGCCTGCTGACATAGGAGACGCACGTGGGTTTGATCCTTGAATCCGGAAGATCCCCAGAAGAGGAAATGGCAACCTGCTCCAGTATTCTTGCCAGGAAAATCCCATGGACTGAGAAGCCTGGCGGGCTATAGTCCATGGGGTCACAAAGAATTGGACATGACTAAGCACGTGTGCAGCATCATCAGCCATATTTGGTTAGAAAAGCTCAAGCTATTAGTTTTTCTAACTGCATCTGTCTTGCTTAACTCATTCATAAGTACTGGGCAAAAGGTGAACTGCAAATGTTTTCCTCTCTTTGTTCTAGCCTGGGAGCAGATCTCTCTGAAAGCCCCTGGGCCATCATTTCCTCCTAAGTAGTGGCAGGCTACTTAGGAGGCATCATCTTGGAGGGGATGTTATAGTGCTGATTGTTTGGGAATGTGAGCCGGATGGCCCGTGTATCTAGAGCAGAACTGTCTAATAGAAACGAAATAGAATTTGAGCCACAGATGAGAGCCACATAAGCCATTAAAACATTTCCAGGAGCTACATTAAGCAAAGTAAAAAGAGATGGGTAAAATTAACTTCATAGGTATTTTTAATTACTCTAATATATCCAAATATCCAGCATTTTGTAATGTAAGAATCATTAATGAGGTGTTTTGCCCTTTTCATGCTAAATCTTTGAAATCTAATGTGTGTTTTGTACTTACAGCACATTTTATTTTATTCACACTGTATCTCATATACTCAGTAGTTACATGTGTTTCCTGGGTACCATATTGGACAGCATCCTTCTCAAGAGTGGGTGTGTTTGTGTCTTGGGAGCGAAGATGTTCCATTGTTCAGTATTATGAGATATTTGAGTAGGATTAATACTTTGATGAAAACTGAAGGTCAGTTTTTCTATTACTGCCAAACACCTGTTGTTTCCCTGGAAATAAGTAGAAAAGAATATCTATGAATGCTTCTAGAGGAGAAACCGTTTTAGCTGAGAGATTTGGTGATGGGAGAACTAGTTATTTCCTCCCCAAATCACAAACTTATTTTTACCTATTTAAGAATATTTGGAGGATTAAGCATTCCCATATAGAAAGACTGGGAGAACATAGGAGTTTGTATAAAGAGGAAATTGTAAGGGGCTTCCTTGTTAGCTCAGCTGGTAAAGAATCTACCTGCAATGCAGGAGACCCAGTTCAATTCCTGAGTCGGGAAGTTCCCCTGGAGAAGGGATAGGCTACCCATTCCAGTATTCTTGGGCTTCCCTGGTGGCTCAGACAGTAAAGAATCCACCTGCAATGCGGGAGACCTGGATTCTACCCCTGGGTTGGGAAGATCCTGTAGAGGAGGGCGTGGCAACTATTATTGCTTGGGGAATCCCCATGGACAGAGGACCCTGGTGGGCCACAGTCCATGCGGTCGTAATGAGTTGGACACGACTGAGGGACTAAACACAGCACAGAGATTTTTAAGTTTCTCCTTTGTCATTGGTTGATTGCTATAGTTTCATAGTGTGCCTTGAGTACTTACTGCGGTGACATTCCTTTTATTTTATTTTCTGTCTGCTGGCCTTTCAACCCCTCTCCTGTGTTTGGAGACTCTCATCATTTGGTCCTTGGTGGGACCAGTAGGGCTCTAGTAGAAAGTTTTCCTTCTCAGGGCTGAGGCACAAAACCAAAGCTAAACCAGTTAGAAATCCCTGTAGGGGATTTGAGTCCAGTGAGGCTGTCCTTTAAGATTCCTGCCTGGCCAGGAGTCAGGTAGCTTGGTGCTGAGTGACCACTAGTGGCATTGTAACCAGAGTCACCTGGCCATATTATTGGCTCTGTTTTCAGCACCTTGACTTGCTCAGCTTTCACCAATGCTTGTTTTATCATCCTTCCAGTCTGTATTCCAAGCTCGGAACTCCTTCCAGGGAAAATCCCTTCTCTTTCTTTTTCAAAAAAATGATTTCTTTGGCTGTGTCAGGTCTTAGTTGTGGCACACAGGATCTGTAGTTGTGGCATGTGGGATCTAGTTCCCTGACCAGGGATTGAACCCAGGCCCCCTGCATTGGGAGTGAGAAGCCTTTAGCCACTGGACCACCAGGGATGTCCCCCATCTCTCTCTGTTAATCAGAGGTGCTGAATGGTGTTAGCAACCAAGAATTAAGCTCTTTGAGTTTGGCAACTGTTTCCACACTTCTTTGTACCATCCTATCGAACTTGGCTCATCATCTGGTAGTCCAGATAAACTGAGTTCTGCTTTTCACCAGTGATTCATTGGTGAAATAATCCTGGGTACATACATGTTGATCATCGTGTGTGTAGTCTATAAAGAATTGACCTCCTCTCGGAATAGCTTTCCTTAATTGTCAGCTGGATCATGCATTTCATAGTTACGTAAGACCCAATGTTGCCATCTCTTCTGTACGCATGGTCCCAGCCACATGCGTCACTTCTAGAGAGGTCTCTGGTCTGCAGTGCTTGCATAAATTGTTGAGATGTATCCAGAGAATGAATACACAGTGGTTGTGTCTTGTTAAATTTTTATGTAAGATGAATTTTATTTCTCAGAATGATACATGCTGATGATTGAAGTCAGAGAGCACTAAATTCGATAACAAAAAACTGTTCCCTCTGGGTCCCCTCCCCTCCTTTCCCCCCACATAGCTATGCTTACCCCAGAGACAGCCACTTCCCAATGGTTCTCCTGTGCTTTTCTGTAAACCTTGTGTTTTTAAAGTCATTACTTTTTGGCGTATCTATGAACACTTATGGAGATTTTAACTTTCTTCCCCACTGGGAGATAATTCTCTCTGGGTCTTGGGTGTTTCTGCATGTCTTGCAAGCAGAGGTGCTAACTCCTGTGTTTCAGATCATCTTTTTAAAGATACAGCCTTTAAGCTAGCAGTAATATCTCCTCCAGAGCAGAGAGCAGTTTGCTTGTAGTCTTGGAGGGAGAGAGTATTTTCCTCCAGAGAGAAGAGCAGGCCTGCCTACTGCCTGTGAGGAAAGGTTCAGCTTCACAAAGCTTAGGGTTCTTCTCTTGCAACACAACTCACGATGTATACAGGTATCATGAATGTGCATGGCCGGGGAATAGAGGCTTTTAGAATCAAGGGAAAAATGACGGTCTTCCCTGGTGGTCCATTGGCTGACTCTGTGCTCCCCTGAGTGGTCAGGGAACTGGATCCCACATGCCACAACTAAGAGGCGTGCCATAGCTAAAAACGATCCTACGTGCCGCAGCTGAGGCGCCCATGTCCTGCAGTGAGGATTGAGGATCCTGAGTGCTGCGGCTGGAACCAGGTGCAGCTAAATAAACATGCATATTAAAAAAGGGAAAGATGTCACCCTGGCTACTGCTATTTCCGTGAGTAATAAATTATCCTTTGTCTCTGACACAAAAATCTCATGTCTTCTTCCAGCATCCATGAACCTGACAGGATAACTTGTTAGTTTTAAAGTTAGGTAAAATCTGTGGCCCTTCACAACTTTTCATTTTCGCCTCTCCAGTTTTCCCAGAATTAAGGTTTTTGGTTAAATCCGCATTAGGTATAATTTTGACTGTATAAAAATTGTACACTGATGAGCCGAGTAGCATCTCTGATTATACCTCCTTTTCTCTATAATTTTTGTTGCTCCTAAAGTTACAAATTGCCTTTTAAAAATATTCAGTTGATGAGTTTTCTTTTCTTTTTCTTTTTTTTAAGTATTTATTTGGCCACACCAGGGCTTAGGTGCAGCAGGGAAGACCCTGGTGAGTTTTCTTTAATCTCTCGTCACATCTTCCCATGATTTCTAACAACTCTGTAATACGTTAAAAAAAAAAAAAGACAGCAGCTCAGAGGTAGCCTTGTCAGATAATCTACCAGTTCTTTTTAACTGTCGACCTACCTCTTGGAGCAACCACTGTCCTGTTCTCATGTATACCTATTACATTCAGGGGCTCCATAGTTGTTTTCGCTGAGCCAGGTGGCAGGCTTCCAAATCCCCATGCATAACTACTTCTCCATTCTTCCATCTGCTTAGATGCTGGGTAAGTTACATTTTCTCTTCCCTAGCTTCTGCAGTCTGGGGTGTCCATGTAAAACTTCTGGTAAGTTATCTGGTAAGTTATATATGAACAGAGGTTTATCAGGGAAAATTTTTATTTTCCTGATAAGAAGGACAAGAAGGACTCAGATGGTATCCCTTTCCTCATGGCTTGATGGTGGGCATGATTCCAGGACCTGTGACAAGTCATTTCTCTGAAAAGGACACATGGGTATATAGGATAGTAGGGTCCTTGGCTTAAGCCACACCTAACATTAGTTTTGCTCTAGATTTTCTTTTTGTAACATGAGTCAATACATCTTTTTTTTGCTTAGGCCAGTAAGGGTTGGATTTTCCAACTCTTATAATGAAAAATTCCAAATGATTGTAAAAGCTTTTCATTATTCCTGACTCAGGAATGGAGAGTATGATTATGTTTGGGAATCTCTAAGGTGCAAAAAATGGGTTTAATGACTATGTGATTGATTTGTAGACAGAGAATCCTTTCCTAGTTTTGACTGTATTTCCTTCTGCCATGTTCCTTTTATAAAAGTTTTATAGTGATTTCATGAAATGCTGATGGAAAGAGGTGGGAAGTGGGGCCTGTGGTCGGGGTTCAGGATTCAGTTAACTGGTGGACCTTTCAGTGACTTTTCTGGAAAATCCCTTATTTTATAACATATAGATGTAACATGATGCCAAATTATGCTTTGTTATTCATAAATAATTCATTTCCTTAATTTGATATTCCTAGCATTCTCAACTGCTATTTTTAGCAAAGGGCAAAATTCCCCCCCAAATTGCTCATGATAAAAACTTCTAGTTACTGATTGGGTTGTTGATTTGTTATGTTCTACCTACTGTGATTGAAAAAATATTGCCTGCCCTGTCAGTAAACAAAGGATGTTTCAGCCATCATATTACAGCCGCCCCGATGATGAACCCTGAGGGAACTCAGGATGGAGGCAAGATGTTCCCCCATCTAGCAGTCAACAGCTGTAGCTCCCCCACTGCCAAGGTGCACCCAGAGATTCAGGAGGAGAAAACACAAGATATTGACTGGTCTCAGAGAGCTGAGGGGCATTCCAGAGGAATGATTTCAGTGATATCTGACTCTTGCATTTTCCCATACATAAAAAGGCAGTAAATTTCTTGAGATGTCTGATTTTCTTTCACAGTAATATTTTGATGTTCCAACTACTTGGTCTTTATTACAAAAACTCCTGTGTATCCTGGCTCCCCCCTTGCCTCTTCTGAGCAGTGTCTCAGAGTTCTCTGAGATGTCAGTTTTGTCCACCAAGTAAAACACAACTCATCTTTTAGGTTGTGTATTTTTTTTTTAGTCAACACTACCCAGAGGTCTCCTTGGATTAAAAATTTACGTTCTATTCAGGATGTTTCAATGATATGTGTAGAGGAAGAGAGTCCTACGTGGTGGGTTTATAGTGGAAGTCTAGAGCAATTAATTGAGAATTTTGGAAACAGTTATTTTTCAGGATCAGACATCTCTCAGATGTAATGAATGGCTTCAGGAACTGACTCAGCCATGATCTTTAAACACTGTGCTTGACTTTGGAGTGGGCACACATTCAGCCAATTACTTGTCAACTTAGAATCCAAGGGAAACTCTGGAGAAGCACTCCTGTTTTAGTTATAACACCAGTGAGATAAGAGCGTGAAGACTGAGTTAGATTGGAGAGAGTGAACGTTGTTGTTGGAGTGCCATCTTTTTCTGTTTATCTGTTCTTTTAGTTGAAGTATAGTTGATTTACAATGTTGTGTTAATTTCATGTGTACTGCAGTACCAGATTTTGTGTGGACCTTGACCTTGGGAGCTAATTCATTCTGCTCTTATGGCTTCTCTCTGGTGTTGCCAGAACACTGGAGTTGTAGGGCACCATTTTGCTCTCATGCCCTTTTTTGGTACCTTTGGAGTCCAGCCTCACCATCTGATGGCCCGACTCCCAGGGGCCTCCCTTGGAAGAAAATGCCCTTCCCATTGTCCCTAGCCTTGAGAGAATTTTCCACTCCTTCAAGGCCCTGCCTAAGCCTTCATTCCTGCTCATGGTCAGAATTAATGGCAATGCTTTTTCCCACTTATGCCTCTACATTACTGCTGCTTATGGTTTTGCTTGGTGCTCATTTCATCTTGCCTTGTAGTTGAAGGTATCTATAAACTTCACTAGAGGAGCCCCTAGAGTAAGCTTTGTAGTTGATAAATTCTTTCAGTTGCCAATTGATAGAAGATGTTGAGTTCAACATTTGTTAAAGGAATGAATGGATATGGGGTGTGTGTAATAAGGCAGAGACCAAAGGCTGTGTGTTTTCTCCATGCCGGGGACCATGCACTGAACTTTTGTGTGTCTCGCTTTCCCCACCTGAGATAATAATCCTTGATCAGAGTGTTGGAGCTCATGCACGCCACTGCTTAGGATGTGAGAGCACACACACAAGTGGCAACGGTCGTCAACAGTCGTTGCTAATAAATTGCCCATTTTACTCTTTGAACTTACTGTGAGTTAAACTGTACTCTTCAGAGACCACTTGAGAAACCAAGGGCATAGTGTAAAAAAGGGTTCCTTCTGTGTTCCCAGTGGTGAGGATCTTGGCATTGACACATCAAATTTAGGGAACTGCTAATCAAGTCACTTTAGGGCCCTCATTGTCCTTTTACCTGTTACTGGCCACATTTGTTTTCATAGCACAATCTGAACAACTCCCCTCCACACCCCCATGTCTATCAAACATTTGCATGAAGCCAAGAACTGTGCTGGGAACCCAGGATTGAGTAAGGAAGACCTGCCATCTGCCATTCAGAGTGTCCAGAAATGAGCAGGGCTTATTACAGATTGGATCAGGAGGTCTGCAAAATCTTTATTAGCAGACATTTCGGTTCTGGTGTCAAGTGATTCAGACTTTGGAATTCCCCCTCAAGTTTGCTCTATCAGAAGAAAAAAGGTTCTCAAAAAAAAAAAAAAAAAGGAAAGAAAAGATATTCTTGTTGTTTGGAGCTTAACAAATGAGTTTGGTTTGAAATTAGAGGTGAGTACAGTGGACAGAGTATGGAATGGGAAGTCAGGAGGCTTGGGCTCCCAGCTTGGGACTCTGCAGTCATTGCTGTTCCTGGAACCTTGGCTTCCACACTCTTTGGTGAGATCTGAGAGTGAATAACTCTCTGGGGGCTCTTCTAGCTCTAACAGCCTGTGGTTCTGAGGACTTAGGACCCCTTTCCCATTAATTTTAACCCCATATGCCTTTCCTGAAGGGTTGGACAACCATTCCCTATGGTTTACTTTGTGTGATGATGAGGCATGACATGATCAGCTGACTGAGACATGGCTTTGACCCCCCAAAATGAGCTGAGTATGATCTTGGCTTCCACAAACAGGAAGAGAAATGTTCAGCTTTGTGAAGCAACAGAAGAAAGACAAATTTGCAAGAAAATTCCCCGTCCTCCAGCCTTTCTCAGCCTCAGCTTTGCAAGAGGATGAAGCCCTACTGCCTGAGAAGGAGTGCTGATTGCAATGAATTAATGCCCATCTTGTGCATCTAGAAGAGTGGAAGCCATGCACCCTGAATGAGGAAACTCAAGCCCACCATTTTCTGGGGCCTGTGGTTGAGATGAGGAACCCTGGTTGGAAGAGATTGTAAGGCCAAGTGGCAATCTCTGGATTAATCAGATGCAGAGTCTTCTGTATTCATTTTCTTAGACATCTCCTAAGTATTGGACCAACTTGAGGTTGTTTTTCCTTTGTAAGGTGTGTCCCTCTCTCCTAAAGCACTAGCTTTTTAATTATTACTTTTATTTATTTATTCATTTATTTAGTGATAATTCTAATTTATTTTTTACTTTTTTTTATTGTAACAGATTCAAGAAAGACTTTTTTCTTTACAATATTGTGTTGGTTTTGCCATACATTGACATGAATCTGCCATGGGTGTACATGTGTTTCCCTTCCAGAACCCCCCTCCCGATTCCATCCCTCTGGGTCATCCTGGTGCACCAGCCCTGAGCACCCTGTATCATGCATCAGACCTGGGCTGGTGATTGATTTCATATGATAATTTACATGTTTCAGTGCCGTTCTCCCAGATCATCCCGCCCTTGCCCTCTCCCATAGAGTCCAAAAGACTGTTCTATGCATCTGTGTCTCTTTTGCTGTCTCGCATACAAGATTATTGTTACTATCTTTCTAAATTCCATATATATGCATTAGTATACTGTGTTGTTGTTTTTCCTTCTGGCTTATTTCACTCTGTATAATAGGCTCCAGTTTTGTCCACCTCAGTAGAATTGATTCAAATGTATTCTTTTTAATGGCTGAGTAATATTCCATTGTGTATATGTACCACAGCTTCCTTATCCATTCGTCTGCTGATGGACATCTAGATTGCTTCCATGTCCTGGCTATTATAAATAGTGCTGTGATGAACATTGGAGTACACGTGTCTCTTTCAATTCTGGTTTCCTCAGTGTGTATGCCCAGCAGTGGGATTGCTGGGTCATATGGCAGTTGCATTTCCAGTTTTTTTAAGGAATCTCCACACTGTTCTCCATAGTGGCTATACTAGTTTGCATTCCCACCAACAGTGTAAGAGGGTTCCCTTTTCTCTACATCCTCTCCAGCATTTATTGCTTGTAGACTTTTGGATGGCAGCCATTCTGACTGGTATAAAGTAGTACCTCATTGTGGTTTTGATTTGCATTTCTCTGATAATGAATGATGTTGAGCATTTTTTCATGTGTTTGTTAGCCATTTGTATGTCTTCTTTGGAGAGATGTCTGTTTAGTTCTTTGGCCCACTTTTTGATTGGGTCGTTTATTTTTCTAGAATGGAGCTGCAGGAGTTGCTTGTATATTTTTGAGATTAATTGTTTGTTCGTTGCTTTGTTTGCCTTAAAAAAATTATTATTCCTTTTAAAAGTTCCCCTTATTTCTGGATTCCTAATTTACACTCATGAAAATAAACCTACCATGAGGGTGCTTTGGGGCATATGCAAACTATACTGGCCACAAATGGACATCAGTTTGTTTTATTACTTGAGCAAAAAGGTGCTTGTTGATGAGCTATCGATTCCACAGACCCTGATTGATGTCTCTGTGCTGGGCACCAGGGTCATCAGGTGGAAGGCAGGCAGGAGGACTTGTATACTGTGCATGGTGGGGATACTCTGCTCAGGGGGGGCATGGTGCCTGGGTCCAGTCTTGGAGGCTGGATAGTGGGGTTTCCAGGTGGCTCTTATGTTCCTCTTTGGTTAGGAGAGTGTGTGCATGTGTGTGGGGGGGGGAGTAGGGAGAAAGAATTCTTCAAAAGCCTTGTGCCTTTGGGAAATTGCTGGTTGTTAGATTGGTTTGGCAGGAGTACAGAGATGGGGTTTGTGTGGGAGGAGCTGCACGAAGTCAAGCTGAGGAAGTAGGGGGCAGGGAATGCAAGGCTGGCTTTTCTGGCAGGGAGCCGAGGCTCTATCTAGTAGTACTGAGCAGGGTCACTGAAGGAGGTCACACGAGAGTGTGGCACAACCTGGTGTGTGTGTGTCAGAGATGACCACGTGGCCTGTGTGGGGTGGAGGAGGGTGCCCTGCTAGCTGGCTGTGGCAGACACTTGGGTGAGAAAGGAGAGACTTCATTGTGCGTGTATGATGTGCTGGATGGACCGGAAAGGATGACTTAGGAAGTTAGGGTTGCTGTCAAGGTGCGCTTAAACCACCCAAGGGTCTCAGGCAGTTAATCTAAGTGGTTTTAAAGTTGGGTGAGGACATACCTTTATTATCCAGTCTCTATTCTACATGATCAAATGCACCCTGTTTAACCAATTTTTTGTGTTTTTTTTTAGTTCTTTTTTTTTAAATTAACTAATCCACGGTGGTTGTAGCAGTAACCATTATAAAACTAATCTTTGTTGAGTACTTCCTGTATGTCAGGCCATCTTGTAAGCCTTCCTTGTGTTTTTGTGTGATCCTCACAACAACTCTATGTAGAAATGGACGTGTGCGGAGGTTAATAATGCGCTCAAGGTCCTACTGCCCACATGTGATGGAGCTGGCGTCTAACCCCGGGCTCCCTGGCTCCAGGGAGATGGTTGTCCTTTCTGCACAAGCCCTGAGGAGAAGAAGCCCTGCTGGCCTGAAATCTCTGATTTTCTGAACAGGGCTGGGAGGCTGTTCCCACTCCTGTGACATGGACAATGGGCAGCAGGTGGGGAACTGTCTGTCATACACGTGGGCTGTCTGAAGGACTGATGGGAAGCCTGTGCTGTCACTCAGTTTGTAACGAGCCTTTGGGAATACAACACCCGTAGAGAAATACAAGTTTTGGTAATTTAGTTAATGAAAAAGTAAAAAACATGTGGGAGGTGGACATTTGGCTAAATGTGACTAGTGACTTTAAAGGCTACTTTGTATAGGTTTCTTCTTTGCGCCTTAAATCCTGCCTTCGATTTAGTGTTCTAATTTAATCCTTTTATCTCTCCACTGAGGGTAAACATCATTTAAATGAAAATTCCATGAAAATAGTAATGAATTATTTAGAAAATGATTAAAAATTTTAAGATCTCATTAACATTTTTTGCTCCAAAACTTTATGTTGAAAACCTTATTTTCCCATGCAGCCATTTACGTGATTAAGACTTCTAAACTAGCAACCTCCTTCTCCAGCCCTCAGGCTAGGTGGCACAGAGCCACGGAATCCAAGGTATTTCTGCTCCTATTTTGTGGCTTCATTGGTTCCTTTGTATTTTCAGAGGAATTGGTGTTTAAGAAGTGTGCGTAAACAAGGAACGCAGATGTATAGAATAGACTCGTGGACTTTGTGGATGAGGGTAAGGGTGGGATGATATGGGAGAAGGGCATTGAAGCATGTTAATTGTCATGTGTCTAATCAATCGCCAGCCCAGGATTGATGCTCGGGACTGGTGCAGCGAGATTTCCCGGGGGGGAGGGAGGAGGGAGGGGGGTTCCGGAGGGGAAGCATATGTAAACCCATGGTGATATCATGACATTGTATGGCAAAAACAATTTAAAAAAAAATTAAAAAAAAAAAGAAGTGTGCGTGCTAAGTTGCTTCAGTCGTGTCTGACCCTTTGCGACCCCGTGAACTGTAGCTCGCCAGGCTCCTCTATCCATGGGATTCTCCAGGCAAGAATACTGGAGTGGGTTGCCGTGCCCTCCTCCAGGGGATCTTCCTGACCCAGGGATTGAATCCTCGTCTCTTAGGTCTCCTGCATTGGCAGGTGCATTCTTTACCACTGAGCCAGCAGGGAAGCCCGTTTAAGGAGCAAGTTAGGTTTATGCAGATGCAGGGTGGGGTCATTAGGGGAATGGGAGGCTGGGCAAGTCTCTGGGCAGGTGGAAGAGGACCTTGTGGGTGAGCCCCTCCCTGTGGCATCACTCAGTTGTGGAGTGGTGATGGGGGCTAGGGATGAGCTGCTGGGGTTAGGAAGCTTGTTTCTAGATAGGGCACCACTTACTAGCTCTGTGACCTTGAGCAAGATTTTGAGTCGCTCAGAGGCTCCCCACCTGTCTATACAATAGGGAGTGATGCTCACCGTTGGCCCTTTCCAATGCAGGTGTGTGAATCAATGCCTTAGAAAGCCCTGGTATGCTCTGGAGTCATTTTACAGCTCCTTAACACTGCTCTTCCTTCCAACGCAGAGCTCTTCTCCACTCAGTCACTTAGATGCAATTGTTCTTTCTAAATGTAAATTCTTACAGGAGCCAGGCAGGCATGAAAATGAATGAAGTGGGCAGGGTGGGTGGGGTCCATGGCACACACCTGTCACCTACTTGAAATGTCACTGTGCCCTAGATGGAGAAGACCTCTTTTTTTAAAAAAAAAAAATTATTTATTTGTCTACACCAGGTCTTAGTTATGTGGGGTCTTTAGTTTCAGCGTGTGAATTTTTAGCTGTGGCATGTGGGATCTAGTTCCCTGACTGGGGATCAAACCTGGTTTCCCTGCATTGGGAGCACAGAATCTTTGCCACTGGACCACCAGGGAAGTCCTGAGGAGACCACTTCTAATATTATTATGTACGACTGAAAATGAATGAGTTTGTTCTAAAGCTGATGGACCAAACAAGTAAAGCTACAGGTATAGTCATATACACGTACGGAACATGTTTGGTCATAAGCACATATTCTGCAGCCAAGGGGCTGGGGGGTCAGTGGTCCCTACCAGGATGGCTTTGCTGGTTGTTAAAACACCACTTGGTGAGCAGCCACTGGCCCAGTCTCCCTGCTTCCACCCTTACACCCACCCCTACCCCCTGCCAAGATCCTGTGGACATATTCACTAACCAGCTGCTGAAAGGGTGTGGGCCTCCAGGCCTGACCCCAGCCCAGGAACAGATGCTGTTCTTTATGGCTGATGGAGGCCAGAGCTCTGTTGTCAAATATGATGATCATCATCTGTGTGTACAAGGCTATTGTTTTTCTGTACATACATAGATCTTGACAGTGTTTTTCACTAGGCGAAAGATTGGCATGGTCATCTCTTGAGATAACAGTTATTCTCAAATACAGCAGCCTCATTAAAATGTGGCTTATCTACTTGCAGTTAGAGGTGAATGAAATAGCTCAATAAAAATTCATTTTAAAGCAATTAAAAACCAATAACTTGAAAGATTAGTGTATTCAGCAGGCATTTATTGATCGCCAGGAAAACTAATAATGTATCCCAAGCAGTGACCATAGGATTGGCTTAGTGAATGTGTCACAGCTTGTGATGGCTCTGGGTCCTTGCTGCCCCAGGTACCTGCCGTGGTTTGGTTTTACAGGTATGGGAAATGAAGGAGCTTCTGGGAGTGATGTGAGTAGCAGAGACTGGGTATGAACCCAGGTCTGAAGATTCTGGATTGCTCTTACCTCAATGCCCAGCAGCCTTGCCCCCACTGGGGTGACCAGAAGGCTGAGTAAGATAGATGATTCTGGATTTTCCTGCAGGAGCTCATTCTAGTGAGAAAGATCTAGAGGTAAACACTAACAGTCCCCACAACACCTTACAAAAAAGGACTTTTTGTTAGTCCTCACGTTACTTACAAAAACAGACCTTGTCCCCCTTTTTTCCTGTGTAATTCATAAAGCTTGGAAAGGCCGCCAAAGAGAGGAACACATCCCTATGCCCACGTCAAGGGCACGGGGATGAGGCAGGATGCACCTTTTGTATTGTTTTGGCAGTGAGCCTCAACTCACGTCTAGCTTCCGGAATAGTGGGATTCCTCCCTGCCCTGGTGTAGCCTGTGGACCTTAAACCTCAGAGCTCCCCAGGCTCTCCGGCTCTCCTTACTCTTGGGGGTTTGCTAGTGGCTTGGGGAAAGGGCAGATGTTAAAGATGATTTTCAAGGGCTCAGTGCAGTTCTAGAAAATATGCCTTCCGGAGCTGCAACAGCAGAATCAGTCCTGAAGACCAGAAAGAAAAAGTAACCCTGACCAAGAGTGCCTGTTGGGGCAGGGCTGGCCCCCCTGTCTTCCTGGTTTGGCTGCAGGTGAGTTTTCTGGAAGGTGGAGGAGCCCTTCATGGCCAGAGCTTCTCCTTGCTGTTAAACCCTACGAGGAGAATAATGACCTTGCTTGTTCTTGCCGAGGTGTCCAGCAACATGGGAAGAGCTGCTGTCCATTGCGTTATGAATTGATGTAACATGAGTTGTGTTTAAATTAAAAAGATAAAAGGCTTCTTGGGTATTTATTACCAGGTAATATGACAGTAACACATCATTTGAAAAAAAAAAAAAAAGTAGTCCTCTGTTCTCCCATATCCCAGGGACAGACGTTTTAATATTTTTTGTTCACCACTGAACTTTCTTAATCTATTTTAAGAATCATATATCTGTGGTCGTATTATAAATACAGCTTTGTATTCTGTGGTTTGGGTTGGCTTTGTTATAAATAGACCTTTGGAGATTGAAACTCCCTTCTCTGCTGCCCCTGCCCTGAAGTGAAGTCTTTCTTTCACTTATAAGAGTTTAAACCATGGTATGTTTTTTAAAAAAGGTAATGAAAGATGGTGGTTTCTTTGTTTTAAAAAGCTACCGGCACCTTCATTTTCCATCTTCCCCATGCTTTTCCTACATGGATTTTTGCAGTAATTTTTTTGTCTGTAGTGTTTCTCTTACGAGGAGTGGACTTTCATTGAGGGAAGGGCAGCCAGATGAGCTGCTGAAACTTGGGAGATGCTTTTAAGCATCTCTTAAAAAAAAAAAAAAATAGCCCCGTCGCAGCAGTCCAGTGGGCCTCAGGCTTCTCCTTGCAGCCTCCTTCCTGACGTGTGAGAATCCTGGCACCTCTTCAAAGTCAACCTTCCTCTGCATGGTCAAGGCTAGGGTGTCTGTGGGAAGAAGGCAGGGGAGCAGGGTCACCAGCTTTGATTGTGCAGCCCTCACAAGTTACACTAAGGGGATGTGGACACATTCATGGTATTTTACATCCTTCCGCATAGGGGCTGTGTCTGTGAAAAAAAAATTGACAGCAGAAAACATGGATAATCCCCTGGATACTCCCCTCAAGTTTTTCCTGCCCTATTTACAAGGTCTTATCAGTTGGTTCTGGGAGAGAACAATGAGGGTGGTTAAGTTTTTCACTTCACATTGCCTCATTATAGTCTGTTCATCCCAAATATTTTTTTCCTCTCTCTCTCTCTTTTTAAAATTATATTATTTTTGGTTGCCTTGTGTGTGGCAAGAGGGTTCCTAACCTGCAAGCATGTGGGCTCTGTAATTACGGCACGATGGGCCAGTTTGTTGAGGTGCCTCAAGGCATGTGGGATCTTAGTTCCCCAACCAGGGATTGAACTCTCGTCCCCCTGCATTGGAAGGCAGATTCTTAACCACTGGACCACCAGGGAAGTCCCAATCCCAAATATTTTTATGTTTAAAAATATATGTATAAAATTACATGATGTCATGTATGTGAGATACCAGAATAGGCAAATGTATAGAGTCTGAAAGTATATTAATGTTTGCCTAAGACTGGAGGTGTTGGGGGAAAGTGAGAGGTGACTTCTAGAGTGTAAGGAGTTTGTTTTAGGGGGATGACAATATTCTAACTATTATAATGTTCTAAACTAAGCCACAATAATGGTTGTGAGACTCTGCAGAATGATTGACTTAGGGGCACTTAAATCAATGAATTATATGGTGTGTAAATTATGTCTCAATAACACCGTTTGAAAAAAAATATGAATATATATATGTTCACTGTGGTACTAACCAATATAGTTACTATAACCCATCAGAAAGACATGTGTTTGAAGAGAGAACACAAAAAACCCAATTCTTTATGTAAGAATTCATGGAGGTCAGGCATGTCTGTGAGATATCACAGAGTTTTTTTGTTCTTTTGAGAATGGGTGAAGAGGTACTCAGTGGAGTTCCCTGGCTTGTGGGAGCCAATTGCTAAATTTTCAGGATTTTTGTTAATTGGTGACATTGAGCCGGTAGCTTGAAATTGGCAACAATGTGTATACTTACACCATGGAAACTGGCAAATGCTGCAAGTCAGGGCTTTTTCTCCCTCCCAGGGAGCCACCAGCAAGACTGCACCTTCATTGTACCTTGCATCACACACAAGTCAGCTTTCCTCCTGGCCATTGAATTGACAGCTAAGTTTTGGAGAGTTGTACTGATGAGGGTGAGAATGGTGTGGTTGGGAGAATCATTGTCCTGGGTCCTTGCTAAGCTCTCACATTCTTTCTGTCTGAAAGCATCTAATTGACATGTTTATTAAGCGCTGGTGGGGGGGTGGGTGGGGTGGGGTGGGGTGGGGGGTGGGGCTAACCTGAAGGGTCTTCTCTTTTTGGGGAGCTCTGCTCTGTGGAATGTTAGGAAATCATCAGTGATTGCTTTTGCCTGGCTTCTTGGCTTTTGAGAAAGAAGACAATTTGATTCCCAGATTCCGAGACCCAAGCAGTTAATGAGTGCCATTCTCCATGAGACCCGAGCAGTTAATGAGTGCCATTCTCCCATGGAGGCTGCCCTGTTGCGACTCTAGATAAAATTTCCAGCTGTGAGTTGTGAAGCTAAGGGACAAAATCTACTTTCCTTCGTATTCATCTTCTTTAATTAATTCAATCTGATTTAGGCTTACATATCTAAAAGTAATTTTTTTCCAGGCAGGAAATATCTGAATTATTCATATCGTCCCCATTATGAACTGTGCATATCGGTCCCCTGAGAAATCAGAGCTACGTATCTTACTGCTGTTCCCCTGTGGTAGTTTGTCCACATCTCTCAGTGAGATTAGTAATTAGACAGTCAGTCACACTGGAAATTGTGGAAATAATAGAGGGTTTTGGAAAACCTCAGGTGATACAAGTGGCTGAAGTTGAAACCCATATACAGTTATCTTCATGCCTACGTTCACATTTCTTTCATTGGCTCATCGTTTTTTATTAATAAGTAGTGGAATGATGTATTTCATTAAATTATATTAATACTTGGTCTTTTTTCTTCGTGTATGATCAGAATGAAATTTTGACATGAAATTTCAGGATATGAGCATTTCTCTGAAATAGAAATTTCTTCATATATGTCTTTTTGTTTTAATACATATTTATAAAATACGATTAGTACATAGAAAGTAAAAGCTAATGTTTAATCCTATCCTCAGAGGTGTCCTTCCCTCAGATGAGGAAGAGATACTTCTGTATTAATTGAGAAAATGCCTGTGATATCATATATTAAGTGAAAAAAGGCAGATTAGAGACTTTGTGTATAGTACGATCTGCTTTATGTACAGGAAAGTATACCCCTAATATAACCCTAATATATCTATATGGAAGAATTTATATCCTGGATAAAAGTGTGTGTTATTATGTATCTATATATGGTCAAAAAAGTGATAACAACCTTTTGCTTCCTAATGAAAGTGAGATACTTTAACTAGTCCGCTATTTTTTTTTTTTTACTTTATTGTGTTGGTTTTGCCATACAATGACATGAAACCACCATGGGTTTACATATGCTCCCCCTCCAGAACCCCCCCTCTCCTGATTCCCTCCCCGTGGGACATCTCGGTGCACCAGCCCCGAGCATCAACCCTGGGCTGGCGATTGATTTCACATATGATAATTTACATGTTTCAATGCCCTTCTCCCATATCATTCCACCCTTGCTCTCTTCCACAGAGTCCACGAGTCTGTTCTATATATCTGCGTTTCTTTTGCTGTCTCGCATGCAGCGTTTTCGTTACCATCTTTCTAAATTCCATATATATGCGTTAGTATACTGTATTGTTGTTTTTCCTTGGGGCTTACTTCACTCTGGATAATAGGCTCCAGTTCCGTCCACCTGAGTAGAACTGATTCAAATGAATTTTTTTTTAATGCTGAGTAATATTCCATTGTGTATATGTACCACAGCCTTCTTATCCATTCGTCAGTTGATGGGCATCTAGGTTGCTTCCATGTCCTGGCTATTGTAAACAATGCGGCAATGAACACTGGGGTACACGTGTCTCTAGTCCGCTATTGATAGATGCCTATTAACACAATTTTAGAATTCTGAACAGTAACATAATGAGAATATACAATAATGTAGTTGTGTTTATGGGCTTTCCTGATGGTTCAGTGGTAAAGAATCCACCTGCAATGCAGGAGATATGGGTTCAATCCCAGGGTTGGGAAAATCCCCTGGAGAAGAAAATGGCAACCGACTCTAGTATTCTTGCCTGGAAAATCCTATGGGCAGAGGAGCCAGGTGGGCTACAGTCCCTGGGTTTGCAAAAGAGTCGGACATAATTTAGTGACTAAACAACAAATAGTTGTGTATAGTAATTTGTGTTAATTTCCTATTACTTCTGTAAGAAACAACCACAAACCTAGTGGCTTAAAACCCACTTAAAAACACAAAGTTATTATTTTACAGTTCTTGAGGTCAGAAGTCTGAAGTCGGCTTCAGTGGGCTAAAATCAAGTTCTTGGCAGGACTTTGTTCTTTCTAGTTTCTCTGGGTCTCCCCGGAGCTGTTTTCTTGCTTTTTCCAGTTTTTGGAGGCTTTCCCACTTCTTGCTGTGGGGCCTCCATTCATCCAACAATCATATCACTTCAATCTCTGCTTCCATTCTCACTTTCCATTCTCCCTGTTTCCCTTATAAAGACTCTTGTGGTGATATGGGGTCCACCTGAAGTATCCAGGATAATCTCTGCATCCCAGATCCTTAATTTAATCATACCCACATAATCCCTTTTGCCATTAAGGTAAAATTTTGACAGGTTCTGGGGATCAGGACATGGACATCTTTTGGGGGGCATTATTCTGTTATCACATGATTTAAAACAAACTACTAGCTTAAACTTGCTGATTTTGTTCAACTCATTTTCATGTCTGAGCACTAGGTCCTACGGCATTGTTTTTCTTGGAGGTGGGGGGCTTTTCAGGGAGTTATAGCACTGAAAGGAGAAGGCAACTCGTGAAAGAATGTGGGCTGTTGGAGGGCCTGTGGGTCATTCAAGTACAAGGTGAGAGAGAGTTGGAAATGAAGGTTCTTCAGAGGCAGACCAGCAAGTGCTGGTGTGAACCTGTGACGTGGGCCCTGACCTTTTGATCATGGCTTATTATCCTAGGTTAATGGGAGGACACCAGAAGTCCCTTGTACCACCTGACCTGTGTGTGAAAGTTGAGGTGTTGTGCACTTTCCTGTGGTGGGTGTTGGTGATGTTCATTAGATTTTTCGTGGGGTTTGTCAACCAAAAGCTCGATTGAGGAGGATGGAGGATAATTTGCCAGTATTCAGGATGGATGAATTTAGTGGACTTAAGGAATATAGGATGATGATCAGGATTAGGGATCATTCATTGTGGGGTGGGAGGGAGATGATAAATTCAGTTTTGTGTGTATTCATGTCATGTGGTGTATGTGGTCTGTCCAAGTGGAGGTCGGTAGTATACAACATATAAGCACAGAGGTTTCTAGATTACAGAGGTGTTGTTGTCGTGTCGACTCTTTGCGACCCAGTGAACTACCACACGCCAGGCTTCCCTGTCCTCTACTATCTCCTGGAGTTTGCTCAAACTCATGTGCATTGAGTTGGTGATGCTATCTAACCATCTCATCCTCTGCTGCTCCGTACTCCTCCTGCCCTCAGTCTTTCCCAGCATCAGGGTCTTTTTCTAGTAAATTGGCTGTTTCTGTCAGGTAGCCAAAGTATTGGAGCTTCAGCTTCTGCATCAGTCCTTCCAATGGAATTTTCGAGTTTGATTTCCTTTAGGATTGACTGGTTTGATCTCCTTGCTGTACAGGGGTATAGATACTAACTGTGTTTCTATATTTTAATTTCTCCCTATCTAATACCATCCACTCTGTTCCTTAATGGTAGAGTTAAACCCTTAAAATGAGCAGGATCCTAAGGTTAGGGATTTTGTGGGGGAGACAAGTAGCAATGGCTATAAATTTTTCATACTTTTATAATTTACCGAGTGTTTTTCACAAACAGAATCCCTTTCTATCTTTATATCCGTCTTATGAAGGGTGGCAATAGATGAGCTGTAAGTGATGTAAGGATAATGATAATGAATAATTTTTGATAGTATATATCCAGCATTTACCATGTCAAGGTAGGCTCTGAGTATTTCATGTGTATTAGCTTAATTCAGCTTCGCAATAGCCTTCTAAGATGGTTTCTTTCACTATCCCATTGCACAGAAGAAGCAGCCAGGGTCCAGAGAAGTTGGGTCACTTACCCTGAGTCACAAGCTAGTGATGGATGGAGCTTGGCTTTGAATTCAGGGTGAAAGTGTTAGCCGCTCAGTTGTGTCCAACTGTTTGTGACCTCATGGACTATAGCCCCCCAGGCATCTCTGTCCATGGAATTCTCCAGGCAAGAATATTGGAATGGATAGCCCTTCCTTTCTCCAGGGGATCTTTCTGTCCCAAGGATTGAACCCAGGTTTTCTGCATCTCCTGCATTGCAGGCGAATTCTTTACCGCTGAGCCACCAGGGAAGCCCCGGGTGTGACTCTTCAATTCTGGGTTAGGCCCCTCAGTAGTGGGGCTTGGCCTGCATTCCTGCTGATCATCTCCACTTCCTGTGCTCCTTTCACTTCACCATCCTGTCTCTCACAATTGCGTTTCAGTCTTATAGCTGGTGTTGGGAAGGAAAGGGCCCCAGGAGAAGGTGAATGGGGCAGTGTCAGAATGGAGAAGAGCAGCATTCCAGGGGTCAGCAGGACGAAGCAGGGATCTCAGTCCCCAGCTCTGGACAGAGGACTTGGTTTGGGGCTTTAACCCTGGGAGGTGAGTGTTCCCGGAGAGCCAAGCTCTAGAGAGTGATTCCAGACACGGGAGGGGCATGTGTACTGGTGTCTGGTGGAGCCAAAACAGTTTGGGAAGAGTTAGTAGTGACTGATCCTAGAGACTTTCAGGGACCAGGAGTTGGGGAGGGATGGGCCTCCTCGCTGGTGGAGCAGCTTGGGTGATTTCAGCAGAGGATCACCTGAGTGTGTTTGGGCCTCTGAATTGGCTTTGCTAATAGTGAGAGCTGCAGCTCAGACAGTGCTCTCAGCCTTCGGGGACCTGAGCGTCTTGGGTCTGCTGCCAGTCTCAGCAGTAATAGTCTTTGTTGAGGGCCAGCGAAGCACTGGTGAGGACAGACAGGGCACGTGGTCCCACTCACCAGACTGCAGATGAGGCTTCGTGGGTCGATGGAAAACCTCTCCAGAGGGAAGCCTCTGCAAACAGCGTGGTGTGCAGAGGGCAGGCCTTTCTCAGGATGGGGACTGGAGTTACTCAAAAAAGATGTGCCATCTGTAAGGACAAAGGGATCAGCAGCTGAAAAAAAGAACTGAGCCAAAACATCCCAGACGGGTTTTGTTTATGCAGGCACCTAACACGGTGTTGGTTTCAAAGGCCTGTAAAATCGAGGACTTTAATGTGAAGTATTTGGCTCTTTGTGGACAAGTATCTAGTTACAGATGATCGATCTCATGTTCCAGCCAAACTCGGTTTAAAGGCTTCTGGTTTTCTGAAATGGAAGCTCCCTGATCCCAGGGCACACCCCTCTCTCTTCCTCCCAGCTGTTCCCAGTAAGCCTTTCTCCCCCTTACATGTCACTTTCTGCCGCTGCCCACAGCTATTGGATTCTAGAAACTCTGGCCAATTCAGTGTCACCAGTCCATTTTTTTTTGTTTTGTTTTTGATTGACAAGTGAGCCTGATTCCTAGTTGTCAGAGGCTTGGTCACTGTAGCTGTTGTAGTGGAGGAAAGATGGTGTAAGGGCAAGAATGCTTAAGATGGTGTGGAGAGGGCCCCATTTCACCCACCTCTGTGGGTCCTCTGCTCTGGGTCTGCTCTTGGGGAGCACGGGAGAGTCCTTCCCTTCTAGCTTTGAGGATTACCTAACCAGTTTGAGATGCCTTAAGGTCTCTCAAGGAATCCTGAAAGAGGTATTGTCAACATCTTAAAGTAAAAATTTAAACTCATTTTTTAAAAGTGCCATTTAGCCTACCAGAAGTTGAGTTGTGAAACCACACACTGATAAGGTGTTCTAAACCTACCCTAGAGCTGGTAAACTGCTCTCTTGGGGGATAAAGATCCTGGGTTCCAGTCACTATGTTGCATAGAAGTGCGGTAGCTCCAAACCAACAATGACCTGTATTTCGTGGTTTCTGTGGGTCAGGCATTTGGGTGCAGTTCAGCCGTGTGATTTGGGCCTGGGGGCCCTGGTGAGGCTGCCATCAGAGAGTGACTGTGGTTTAGGTCACATCAAAAGCTTGTTTGCTCACATGTCTGGGGTTGTGAGGAGACCCTTGTTCAGCTGGGGGCTGGCACAGAGGGGACTTCTGGGACATCTCTCTCCACTCCCATGTAGTCTTTCCATGTTACCTCTCCAGCACGGTGGCATCAGGGTCACCAGACTTCTTTGTTGGCTCAGGGCTCTGAGGGTATGTGTCACAAGAGAGAAAGAATTGGAAGCTGATGTACTTTGTGTAGTGCAGCTGTAGAAGCTGCGTTCTCTTTGTTGAAGAAGTCACAGAGTTCCACCCTGGTTCAAGTGAAGGGAACGTAGACCCACCTCTTGGTGGTGAGTGTCAGCGTTACATTTGTCGGTGTCACTTTGTGAGATGCACAAGTGTGATGAGAGAGCTACCGGTGTAGTTGCCTTTGGACGCTGGCTCGTCAGAGCTGACGAGCTTTGGAATTGGAGTGTTAGAGAATCTTCGTTAGGGATCCAGTTTCTTTCTTCCAACTGAAGGCACTGTTTGCAATAGCCAGGACATGGAAGCAACCTAAATGTCCATTGACAAATGAATGGATAAAGAAGATGTAGTTCATATCTACAGTGGAATGTTACTCAGCTACAAAAAGGAATGAAATTGAGTTGTTTGTAGAGATGTGGATGGACCTAGAGTCTGTCATACAGAGTGAGGTAAGTCAGAGAGAGAAGAACAAATACTGTATATTAACGCATATGTGTGGAATCTAGAAAAATGGTACTGCTGAATCTATTTGCAAGGCAGGAATAGAAATAGACGTAGAGAATGGACATGTGGACACAGTGGGAGGAGGAGAGGATGGGATGAATTGGGAGGTTAGGATTGACATGTGTACACTATCATGTGTAAGACAGATAGCTAGTGGGAAACGACTGTATAGCACGGGGAGCTCAGCTTGGTGCTCTGTGGTGACCTCGAGGCGTGGGATGGTGGGATTGGGAGGGAAGTGCAAAAGGAAGGGGATATATGTGTACATATAGCTGATTCAGTGTGCTGTACAGCAGAAACTAGTGCAACATTGTAAAGCAATTATTCTTCAATAGAAGTTTAAAAAGCGGGGGTAGGGCATGGAGGTATCTAGGGCTCTTTATTCTTATTTTTTCTTTTCCCATGTGATTGGAGGATAATACTAGATCTCAAAAGACTCCCTAGGCCATTGCCAAGATGGGAGGGACTTTGCAAAGGGAAGAAACAGCTCAGAAACATATGATCGGGCATCAAAAGGGGTTTGTGTTAGCTTTTGGGGAGGGACTTTGGTCCTTATAGAGTCAGCATACCCTGGAAGTGATCAAAAGACTTTCCATTCATTCCCTTGTCTTGTTTTTCACAAGTGAGGGCAGGGAGCCCAAGGCTCTGCTTGAGCAGGATGCTACTGTGGTTGGGAAGTGGCCGTGGGTATACCCTCATCACTTCTTTGATTCCTTCCACTGTGGTGGTCTCTTTCATGTAGCACAAGGCCTAAAGTGCTGCATCCCTTGGTGTGAGAGTTCCCTTAGGAAATGTTGTCATTTAGTCAGTGAGGTGGACAAGTGACCTCTCGTGGTGGATTTTCACTTCCCAAGTGTGAAACAAACATGGGCTTATCCTGTCTCAAAGGGAAATGATGTAAACACCCAATCTCCTTTGTAAATTATTTTGTGGTTGGGTTCTTAGGGGATCAGTTATTTGTTTAAAGTAAATGAACTCTGTGTTTATCATATGTAAATCCATTACAGGATATGAAGAGGAGAAAGGCCACTAGAAACCTCTTTGCCTCTTTTTTTTTTTTTTGGCACAACCTCTATATTAATAGTGAAAGAGGAACCAGAAATGGAGGATCTGCTACCTGGGGATTGAATTTGGGGTCTGAGTATTGGGAAGAATGTTAACACCAATGATCAAGAGACTTTGTATACCACAATCTGTGTTCTTCCCCACGCCCCCCCCCCCCCAACCTGTTACCTGGGTGAGAGGCAGATGTGGCCAGTAGTGAGTGCACATACAGACACTCACAGATGGAAGCTCTCGGCTTATTCCAGAAGAGGCTGTGTGCCGACTGGGGTTGGATGGTAACGTGCCAGTGGCTTTGTAGGTTTGATGGATTATTCTTTGGGGTTTGGGGTTTCATTTTGTGTCCTTACTAGTTTTGTTTCTCTTTCCAGTGGCGACTGTCAGACTGGTTTCTTCCTTTGGTTGTAGGGTTTTGATCTCTGGCCCCCTGAGTCTCTCAGCCTTAGTATTCTACTAATATGGGAAATGAGGGTGAGGCCCCATGGGTCTTGCCATCCTGGCCAGATCCCATAGCAGCGGGTCTGGCTGGAGCTTTGTCTGTTAGAGTTCCAACTGTGTGGTTCCAAAAACTTGGCACAACGTTGTAAATGTCACTGAATGCGTTTGGCTGAAATTGTCAGATTTAGACTATTGGATTGATTTTTCTTCCCATCTCAGGAGATGTAATGATTAACTGTACAGTGTGTGACTCATTAAACAAATAACACTCTGATACTCTAGCTGACTGAGTGTTCCTTCTAAGTCACTTTGGAATATTTCACAGAATGTTTTCCTTGCTTAAAATGTATTTTAAACTTTTCTTTTGTAATTATATTTAGAAACTATTACATGTCTGAATTAGTTGGACTATAGGTTTGTTTCCCCTGAGAGACTCCAGTTAGTCGTGGCTTAAACACATTGCAGAGGCATAAGCAGACCAGGGCTCCTATGGTGGCTCTCATCATATCAGAGATGCTGTTTCCTTTCTTTGTGCTCTGCTTTCTCTAGCATGTTGATTGCTTCCACATAGCGAGAAGAGCTTTCCATGTTCTAGATTTCATGTTCACATGCCAATCAGTGGGAAGGGGAATGAGGTGGAGAAAGATTTATCCTTTTTCTGCAGGGGAAACACCACAAGATCAAGGCCACACTCATCTCATTGGCCATAACTTCCTACTGGGGCCATCCCTAGTGGTAAGGAATGCCGGAAATAGAGTCTTCATCTGGGTACTGTGTTGTTCAGTTACTAAGTCGTATCTGACTCTTTGTGACCCCATGAACTATAGCATGCCAGGCTCCTCTGTCCTCTACTATCTCCTGGAGTTTGCTCAAATTCACGTCCATTGAGTTGGTGATGCTATCTAACCATCTCATCCTCTGCCACCCTCTTCTCATTTTGCTTCAATCTTTCCCAGCATCAAGGTCTTTTCCAGTGAGTAGGCTCTTCACATCAGGTGGTCAGGGTATTGGAGCTTCAGCTTCAGCAATAGCCCTTTCAATGAATATTCGGAGTTGATTTCCTTTAGGAATGACTGATTTGATCTCATTGTAGTTCAAGGGACTCTTAAGAATCTTCTGTAGCACCACAATTGAAAGCATCAATTCTTCAGTGCTCAGCCTTCTTTACAGTCTCTCGCATCCATACATGACTACTGGAAAAACCATAGCTTTGACTATGAGGATCTCTGTCAGCAAAAATCATGTGCCCAACTATAAACTGGGCTTCTACTACTACAGAAGAAGAACAAAGAGGGAATAAATGTTGAAGGATGACCAGCAGCCTCTGCCACAATTTATTTTTAATTCTTCTCACATGGAGCACTTTGGTATGGGTTTGATTTGGGGTAATATGAGACCCTTTGAGCTAAATGGGCGAATAAGAATGTTCAAGCACTAGGTCATATTCCTACTGGGATAAACGAAGGGTCATCATGAGTGCTGAATGGAGTTCTCTGCTGCTGCTGCTAAGTCGCTTCAGTCGTGTCCGACTCTGTGTGACCCCATAGACGGCAGCCCACCAGGCCCCGCCATCCCTGGGATTCTCCAAGAGGCAAGAACACTGGAGTGAGTTGCCATTGCCTCCTCCGGAATGGAGTTCCCTAGTAAGGCTTATACTCTGGGTCAGAAAGGTACAGTGTCACTGAGGGCTTTCAGTGATGTTCTGAGGATGGAAGCTTTGATAGAAAAGACTGTGGCCTCCCAAAGTGACATCTCTGAAGGGAAACCATCCGATTACATAAATTCTGGTAACAGGTTGCATTTATTGAACACTTACTGTATGCTAGACATTGTTATGTGGGTTATCTCATTTAAACTACATAAAATCTTTATGTAAATGATACTATCTATATTTTTGTTGAAGTATAGCTGATATACAGTGTTGTGTTAGCTTCTGGTGTACAACAAAGTGTTTGTGTGTGTGTGTGTAAACTTTTTCATATTCTTTCCCATTATGGTTTATTACAGAATACTGAATATAGTTCTCTGTCCTATACAGGGAACTTATATCTATTTTGTCGTTTATCTTTTATATATAGTAGTTTGTATCTGTTAATCCCAAAGTCATAATTTCTCCCTCCCCCACCCCCTACCCCCTTTCACCTTTGGTAACCACAACTTTTCTATGTCTGTAAGTCTGATTCTGCTCTGTAAATAAGTTCATTTATATAGCGATATCATATGGTATTTGTCTTGGCTTACATTGCTTCCCTTGTGCCTCAGCTGGTAAAGAATCTGCCTGTAATGCAGGAGACCTCAGTTTGATCCCTAGGTTGGGAAGATCCTCTAGAGAAGGAAAAGGCTACCCACTCTAGTATTCTAGCCTGGAGAATTTCATGGACTGTACAGTTCATGGGGTTGCAAAGAGTCAGACATGACTGAGCACTTTTCACTTTCACTTACTTTACTTTGCTTAGTATGATAAGCTCTAGTTGTATCCATGTTGCTGCAAGTGGCATTATTTCTTTTTTAATGTCTAAGTAGTATTCCATTGCATATATCTACCACATCTTTATCCATTTAGCCTGATACTATTATAATCTCCTTTTTATAGATGAAGAACTAGAGTAAATTCTCCAACGTCATAAAATGAGAAGGTGGTGAAATAGGGTTTTGAAGCCAGGTAATCTGGCTCCAGAGTCACAGTTTGTATCCTGAAGTGAAAGTCTACCCTCTTGATGGTGAAGCTGCTGAGTTTCAGTCTTCTACTTACTCCAGAACATTGGGACCCAGGGTTATACTACCCACCCCCAGGCAGGAGCATGGAGGGTTCCTACCTCAGAAGTTCAGCCTATCCTGGGTTTGCTAGAGGTGAAGAAGGTGGGCACCAGGGAAGGACTTTCAAGGCAGAGGATGTGGCATTGGTGGAGGCAGAAATAAGAATGGATTTTGAGGAAGTAGTTCAGTAAGTTTGGAGTAGATGGTCTGTGTGGATGAGAATGAATGATGAATAGTTAGACTGGAGAGACGGGCCCCTGATGGAGCTGGATGGGCAGAGTATGGTTCTTTTTCTAAAAAATTTTTATTTGTTTATCTGTGGCTGTGCTGGGTCTTATTGCTGCAAGGGCTTTTCTCTAGTTGCGGTGAGTGGGGGCTACTCTCTGGTTGTAATGCTCAGGCTTCTCATTGCAGTGGCTTCTCTTATTCCTGAGCACAGGCTCTAGGGTGTGTGGGCTTCTAGTAGTTGTGGCGGGTGGGCCCAGTAGTTTTGGCTCCTGGGATCAGTAGTTGCGGCCCACGGGTTGAGTTGCTCTGCACAGCATGTGGGATCTTCCCTGATCAGGGATCGAACCCATATCTCCTGCAATGGCAGGCAGATTCTTTACCACTGAGCCATCAGGGAAGCCAGAGGATATAGTTATTAAAAATCTTCTTACTCTCTCTTTGTTACTATTTCTAATAACTTACAACAGGATCATATCTTAGAGGGACCTGCTTACAAATGTGTCAGTGAACATATCATTATCAAGAAGGAGGCTTCTGTTGATCAGAGTAGGGCATGTCCATTCAACTACTTTAAAAGTAGTTTAAGTCACAAATATAACAGAAGTGTTTGAGCACTTTCTATCAGCCAGGCAGAACTTAACACACATCGTCTCATAATGCTCTCAATAGTGCCTTAATACTTGACAGAGGCTGCTGGTGGTGTCCCCAAGTTACAGATGCAGAAGCCAAGGCACAGAGAGGTTAAGTTACTGGCTGGACCACAGCGCCAGTGAATGGTGGGCCCTGTGTTGAATTGGGCTCTGTAACCATTTTGCTATGCTCTCTCCATCTCTGTGAGTTAAAAAGAAGGGAGGGGGTGGGTATGTTGTGTACTCAACTTGCAGTACTCATAGTGTTCTGAGTCATCGTCAGGTCTTCCAGGGGACTGACCATTCCTCAAAGTGGCATTAGGTGTGGTGTGGCCAGGGACAGATGGAGTGCAGAGTTCTCAATGTGTGGATCCTGACCAGCTATCAGCATCACTGCTGTATTAGTTTCCCATGTCTGTTGTTATAAACTCCCAAAATCTAGTGGCTCAAAAAACAGAAATGTATTCTCTTACAGTCTGGAGGCCAGGAGTCTAGGCAGAGTCTTATGATGCTAAAATAAAGAGCCTGTGGAGAATCTCTTCTTGCCTCTTCCAGCTGGTGGTGGCTGCCAGCATTCTTTGGCTTGTGGCCACATCACCCCAGTCTCTGCTCCTCATTGTCACATTGCCTTCTCCTTTTCTGTCATTGACTCTTCCCAAGCTTGCTTCTCATAAGCACCCTTGACATTACATTTGTGACCTACCAGACAATCCCGAATAATTTTCCTATCTCAACATCCTTAACTGAATCACATCTGCAAAATGTCTGTTGCCATAAAACCTACATATCTTTGTGTGGGAGGGAGGGGGTGACATTATTTAGCCTATCATACCGGAAACTTTTAGAAATGGAATTTTTTGACCCTCCCCCAGATGTGTAGAATAGTGGTCCCCAATGTTTTTGACACCAGGGACTGGTATCATGCAAGACAATTTTTTTCACCCATGGGGTGGATGTGGGGGATGGTTTTTGAATGGTTCAAATGCATTACATTCATTGTGCACTTTATTTCCATTATTATCACATCAGCTTTACCTCAGATTATCAGGTATTAGATCCCAGAGGTTGGGGACCCCTGCTGTAGACACAGAAACTCTAGGGGCGAGGTCATTGATTCAAGTCTTAACAAGTCCTCCAGATGATTTTGTTGGATGCTGCAGTTGACATTGAATTCACACAGCTCAGCCTGTAATTGGAAACCGCTGAATCAGGGGTCAGGGAAAGGGTAGTCAGAGCTACAGGGATCTTGTGTTACTCCTTATTGATTTCCACAAGGGTATGAGTGTTAACAAGAACCAATATGCACTAGCCATGATGAAAGCCTGACTTTGCTGCTTACTAGGGACCCTGGTCTGAGAATTCCAGGCCTTGAATTTAGGAAACAGTAGAGGGGTACATGGTATAGGTAAAAATGCCATGATGCAGGTGGGAGAAGAGAAGCCACAGAACAAAAATGGGAGCGATGACATTGATCGGCCCTTCAGATCACACCTGTAGGGTTACTGAGGGTCAGCAGGTTGGCCAGGTTGGATATTTACCTGCCAGTGTGGCCTCAGGGACTTTAGAGCATCTGAGAAGGAACAGGTGTGGTGGAAAGGGCAGGATTCAAACGTTGAGTGTCTTGGTTTTGTCACCTTCTAACTGGGTAGCCTGGGCATGTTACCTCCCATCATCATAGCTCCTCTCAACTGTGGGATGGAGGCAATTGCTGCCTCTCAGGGTTGGAGGAAAGTGTGGGAAGATGCAGGAGGCTGTGTGCACAGAACATCCGCATCCTTGCCCAAGCCAAAGAAGATCAGCGCAGTCCTCTTGATGATGCTTCAGACTAAGACTGCAGCAGGGATGCTCAGGCAGAAAGCGCCCTGTGATGCAAGTAAGCACTTGACCACATCTTCTAAACTGTCACCCTTCAGATTCATCCCAGAATGCAATGCAGCACTGGTCCCTACAGCCAAGCCAGAGCCTCCTACAGGGCTTATTACTTTGATTTTTTTTAGGAAGTGGCAAGGAGTTAAAAGGAATTTTGATTTAATGAGCTTCTGGGGCCTCTGCTGAATTCTGTCCTGCATGTTTGCTTCATGAACCAGACCAAAAACTTTGGGGGCCACCCCACAGGCTTCAAAATGTTAGGACTAGTGAATTTCTAAGAAGCAGAAACCATCCTGAAGTGTCTTCAGCCCAAATCAGGGCTGAATCCTAAGGCTTATTCCTATAGGAGAGGGGTCTGGAGCTCAGAGCCTGGACTGTCACCAGGTCCCAGAAAGCTGCTGGGACTGCAGCCCTCATCTCCCACCTCCATGCCTCTTTCTGGGTCTGTTTAATTTCTTCTTTTGCTGCAGCTGGGCTTTCTTCACTGCTCAGGCCACTGGGTGAAGTAAAGGCTGCTGCTTATGAGAAAGAGTTGGTCACACGAAGGGATGGAAGAGTCCAGCAGATCCAATTCAGGGTTTTCTGGCCAGATGGGCTAATTGGCCTGCAGTGGGTGATTGATACAAATCACGCCATCAGTGGTGGTCTGGAGGATACTGTCACCACCAGGCCTCCAAGTCTACCAGGCGTGGCACAGAGGAACTGTAACTTGGTTATTAGGTATAAAGTATAATGAGAGGTCTTGGAAAGCCCCTGGTTGTTCCTCATTCTTTGGAAGCATGTGATCTGAAAAGTGTCTGGGGTTCTGGTGCATTTCAGGTCAGAGGTGTCAAAAGATTAAAACAAATAAATTATTCCCTTTCTCCCTTCATTTCTTTTTTCTTAGGATATAAATACAAAGGAGAATAATAATCACTCACTTCTCAAATCCCACAATGAGTCACTATTAACATTTTAATTACATTTGCAGCTAGTCTTTTTCTGTATCCTTCCAGAAGTTGAAATTATATGAAAAATTATCTTATGAACAGAGCATCATACATTAAGTTATTTTTGATCAATATTCCCTTTCTAGCCTTGCTTCCAGTATATCTGAAGATAGCCACTTTTGTGAGTTTATCATATATCATTTTGGTCCTTTCATTATATCTTTTATTACATCCTTATATATGAACTCTACCCATTTCAAATATCCATCTTAAAGAAGGGAAAACTATATCATATATTTGCACATTGGTTCCTAGGGTGGAAAGTGAATGAATGAAAGGAGCAACCCACAAGTATTTCCTTGAAAGGCTAAAATTTTGTTATTGATTTTGAATTCTGACTCCATTACAAAACAAAACACTGTTTTTAAAATTACATAATTCTCTAGGAAATACACAGAGCCTTCAAGAGCCTAATCTTGGATTGGAAAATTTTTTTTTTAAGAATGTGTGAGCTGTGCCACATTTGCTTAATGTCTGAATGAAGAAAAATTAGTCTTCATTCTATAGAATTTACATGAATTCCAGATTATGAATGACTTGCTGATGTCATCATAATCCTCTTGAAACTTAACAAATGTTGCTGTGTCCTACCTGAAAAATGAAGGACTTGCAAAGTCTTCAGATCTGGTTGCATGGGTTTTGTCTAGAGAGGCTATAGAGGATCACTTAGGGATGATGCTGTGCTGCCCTGGGTGAAGCTGTTGTTTTGGAACATGAAGATGGCTACAGATTTCATTTGCCAGTTAAATGAAGGAAGTTCTCCTTTGCATAAATACCAGGTGAAAATGATGCCTTGGTTTGTGGAAGTACTAGGGTCTCCTTCCATTTCTGAACTATTAGGAAAACACTATTTCTCCCTTTCTCTTTCTTTTCTCTCTCTGTCTCACATACACACACGGCCACGGGGCAGTTGTTTTGGAGATCTCCAGCAAAACCAGCATGCATGCGTGTGACTACCTGGCCTAGCTATTTAAAGTGCAGAACTGATGGAGATCTGATTTAAGTTTGTCTAATGGCCTAGTTTCTCTTGCTCCTCTCTGCCATGGTAGACCTTAGGTGGCTCACTTCAAACGCTGGCCATCGGTTGCCTGGTGGACTTTGTTTGGAAGCTCAGGTAAATTAGTACTGCTACAGAGAGATGTCTCTAAGGATGTGCTGCTGATTTGGGGATCAGGACAGGAATTGTTTTTATTTAAAACAATTTGTTTTGTTTAAACTAAAACAATTCCTTTCAAAGCAGTCTGAGTTTCTACCAAGGATATTCTTTTTTTTTTATAAGTTAAAAAATATTTACTTATGGATTTATTTTTGGTGTGCTGGGTCTTCGTTGCTGTGCAAAGGTTTTCTCTAGTTGTCCTGTGTGGGCTTCTCATTTTGATGACTTCTCATGTTGGAGAGCACAGGCTGTAGACACATGGGCTTCAGTAGTTGCAGCACATGGTCTCAGTAATTGTAGCTCATGGGCTTAGTTGCTCCAAAGCATGTGGAATCTTCCTGAACCAGGGATTGAATTCATGTCCCCTGCATTGGCAGGCAGATTCGTAACCGCTAGACCACAAGGGAAGTCCCTACCTGTGACATTCTTGATTTACTCTTTCTTCTTATCCATCCATCCATCCAGTCCCTCTGAATTCCATTAGCAGTTGTCCAAAACGTCCCCTGTTTGCCCAATCCTCAACCATATCTGCTGTTCCAGGGCACCATCTTCTCTTGTGGGTACCATTCCAGTGGCCTCTGACCAACCCTGCTTCTAGTCCCCTCCCAGCTGCCTTACCTCTCCCTTTCCATAGCAGAGAGATCATTTTTTTTTTTTTAATTATAAACTAAACCTTCCCACTCTCTTACTTGAAAATCTTCCATTGCTTCTCCATTACTCTTATATGAAAATCTAAACTCTTTTCCCTGGCCTAGAGGTGTGTAGTGGTCTGACCCTACCGGCCCTTCAGACCTCATAGGTACACTTCCTATGACTAATTCCCCGCAGACTATAGCCACTTTCCTTGGTTCTCCAGTGCACCCAGATTCCTCATCCAGATCTTCCCTCAAAAATCCCCTCTGTGGGGGCTTTCCCTGATCCCTGTGTAAAATAGTTCCCGGTGGCCCATATCACATGATCAAATCACCTTCTTTTGTATTTTTTATAAGTTAGACATTACCAAAGGTTTTCTCTTTGTTGACTCTTTCCCTTGCTTCAGTTTCAGCTCAGTGGTGAGGACTTGTCTTTCTCTCTCACCAGCACACCCTCAAGCCTTAGAATAGAAGGTATTTGGCAAATGTTTGTGGAGTGAATTAGCTAACATGCCCACAGGAGATGGTACAGGTTTCCTGCCGTCCCTACTGTTCCATGCATGGTGTGGATGGCGGCAAGCCACGAGATGCTTCAGTCACTTTATGCCGTGTTCTGAGAGGTCCTTCACAGGAGGGATCCTCAACTCCCAAACCAGGAACTAGTACAGGTCCATGGCCTGTTAGGAACCAGGCTGCACAGAAGGAGGTAAGCAGCAGGCAAGCAAGCAAAGCTTCATCTGTATTTATTGCTGCTCCCCATTGCTTGCATTATTGCCTGAGCTCCTCCTTCTGTCAGATCAGCAGCAGCAGTACATTCTCATAGAAGCATGAACCCTACTGTGAACTGCACATTCAAGGGATTTAGGTTGTGAGAATCATCCTGAAAAACATTACTGCATTCCCATCTGAGGAAAATTTATCTTCCAGGAAACTGGTCTCTGGTGCCAAGAAGGTTGGGGACCACTGCTTTACAGGGTCTGTGCTCAGTATGATAGGGAGTGGGGTCAGGGTAAGGTGGGGCCCTTGATCTTCTTTTTCATCTTTCAGACTTTAAAGTCTGTTGTCCTTATTCTTTTAGAAGCATTTTAAGTTTCTTTGCTGATCAGAGTTTCATAAGAACATAAGGGGTTTTTAATGTTACCTATTCTTTGGAATATGTATTCTGCTTTTTGTCTGCTAATACAATTGTTTTGCTCATGTCAGTACTCAGAACAGTGTATTTGTTCAGAAAACATTAAAAAATACATAATTTTTCAGATTTATGCATTGTGTCTTTGTGTCATGTGGGGGTGGAGGCAGGGGAAGAACTTATAGTTAGAACAAAACTCACAAAGGCCTTTCATATTACTTTTGTTCTTTAACTTAAATAGAATTCTGAATTGAAAACTGGCTTTCTGTGACCTTAGAGCTGTTGGGTTGGAACAGTGAACATTCATGGCTGAATTTTTTCCTAGCAGTTTTCTTTCTACAAGGGCTGCTCATGTTTTGGGGTGTTGCTTTGTGTCCTCATAGGCTTTCACCCACACATCATAGAAGCTTCCTGAAGCCTCTAGGAATCTGCTTGTGGATGGCTATGACCAGCCTACTGAGTAATAAAAGTAATAAAATATTTGATCCTCATTCCTATCTGTTATAGCTACTTGTTTCTAAAACACGCTTTTTTTAGAAATAAACCTTTCAATCTTGATTTGAAACCTTGTCAACACCTATAATTTCACTGCTTCAACACTATTTAAATTTTTCACTTATTTCACTTATTTGATTTTGAATATACAGACAGTTGGGTTCTTTTAATTTAAAAGTAACACAGTAACTTACTATAGAGAAAATAATAAGTTAAAAATTATAGTTTCCAAGCATGCTTTTTAGGTGTTCATGTTTGAAATATGTAATTCTAGATTTTTAATACATATGCATAGTAAATCTTTATTTTTTTTTTTTTACATAAAAATGTGGTCATACTGTGCATATTGCCTTATTGTTTAGTTGCTAAGTCATCCAACTCTTTTGTGACCCCATGAACTCTAGCCTGCCTGGTTCCTCTGTCCAGGGGATTTTCGAGGCAAGAATACTGAAGTCGTTTGCCATTCCCTTCTCCAGACGATAGTCACGACCCAGGGAGTGAGCCACCGCTCCTGGGTTACAGGTGGATTCTTTACCACTGAGCTACCTAGGAAGCCTGTCTGCTCTCAGTAATACATTGTGGACATCTTTGCATGCTACCACATAGAGACCTACTGCATTCCTTAGCGTGGCTACACATAGTGCTCTCTTTTGTGTTATGTTAGGTGCTTCCTCAGTAGAGCTTATGTAAGTTTTTCTTGTTTTAAATTTCATTGGAGTATGGTCAGCCCTAAAAGGAAATCAATCCTGAATATTCATTGGAAGGACTGATGCTGAAGCTCTAGTACTTTGGTCATCTGATGCGAAGAGCCGACTCATTGAAAAAGACCCTGATGCTTAGAAAGATGGACGGCCAAAGGGAAAGAGGGCAGCAGAGGATGTAACAGTTAGCATCATTGACTCAATCAACATGAATCTGAGCAAACTCTGGGAGACAGAGGACAAGGGAGCCCGGGGTGCTGTAGTCCATGAGGTTGCAAAGAGTTGGACAAGACTCAGTGACTGAACAACAACAGTAGTTGATTTACAATGTTGGGTTAGTTTTAGGTGTACAGCAAAGTGAATTAGCTATACATATACCACTCTTTTTTAGATTCTTTTTCCATACAGGTCAATACAGAGTACTGAGTCAAGTTCCCTGTGCTATGCAGTAGGTCTGTTTTATACATAGTAGTGTGTATATGTCAATCCCAATCTCCCAGGTTACCTCCCTTCTCCCCATTTCCTGTTCCCCATTCCCCATTCCTATATCTGTGAGTCTCTCTGTTTTGTAAACAACTTCATTTGTATCTTGTCTTTTTTTTAGTTTTCCATACAAGCGATATCGTATGGTGCCTGTTTTGGTCTGACTGGCTTCACTCAGTGTGACAGTCTCTGGGTCCACTCACGCTGCTGCGAATGGCATACATAGTGTTCTGGAGCAATAGTTTATGTTATCTCACCCATTCCAGTGTTGATCGACATTTCTGTGGTTTCAAAGTTTTAGTTATTAAAATATGCACTCATATTTTAATGTAATTTCAGGGTACTTTCAAATTTTTAATCATTATACACATTGACCCATGTTTTTGTTGTATAGTTACTGTCTAAAAGTGACATCTTTCAGCCAAAACATTACCCAGTGTTTTGTAATGCTTCTAAATTCCACATTGTCATTACTGTAGAGTACTCTCTCTTCATAATCTCTTCAGTGGATTATGCTGCACTGTTGTTTGCAGAAGGGACTGTGAATATTTCCAGTGTAGTAGGACTTGGAGGATGTTTTGGTCACTGGTATTAGTTCTGAGTACTGGGCATGAGAGGGGTGTAGAGGGGAGTGAGTGTTTGTGTCCTACTAAGCATGAGACTCCTTAAAGTTTTGAGTACTGGTTGAAACTGAACATTTCAAGCGTTTATTTCCTGTTCTATGAATTGTGCACATGTATTTTGCTCATTTATTTCTTGAAGCTTTGATTTTTTTTAATGAGTTTGAGAATTTTATGTATTGTAAATATCATATTTTGTTTTATTTCATGTAAACATTGGCATCAGCCTTTTTGCCTATTATTTTGTTGCACAACTTTTTTACTTTGATAGACCAAATGTGTTAAACTTTTCTCTTGATATATCTTAGGTTGAGAATTATGTCTCCAGAGTCCTAAGAGTTCTTTTTTCTATTTCATTTTTTTTCTCCTACAAACAAATGAATACATAACCATTCTTTAGTAGTTGAAATGATTCCACAGCTTCATAGATTTTAGCCATGAGCCACCCACTGTAGTAATATCCTGAGGAAGTGTTTACTTCTGGTTGAAGTGAATCATTTATGTCCCATATTAGTGAGGGTTGAATGAGTATAAGATATATCACAATTAATACTGTTGGCAGGAAGTAAGTTCTTAGCACCATGAATCATGAGAATGATTTCAGAAAGGTTATTATAATTAGAAGCAGTAATGCTTACACAGATTGCTTAGTTATAAGTTTGTATGAGATTGTTGTTCTTTCTTTTTATGTCTGAGTGTATAATTGAAATACGAATGTAAACACAATACTTTGTTGTTGTTGCCAATTGGACACTGGTTCTTCTTCACATCCTTAATATGTGTCTTCTCTACGCATCAGCTGGTTTTGCAAATACTCAAAGCTGGTGGTGGGCAATGTGTATGTATTTTTTTATGTATATATTTATTTATTTATTTGGCTGTGCCGTCTTAGTTGTAGCTCGTGGGATCTTTATTTTTTATTATTATTTTTTTTTATATCTTCAAATGAATTTTATTTATTTATTTATTTTTTTATTATTGTTTTTGCCATACATTGTCATGATATCACCATGGGTTTACATATGCTTCCCCTCCGGGTCCCCCCTCCCTCCTCCCTCCCCCCCGGGAAATCTCGCTGCACCAGTCCCGAGCATCAATCCTGGGCTGGCGATTGATTAGACACATGACAATTAACATGCTTCAATGCCCTTCTCCCATCTCATCCCACCCTTACCCTCATCCACAAAGTCCACAAGTCTATTCTATACATCTGCGTTCCTTTTGTTGTCTCCCATGTTGGGTTCTCATTACTGTCTTTCTAAATTCCATATATATGTGTTAATATACTGTATTGTTGTTTTTGCTTCTGGCTTACTTCACTCTGGATAATGGGCTCCAGTTTCGTCCATCTGAGTAGAATTGCTTCAAATGAATTTTTTTTTTAATGCTGAGTAATATTCCATTGTGTATATATACCACAGCTTTCTTATCCATTCGTCAGTTGATGGGCATCTAGGTTGCTTCCATGTCCTGGCTATTGTAAACAATGCAGCGATGAACATTGGGGTGCACGTGGCTCTTTCAATTCTGGTTTCCTCGGTGTATATGCCCAGCAGTGGGATTGCCGGGTCATATGGCAGGTCTATTTGCAGCTTTTTAAGGAACCTCCACACTGTTTTCCATAGTGGCTGTACTAGTTTGCATTCCTCGTGGGATCTTTAGTTGTGGTATGCAAAGTCTTAGTTGTGACATGTGAGATCTAGTCCCTCTGACCAGGGATCAAACCTGGCCCCTCCTGCATTCAGAGCATTGAGGCTTAGCCACTGGACCACCAGGGAAGTCCTAGGCGATGTGTTTTTGATGTGTTGGTTACTTTTCAATATCTGTGGGGTACAGAGAACATAAATCTTTCTATCAGGTGACTTTGTCTACCACCTCCACAATTTACATTGAACCTGACTGCTTTATCTATTGAGAATTTAAATATTATTCCCACTGTACATGAGTGCTCAGAAATTATTGAAGAGACTCTTTCATAGGTAATTTTTTAGAACATTAATGTTGGTAGAACATTCAGAGACCATTAGATTCTAGTTCTGTTTGAGAGATGCTGCGGGGGTGGGTGGAGCTAACTTTTATAGTTTAAATTTCATAACTGACTGAGATTCTTTCATTTATGACTGTGTTTTGTGTATAAATGCTTCCTCTTTATTAGTTTTCTTTTTAGTACTTAATAAATATGCTTCCTAGACATTTTGATTAATGAGTTAGTGGATAATAATATAAACTCAATTTATGTTGGAAGGGAATATTAGAGGGATCTTCCTTTTGTGAATGAGGAAATTGAAGCATGGAATGGTTAAGTGGCTTGGCCAAGAACACACAACTGATTGAAGACAGGTCTGGTTTTTCTGAGACATATCTAGTGTTTTTCTTTTCCTTCTCAAGTTGAAGTTTTGCACTATGCTTTTTATCAGCGTTGGCAGAACTTTCTGAGTGATTTGGGTCTGGAACTAAGGACCCAAATTGGGAATAAACTGTAGCTGATTTGCCTTTAGCAATTACACAACTCCAGGTGAATGCAAATTATGAGGATGAAATGTGTGTAAGTATGAGTTATCCTGAACAATTTCTTTTGTGGCTTTATCATGAATCCAACCACAATGTGTTTAAATCCTCAGCCTCTTTCTAGTGACCCAGTCATTTCATTAGAAGAACCAGAGTAGGTGGTGATGCTGAAAACAAACTCATGATCACCAAAAAAGCTATTCTGTTCATGTACATATTGAGACTATATTACATGTATTAATCTTCAGATACTGGAAGTAAGTAAACCTACAGGAGAAACTTAATATTAGAGGCAAAATATGTTTTTTGAAAACTTTGCTAAGTTAATATAGAGTAAAATTGACTTTGTTTTGGTATATATACTACTGTGACTTTTAACACATGTACAGATTTGTGTAATCATCACCGTAATCAGGATACGGAACAGCTTTATGACTCCCCAAAAGTCTGATTGTACCTGCCCCTCACAGCTAAGCCTTGCTGCTGCTGCTGCTGAATTGCTTCAGTCGTGTCTGACTCTGTGTGACCCTATGGACTGCAGCCTGCCAGGCTCCTCTGGCCGTGGGATTCTCCAGGTAGGGGTACTAGAGTGGGTTGCTGTTCACTCTTCCAGGGGATCTTCCTGACCCAGGGATTGAACCCGGGTCTCTGGCATTGCAGGCAGATTCTTTACTGCTGAGCCACCAGGGAAGCCCAACTATGCCTTGGCAACCACTAATCTGTTCTTTTTCACCATAGTTTTGTCTTTTTGAGGATGTCATTTGGTAGAATTTTACAGTATGTAACCTTTTGAACCTGGCTTCTTTCACTCACTCAGTGTCTTTGAGATTCATTAAAATTGTGTGTCAACAGTTTGCTCCTATTTATTATTGGTTAGTATACCACTGTATGGATATAACACAGCTGATTTATCCATTAACCTGTTGGAGGACAGACATTTGGGTTGGTTCCAGTTTTTGATGGTTCTGAATAGCTGCTCTGAACATCTGCATTTTGTGTCAATTGAAGTTCTTTTCTCTAGGACAGATGTTGGCAAACTTTCTGTGAAGGGATGGATCGTATTAATAAATATTTTTGGCTTCGTAGGCTGTACAGTCCTTATTGCAAGTGTTCAACTCCATTGGTGTCAGAAGCAGCCAGAAACAATACGAAAACAAATGTGTCTGGTCAAATTTGGATCACTGCCGAATTTGGCCTGAGGGCTGTAATCTACATGATGGTAAATTCTTAGGAACAGGATTGTTGGACTGAATGGCAAGTTTATGTTTAACTTCTAAGAACCTGTCAAATTCTTTCCCAGAGTGGTTCTATTATTTTGCATTCCTATACAGATAAGAGTTCCAGTTGCTCCATATCCACTTGGTATTAGCAATATTTTTTTTAATGCCATTCTAATGGAGTTGTATCTTACCAAGGTTTTAAACTGCATTTTCCTCTTGGGTAAAATGGGTGTTGGTAGAAATTTTCAATGTGTTGCAAAAACATACTGCTTCTTTTTTGAAAATCTACCCATTTTCTTTTTTCTCTTTTTGGGCTTCTATTTTTCACCATTCTGTTAGGTATTAATGAAGGGAAGGAGTGCTGGTCCTTAAGCTTTGTCATCTTTACTCAGTTGCCTGAAAGAATCGTTCATTCTTCCTTTTTCTGGATTATTTATAATTTTACCTTTTTGGGTTTTGCATTTTACACCCATTTTATTGACCTGAGTTTTAACCTTTGCCTTAGTATTGGTTGCAGAGCTGGTTCTTTAAAAATTGGAGCTCTATTATGGTAAATAGAAGCGACAGTAAAGGGAACCAAATTCTTAGATAAATTACAACCTGGGAACACTGATTCTTTTAAGGGAACTTAAATTTTAGGCATTGTTTGTGTTTGGAAGAGAAGTAAGGAGATGATTTAATGTCTGAAATTTAATTTGCTATTAATTTATAATTAAATTTGTAATTAAATTTAATTTGTTGAATTTAATGATGTTACGGACTTGATAGTAAAGAAATGAACCAAAGAGACTTTAGCATTTTCCTTCCCTGGAAGAATGGGGCATATTCATAAAAAATAATTTTCATTTCATTTCCAACAGTAGTATCTAATACCCTAAGCATTGGGAAGTTATATGTCATCTTTTGCATTGCTGCTTGTTTTTGTGACATTTTCTAGGTCTTTATTTCTGATTTAGCAGACGGATTGCTGTAGCTAGACACAAGAGTCCTCTACGGACAAGATTATGCACAAATACAGCACATTAGATGGCAGCTTGTGTCAGTGACATTTTGCTGTGAGCCTCTTAGAAGCTTAGCAGCTCACAGCATCTCCAATGGAAGCAAAAGGCTACCAGAGAATGAGAGATTGGACTTGGAACCAGAAACCAAAAATAAAAGTAACCATGGCAGTGTCTAAGCAGTGTGACAGTGAGCTGATTTTCAGATGGTGGGACTCTCATATCGGTCATGATACTGAGGTGTTTGGGGCCAACAGTCCTGGGATTCTGCATGTCAGTTGCCTCATTTGTCTTCAGTTCTCTGCTGTTTTTTCACTGAAACCTTTTCTTTGACATGTGAACTCTGACTGTCTTCCAGTTTTCCTTAGAAAAATCTCATTTTCCTGCTGTTCTTGAACCCTGTGTCCATTCTGCTTGGTTGAATGCAGCTTCCACCTTGCTTCCTTGCATTTCTATAGTGTCTTTAACTGTTGTGTTGAAGATTGGGCCAAGATGCCACATCATCCCTTTACTCTTCTGCTGTGGGCTTCTCTCTCCCTCCAGGCTGTTTTCTACTTGACTGATCCCTCTGTTGGCTTTCATGACACACTATTATGCTTTTTGTCCCTGTGCTCTCTGTTCAATTGCCTTGTCTTGGCTTCCTAAATGTTAGTGACACAAGAGAGGTGGCAGTCTGCATGCTTCTTTCCTTTGGTGGTTCTGTCTGATTCCAGTCATCTTTCTAGGTGCCCTAAATCCCTATTTCCATTCCTGTCTCCTCTCTTGAGCTTGGTGAGACATTTCCAGTCAATTAAGTTAATAAAGTCCACTGGTTGTGCCATAGATTCTCCATATCCCCACAGGCAGCATGGAACTCTCCTTCAAGTAGGAGAGTACACCCCACATTAAGGGTTTTGTTTGGTACCCATGTCCTCCTGTATTGGTCTTGAAATTCCTTTCCCTCTTTAAAATTTTCTAGGTATGCTGCTGCTGCTGCTAAGTCACATCAGTCGTGTCTGATTCTGTGAGACCCCATAGACAGCAGCCCACCAGGCTCCTCTGTTCCTGGGATTCTCCAGGCAAGAATATTGGAGTGGGTTGCCATTTCCTTCTCCAATGTATACATGCTAAGTCACTTCAGTTGTGTCTGACTCTGTGCCACCCTATGGACAATAGCCCACTAGGCTCCTCTGTCCATGGGATTCTCTAGGCCAGAATACTGGAGTGGGTTGCCATTTCCTTCTCTATAAATGTGAATATTTATTTAGAATGAGAAAAGAAATCACAGCAAATTAGGAATTTTTAGAGATGGACAACATCACAGAATCCCCAGATATAATATGACCTCTTTGTTAACTGCCCCAAATAGCTTTTTTCTTTATAATTTTTGAATACATATTCTTTTTTAATTCCAATTTTGTTGATATGTAATTGACATACAGTGTTACATAAATTGAAGGTATACAGCCTAATGGTTTGACTTATACACATCCTGAAGTAACTGTCACAATAAATTTAGTGAACATCCATCATCTCATATAGGTACAAAATTAAATAGAAAAATTTTTTTCTATGATGGGAACTCTTAGACTTTGCTCTATCAACACCTTTTACATGTAGCATACAGCAGCAATATTTATGGTCATGTTTTACCTCATATCTTCCCCTGTTCTCTCTCCTTGCCCTCACATCTTCCCACCTGCACATCCCTGCACCTTCCTAACTACTCTTTTTTTGTCATCCCCTTTCTTGAATCCTTTATGTCCTTCTGTCCAGATGTCTTACCTTGACCTACAGATGTCTCTGATCTTGTCTCCCTTTTTTTTCTTGGCTCTGCCACTCACTCAGGAACCTTCAGTGGTGCATACACTTTGACACAGTATTTCCACTTCTACTAGGATTTATCTTGCAAATTTACATAGACATGGGCCTGCCAAGACTGACAATCCATTTGTTTGCTGTCTTGTTTCTAACAGCAACAGGAGGTAAATAACCTCTGTCCATCAATAGAGCACTGCTTAAATGAATAAAGGTAGAGCTGTATAGAGATTAGGATGTTCTATGGCAATTAATGATAATGAGGTATGTATGTATTTGCTGACATGTAACAACTCCAAGATACATTGGTCAGTTGAAAAGAAAGGGTAAGGGGCATGGTAGTGTGTGTTGTTGTTGTTGTTGAGTCACTAAGTCATGTCCAACTCTTTGCAACGCCATGGACTGCAGCACGCCAGGCTACCCTGACCTTCACTGTCTCCCAGAGTTTGCTCAGATTCATGTCCATTGAGTCAGTGATGTCATCCAAGCATCTCATCCTCTGTCATCCCCTTCTCCTTCTACCCTCAATCTTTCCCAGCATCAGGGTCCTTATCAGTGAGTCGGCCCTTCACATCAGGTGGACAAAGTATTGGAGCTTCAGCATCAGTCCTTCTATTGAATGTTCAGAGTTGATTTCCTTTAGGATTGACTGATTTGGTCTCTGATAAAATGTGCTCCACTGGAGGAGGGAATGGCAAACCACTCCAGTGTTCTTGTTATGAGAACCCCATGAACAGTATGAAAAGACAAAAAAAGTGTGTATTTTAATATATTTCTATTTGTGTTTTCTTAAAAGGCAGGATGAGTTTATATACACACTTGAATATTCATAAACTATTTGTGGAAGTTTACTGGACAGTTTTGCATAGTTTATTTTTGAACTGTGTGTATGTATTGCATTTTTCCTACAGAAAATTTAATAAATAAACAAAACCTTTCAGGCACTTCTTGAGGCTATAGAAGTAAGTCTGAATTTCTGAAGCAGCTTTCAGTGAAAATGCCTTTAGATATGGCATTCTGGGTGCTGGCAGCCTCGTATGTATTCCTTTCTTTTGCATGGTCTTTATCCCAACCTGAGCCTAGTGAAGAAAGACATAGACCTCTCAGCATTGCTTTGGTGGGTGTGATGTGGGCACAGCCCCAACTGAGTGGGCGCTTGACACTGGGGTGTCATGTTCTCACTTTAGTAAGTAGATTGTGTGGACAAGTGAGAAGTGGGGGAGGGTAGCCAGGGTTATGGTAGCAGAGTTGGGTAAGACAGGAGAGGGTGGGCTGGGGAAATACTCATATATGTTCTGATATGGACCTTTGGGGGATTTTCACAATTGGCCAACCGTTCTGTTCTCTCCCCTCTGAATACCACCCCAAGGCATCCTTTCTGTGGCCTCTGCTTGCTAGCTAAGTATGTGCCCATATCCTTTGGTCTTTTCCTCTTGGAACACCCTTCCTAATCTCTGCCTTTGCAGATGCACTCACCCTGCAAGGCATGCTAGGATCTTCATCTTCATTCCTTCCAGTTAGTCAGTTCAGTTGCTCAGTCATGTCTGACTCTTTGCAACCACATGGACTCTCTGTCCATCACCAACTCCTGGAGCTTGCTCAAACTCATGGCCTTTGAGTCAGTGATGCCATCCAACCATCTCATCCTCTATTGTCCCCTTCTCCTCCTGTCTTCAATCTTTCCCAGCATCAGTGTCTTTTCCAATGAGTCAGTTTTTTTGCATCAGGTGGCCAAAGTATTAGAGCTTCAGCTTTACCATCAGTCCTTCCAGTGGATATTCAGGATTGATTTTCTTTAGGATTGACTGGTTTGATCTCCTTGCAGTTCAAGGGACTCTCAAAAGTCTTCTCTAATACTACAGTTCAAAAGCATCAGCTTTTGCACTCAGCTTTCTTTATAGTCCAACTCTCACATCCATACATGACTACTGGGTAAAAACCATAACTTGGACTCTATGGACCTTTGTCAGCAAAGTAATGTCTCTGCTTTTTAATATGCTGTCTAGGTTGGTCATAGCTTTTCTTCCAAGGAGTAAGCATCTTTTAATTTCATGGCTGCAGTCACCATCTGCAGTGATTTTAGAGCTCCCCCCCCCCAAATAAAGTCTGTCATTGTTTCCATTGTTTTCCCATCTATTTGCCATGACATGATGGGACCTGATGCCATGAACTTCGTTTTTTGAATGTTGAGTTTTATGCCAGCTTTTTCACTTTCCTCTTTCACCTTCTTCAAGAGGCTCTTTAGTTCCTCTTCACTTTCTGCCATAAGGGTGGTATCATCTGCATATCTGGGATTATTGATATTTCTCCTGGCCATCTTGATTCCAGTTTGTGTTTCATCCAGTGCAGCATTTCTCATGATGTCCTCTGCATATAAGTTAAATAAGCAGGATGACAATATACAGCCTTAACCTACCCATTTTCCAGTTTTGAACCTGCCCATTGTTCCATGTCTATTTCTAACTGTTGCTTCTTGACTTGCATACAGTTTTGTCAGGAGGCAGGTAAGGTGATCTGGTATTCCTATCTTTTGAAGAGTTTTCCATAGCTTGTTGTGATCCACATAGTCAAAGGCTTTGGCGTAGTCAAAGCAGAAGTAGATGTTCTTCTGGGATTCTCTTGCTTTTTCTGTGATCCAACAAATGTTGGCAATTTGATCTCTGGTTCCCCTGTAGGTTATCAGGGTCTGCTCTCTGAAGCTCTGAGCCTTTTGTGTGTCTGGGTTTTCACATTTATCTTTTTCTTTTCCACATTTTTCATTGTCTTACCTCCCCTGCTGATGATGTGTTGATTAGACCAGAGTAATTCATCACTGTATTCTCTTTGCCACATGAGATTTCCCAGGATTCCTGAGGTGTTGAATATTTGGTCTGGTCCCTCTAAACAGAGTGATATTCCTTAGTCCAGTGGCCTTGTGAAATGGAATGTTTCCTGCCATATCAATAAACAAGGGTGTCATAATAGCCATTCCAACTCTCCAAATGTGAATTTCGGAGCCAGAGGGCAACCAGGAAGGAGAAGGATGAGCCAGGAACTAAGGATGTGAAAAATCAAATCATAGGATGCTGGCCCCAGATAGCTGAGATGTATATGAAAGCGGTGATTTCATTTAAGCCCAGACTCTTGCATCTTCCCATATGAAGAAAAGCGCTAAATTCTTTAACTTGAGATACTTGGTTTTCCTTATTTACAATAATCTTTTGATGTTCAGGCTACATGCCCCTTGTTGGAAACTTCTATATAACCTGACTCCTTCCCTCACTCTTCAGAACAGTTCTCTCAGGGTCATTGAGATGCTGTCTCCTCGGCTTGAAGTCCTACAAGTTCCCACCAAATAAAGCATAACTCTCAATTTTTAGGTTGTTTCTCTTTTTTAAGAGGACAGTCTTGACTTCTTGTTTGGAAGATTTGGCCCCTGAATGATGAGTGATGAGAACGGGAGAAGGATGAATTGTATTTCTGCTTCTTTAGCAAAGGTAATTAGCAAAGCCCTTTCTGGGGTGTGTGTGGGGCATGGGGGGAGCTCAAGGATGCACTGAACTAAGGGCTGGAAGAGCCCTCCTCCACTAGCAGTGAGTGCAAGTCCCTGTCACCAGGAAGTAAGGTAGTAGTATTTGTATTTTCCAGATCAGTCCAAGAAGCTTAGCAAGGAATCAGATTGTAATCCTCTCAATGTGCAGTGTAAATGAACTTTCATAAATGTTTTTGCTTATGTGTTTCTCTAGTTATTTTTTCAAAGGTATTATTTTAAAATATTTAATTAACTTATTTGGCTGCACTGGGTCCTTGTTGCAGCATTCAGGATCTTTCGTTGCGGTGTGAGAACTCTTAGTTGTGGGATCTAGTTCCCTGACCAAGGATTGAACTCTGACCCCCCTGCATTGGGAGTTTGGAATCTTGGCCACTGTATCTCCAGAGAAGTCCTTCTAATTTATTATTTTCCATGAGACTTTTTCATGTTTTTTAGTTATCCCTTTTGCCCTCCCTTTTCTTTCTTCTCAAGAATAAAGAAGCACTAACTTGTGAAGCCAGTTGTCAACACTGGAAATTCTCCTGGGTGAGATACCTGGACATTTGATCTTACTTTGTCTCAATATGTTTCTCATATCTCTGTTATCTTCTCTAAACTTGGCAGCTAGAGTTAGAAGTTTAAGAGCATGTGCCTGGTTTGGTTTTATTCCATCTTTTCATTGCAGGGTCAGTGAACTATGGCTGATCGCTCAATCACTAGCTGTTTCTGTGAAAGCTTTATTGGGATGCAGCCACACCCATTCATTTATGCATTGTCTGTGGCTGCTTTCCTGATGCAAAGAGCTGAGTAGTTGTGATGAGGACTATATGGGCCTCACACCCTAAAACAGTTACTCTTTGGCTCTTTTCAGAAGTTTTGTGATCCTTATGCTGATTTGTGTTAAACTGTCTTCCACTTCCTCTCCCCACCTCGACCCCGTGGTCATGTTTTCTTCTTGGTTGACTTTTTTTCCAGTGTTCAGACCATGTTGGTTGGTTGGTTTGTTGCTAAGTCATATCCGACTCTTTTGTGACCCCATGGGCTGTGGCCTGCCAGCCCTATCCATGGGATTTCCCAGGCAAGAATGCTGGAGTGGGCTGCCATTTCCTTCTCCAGGTGATCCTCCTGACTCAGGGATCAAACTTGCATCTCCTGCATTGGCAAGTGGATTCTTTACCAGGAAGTCATTAGGGAGTCCCCTCAGGTCATGACATGTATTCAGTTATTCAGCAGACAGGACTGGCTGGTAGAGAGCAGACCTGCCCTTCACCTGGCTGTCCTTGCAGGGGGCGACTAAGTCACTGGCCTTCTTGATGGCCATGGGAGAGGGTCTGGAGGAGGTGGTGAACACCTGCTGCTGCTGCTAAGGAACCAGGCACTAGGCTCAGTGCTTTCCATGCTTATGCTGTGCTTAACTGCTCAGTTGTGTCTGACTCTTTACAACCTCATGGACTGTAGCCCGCCAGGCTTCTCTGTCCACGGGATTCTCCAGGCAAGAATACTGGAGTGGGTTGCCATGCCCTCCTCCAGGGGATCTTCCCAACCCAGGGATCTAACCCAGGTGCAGGCAGAGTCTTACCATCTGAGCCACCAGGAAAGCCCTTTCCATGCTTAACCTCCCCTCACTTACACGTAGAGAGTGGTATCGTCTTTGTTTTACTGGGGGAAAAGGAGGCATGGAGCTGTTGAGTAACTTGCTGCAGAACATGATGGGCAAGGGCCAAGCCTGAATATGCACCAAGTCTGAGGTCTGTCTGACTCCAGAGAGCAGTGTCTCACCTCCTGTGCTTGGCTGCTGCCTCACTGAAACCAAACCCAGCCTGAGGCCCCGCAGGCTTGTGTTCCAGCTTGTTGTACTTGATCTTTCTGGTGCAATTGAACTTCAGCCTACTGTTGGCTTCCCTACCTCTTCTACCTAGAGATAGAAATTCTCTCTTGGCTTCTTTACCGTACTCTTCCTCTTACTTTTGCATCTTAAACCGAGGCACTGTTTCAGATTCTTCCTTATCACCCCTCTCTTAGGAATCTTATTTATGGTTGAAGCTTGAAGAACCAACATTCTACAGAAAACACTGCACCTGAAACTTTCTTTGTGAACTAAACCTTGGTCCTGTTCTTTTCCCAAAAGTCCATCCCCTTCTTTCTAATGTCTTGGTGGGCTTTTCTTGGGTGTCCCCCTGAGACCATAAACTCATTTTCTCCCCTGGGTTTCTGTTCATGGCACTGTTGTTCTCTCACTCATTGAGATGCGGAATGTAATGGTCAGGTTTCTTCTTAATCTTTTCTCTCAGTGCTTCTTGTGTCTTCATTATCTTGTGTGTTTGCCTCAGAGTGTCCCATTTCTGCCACATCAACCTCATGCCAGCCCTCATAATGCCTTTTGCTTAGACTGGTAGAATCGCCTCTTTCTGACTGTCTTTAATGTTTCAGGCCAGGAATGACAGGCTGCCTCCTGGTTCTGTCTCCTCTTGGCCAGACTGTGCTTCAGAAGCCTTCTCAACCCAGCGATGGCAGTCGTGTGCCATCTTTCAACAGTCGGTGATGGCACTCCTGTCCATCCCTTCTCCGATTTATTTATGCAGGTACAGTGATATAATTTCCTGGAAGTGCAACATCGTTTATATCATTGATCTGCTTAGAAGCTCAGTGGTTTCTCAGCAGTTAGGCAACTGAAAGGTCCCACCGGTTCCTTGCTTCCCACCTCCAAGTTAATGCTCCTTCTCAGAATGCCTTTCCCATCTTGCAAAGCCCATCTCAGTTGCTGTTTCTTCTGTGGGTTCTCTGATTTCCAAGCTAAGGTGAGTTTTCTCCCTTCCAAGACTCCATTTTGCTTTGTTTAAAACTTCTTTATGGAACTTGGCTCTTGACACATGTGTTGTGACTGCTGGACTTATCTAATTGTCCATTTACTGTGCTCACCCATGGCAGTGGGATGGCTGTGGCATGCAGCAGCTTGAAATGGGATTGCAATTCCCTGACTAGGGACAGAACCTGAGTTGAATCAGTGAATCCTAACCACTAGACTGCCAGAGATAAGTGGCTAGGAGCAGGGCCCCATCTCTTGTCTGCTTTGAAGAAAAAACTCAGCAAAGAAACGAGAAGTAGTGAGGCAAGTAAAATGTTTATTAGGAGAGAAGATATGTGCAGAGAAAGCATGGGCACGCTTAGAGAGAGGGGGATGCTGTGTGCTTCTGGGGTGTTTAAGTCACTTATCTGGGGGCAGTTCTTCTGGGTTTCCTCTGGTCAATCATTTTGCTTTATCTGGCTCTGTGTCCACATTTGGTCTGACTCAGGGCCCTCCCCTGTGTGCATCCATATCTTTTAGCCAAGCTGGGTTCTAGTGCAAATGTCTCTGGGAAGCTGACAGAATATATTATCATATGGCGCCCCCTCCCCTGAGGATCCTTTCTGCACATGCCTAGCTTGCAGGAGTCAGGGGAGTGTTTCCTTAACCTCAAGAGTGAGAAATCTGTGATCTCTTTATCTTTAATCGAGCAAGACTCAACTCCTCCTTGCCTCTGCTATTATCTTTGTCTTGGAGTATCTGTCCACAGGGGACAGATTCCAGCTGCTCAGCCTGGAGCCCATCTCTGTCCTGCGGCAACTGCACTGCTGAGGCACTGAGGCAGGGACTCTTCTCAACTTAACTAATGTTCAAGATCCCTTGAAAATGCTTAATAAATATTTGTTGAATCAGTCCGAATGGGAGCATAGGAGAAAAAGTCATAAGGTTGGCCATGAAGTTTAATACCTTCTTATTCCAGTATCTCTAATATACTATTAAGTTCTTCAAAATATGCCTTTGGTAACATTCAAGTTTTAAAATACTATCATCTTCAGTTTAAGCCCCAATACAAGTCAGTTCAGTGTGACAGAACACAAAAAACCAAGGAACAGCTTTCATGGAGTGTCCCTGTCTTGGTCTCTGACTCAGCTCGATGGCATTGAGCCTGCCTCTTGGCCTTTCTAGGCATCAGTTTTCTCATCTGTAAACTGGGTGAGGATGAAGATCCTTTCATTTTCTTAAAAATTAGAGAAAAAACTTATTCTGTTCTTGACTGTGCTGGGTCTTCATTGCTGTATTTGGGCTTTCTCTAGTTCCTGTAAGCAGTGGCTGTTCTTCCTTGTGGGGCTTGGGCTTCTCACTGCTGTGGCTTTTCTTGTTGTGGGGCACAGGCTTTAGGAATGTGGACTTCAGTAGTTGTGGCATACAGGCTTAGTTGCTCCAAGGCATGTGGAATCTTCGTGGACCAGGAATTGAACCCATGTCCCCTGCATTGGCAGGTGGATTCTTACCCACTGCACCACTGGGGAAGTCTCATGATCCTTTCCTGATAGAGCAGCAGTGCCAGGGGATGATTTTGTTTCCCAGGAGACATTTGGTAACGTCTGGGAACAATTTTGGTAGTCCTTATCCAGGGATGTTGCTAAACTCCCTCATTGTACAAGACAGCACCCAACAAACAATTATTTGGTCCAAAATGTCAAGAGTTTTGAAGAAACCCTAAGGTAGAGGATACTATAACTCAAAATCTTATTTTAATTGAATAAGTATCACAAATCTGATATTTTAATTATAATTTAATAGGAGACATTCTTTTTCTCAGAGGTGTTCTGTGATGTAAGATTGTTTTCATTTTTTAGTGCTTAAACAAATGGGGATAATTAACATCAGTGTGTGTGTGTGTGTGTGTGTGTGTGTGTTAGTTACTCAGCCATGTCCGACTGTTTGCAACCCCATGGACTGTATCCTGCTAGGCTCCTCTGTCCGTGAGATTCTCCAGGCAAGAGTACTGGAGTGGTAGAGGGAGGATGGGGAGTTTATTTATTTATTTCTTAGAAGAATACTGGAGTGGGCTGCCATTCCCTTCTCCTGGGGATCTTCCTGACCCAGGGATCAAACCAGGGTCTCCTTCATTACAGGTAGACTCTTACCTGAGCCACCAGGGAAGCCCTAATTAAACATCAGTATGGAGGCTTAAGCTGTTTGTAAAGTCATATCTACCTTCATCACATTGAGTCTCTAATTCTACAGGTTTCTATCTTATTATTAGAACATTTGAAAGAATTTGCAGGGAAGAAGTTGAAAAAAATTGGAAACCATGTGTATGTGGGCTGAACATAAATGGAGGAATTAAAAGTGAAACTTTCCCCCCTCTTATTCCCCTAAGTACCACATTTACAGGTATTGTCTGGGGAAGTTCCTGAAACCTGATGAAGGTGGGGCCTGGGTAGTTTGAAGGTGGGACTATTTGCTATTCCTTGGGACCAGTACCCAGTTAATATTGCTTTGTAATATGGAAAGTTTATCTTGTTAAAAACCCCAAAGCCCAGAAAAGGAATAAAGCTGGTGTGGAGGTAGCAGCTGGGTCCTGTGTTGTTTAAGTACTTGTTCCCTTAGAATACCAGGAACCCAGTCTGTGTGCCCCTTGCCAGTTGTAGAAACCAAAGGGGATACCCTCTTACTGTGGATGTGTTTGGAGTGAGTTGGGAGAATAAAGTCATTTTCTCTTGCTTCTTCCTTGTCTTCCTTGTCTTCCATCTCTTCACAGATGAGCTTTGGAATGCTACCAGGTACAAAAAGAGAAAATGTAGTTTATGGAGAATCACTGTTTTGGAATGAACTCAGAATTGCATTCTAAGAAATTAGTGTGAGGTTGGCACAGTTGCAGTGAATGGCAAAAATATAAAAATAATTGAAATATATTGGAGTGAAAAGAAACTGTTTACTAATTAAAAGGGTTAGATGATTTGGTAATTACACTTAATTTTAATGTGGTGCCATTAACCGATAATGAGAGAGGCTCCATGATTCCAGCAGAATTCCTGCAGGAAGACATGTAGAAAACCTGGCTATGGTGACTTAGCCGAATGGGAGGTTATTCTTCTAATTTGAATCCAGAGGAAGGCAGTTCAGAACCCTGCCAGGGTCCCAGACTTTCTAGCTTTTACTTCCCTGTTCTTAGTAGCGTTAGAGTTTCATTGTCATGTTCCTAGGATTGCTGTTTCTCTTCCAGGTTTGGCATCCCACATGCTTGCTCTGCTCATACTCACTTGGCTGGTTCTGGCTCACGAGGCCACCTTTAGTTGCAAAGGAGCCTGGGAATCAGGCAACCTGAATCAGGATATTGCTGTCTTACCAGAAATGGAGTTGTCATGGAACAGGCTAAAGCAAAATGAATCTCAGAGAGGCCCAAGGAGTGTCTGCTGCTCAGGGCTTTTGTCCAGTTAAACCTCAAGGATTGTAAATTCATTCCTTCATTGGCCTAGGAGAAATAGGTCAGGGAAAAGAATTTTCCCCATGTTTCTCTGCTGCCTTTCTCTTTCAGTGGCTGGGTTGAAAGAGAGTTTGTCTTGTATTTGATTCCTTTTTGTTGACAGAAAGACTTTAAAATTATCTTTTGCTGTGCGCAGCATCATTGTGCTATTTCATTTCCCTACCAGGACTAAAATGTTCACTTCTCATGCTGCGGCATAAAGGCTAGCTTCAAGGCCTTTGAATGCTGCTCCGGTGAGAGGCTAGAGAACATGGGCGCGTTTTAATTTAGAGAGGGGAGCATGAGCCCCTTTCTATTTTCATATCGGTTAAGTGTATGGTGAAATGTTCTTCCAGAGGAAGATGCTGGCTATTCAGGTTAGCTGTGTTTCTGGAATTTTCTACTCATGAGTGGGTGGCAATTCTGTGGAAACTGGTAAGCAGTGGTGGCCACACAGATGTTGCCTTATATGCTGTATGCTGACTGTAAGGTGAATAAACACACATGCCCGCCCACGCGGTTTATTGTTCTTTATTGTTCACTGTGATTACTGAACAAGGTGTGTTTATATTTTGATCTGTGTCAACTGCCTGCAACAGAGCCTCAGTGTCCACCTTGATTTATCGCTGGCCCATTTGAGTCAGAGATCTGGTGAACCTCTTTTGGGGATTTTTCCTTTTTATTGGTATGTCCTTCTCTATACCTTGAAGAGACTCTGGGCTGCCTTTAATCCATTTCTTTTAGGTTCCTGTTTGTACTTGGTTGCTGATTTTCCTTTTTCAACCAATTTTTCTTTTTCTCAAGTGTTTGACACTTAGCTGAATGAGGCTGTCAAAATGTTTTCCTTCTATCATTAGCATAGCCTGTCTTAGCTCGGTATTGTGTGTGTTTGTGGTAGATTTTTGTTTAATCTGTCGAGCCACAGATTAACAGCCAGACCTCCCCCTCTCCCCATCATGCATCTCCTGAACAGAACACAGATATAAAAAAATTAGTTTCAAAAAGCATCCTAGACATTTCACATCGCTGAAGAGGACAGGCTGCCTGCCTCACTGACTGGAGGTGGTGTGTCTTCTCGATGGAGGGTTGCCATGGCAACCGTGTGCAAGTTAAGGCGTCCTGGGAAAGGGGGAGGGGGCCTAGCTGTCAGACCCTTGTTCAGTCCCTCAGATATGTCTTATTTCTTACTGCACTCTTGGGATCGACATTTGACTCTTCAAGTGCACAATGGATGTGGACATGTGGAGATGGCTTTGTCAACTGTGCCCTTATCTCAGTTATTTCCTTGTGCCTTTCTATCACATTCCAGTATCAGGTGTTTCCCTCTCTTCCGGCATCTCTTATTCTCTGCTCAGTGCTGCATTGGAGATGAGGGGCGTTATAAAGGAGATTCAGCTATATTAAACCATAACTGACTTGAAAATGCTGAAAATAAAAGAAATATTATTTAGAGGGTTTTTTTTCTTGCTTTTTGAAATGGGCTGGTTGTGTGGCAGGTGCATTAGGAGTGATGATACCTTTCTTTTATTAGGTAGCTACTGTGTTCGAGAGACTTCCCATGTGTTGTCTCCTTTGATCCTCATAGCAATTCTCAAATATGGATAATTATTCTTACTATACAGATAAGAAAAATAGGATCAGGGAGGTTAGATAACTTCCTTAAGATCACACAGTGACTACGTGACAGAAGTTAAACCCAGGATGTTACTCATTGAGTATTGTGAACAATCCTGACATAGTAGGCACATACAATGTAGGTTGCATGATTGAATTTCTTTGCTGCTGACAAGGGCCTCAGAGGGTCTGTGAATATTGATATTGATGTACAATTCAACGTGTCCTCTCATAGAAAAAAAGTAGCTCACTGATGTTCAGATATTGCCGTTTACATTAGTTCAGATGTCTGCCTGAAATGCCCAGTCAACAAAGATCAATTTGTCCATCAAACCCTTTCTTCACAAGCAACAGATGTGAACTTTGAGCCAACCTCCCTTGGAATCACAAATTCTGAATTACTGTTTCCTTTATTGAAACCTGTATGCAGGTCGGGAAGCAACAGTTAGAACTGGACATGGAACAACAGACTGGTTCCAAATAGGAAAAGGAGTACGTCAAGGCTATAGTACGTCAAGGTATATTGTCACCCTGCTTATTTAACTTGTATGCAGAGTACATCATGAGAAACGCTGGGCTTGAAGAAGCATAAGCTGGAATCAAGATTGCCAGGAGAAATATCAGTAACCTCAGATATGCAGACGACACTACCCTGATGGCAGAAAGTGAAGAGGAACTAAAAAGCCTCTTGATGAAAGTGAAAGAGGAGAGTGAAAAAGTTGGCTTAAAGCTCAACTTTCAGAAAACTAAGATCATGGCATCTGGTCCCATCACTTCATGGGAAATAGATGGGGAAACAGTAGAAACAGTGGCTGACTTTATTTTGATATCTCCAAAATCACTGCAGATGGTGATTGCAGCCATGAAATTAAAAGACTGTTACTCCTTGGAAGGAAAGTTATGACCAACCTAGATAGCATATTAAAAAGCAGAGACATTAGTTTTTCAACAAAAGTCCATCTAGTCAGGGTATGGTTTTTCCAGTAGTCATGTATGGATGTGAGAGTTGGATGGTGAAGAAAGCTGAGCACTGAAGAAGTGATGCTTTTGAACCGTGGTGTTAGAGACCACTGTTAAGAGTCCCTTGGACTGCAAGGAGATCCAACCAGTCCATCCTAAAGGAGATCAGTCCTGGGTGTTCATTTGGAAGGACTGATGTTGAAGCTGAAACTCCAGTGGCCACCTCATGTGAAGAGCTGACTCATTGGTAAAGGCCCTAATGCTGGGAAGGATTGGGGGCAGGAGGAGAAGGGGACGACGGAGGATGAGATGGCTCGATGGCATCACCGACTCGATGAACATGGGTTTGGGTAGACTCCGGGAATGATGATGGACAGAGAGGCATGGTGTGCTGTGATTCATGGGGTCGCCAAGAGTTGGACATGACTGAGCAACTGAACTGAACTTATTGATAAGGCTTTGCTTCTGTGTGATATCCATGAAAATAATTCTAATGAATATACTGATAGAGTTATATTGGAGAACTTGATAAGAGTGATACTGAAGTTTATTTAGAGAAGTAAATGTGCAGAAATAACCCAGACTTGGGACAGAGATTGGTGAAAAAGGACTAGAGTATAACCAGAATTACAATGAAGTTCAAATTGAAGTTTAAATTTAAAAAAGAATGGTGCAAGGCCTGATCAGTGAGAGAGAACAGAAAGACCACAAACAGCATCCCCTTGCCACCCCTATGTGTCTATAAAAACTGAGCATATCATAAGGCAGATCTTATAACTACCAAAAATTATTATAATGTTAATATATGCTTTTACCTCAAAAATGTAATATATGTGAAAGTTCAAGGTAAAAATAATATCTTTTCTTCCTGTAATCTCACTCCTAAGAAGAGATTAGTAATAAATATTTTTTGATGTATATTACAGATGTACTTACAGACATGAATACATTTTGGGAGACAGGCAGCATGGTGCATTGGTCGTTGTTCAGTTGCTCAGTTGTGTCCAACTCTTTGTGACCCCATGGACAGCAGCAGGCCAGAATTCCCTGTCCTTCACCATCTCTTGGAGCTTGCTCAACCTCATGTCCATTGAGTTGGTGATGTCATCCAACCATCTTGTCCTCTATTGTCCCCTTTTCCTCCTGCCTTCAGTCTTTCCCAGCATCAGGATCTTTCCCAATGAGTTGGCTCTTCCCATTAGGTGGTCAAAGTATTGGAGCTTCAGCATCAGTCCTTCCAATGAATATTCAGAGTTGCTTTTCTTTAGGATTGACTGGTTTGATCTCCTTGCAGTCTGAGGAACTCTCGAGAGTCTTCTCAAACACCAAAGTTCAAAAGCATCAGTTCTTCAGTGCTCAGCCTTTTTTTATTATCTAAATCTTACATCCATACATGAGTACTGGAAAAACCATAGCTTTGACTCTGCAGACCTTTGTCAGCAAAGCAATGTCTCTGCTTTTTAATATACTGTCTAGTGAAGTCAAGTGGGACTTAGGAAGCATCACTATGAACAAAGCTAGTGGAGGTGATGGAATTCCAGTTGAGCTGTTTCAAATCCTAAAAGATGATGCTGTTAAAGTGCTGCACTCAATATGTCAGCAAATTTGGAAAACTTGACAGTAGCTACAGGATTGGAAAAGGTCAGTTTTCATTCCAATCCCAAAGAAAGGCAATGCCAAAGAATGCTCAAACTACCACACAATTGCTCATCTCACACGCTAGTAAAGTAATGCTCAAAATTCTCCAAGACAGACTTCAGCAATACGTGAACCGTGAACTTGCAGATGTTCAAGCTGGTTTTAGAAAAGACAGAAGAACCAGAGATCAAATTGCCAAAATCCGCTGGATCATCAAAATAGCAAGAGAGTTCCAGAAAAATATCTATTTCTGCTTTATTGACTATGCCAAAGCCTTTGACTGTGTGGATCACAATAAACTGTGGAAAATTCTGAAAGAGATAGGACTACCAGACCTCCTGATCTGCCTCTTGAGAAACCTGTATGCAGATCAGGAAGCAACAATTGGAATTGGACATGGAACAACAGACTGGCTCCAAACAGGAAAAGGAGTATGTCAAGGCTGTATATTGTCCCCCTACTTATTTAACTTATATGCATAGTACATCATGAGAAACACTGGGCTGGAAGAAGCACAAGCTGGAATCAAGATTGCTATGAGAAATATCAATAACCTGAAATATGCAGATGACACCACCCTTATGGCAGAAAGTGAAGAAGAACTAAAGAGCCTCTTGATGAAAGTGAAAGAGGAGAGTGAAAAAGTTGGCTTAAAGCTCAACTTTCAGAAAACTAAGATCATGGCATCTGGTCCCATCACTTCATGGGAAATAGATGGGGAAACAGTAGAAACAGTGTCAGACTTCATTTTTTTGGGCTCCAAAATCACTGCAGATGGTGATTGCAGCCATGAAATTAAAAGACTGTTACTCCTTGGAAGGAAAGTTATGGCCAATCTAGACAGCATATTAAAAAGCAGAGACATTAGTTTTTCAACAAAGGTTCATCTAGTCAGGCTATGGTTTTTCCAGTAGTCATGTATGGATGTGAGAGTTGGATGGTGAAGAAAGCTGAGCACTGAAGAATTGATGCTTTTGAACCGTGGTGTTAGAGACCACTGTTGAGAGTCCCTTGGACTGCAAGGAGATCCAGCCAGTCCATCCTAAAGGAGATCAGTCCTGGGTGTTCACTGGAAGGACTGATGCTGAAGCTGCAACTCCAGTACTTTGGCCACCTCATGCGAAAAGCTGACTCACTTGAAAAGACTCTGATGCTGGGAAAAATTGAGGATCGGAGGAGAAGGGGGCGACAGAGGATGAGATGGTTGGATGGCATAACCGACTCAATGGACATGAGTTTGAGTAAACTCTGGGAGTTGGTGATGGACAGGGAGGTCTGGCATGCTGCGGTTCATGAGGTCGCAAAGAGTCGGACACGACTGAGCAACTAAACTGAACTGAACTAGGTTTGTCATAGCTTTTCTTCCAAGGAGCAAGCTTCTTTTAATTTCATGGCTGCAGTCACCACTGCAGTTATTTTGGCGCCCAAGAAAATAAAGTCTGTCATTGTTTCCATTGTTACCCCATCTATTTGCCATGAAGTGATGGGACTTGATGCCATGATCTTAGTTTTTTGAATGCTAAGTTTTAAGCCAGCTGTTTCGCTCTCTTCTTTCACCTTTTTCAAGAGGCTCTTTAGTTCCTCTTTGCTTTCTGCCGGAAGGGTAGTGTTATCTGCATATCTAGGGTTATTGATGTTTATCCCAAGTATCTTGATTCCAGTTTGTGTTTCTTACAGTCTAGCATGTCTCATGATATTTTCTGCATATAAGTTACATAAGCAGGGTGACTATACAGTCTTGATATACTCATTTCCAATTTTGAACCTCTCCGTTGTTCCATGCCTGTTTCTAACTGTTACTTCTTGACTTGCATATAGATTTGTCAGGAGGCAGGTAAGGTGGTCTGGTATTCTCATCTCTTGATGAATTTTCCACAGTTTTTTGTGATCCATACAGTCAAAGGCTTTAGCGTAATCAGTGAAGCAGAAATAGGTGTTTTTCTGGGATTCTTTGTTTTTTCTATGGTCCAGTGGATGTTGACAATTTGATCTTTGGTTCCTTTGCCTTTTTAAAATCCCCTTGAGCATCTGAAAGTTCTCAGTTCATGCACTGTTGAAGCCTAACTTGGAGAATTTTGAGCATGACCTTTCTAGCATGTGAAAGTACAATTGTATTGGTTAAGAATGTTGACTTTTGAGGTAAGACAATCAGTTTCCAATGTGTGGATGTTGCCCTTGGATATGTTATTAAAACTGTGTGCTTCAGTTTTTCTCATCTTTACAGTGATGGTAGTAAAAGTACTTGCAAGGTTTTTGTAGGGGTCGAATGGCATAATATGTGCAAAACTCTTAGATAGAGCCTAGATAAACAGGTAAAACATCATGAATGTTCAATAAAAGTTATCTTTAAAACTGTAAGGCTGTACCAGGTATGTTTTGCAACTAATTTATATTTGTTGTAGGCTTATACTGTGAGTGGACACTCTTTCATGCGTGTATGTTTCATTGCTTTCATTGGCTGTATATTATTCCAATGCACCAATTTATCAGACTCCTGTTGGTAGTGTGTTGAGTGTTTCCAAGGCCATCCTCAGGCTTACTGGTTCACTAGAAGGACTCAAAAGATGTAGAAAAGGTGTTACACTTGCGGTTATGGTTTATTACAGGGCTTCCCAGATGGTTCAGTGGTAAAAAAAAAAAAACCAAACAAACCAAAAAACCACCTTCCAATTCAAGAGATGCAAGAGACCTGGGTTCAGTTCCTGGGTTAGCAAGATCCCCTGTAGAAGGGAATGGTAACCCCCTTTAGTATTCTGGCCTGGAGAATCCCATTGACAGAGAGGCCTGATGGGCTATAGTCCATAGTGTTGCAAAGAGTCAGACTCAACTGAGCACACACACATTCATGGTTTATTATAGTGAAAGGATATAAAGTGGAATAAGCACAGGGAAGAGGCACGTGGTAATGGGGTGAAGTCAATAGAAACAAGAAATCAGCTTTGAGATGTTCTCCTAGTGGAGTCACCTGGATATACTTAGTTCTTCCAGCAATGATGTGTGACAGCACATGTGATGTCTTGCCAAGCAGGGATGTTCACCAAGCCAGGATATTTACTGGGAGTCAGTATGTAGCATGCACTGCTTGTGTGACTGGCCTCAGCTCACCACACTGTTGCCCTTCAGAGCAAAAGCAGGGTCAGCCACATATCATATTAGCATAAACCATCTGATGAAATCGGTACTGCAGGCATACGGAAACAGTCTTATCAGACAGAATATTCCAGGGGCTCAGAGCTTATCTCCCCAGAGCTAGTCAAGAGTCAGTCCTAAAGATGGACCTTTCTTGGAAATGTGCAGAGTCTGATCAGTATGGGTCTATTGATTTAACCCTATTCCGCAGATAGGCATTTAGGGGTTTTCTAGCATCTTGTAAGTCTTATGTGTAAAGAATACTTGAAGAAGTAGCTGTATGCATATTGTCTTAAGGATTTCTGTGAGTGTTTTATAGTATAAATTTATAAACTTGTTGAGTCAAAGAGCCTATAGAATTCAACTTTTGACAGTTGTGTAATTTTGTCCATGAGAAGGTTGCTCTCACACTCTGACCAAGGAAATCAGTGTTGGCATTTCCCCCCACCCTCTAGAGTGTTTTATATCCTAAACATTGGTGATCTTTTCCAAACCGATCATAACGACATGTCAGTTTAATTTGCAGTTCATTGTGATAAGAGAGATTGCACATTTTTAATTTTTTTTTTTGGGTTGAAGTGGCCTGTCAAATTTAAAGGATAGAAAGCTATAATAGAGTCAGGACAGTTGGTTTATTTTCTTTGAAAAAGAGTAGGTTTATATTTTTCTCAATATGCAACAAAGTACATCTCAGATGAATTGCTTTTCTATAAAGGACCAGGTAGCAATGTTTCAGGCTTGGGGGGCTGTACTGTCTCTTTTATATGTCCCTTTCTTTCTTCCCAAACAGCTCATGGGCCCTAAAAAAAATGAGTTTGCTGGCCCTGTATTTAAACAATTTACTGTAAAATGTGAGTCATCTGATTCTTACATGGTTAATATGAGAATATTTTTATATTAAGTAAGACTCAAATATAGAACACTTTCTACTTGCAGTTCAGTGTTCTGTTATACTCCAATTATAAGCAATAAAGAAAGTCAACATAAGGGAAAATAATGTACCAAAGGAGCCTGATGACTAAGCACAATTTTTAAATGAGGGTTTAACTATTTAGTCCCAAACATCCATAAATTCAGTACAAAAGAAGGTGAAGAACTAGATATTTTTAAAATGCCTTTATAAAAGATATTAAGCAGTGTAACAGTCTTAAAGACAGACATGGCTACCCACTCCAGTATTCTTGCTTGGAAAAGTCCATGGACAGAGGAGCCTGGCAGGCTTCATTCCATGGGATCTCAAAGAGTCAGACACGACTGAGCCACGAACACACACAGAGGAAGAAAAGTCCTATCATATTAGAAAATGGGCAAAGGACACAGCCAGACAATTCCAAAGGAAGAGATTCAGGTTACTAGTAAATATGACATCTAGAACACGTTGTCACTGGAAAGAAAAGAAATACATGTTTAAACATTAGGCTAACATTTCCAACCAAATTGGCAATATTTCATGGTGGCACAAGTGGTGTGAAATAAGCACTCTAATATGCTCTTGCTGAACATGTAAATAAAAAGTCTTTCCAAAGGACAGTTTGCAAAGCTCATCTCAAGAGCCTTAATCAGGAACTCAGATTCTTAGACCTGAAAATAACTGCAGGAATGCTGAATGATTTAAATGATACAATCTGTGATTTAGTTTGGGCTACTATAATGAAACACTGTAGACCCAGTGGTTTATCAATAACAGAACTTTATTTCTCATAGTTCTGGAGGCTGGAAATCTGACATCAGGTGCCAGCCTGGTTGGGTTCTGGTCAGAGCCCTCTTCCTCGTTACAGGTAGTAAGCTTCTTCCTATATCTTCATATGGTAGAGAGCAGAGAGACAGAGCCAGCCCTTGTGTCCCTTCTTATAAGGGTGCTAATGCCATTCATGAGGGCTCCACCCTCATGACCTAATTACCGAGAGGTCCCACCTCCTCATACTATCACAGTAAGGGTTAGGATTTCAACGTATGAATTTAATGGGGAACACAAATATTCACCCCTCTTAACAGATCTATTTCAACATATTGAAAACACCAAAGTATTTAGAAGCAATTTGATAGAAACCATACATGAATATGTTACTTACCCATAAGAGGGAACACCAAACATGCTAAAATTCATATCCCTGTAGAGTGTTTTATTACTAGGTGTGTTTCAGGCAGAATAAGCCCCACCTTCCACCCATGATCGTCCCTGGAATCTGTGAACAGGTGACCTTACATGGCTAATGGGACACTACAGAATTAGGTGTGATTAAGTAAGGGATATTGAGATGGAGGATTATCCTGCATTTTCTGAGTGGGTCTTTTGGAATCACAAAGCTACTTCTATGAGGGCAGCAAGACGGTCAAGGTCAGAGAAGGCGATGTAATGATAGAAGCAGAGGTTAGAGTAATATGGGGCTAGGAGCCAGGGAATGCAGGCCACCTTTAGGAGCTGGAAAGGCAAGGAAGCATTACAGAGCCTCCAATAGTCTGCAGCCCTGCCAGCATCAGTTGCTTAGTGAGACCGATTATGGACTTCTGACCTCCAAAACTATAAAATAATAAATTTGTGCTGTTCTCAGTCACTGAATTGTGGTAATTTGTTATGGCAGCAGTAGGAAAGCCATACACTAGGGGAAAGCTCACATACTGTCAGTGGGATGGGGAGACAGGATGTCACCACAGTGAGGTGGTGGTTGTTGAGGTGCGGTGCGCCCCCTGCAACAGACTCTCTGATAAGCGGTTGACCCTGTCTGCCGAAAGTGTACACTTGCTGGGTTAGACAACTTTAGGCTTAATGTCCTGTGCCACAGTCTTTTTTGAATTACTGTTTGGGAATGACCTATGACATGATCTGTTTTTCCTTTTTTAAAAAGTATTTGGCTGCTTCGGGTCTTAGTCGTGGTACATGGGCTCAGTAGTTGTGGCCTGGTCTCAGTAGTTGCTTTGAGGCATGGAGGATCCTAGTTCCCTAACCAGGGGTTGAACCCGACTGCCCTGAAGGCAGATTCTTCACCACTGGACCACCAGGGAAGTCCCATGATCTGGTTTTCAATGGATGATATTCGCAGCCATTCAGGACCCATTTCACTTCTGAGTTAAGCTTAGCATCAGCAAGGTGACATCTCACATAAAGGAAAATTCAGAATCATGTCCAGGTATCTCTGCTTCCAACCTCTCAAATTCTCTGAATGTTCACCTCCCTATAGTGTTCCATGGTGACCCTGGCCCAGAAATGCATGTGACTTGTGATCACAAAGTCCCCCCCTCCCCCAACCCCAGGAAAATACAGATGTGCAGATGAATTCCATCAAGAAATGTTGCTAACCAAACCTTGTGAAACTTGCTTCACCTGTCTGGGCCCCATATACCTATATTCCCTTAATAAAAAATAGGGGAGTTTAGATATTGTGAACTTTCTGGTGTTTCCATTTTGAATGTTCTAGAATTCTTAGTTGAATCTAGTCCTCAGATGTGAGTGCCACTTTCACAAAGTGTAAATGGAGGTCGCCAGATGAATTTATTTATTTATTTTAATTTTCCCTTTTGAGATCATGTAATTTTGGAATTAAAACTTAATCCAAGTGAAATTCTTCAAGTTTCATGATAAAAAGGGGCTTCAAGAATAAGTATTTGTTGGCTTACTTTAAATCATGAGATAAAAATAATTTTAAGTCGGAAAACATGAATGAAAATGTAGTGTTTCCAGAAGTTACATTTTACAAGTATTAGATGCTATGATAAAATGGAAGTTTGTACTAATTCCCCTCTATACCTTCAGCTCTTCAATGCACATAGACTCACAGGCAGAATACAATTGCTTTCTATTCCACCACTGTGTACAATATTATATACATTGTTTGTGTATGCTCACTTGTGGATGCTCAGTCCTGTTCTACTATTTGCAACCCCATGGAGTGTAGCCTGCCAGGTTGCTCGGTCCATGGAATTTTCCAGGCAAGAATATTGGACCAGGTTACCATTTCCTACTCAAGGGGATCTTTGCAACCCTGGGATCAAACCAGCCTCTCTAGCATCTCCTGCATTGGCAGGTGGATTCTTTACACTGTGCCACTTGGGAAGCCCTTATTACATAAATTACAAGTGTACAATATGAAGGTTCTATTCCCTTTATAGTTAATTATAAAACGTTAACTATGTTTCCTGTATTGTACAATATGATTTATAGTTTATTTTATTTTTTTAAATTTATTTATTTTCTTTACATTTTCAGGTTGGTTTGCCATATATTGACATGAATCTGCCATGGGTATACATGTGTTCCCCTTCCAGAACCACCCCCCCCACCTCCCTCCTGATTCCATCCCTCTGGGTCATCCAGAGATGACCCAGATGCACCAGCCCTGAGCACCCTGTATCAAGCATCAAACCTGGGCTGGCGATTGATTTCACATATGATAATTTACATGTTTCAATGCCATTCTCCCATATCATCCCACACTTGCCCTCTCCCATAGAGTTCAAAAGACTGTTCTATACATCTGCGTTCCTTTTGCTGTCTCGCATACAAGGTTATTATTACCACCTTTCTAAATTCCATATATATGCGTTAGTATACTGTATTGTTGTTTTTCCTTCTGGCTTACTTCACTCTGTGTAATAGGCTCCAGTTTTGTCCACCTCAGTAGAACTGATTCAAATGTATTCTTTTTAATGGCTGAGTAATATTCCATTGTGTATATGTACCACAGCTTTCTTATCCATTTGTCAGTTGATGGGCATCTAGGTTGCTTCCATGTCCTGGCTATTGTAAACAATGCGATGATGAACACTGGGGTACACGTGCCCCTTTCAGTTCTGGTTTCCTCGGTGTGTATGCCCAGCAGTGGGATTGCTGGGCCATATGGCAGTTCTATTTGCAGTTTTTTAAGGAATCTCCACACTGTTTTCCATAGTGGCTGTACTAGTTTGCATTCCCACCAACAGTGTAAGAGGGTTCCCTTTTCTCCACATCCTCTCCATCATTTATTGCTTGTAGACTTTTGGATGGCAGCCATTCTGACTAGTGTAAAGTGGTACCTCATTGTGGTTTTGATTTGCATTTCTCTGATAATGAGTGATGTTGAGCATCTTTTTATGTGTTTGTTAGCCATTTTTATGTCTTCTTTGGAGAGATGTCTGTTTAGTTCTTTGGCCCACTTTTTGATTGGGTCGTTTCGCCAGATGAATTTAATATGGTTGTCCCTTGGTATCCGTGGGAGATATGCACCCCTCCCCCTCCCCTGCAGATACTAAAATCCCTGGATGCTCTAGTCTCTTGTAAAATGATATATTATTTGTATACAACCTGTACACATCCCCCAGAATATTTTAAATCACCTATAGATGACTTAATTCCTTCAGTTCAGTTCAGTTGCTTAGTCGTGTCCGACTCTATGTGACCCCAAAACTGCAGCATGCCAGGCCTCCCTGTCCATCACCAACTCCCAGAGTCCACCCAAACACATGTCCATTGAGTCAGTGATGCTGTCCAGCCATCTCATCCTCTGTTGTCCCCTTCTCCTCCTGCCCTCAATCTTTCCCAGAATCAGGGTCTTTTCCAATGAGTCAGCTCTTCGCCTGAGGTGGTCAAAGTATTGGAGTTTCAGCTTCAACATCAGTCCTTCCAATGAACACCCAGGAGAGAGTTCCAGAAAAACATCTATTTCTGCTTTATTGACTCTTCCAAAGCCTTTGACTGTGTGGATCACAATAAACTGTGGAAAATTCTGAAAGAAATGGGAATACCAGACCTCCTGACCTGCCTCTTGAGAAATCTATATGCAGGTCAGGAAGCAACAGTTAAAACTGGATGTGGAACAACAGACTGGTTCCAAACAGGAAAAGGCGTACGTCAAGGCTGTATATTGTCACTCTACTTATTTAACTTATATGCAGAGAACATCATGAGAAACACTGGGCTGGAGAAAACACAAGCTGGAATCAAAATTGCTGGGAGAAATATCAATAACTTCAGATATGCAGATGACACCACCCTTAGACTTAATACCTAATAAAATGTAAATACTATGTAAAAACTGCAAATGCAATGTGCATAGTACAGTATAAATAGTTACCAGCACAGCAAATTCAAGTTTTGGTTTTTGAAACTTTCTGGAATTTTTTTTTTTTTTACACATGGAGCACAGTGTCTTACCCGCAGTACATGCTCTGTTTTTGTTACTTGTTGTTATTATTATTATTATTATTATTATTTTTTATTGTTTTTGCCATACATTGTCATGATATCACCATGGGTTTACATATGCTTCCCCTCCGGAACCCCCCTCCCTCCTCCCTCCCCCCCGGGAAATCTCGCTGCACCAGCCCCGAGCATCAATCCTAGGATGGCGATTGATTAGACATATGATAATTAACATGCTTCAATGCCCTTCTCCCATATCATCCCACCCTTACCCTCATCCACAAAGTCCACGAGTCTATTCTATACATCTGTGTTCCTTTTGCTGTCTTGCATGTTGGGTTCTCGTTACCGTCTTTCTAAATTCCATATATATGTGTTAATATACTGTATTGTTGTTTTTGCTTCTGGCTTACTTCACTCTGGATAATGGGCTCCAGTTTCGTCCATCTGAGTAGAATTGCTTCAAATGAATTTTTTTTTAATGCTGAGTAATATTCCATTGTGTTATTTAGAATTTTTTTCCCCATGTTGAGGCATGTGAGATCTTAGTTCCCTGACCATGGATTGAACCTGTGCCTCCTGCAGTGGAAGAGCAGAGTACGAACCTCTGGGTTGCCAGGAAATCCCCTTTTTGGAATATATTTGATCAAGGATGGTTGAATCTGCAGGTGCAGAACCCATAGGTACAGAAGGCTGATTGTGTACGCCTGGGTACATACACTTAATTGATGGCTGTCATCAGAATTTGTCTGGGGTTTGCATGGTTACAGAGGAAAAAGAACACACAAAGTCAGTGATGATGAGAAGGTGAAGTTTCTGTCCCTTTATTTTTCCTTCTGTTCTTTTTCACTACCACAAGAAATCTTCAGAAGAGGGGTAGAAAACAGGGTGGGAGGGAAATAATGGTGCGGTCCCCGGAAAGTCCTTCTTAAGAAACTGAGGCATGGGCAGAGGTTAGAGAACGTTCTTGCTGGCTGATTTGTGTTTTTGATACCACGTTTCCACTTCTGCCTTCTTTATGCTTTCTTCTTTTGGTGAGAATAGATTTTGTTTAGTGCTAAAATACTCCAGGGCCCCCCCCGGTGCTTCTGTGTAACCAGTGCTCCATTCAGCAAGCAGGATGATAGTTTTTCAGAACTTGAGAAGATTGCTCGATTTAATATTATAAGAATCAACACACACCATAATATAACATAGCATCTGCATCTGGAGCTTTCTTCTCGTAACACTTTCTGCTGGGAATTCACTTTTAATATTTTCAGGGGTAAATAGAAGCTGGTATCATTTATCCCAATACTGAAGGACATACCACACTCTCTTCGTGTCTTAGGCACTTGGAGGGCAAATGTTTTAGTACCAGTTTCACCACAGCCTTTTGGCGATGCAAAGACTAGCCTTTGCTATAATTTAGCAAAAAGATCTTCTTGGCAAGTTTCATTCCACAATTAGCATTCTCCTTGTTAGAGAGTGAAACCATGGATTTCCTGCTGCGGGAGTGACAGAGGCAGTGTAGGGATGGAAAACAAACTTATTTGCTGTGCTATCCAAGCTGTGATTTTTGTTGAGGTATAATATGTAGAAGATCTGCCAGTTGTAAAATTATTGAGTTATGCAACTATGATTCATTGCCTCATGCCCCAAAGTTCTCTAATGCCTGTTCACATTCAGTGCTTGTTCCTAGCCCTGAGTGAGTGAAGTCGCTCAGTTGTGTCCGACTCTTTGCGATCCCATGGACTGTAGCCTACAGACTCCTCCGTCCATTTGATTTTCCAGGCAAGAATACTGGAGTGGGTTGCCATTTCCTTCTGCAGGAGATCTTCCCGACCCAGGGATTGAACCCAGGTCTCCCACACTATAGGCAGATGCTTTACCGTCTGAGCCACCTAGCCCTAAATAACCACAAATCTTTGTTCTATAGATTTGCCTTGCCTAGATATTCCATATAAATGAAACCGTGTAACATGTAGTCTTTCATGTTTTGCTCCTTTCCAGTGGTTTTGGGTTTCATCCATGTCAGCAGGAGGTGTCAGTATTTTATTCATTTTATTTAATTGAAATATATTTGATATGTAATATTGTATAGGTTTAAGGTACAATGTGCTAATTTGATACATTTATATACTGTGATATGATTATCATTGTAGTGTTAGCTAACACCTCTATCATGTTGTATAGTTATTATTTCTTTTTTGAGCGTTGGATCTCCAGGACTTATTTATCTACTAGTTGTAAGTTTGTAGTGATACCATCTCCCCAGGTCTGCAGTTCCCCAGCCCTTGGTAACCATCATTCTGTTCTTTGGATGTTTTTGTGGGGAGGAGCCATACTGCACAGCATGCAGGACCTTAGTTCCTAGACAAGGGATTGACCCTGTGCTTCCTGCAGTGGAACCGAAGAGTCCCAACCACTGGACTGCCAGCAAATTCCCTCTGTTCTCTGTTCTTATGACTTCAGCTTTTCTAAGATTCATACAGTGATATCTACAGTATTTGCCTTTTTCGTCTGATTTACCCTCACTTAACATAATGCCCTCAAGGTACATTCTTATTGTTGCAAAAGGCAGGATTTCCTTCTCATGGCTGAGTAATATTCCATTGTGTGTATGTACCATATCTTCTTTATCCATTAATCGGCTCTTGTTTCCACATCTTGGCTATTGTGAACAATGTTACAGTAAACATGGAAGTTCAGACATCTTTTCCATATGCTGTTTTCATTTCCTTGGATATATACCCAGAAGTGGTATGTTGCTGGATCATATGGTGATTCTATTTTTAATTTTCTGAGGAACCTTCATACAGTTTTCCATAATGGCTGAGCCAATTTACATTCCTACCAACACTGTACAAGGGTTCCCTTTCCTGCACATCCTTGCCAACAATTGTTATGCTTGTGTGAGGTGATATCTCATTGTGGTTTTGATTTGCATTTCCCTAGTGATTAATTATGTTGAGCATCTTTTCCTATATATTTTTTGGCCATTTGGATGTCTTCTTTCGATATGTCGGTATAGTTAATCTGCCTGTTAAATATCATTGAGTTGTATGGGTAACTTATATGTTTTGGATATTAACTGCTTATTGACATTTGGTTTGCAGATATTTTCTCCCATTCCATGGTTTGCTTTTTCATTTTGTTTATTATTTCTTTTGTTGCGCAACCTGTTAGTGTGATATTGTCCCACTTTTGATTTTTGCTTTTGTAGCTTGTGTTTTTGGTGTTAGATCCAAAAAATTATTACCAAGACCAATGCCAAAGGGTGTCTTCCTTTTGTTTTCTTCTAGGAGTTTATGGTATTAGGTCTTACGTTTAAGTCTTTGATCCATTTTAAGTTAGTTTTTCTGACTGGTATTAGGGTCTAATTTCATTATTTTGCATGTGACTTTATAGTTTTCCCAGTGCCATTTGTTGAAAAGACTATCCTTTATCCATTGAGTGTTTTTAGAACAACATTAGTTGACTGTATATGTGGGGTTAGTTTATTCTTTTTAATTGTTGAGTAGTGTTCCTTTGTACAGATACCCAGTATTTAGTTTATCCATTTAGTTAATGGGCACTCAGATTGCTTCCAGTTTGGGGTCTTTATTAATAATATGGCTATGAATGCTTACATATTGTGTGTATTCATTTCTCTTGGTTATATATTTAATACCTAGGAGTGAAATTGCTGAATTATATGGTAACTCTTTGTTTAACCTTTTAAAAAACTGAAAATGATCAGTGGCTGTATCATTTTACATTCCTACTAGCAGTGTATGAGAGTTATATTTTCTAAATCTTCTGCTAACATTTGTCATAGTTTGTTTTTTTATTGCTAGTCATTCAAATGGGTATGTAGTAGTATCTCACTGTTTTAATTTGTGTTTTCCTAATGACTGATGTTGTTGAGCACCTTTTCATGTAATTTTTAGCCATTTCTTTGGTAAAATACTGTTTAAATCATTTGTCTGTGTTTTTAATTGAGATGTTTTACATCAAATATTATGATATATATATATATATATATATGATATATATATCAGTCATTGATCAGAAATATGACTTAAAAGTATTTTCTCCCAGTATTGGCTGGTCTTTGCATTTTGTTAATGGTATGTTTTGTAGTGCAGAAGATTTACATTTTGATCATATTCAGTTTATCAACTTTTTTTTTATGGATTGTGCTTTTAGTGTTATATCTAAGAAATCTTGAGACTTAATCCAAGGTCATAAAGATTTTCTCCTACATTTCCCTCCACAGGTTTTACAGTTTTACAAGCTTTATCCATTTATTTTAGTCAACTGTCCATTTTAGTTAATTTTTTTTTTTCAGAAATAGGAAGGATTTTTTACTTGGAGCAAGTAAATGAATACTGGAGATCATTCCCAAAGCAGTATCTCCCATTTTAGTTAATTTCTTTTTTGTATACGATGTAAGGGTAAGGATCTATATTAATTTTTCTTCTTTTGTATGTTGACATTTAGCTTCCCAGTGCCATTGTTGAAAAGGCTGTCATATACCCCCCTGAATTGCATTGGCACTTTTATAAAATATTAATTCACCATAACTTTTTTTTCGTACTCTCAGTTCTGTTTGATTAATAATTGTATCTGTTTTTATGCTAATATCACACTATTTTGATTATTGTAGTCTTTTGCTGCTGAAATCAGATGGTGTAAATCTTTGGTCTTTGTATGCCTTTTAAACAATTATTTTGACTTTTCTAGCTCCTTTGAATTTCTGTATAAGTGTCATGAACAGCATGTCCATTTTTTAAAATAAAAATATATGGATTTTCGGGACTTCCCTGGTGGTCTAGTGGCTAAGACTCTGGGCTCCCAAAGCAGGGGGCCTGGGTTCGATCCCTGGTCAGGGAACTAGATCCCGTATGCTGCAACTAAAAGATCCTATATACCATAACTAAGGCCAGGTGCAGCCAAAAAAAAATATGGATTTTTATAGTGTTTCTATTGAATCCATAGATCGATTTTTGTAGAATTTCTCTCTTGGCATTACTGGATATCATAGTAGAACATTTTCCCTTTTTTTAGGTCTTTAGGTAATGTTTGTAGCTTCTAGTGTGAAAATTTTGCACTTGTATTAATTTTCTTCTGAGATATTTCATTCTTTTCAAACCATTGTGAATGGGATTGTCTTCCTCTTACTATTTTCAGAATTGTACATTTCTAGAATATAGTATGTATAGAATAACATTGAACACCCACTCTGTGTCCAGAACTCTGTTTAGTGCTGAGGATGTGATGAAACATGGGTCAGAAAGTGACAGTATTTTGGGGATGAGACTTTTAAAAGAGCCTCAAGCCCAATCTACCTCCTCTGCAACTGGGATTGCAACCTCAGCCTAGAAGAGGTGGGCATAGTTTTTCCAACCTCTGGTCCATATCAAGTCAGTCTTTTCTGGCAGTGGTGCTACTAATTTTCACATTCAACTTGGCCCTTGTAGCACCATCCTTTTTTGTTGAACTGGGCTGGGTGGTCACTCTTGTCAGAGTCCTGCTGTACTTACCCAAAGCTGAGCATTATTTTATGAACATATGCATCCCAGTTTATCATATGCCTTTCATTATTTTCCAGAGACCTGAAATGATTATTTTGACAATTTTATCCATGTATTAGGTTGTTTTTTAGAGAAGGGATTTATTGACCTCTTCTTTCCTTTCTGTCCTTACCAGAAGTCATGCCTATGATTTTAAATGTCTAGAATGTGTAAGGCATGGTAGAGTATGTGTGAAAGTCTAGTGGAAGAAAAACAAAGTTTATAATGAACCTCATTCTGGCATTCCCAATTATACATATTGTGATCAGTTAGTAATATGAACTCAAAGTGAGTGTACACCACCACCTTGTGTTGATGGGACCCTCCATCACAGTTCTTCTGTCATAGTGTACTTCTTATTTAGAGAAACAGAAAAAAAAAAAACCTTACTTATTTTCCCAGTGTGATAATCTTGTAAAGATATGACGTATTGATGGAGGTTAAATAAGAGACTTGTTTGTGTATGTGTGTGCTCAGTGGTGTCTGACTCTTTGAGACACTGTGGACTATAACCTGCCCCACTCTTCTGTCATTGGGATTTTCTGGGCAAGAATACTGGAGCAGATTGCCATTTCCTTTTCCAGGGGATCTTCCTGACCCAAGGATCAAACCTGCCTCTCTTGTGCTTCCTGCATTGGCAGACAGATTCTTTACCACTGTGCCACCTGGGAAGCCCAAGAGAGACTTAAATACTATTAAAATTAGACTTGGTTTGCCACAGATATTAATACTTAAGCATTCAAGTCTACTATACTTTGAGTTTCAATAGAATTTACAGAAGAAAATACAGGTTATAATTCAGTTTACCAATGCAATTTAGGTAAATAATATAATAATATAATTAATTATTAGTAATTTGTATAGTTTTTTTAGTAATTTGTTAGTTTAGCATTACGATTTTTAGTAATTTGTTAGTTTAGCATTAAAGGTAGTTTAGGACAAAACACTAAGCTTACTGTGAGCTTTAAAGTTCTGAGGCATCACACAAATTAATTGCCTAGCACAAGCAATATTATTTTTAAATTTCTAAGATAAGTTGGTCAGTTTTCAGTGCAGCATTGTATTCGTTAAAAAAATTATTTTTGGTTGCGCTGGGTCTTTATTGCTTCACCCCAGCTTTTTTCTAGTTGCAGTGAGTAAGGGCTACTTTTCATTGTGGTACACAGCCTTCTTGTCGTGGTGACTTCCCTTATTGTGGAGCTTGGGCTCTAGGTGCCCAGGCTTCAATAGTTGCAGCCCTTGGGATCTAGAGTGTGGGCCCAATAGTTATGGTACACAGGCTTAGTTGCTCTTTACTATGCGGGATCGTCCTCCACTGGGGATCAAACTGGTGTCCCCTGCATTGGCAGGCAGATTCTTAATCATTGGACCACGAGAGAAATCCCCAGTATTCTGTTTTTAACAGCGATAGCGAAGATCATTTCTCAAGAAGGCAGGATTCTTTTCTTTTCAAAATTAAAATGTAGGCTATATATTGTCAAATTGAATCCATCAATACGTAAAAGCAATTATACTCAATAACCAATGAGATTTATCCCAGGATGCAAGGTTAGTTTAACATCTGGAAATCAATTAATGTAATACTTCATATTAATAAAATAACAAAAGTCACACAATCATCTGAATAGACACAGAAAAAGCATTTCACAAAATCTACCTGTTTTGGGGGCTTCCCTTGTGGCTCAGCTGGTAAAGAATCTGCCTACAATGCAGGAGACCTGGGTTCAATTCCTGGGTTGGGAAGACCCCTGGAGAAGGGAATGGCTACCCATTCCAGCATTGGCCTGTAGAATTCCATGGACTGTATAGTCCATGGGGTCGCAAAGAGTCAGACACAACTGAGCAACTTTCACTTTCATTTTATTTCACCCTTTCTGTATCAGAATCCTCAACAAACTAGAAATAGTTACCCTATATCTGATAACGTTTATGAAAAACCTACAGCTTACCATTGTATTTGACAATGAAAGACTGAATGCTTTTTCCCTAAGATTGGGATATCTACTCTCACCATTTCTATTCAGCATGGTACTGGAGATTCTAGTTAGGGCAATCAGGCTAGACGGAGAAATGTATACAGATTGAAAAGGAAGAAGTATAACTGTATTTGCAAGTGACTACGTATGGCTAAGATGGTAAAGAACCTACCCGCAATGCAGGAAACCCTCTTTCCATCCCTGGGTGGGAAAGGTGCCTTGGAGAAGGGAATGGCAACCCACTCCAATATTCTTGCCTGGAGAATGCCAGGGACAGAGGAGCCTGGTGGGCTACAGAGCATGGGGTCGCAAAGAGTTGGACTTTAGTTTTCCATACAGAAAATACTAAAAATTCACTGAAAAGCTAGTCGAACTAATACATGAGTTCAGCAAGTTCGCAGAATACTAACAAATATACAGAATCGATTATATTTTGTGTAATAGCAGTGAAAAGTTTGAAAAGGAAGTTAAGAAAACTATTTCATGAACAATGGCATCAAAACAAATACAATTCTTAGAAGTAACATTTTTCCTTAGGAATTTGTTTCCTTGGGAAAAAGAAGTACAAAACTTGAATTTTGAAGCTACAAACCACTGTTGAAAGAAAATAAAGAAGATCCAAATAAGTGGAAATACATCCATGTCTGTACCTCATCATACTTGCTAATCCCGCTCCCCTGGTGAAATAAGACTCACTTTCCTTTCTGGCTTCACTATACCCGGTAGAAATAGCTGTCACAGTGCCTTTAACACTTCATTATACTTTTGGTTTGTTTAGATACTTGTTGCTTTCTTCTAGCCTGTCAGTTCCTTATAGGTAGATACTATATTTCTCTGTCTTACTGACTTTTGCATCCCTACCTCTGTGCCTGGGGACCTAGTAGGCTTTCAGCAAATACTGAATGGATATGTGGGAGACTTAGGGGAAATCCAAGTATGGATGAGTGATTCTGGTCCCTTCCGTGCTGGGATAGCCTGGATTCTATTTTGTGGAAATTACAGGTGTGTGTGTGGATGTGGGTGTGTGTCTGTGTGTATGTGGTGTGTGTGTGTGTGTGTGCACTTCTCTGGTGGTAAAGAACCTGCCTACCAATGCAGGAGCCCTAAGAGATGTGGGTTCGATCCCTGGGTTAGGAAGATACCCTGGGGGAGGGCATGGCAACCTAACCTACACCAGTATTCCTGGAGAATCCCCTGGACAGAAGAGCCTAGTGGGTTACAGTCCATAAGGTTGCAAGGGCACGACCTAAAGCTACTTAGCATGTGTGTGAGTGTGTGTGTGTGAATGAAGAGAAATAGTAACTGAGTTTTGAATACAGAGTACATATTTTGGGTAATTGCCCATTAAATTTTTTGTTGTTTCATTTTTGTTTTATTATATATTGGAATATGCTTGATTAACAATACAATTCAGGTATTCAACAGAGTGATTCAGGTATACATATACATGTATCTATTCCTTTTCAAATTCTTTCTCCATTCAGGTTATTCCAGAATACTGAGCAGAGTTCCCTGTGCTGTACAGTAGGTCCTTATTGGTTATTTATTTTAAATATAGTAGTTTATATATGTCAGTCCCAAACTCCAAGCTTATCCCTCCCCTAACTTGTTTTTTTGTTTGATTTTTCAAAATACTTATAGCAAAATCATTTGTTGTATTTATTTATTTATTTATTTTTATTTTTATTTTTCTTTACATTATCATGTTGGTTTTGCCATACATTGACATGAATCCGCCATGGGTATACATGTGTTCCCCTTCAGAACCCCCCTCCCACCTCCCTCCCGATTCCATCTCTCTGGGTCATCCCGGTACACCAGCCCTGAGCACCCTGTATCAAGCATCAAACCTGGGCTGGTGATTGATTTCACAGATGATAATTTACATGTTTCAATGCCGTTCTCCCATATCATTCCACGCTTGCCCTCTCCCATAGAGTCCAAAAGACTGTTCTATACATCTGCGTCTCTTTTGCTCTCTCGCATACATTATGTCTTGTTTGTCTGCTTTGTGTACAGCATCCTGTGAACTAGTTATTTGAACATGGCTGACCTGCCTTTTGTAGAAGACAGTTGCGATAGTTGAAATTACATTCTTGGTAAAGAAGCTCTTTGGATTTAAGGACTTTGCCCAATCTGTGTAATTATCCCCAGCCCTAGGGTCCTTCCACTCACTCTCATTCCTTCCAGTGATTCCCTAAGGCTGTACTTCTCAATCCTGCTGCTCATTGCATTCACCAGGGGAGCTTAAAAATATATTTCTTATCCCCTCCCACGAACAAACTGCCTCCAAATATCTAGGGATGAGACCCAAGCATGGATATCTTTTGTAAAACTTCCAGATCAAAACTAAACAGGACTCTTGTGGGGCCTTCCTGGATATAAGAAATTTTCTGTGTTCCCTGATTCTTGTTTGTAAGAGAAGACTTCATCCTCCCAGACCTTCCCTGAGTTCCAAAAGGCAGACTCTAGCAGTTAGTAATTAGGAAAGTGAGGAAATGCAGGAACAAAGGAAAAGCAGTCCAGAAAGAATAGTAGAGCAATAAAGCAGAGTCATGGTTCCTCTTCAAGGGATGTACTTAGCAATCTGATACACATCTTAAGATTCTTCTACCAGAACTAAGGTCCCCAAATAGGTGGAGGATGGTGACTCCATACTGAGTACAAGATTCCTGGAGCACTGCTCTGTTACCTCACCACCATCAATCAGAAGAAAGTCATATACCCTGAATCTCAAATGTTGTTTTTATTTATTTTTTTTTTTTAATTTTTTTATTTTTTTAATTATTGTTTTAGCCATACATTGTTATGATATCACCATGGGTTTACATATGCTTCCCCTCCGGGTCCCCCCTCCCTCCTCCCTCCCCCCCGGGAAATCTCGCTGCACCAGTCCCGAGCATCAACAAATGTTGTTTTTAAATAAAAGTGTTGGAGAATTCGAACCTTTGAGTATGAGCTTCCCATTCTCCTTGTTTAGCCCTTACGATAAATAAGCCTTTCTCTGCTCCAAACTCTGAGTTTCAGTTTGTTTGACTTCACTGAGCATCAGGCACACAGACTTGGGTTTGGCCATGAGGTGACTGCTGTTCAGACAGTGTTGAAAATCAAACTCTGTGGGCATCGTGGGGGTCTTTCAGAGATGATGCTGGCAGTATGTGTTTGAACTTTTGAGTGCAAATACCTTCTTTGTGAGGATGAATTAAAGCACATTATCAAAGTGTGTCTCAGCAGATCAGCAGCATCAGCATCACCTGGGACTTCATTCAAATATTTATGTCCTCAGACCTCCACCCCAGACCTACTGGGTTTGAAACTCAGGATTGGGGCTCAGCAGGCTCCTTTTGCAAGTGTTGCAAATGACTGATATGCTCTGAAGTCTGAGAATTACTGTGTTAAAAAAATTGAACCTCTGTTCTTGTAAGGCATGAGGCTAGACCATAGCTGATGATGGTCCCTGAGTTGGGAGTCTGCACTTCTCAGGCCTCCTGTGTTTCAGGAGACAATGTGGGGGTGTGAGAAGATGGTCACATCCCAGGACTTAGGTGAGTCCCTGGGATGATCACGAAGTGTGAGTTCTTGGCTTCATGAAGAAAAGGATTCAAGAGTGAGCCATAGTACAGTGAAGGAAGATTTATTCAAGGAGATACAGACTCCACAGACATGTTGTGGGACATCTGAGAAGGCGAGAGGCTCCAAAATATGGGATAGTTTTTATGGGCTGGGTTAATTTCATAGGCTAGGGAACGAGGATTATTCCAGCTATTTTGGGTGAGGGGGTGGGGATTTCCAGGAGTTGGGCCATTGCCCATTTTTTGACCTCCTTGGTTAGCCTTGGGAACTGTCATGGGCCCTGTGGGTATGTCATTTAGCTTGCTAACAGGAGTTACAATGAGTGTATACTGAGGCTCAGAGTCTAGCGGAAGTCAACTCATCCACCACCTTGGATCTAATTGGTTCTAACCAGTTTATATCGTCCTCAATGGCTGTCAGTCTTTTCAAGGTTGTGCCCTACTCCCTTCCTGTCTCACCTGTACCCTCAACAAAGCAGAGAGCCTGGTTCTGCCTTGATTAAGGAGGTGAAGGTCCATTCTGGGCTAGTTTTGTTTTCAGCAGGCTTTACCCCTATTCTCATAGGTATTGGACCTCCTTGTTCTGGTAAAGATGGTGCCTTGGTCTGTTTTGTTTAGCCCACCTCCCCTTCCTGCTTCTTGCAGGCTTTTAAGTCCTTTTGCCTCCCTCTCACTCAGCATCTTGGGTTTTCTCTCTCTGCTTTCCCATTCCAGGTCCCCTGCAGACCCTGCTAGCCTCACCCATAAAACCTTCCATGACCTTTTCAACACTGGAGTGCTCAGGGGTCTATAGTTTTTCCTGCACCACATACAAGCCTATGTGCCTGTAACTCACTTCTTCATTATTCTAGTGAAACTGCTTTCCACTGAACTAAAGTTTACCAAATCTAAACCCTCCGTTCCCCCACCATTGGTCTTAGTCTTCTTTGAATTTTCTGTGTTGTTTGATGTTCTTGGTCACTGTTTCTTGATTGATAGATACTTTGTGCCATTTGTGTGTCACTTGCCCTCCTAATTTTATTTTCCATGCCTTCTGTTAGTTTGGCCCCAGAATTCTGTCCTCTGCTCACTTACTCCTCTGACATGGACATCCATGCTGTGTCTGACAGTCTGCTTGGTCCTGGGGACACCATAACACACAGGGCATAGCCGTCACCTTCCTGGAGCCCCTGGTCCCCCAGCCCGACTCTTCCAGGGAGATGGGCTCTGGGAACACTTTGGGCGGAGTGATGATTCTGCAGGCCTGGTCAGGAGTGACTCAGAGGAGGGGGTCTTTGGCTCAGGGGAGTCCCAGGAATTTGCTCATGGCAAGGGGAGGGAAGAAAACATTCCCTGTGAGCAGAGAAAAGAACATGCCATTTTCTGAGAGCGCAGCCGTTTTAGTGTTAGAGCGTGGGATTCACGACAGCAAGTGTTGGACGTTGACCTGGACGGGGTTGGGGAGCCAGATAAAGACATTACATGCTGTATTTAGACATTTGTAATTTACCCTGAGAGCAGTGAGTTAAAAAATGCACATACACGTTTCCAATTTAACTTTTGCCCAAAATAACCCGTTCTCACTGTATCTCCTTCTACAGTATCCCCTCTGTAGTACTCAAGTATTTAAAAGGAAAAGTGAATGCCCTCCCTCACCAGAATCATCCCAGGGATGACTTCTGTTACCAGTTTCTGTGTGTTTCAGATATTTATAAATATAATACTTGCTGTGGTTCCTTGAATAATACATTGCTGTCGTCTTTACACGTCAGCAGGTTTGGATCTGCCCCATTCTTTTTAAGACCTGTGGCATTTCGTTATATCAATGTGCTGTATTTTGTTTAACCACTTTCCTGTTGATGGGCATTGAAGTTGTCAAGTGTTCACTATTGTGAATGTATAACAGTGCACACACTCACACGCACATAGCAGCACACATCCTTGTCTATGTCTCTTTGTCCTTTTGAGTTCTTCCAGTAAACTTTTGAGGAACTTTAGAGGAAACAGAAAAGGGAAATTGCTAAGCCCAAGATTAAGCTCATTCATGTCCCTCTAAGGTGGTTGGAGCCAAGAGAAACTTTGTCAAACTGATAGGTGAAAATAGGCACGTAATATTTTAGTAGATATCCCTTTTATGAGCAACACTGAGAATATTTTCCTATGTATGTTGACCAATAATTTCTTCTGTGAATTGTGTTTCATTTGTCTGTTTTCTTATTAGGCTGCTTTTTTTCTTATTGATGCAGGGAGGTTTTAAAAAGATTTGAGTTATTATTTTTTCATTGGCATTTAATTACCGTTTTAAATTAATATACAGTTTGCAAATACTTGTAGATACAAATTTTGAATACTCAGGACGGCAGTCGCTCCGTCCCCTTCCCTCAATCCTATTCTGTGTCCCTCTGCCTCAGGGCTCTTAGCAGCTTGGGGAGTGACTTTTCAGGCCCTTTTATATCCCTTTAGATACCTTTGTATTGAGAGAAAATATCTGAAGGGTTTTGTGTTTCATTAGCTGCTGAAGATACATTTCAAGTTCTGAAACTTTTTCATGAGCAGTATGTCTAATTCATCTTTCTTTGTTGCTATCAACACATATAAAACCAGCTATCATGTTTACCTGCTGGACAATATTCTGTATGTGGCTGTAACAGGATTTATTTAACCATATCCCCCATGGATTAACCGTGCCCCCTTCCCCCGCAATCTATCCTGTGTTATAAACAGTGCTGCACTTACAATCTTGTGCATTCATCCTTGATCACTCCAGTGTGTGTCCTGAATGGTTTAAAGCAAGAGAGTTAGGACCAGAAGCGTCTGCAGGAGCCACTCTGACAATGGAGTGAAGGAAAGACAGCTAGCTTGGAACCAGTTAGGAGGTTATTGCAGTAGTGCAGGTGAAAGAGAAAATGAATCTGAACTGACGCATCGGGTTTAGAGAGAGATGCAGTAGGTTTGGAGAAAGAGAAGACCTGTGAGATGGGTGAGGAGTGGTTTAGACTACCCACAGACAGTGTTTGAAAATTGAAACAAAGCTTCTTTCTTTTCCCTGATTAAGTTGGTACATGGATTTGCCAGATATGAGTGAAACAGTGCCAGCTGTAGCATTGTCTTCTGCAATGTTAGTCCTTGGGGGAGAAGAGAGCCTTTAACCCAGGGAGGGTTACAGGGGATGTCTGTCACTCTGTCAGGCAGGACCCAGTATGTGCTGAGGTCAGGGATGTGTGTATGTTTGTGTGTGGTCCTAGTGACCTGGAATCCTAAGGGGTGCTACTTGGCATTCTTTTGTCAGGCAAAGGACAGCAAGTATGTTAGTGGTTTCCAGAAGGTGCCATAGTAGTCACTTTGTCTAGCCATGGGCAGAGGGCCGGAAGACTGATGCTTTTGTGGGGCTTCTTTCCTAGGCATCTGGGAATATATGGGATATATTCACTCACTGTCTTAAATTACTTGGCTAAAATCTCTTATGATCTGCAGTTAAAGATTTGAGTCCCCTTTAGGGCCAAATCCAGACCCTAATGAAATTCCATCATTTTTCATAATAATATTTAGAACCTTTGAACTTGAACTAATTTAAAGGAGAGTCTGGTAGGGAAAGGGCAAAAGCCTTGTTAAAAGATAAAATATACCTATGGCCCTATGCCTAGAAAGGAAGTTTTCCGGGTGATCACTTCCAGCAGAAAGATAGAAGGTTGAAATGACCCAATGTTGGATATGGGGCTGGGAAAGAAAAGTGAGAGTCAAGAGTGACTGAATTTGTAATTCAGGTGACCAGAAGGATAATATATAGATGGGACAGCAAAATACATCTGTGTCAGAATACAGATTTAAGTTTACAGTGCCCATAGCCCACATAGTAGTCAGGGCTCTCCAGAGAAACAGAACCAATAGGAGAAACACACACGTGGACACACACAAACACACACGCACACAGGCTCACACAGACACTTCTGTGGTTATTGTTCAGTTGCTAAGTTGTGTCTGACTCTGTGACTCCATGAACTGCAGCATGCCAGGCTTCCCTATCCTTCACTATCTCCTGAAACTTGCTTAGACTCATGTCCACTGAGTCAGTGATGCCATCCAACCATCTCATCCTGCCTTCAATCTTTCCTAGCATCAAAGTCTTTTCCAGTGAGTCGATTCTTTGCATCAGGTGGCCAAAGTATTGGAGCTTCAGCTTCAGCTTCAGCATCAGTCCTTCCAATGAATATTCAGGGTTGATTTCCTTTAGGATGGACTGCTTTGATCTCCTTGCTGTCCAATGGACTCTCAAGTGTCTTCTCCAACACCACAGTTTGAAAGCATCAATTCTTTGGGGCTTAGCCTTCTTTATGGTCTAGCTCTCACATCTGTACATGACTACTGGAAAAACCATAGCTTTGACTAGATGGACTTTTGTCCAGCAAAGTGATGTCTCTGCTTTTTTAACATGCTGTCCTGTGGTTATGGAGACTGAGAATTCCCCTAGCTCAAGGTCCAAGAAAGCGGTGGAGTAGTTCAGTCCTAGTCTGCAGCCTGAGGCTCCAGTGGTGTAAATCTCACTCTGAAAGCAGGAGGACACAACGTCCCAGCTCCAAAGTCAGGTGGAGAGGCAAGTTCTCTTTTTCTTGGCCTTTTTGTTCTATTCAGGCCCACTGTAGATTAGATGATGTCCACCAACATTGAAGAGAACAGTCTGCTTTCCTCAGTCTACTGATTCAAATGCTAATCTTATCCAGGAACATCCTCATAGACATAATCCAGAAATAATGTTAGCCTAATACCTGCTCTCCTTGAGATCCAATAAAGTTGGTACATAAAAACCACTGTGCTCCATAAGACAGATGTGTCTAATTGGGATTACAACTCAAGATAGGTGAGGGCTACAGGTACAGGTGCACTGGGGACTGTGAAAGTGAAACTTAAAGATATCAGAGTGAATGAGATCCTCAGGAGGATGTGTCAGTCAAGTTAGACCTCTCCATGTCAAGGATAGGCAGAAGAAATGGAATAGCTAGTGAGACAAGCAGAAAATCAGGGAAGAAATGGGTTCTTGGAGTCTAAGGAAGACATAATTTCAGGGAGGAAAAGATGAGATAATTTAGACATTCCCATAAGATAAGATTTGATTAGTGTCCTTGGAAATCAGGACATCTTCATTTACCCTTTTCAAAAGAGGATGCTGGTCATTTCCACTCTAAGTATTTGCTCTGTTGGGCTTCCCAGGTGGCACAGTGGTAAAAGAACCTGACTGCCGATACAGGAGATGCAAGAGACATGAAATCGATTCCTGGGTCAGAAAGACCCTCTGGAGGAGGAAATGGCAACCCACTCCAGTATTCTTGCCTGAAGAATCCCATAGACAGAGGAGCCTGGTGGCTGACAGTCCACGGGGTCACAAAGTGTTGGACATGATTGAGTATGGACACAGACAGATCTATTCTTTGATGGTGTTCTCTTGTGGCATTCAGAGATTTCAGTGTGTCTATTGCATTAGGGCAATTAAAGCTAGCTGCTGTAATAACAGTCCTAGAAATCTCAGGGGCATGACACAATTAACTCATGGTTTCTCACTGTATATGGGTAGGGCACATGGGGAACCACACACTATATGGGTAGGGCATCCCTCCTTGGCAGCAGTCCTCCAACAGTGGCTTGGAGGACTGAGAGCCTTTTATCTTATGATGCTGCCATCTTTAAAATGAGATCACTCCAGTATTCTTGCCTGGAGAATTCCATGGACAGAGAAGCCTGGCAGGCTCTAGTCCATGGGGTTGCAAAGAGTCAAACACGACTGAGCAACTAACTGTCAACTGTTTGTAGTTGCCGAGGAAAGGCAAGAGAGAGCATGGACAGGATTGCAGTGGTGTATGGCCAGGTCTGGAAGGAGTGTAATTAACTTCTATTTATATTCTTTTGACTGGAACTGTGTCATATGATCTCTACGTAATTGCAAAGGAAAGTCTAGACTGGGAAATGGTGGGCATTTAACCCTTCTCTGTCACAATACCAAAAGCATACCTACAGCCTTCACCTCTGTCTCTAGTTACAGGGTCCACATGTTCCTTGGTGGACGTTTCAGACTCTACTTGTTTGAATTACAATTAACCCTTGAACAATCGGGTGTTAGGACACTGACCTTCTGAGTTGTTGAAAATCCACATATAACTTATGGTGACCCTCTGTGTATGGAGTTCCTCCATATCCATGATTCTTCTATGCAAGTTTCCACATCCTTGGATACAACCAACCTCAGATGGTGTGGTGTTGTAGTACTTACTATTGGAAAAAAAAAAATTGCATATGAGTGGACCCTTGTAGTTCAGATTTCATAGAGAAGGCGATGGCAACCAACTCCAGTACTCTTACCTGGAAAATCCCACGGACGGAGGAGCCTGGTAGGCTGCAGTCCATGGGGTCGCTAAGAGTCGGACACGACTGAGCGACTTCACTTTCACTTTTCACTTCACACATTGGAGAAGGAAATGGCAACCTACTCCAGTGTTCTTGCCTGGAGAATCCCAGGGACGGGGGAGCCTGATGGGCTGCCATCTGTGGGGTCGCACAGAGTCGGACACGACTGAAGCGACTTAGCAGCAGCAGCAGCAGCAGTTCAGATCTGTGTTTGAGGAGCAACTGTAGATCTTACGACTCCCTCTTCCTGCTATGATAGAGATTGCTTTCAGGGGCTGATAACATATTTTAGTTTTCTCCTTTAATTTTCTCCTTAAGTTCCTTTAAGTTAGGGAGTCAGAGAGGTACATTCCTATCTCCAAGCCCTTGCTCAAGCTATTGCCTCTTGAGCAATAGCTCAAGTGAGTGAGGTATTTATCTCACTACCTTCATGTCTCTGTGAAACTTCACCTTAGTTAGGATTGCTTTGTCATGTCTATTTAGTATTGTGATACCCACCCCCACCTAGAATTCCTGATCCTCCTCATTCTAGACTCTTTCTTTATATTTCTTACACCTTCAAATGTGCAATATGCTTGTTTATTATACTTAGTTTTATATAGACTGTTATCCCAGAAGAATATTAGCCCCAGGGCAGGGAGTTTTGCTTTCATTTCCTAACCGGGTAGATCAAGTGTCTCAGACACTATCTGGCATATAGGAGGCCCTCTATGAATATTTGTTGAGTGGATTGCATTTGAATTGCTGAGACCAGAAAATCTTGGAACCTGTATAGAAGATAGGAGCACAATGAGGGTCTGGTTGGCTGTCAAGTCCAGCAGAGTTGTTATTGCAGTTGCTATGGCCTCTTTTCCCTAGCATGCTCATGGTTTAGTTACCACTGTGCTATTGAGTTGGTTTCTGTCTCACTGGCTTTCCAGGCTTGAAGGATCCAACCTTGCTTCCTCCTGCCCCACTGCATGTGTAGCCACATCATCTTCCTCCAGTGTCAGTCTGATCCCATGATCAATGTATGAACACAGCTCTTGTACACGGTCTGGTTTGTGGGATGTGGATGGAGGACGTGGCGAGAGACATCTGGTGTTCCATGTTCCCATGACATAGGTTTAGGTTGACTTGTTCTCTGTAACAGGCAGGAAGTCAGTTCAGTAGCTCAGTCATGTCCAACTCTTTGGGACCCCATGGACTGCAGCACTCCAGGCTTCCCTGTCCATCACCAACTCCTGGGGCTTACTCAAATTCATGTTCATCAAGTCAGTGATGCCATCCAACCATCTCATCCTCTGCCGTCACCATCTCCTCCTACCTTCAATCTTTCCCAGCACTAGGGTCTTTTCAAATGAGTCAGTTCTTTGCATCAGGTGACCAAAGTTAGAGTTTCACCTTCAGCATCAGTTCTTCCAATGAATATTCAGGACTGATTTCCTTTAGGATGGACTGGTTGGATCTCCTTGCAATCCAAGGGACTCTCAAGAGTCTTCACCCACACTACAGTTCAAAAGCATCAATTCTTGAGTGCTCAGCTTTCTTTATAGTCCAGCTCTCACATCCATACATGACTACTGGAAAAAGTCTTTTCCTGACTACTGGAAAAGTCCTCTTTAACTAGACGGACCTTTGTTGGCAAAGTAATGTCTCTGCGTTTTAATATGCTGTCTAGGTTGGTCATAACTTTTCTTCCAAGGAGCAAGTGTCTTTTAATTTCATGGCTGCAGTCACCATCTGCAGTGATTTTGGAGCCCAAGAAAATAGTTTCTCATTGTTTCCCCATCTATTTTCCATGAAGTGATGGGACCAGATGCCATGATCTTAGTTTTCTGAATGTTGAGTTTTAAGCCAACTGTTTTTCTCTCCGGTTTCACTTTCATCAAGAAGCTCTTTAGTTCCTTGCTTTCTGCCATAAGGGTGGTATCATCTGCATATCTGAGGTTATTGATATCTCTCCCGCCAGTCTTGATTTCCAGCTTGTGCCTTATACAGCCTGGCATTTTGCATGATGTCCTCTGCATATAAGTTAAATAAGCAGGGTGACAAAATATAGCCTTGATGTACTCCTTTCCCAATTTGGAACCAGTCTGTTATTCCATGTGCAGATGTAACTGTTGTTTCTTGACCTGCATACAGATTTCTCAGGAGACAGATAAAGTGGTCTGGTATTCCCATCTCTTTCAGAATTTTCCACAGTTTGTTGTGATCCACACAGTCAAAGGCTTTGGCATAGTGAATAAAGCAGAAGTAGATGTTTTTCTGGAACTCTCACTTTTTCGATGATCCAACGGATGTTGGCAATTTGATCTCTGGTTTCTCTGCCTTTTGTAAATCCAGCTTGAACATCTGGAAGTTCATAGTTCATGTACTGTTGAAGCCTGTTTTGGAGAATTTTGAGCATTAGTTTGCTAGCATGTGAGAGGAGTGCAATTATGCGGTAGTCTGAGCATTCTTTGGCATTGTCTTTCTTTGGGATTGAAATGAAGACTGATCTTTTCCTGTCCTGTGGCCACTGCTGAGGTTTCCAAATTTGCTGGCATATTGAGTGCAACACTTTCATAGCATCATCTTTTAGGATTTGAAATAACTCAGCTGGAATTCCATCACCTCCACTAGCTTTGTTCATAGTGATGCTTCCTAAGGCCCACTTGACTTCGCATTCCAGGATATCTGACTCTAGGTGTGTGATCACACCATCGTGGTTATCTGGGTCATGAAGATCTTTTTTGTATAGTTTTTCTGTGTATTCTTGCCACCTCTTCTTAATATCTTATGCTTCTGTTAGGTCCATACAATTTCTGTCCTTTATTGTGCCCATCTTTGCATGAAATGTTCCCTTGGTATCTTGAGTTTTCTTGAAGGGATCTCTAATCTTTCCCATTCTATTGTTTTCCTCTATTTCTTTGCATTGATCCCCGAGGAAGGCTTTCTTATCTCTCCTTGGTATTCTTTGGAGCTCTTCATTCAAATGGGTATATCTTTACTTTCCTCCTTTGCCTATAGCTTCTGTTCTTTTCTCAACTATTTGTAAGGCCTCCTCAGACAACAATTTTGCCTTTTTGCATATGTTTTTCTTGGAGGTGGTCTTGATCACTGCCTCCTGTACAGTATCATGAACCTCCTTTCATAGTTCTTTAGGCACTCTGTCTATCAGATATAACCTCTGAATCTATTTGTCCCCTCCACTGTATAATCATAAGGAATTTGATTTAGGTCATACCTGAATGGACTAGCGGTTTTCCCTACTTTCTTCAAGGCAGTCTTGAGGGCCTAAAGTACTTTTGTATTGCACCCATAAAAATATTTTAATTTCTTTTAAAATAAATAGGAAAATAGAACTTTTAGGTTAAAGCAAAAGTTTTCATATATAATAGTAGAATACTCATATACAAAGTTGTAAAATATAATATATCATTAATAGGTACTTGCTATGTAATTAATATGTAATTGCTAGAGGAAGGGGCAAAAATGACCAGTGCTTTTAAAAGTCAGACCCCTGGCTGTGACTTGCCTGGGGTCACCTAGAATATGGTGGACTTAGGCCTAAAATCGTCTTCAAGTCCCTTTCCTATGAAACTGGGGCCTGGAGGGGCTGTGCTAGGCTGAAAACCACAGGCTGTTGAGCTGTTGAGGTCATTTGTAAGTCTTCTGAACCTCTGGCTAATGCTTCTTGCCTGTGTGCTATGCCCCTCTGCCTGAAAAACCTTCCAAAGAAGTAGCTTAGATGAATATCATTTCCAAGTATGTTTCATTTATTTTAATTATTTCAACAGATGCTTATTGACACTCTATTCCTTAGTCATTTATAAGGAAGTCATCAGTAAGTGGCTGTGAAGTTTTCATTCCACTCTTCAATCACACTAGGTAAAACTTTTTGCTGTTACTAATAAGCAAAGGCTTAAAGGAAAGTAGGCTAAGGGGCCATTAGGTCCACAGATACTACTCTTAAAGAGGAGGAGACCTGCTATACAGATTTTTGTGTTTTAAAATGAAACTGCATCTGAGGGCTTCTGGTCCTTAGTAGGCAGGTATGACCTGATTCCTTTCCTTTCTCATCCATTAGGCAGCATGTTTCTGAATACATTCAGTCTTCTGAATACATCATGTTTTATGCTATTGTTTGTTCATTATCCTGATGAGTCAGAGACAAGTAAAGAATTAAGTCATATACAACAATTAAGTCACATATGAAGACCACATTCACCTTCATTACAGTTTCACTTCCCGGTGCTGTTTTGCTCAGCTAGACTGAGTGCCACCTAGCCCATATGACAGCTGCGTGTGATTCTCATTCATCACTTGTACAGTCACTCATTCAAAAAATGTCATTTGATTGCCTTGTAGGTGGTGGGCAATTTTCTGGGTGCTGGGGATACAGAAGTAAATAAAGCAGGCAAACTCTGTTCTCAAGGAGCTTGATGTCCAATGTGGGCAACACTAGATTTGTTTGACGGCGTTTTTAGTTTTGAGGTACTCGATAGCTCTGGTGTGTGTGTGGGGAGTTTGTATGTGTAAACACTCCTACACGCAGCAGAAGCCTTTTTACCGGATCTGATTAGAACTGGGTGTTTTGTTTAAGAAAAAGTATGGTAAACCTGGGAACTTAGATATAATCAGTGTTCATGGTAATTTTATGTGTATGAAGTTTATGTGTTTACACCTAAAATATGTAGACCTGTTTTTGAATGTGGATTCAGTGGTCAGTGTTTTGAATTGAGATTGTTATGAACCATATCCAGAACATGCTGTCCCCGATTTCCAGTTGCCTGGGGTTAATACAGAGCAAGCACGGACATGTCAAGACATGTCAGGTCATCCAAGCCCAAGATTTTACATTTTTACGATTTTTTCCTTTCCTCCCAGTTTTTCACAAATATCTTGCCAGTACCTGATGTGAAGTTGGTTATTTTTCAACAAAATGGTTTTAGCAAGCCTTTCTAAAGCATGTAACCTAATTTATAGAAACTATGTTTTCTTTATCCTCATGAATATCAATCTAGCTAATACTTGTGTAGCCAAGCCTAGTAGTTAAAAGTGCAGGCTATGGAGTCAGACTGCCTATGTTCTATCATAGCTCTGCAGCTTTTAGCTTGAAACTGGGTTGTGGCCTGCTTTCTCCTTGATAAAATAAGCCTAATTATCAGACATATCTCATAGGATTGCTGAGATAATCTTATCAGCTAATACAAAAAAAGTCCTTAGAGCAATGTCCGGGACATAGTATGTGTTAGTTCTTATGATTACTGTAAATATTTAGTATTATATAATTGTATTCAGAAATTCAACTAGCATATGCAGGACTGGGAGCAGGCAACAGTGTTTCTTGGCTAAAAACTGGTGAAATTGGAATGGAGTGGGCATCCAGGGAGAGTAGTCTAGATCCCTGGGCATGTTACAGTAGGACTAGTGGCTGGGACTCTGGCAAGTATGTAAGTGGAGGTGAATTGAGAGAGGTTATGCTTGGTGTATTATTGATCATCTATGTGCAAATCCTATACTTCAGAACATGCATTGAGCTGCCTGTAAATATACTGTCCATCTTTTTATTTTGTTCAGTGAAAGCCATTACCTTGCTACAAAACCATTCTCTCTGATTCTCTCAGAGAGACAAAGAGAAAAAGAGACTGACTGACTGGTCTTGAGCTCATGCTTCATGTCACGCTCTAGAGCTAATATTCTGCAGATTCTTTGGAATCCAGAGAACTGGCCACTACACTCTTCTGGATTTGGCACACTGTGTGCTTGAGGAAATGCTATTTACTTGCTAATTAGCTAAACTAGTAGATGGAAATGAACTGAAAGTAACCAACTCTGCACGCAGGATATCTGCCTGTGGGCATGCCTCCCTGGTTTACGGTTCTGCCACATGCCTCCTCGGCTCTTGTGACGGGGAGAGTAACTTTTTGCACCACATATGTCTTTGTTTTTATCCTGCTGTGTGTGTGAGAGGGCATGGTGACAGGCAGCATATAAATAGTTAGCTTCCATTTTTATTTTTAGTGGTGATGACTTTTTTTTTTTGAAATGTGATTTCTTATTTAATAAGTTCTGGGATGTAATTACCACCTCGTCAGAATGCATTACATCGATTTGAAACTCTCAGTGAAATAAAAGTCTACGTATAATAGAATAAAGTAAGCCTGGTGATGAAACAGATAACCTTTAGGCTGTTTTAGCGTTCATTATTTCCCTCTCTCTCTCTCTCTGCCTCCCTCTTTCCCTTCCATCGTTCATTTTTTATAAATTGGAATTATGCTGCTTAAAGCTGTTTATGGAGTGAGCTAGACGATGTGTGTTTTCTGATATCCCAGCTCTCCCATTGTTCAAGGGTTGTACCTATAAGTGGATTCTCCCCTTTGCATCTTTATTTACGTAGTTACCCATAGCCTTTAAATTTGTCCATCTAGAGGACCTGAAGACTTCATTAAATGACTTTCCTGTTCTGTATCCAGACAGGTTATGTGCTGGCAGAATAGCCTTCATAGGGGTTAATCCCTCTACAAGACTGCCAGCATCTTACTGAGTTAAACCTCTGCATGTAAAAAACCAACCCAGAATCAGAGTCATCTTCAATATTTTATGAATCACGCTTTTAGTCACTAGAAACCATCAACCCTGCAGTCATGGGCGTTCTGAACGGCCTGCGTCCAGATTGGAGAAGCAGTGACTAACGGTCGGTTTTGGACTTGGGTTACCTCCCACCCTCTCCCAGCCTCTCCGGCCCCCTCCCTCCTGGGCTCTGTTCTTACCACTCAAGGGCTGCACATCCAAGGCTTTTCATCAGAGTGTTTCTTAGGTGATCCCCTCCAGAGAGAACTGCAGACAGCACCAGGGCACGTATCTTTTGAAGAGTGTGGTGTTGACTCATCCTGCATAGCTCCTAGGAGATACAGAGGGCAGTGGGTGAGGGGAGCGGATTGTCTGCTTCTGCCGGGGCTGCTCTTTTCAGCAGTCAGTCTGGAGGGGAACAGCATGGTGCCCTGCATTGTTTCCTCATTGACTGTCAGGCTCAGTGCTCAGAAAGGAGTTCTTCATGTTATCTTAAGTGAATGCACTTAGAATCACAGTGGGACTTTTAGGGGATTTTTTTGCCCTCTGAAAAGCTGAGAGCACCCTTCTCTCCTCCATGTGTTTCAGTTCTGCCCTCACCTCTAGTTCCTTTTTTTTTCCTGACTGCACTGTGTAGCATGTAGAATCTTAGTTTCCTAACCAGGGGTTGAACCTGTGTCCCCTGCATTGGAAGCATGGAGTCTTAACCACTGGACCACCAGGGAAGTCCCTACCTTCGCCTCTAAAGGCCGCCTCCAGTTCTAGTCCGGCCTGATGGCAGGTCCTGTCTGTTTACATGGATTTCTCCTTTCTCTGAGCTCATAGGAACTTAATCTGTACCACACAGCTCAGATACTCATCACTTATTTTGTCTCATCTTCCTGAAAGCTTCATATTTTTATTCACAATGAAACAGAGGCCCCTGGAGCCTAAGCTTTGGAAGCATGCTATTACAACACTGGTCTCCTCTCGTTTCCAAGGATGCCTGTCTGATATGTGCACATTTCTGGGTTGTGAAGCCTTCAGAAAAACATACCATGGTTGTTTCTCCTAAGAGCCAAATGGGAGGCAGCCATACATTTAAGGCATGGCATTTGACTGGCTGTGGGAGTCCTAGAATGTCAGACTGTGGAATTCGAGCTTTATTTGGTAGACACTTGAGGGGCTATGAACCTTGGTAGATGGAAGTGGTATGAGGAAGCTCTGGGTTTAGACAGAATTTTCTGGTAACAGTGGGCAAGAGCTGGTTGGAGCCAGACCACAGGTGTGAGACAGGGAGCTGTCACAGTGGTGCACGTGCCATGTGACAGCGGCCAGTCTGAGCTGGGGACTCTGAGAGCAAGGGGAAAGGTTGAGTGGAAAATTTCAGGGAGGGAGGCAGGTAAGAACATAGGGTTAGAGACAGACAAGCTGGGCTGGCCACTGGCTGTGTGACCTTGGGCAAGTTACTTAACTGAGTGTGTCTCCACTCGGTCCTGGTCTGAAAAATGGGGTTCTCAACCTTAAACTTTATAGGATTGGATTAGGTGTAGCTCACCAGTAACTCTTAGAAGAAATAAGAATCAGAGGATCTTGGGACTTGGAGGATAGGAGAAAGCCTGAAAGGTGATGGAAATTTGAAGTCTAAGTGGCTGATGAATAAGAGCAAGTTATCTTTATCCTTCATGTTCAAATCATATGACTGTTGCTGTTAGTAATATAGTTCTTGATTTTCTACCTCCCTCAGGTTTCTTGAGGGTTTGGGGCTGTGCTGTTAGTCTTATTTGCATTGCCAGTGCACTGCATGCGGTAGGTACTCCGTGAGTGCTGAGTGTTGGCCTCTTCTCTGATCTGTGCCTCATCTTTCCAGTGCCCAGGTCCTGTGTGTGTTTTGTCTGTATATCAGAACTCACCACATCATTGCTGTTTCTGCTGCTTTTTGCTTCTGGATGTCAAGACCTTGTACACAGACCATTGCAATAACCTTGTCATTACACTCTGCCTTGTCTTGTCCAGTCCTTCCTGGGGATTCCTGGGTAATAGAATAAACTTTTTAAAGCACATATTGTGTTCCCTCTAATATTCAATGACCCCTATTCCTTGGAAAATAAAGCCCATGTTCCTTAGTCTGCTGTTTAAGGCCCTATATGAACCCTACCCTACCCTTCTGTCTAACTGGTCTTCTGTCCTCCACCTGGAATGGCCTCCTCCTCTGTTGATTTTTTGCATATCTAATTACCACCCTGAGATACTAAAGCTCAAGTGTCATTTGCAGCCCTTCTTGCTTCTGCCATCAGCAAGAAATCTTATGGCCTCTTGGGCTCTTGGGACAGACAAACTTTACATTGTGATACATTTGCCTTGTGAATTTCCAGGTGTCAGGGTCCACATGTATATCCTGGGGTATGCACATGGGTGGGTTCTTCACCACCTCATCTGGTAGATGTCTTTTGCACACCGTAGGTGTCTAATGAACATTTGGATGGAAAACTCTCCTTCTGAGAGGAGCTGTGGTGTAGCCTTGGTTAATGGTATGTGCCATCCCTGGGTCCTGAGAGGGTCTTGTCTTCCCCCAGATTTTATCTGATTTTAAACTTCCCTCCAGTTTTATCTAATTTAAGGACTGTAGATTGGACCCCAAGGTGATAATTATGTATGTTTTTGGCTTTGCTTCTCTGGTCTGAATGATGCTGTGCGTATGTGCATGCTAAGTCATTTCAGTCATGTCTGACTATTTGTGACCCCATTGACAAATGGGGCTCCTCTGTCCATGGGATTCTTCAGGCAAGAATACTGGAGTGGGTTGTCCTTTCCTTCTCCAAGGGATCTTCCTGATGCAGGGATCAAACCTGCGTCTCTTTATGTCTCCTGCATTGGCAGGCAGGTTCTTTACCACCTGCACCACCTGGGAACCCTGAATGATGCTGTGATATGAGGTGACTGACAGAAGTAGGCTGTGGAGGCAGATGCCTTCACTGCAAAATCCTCTCTCTTTCCCCCTTCTTTCTTGTTCTCTAATTCACTTTTTTCTCTTGGAGTTGCCAGAGAATGGCTTTTTAATTTCATTCACAACTTAACAGCTTTCCAGGTCTGTGGGTTGACTGGTTCTTCAGGTTCTTCTCAGCTCTCCATGCAGTAGGGTTTTTTGGAAAGACAACAGTCCTCATTCACAGCATGAATTCACTTGCCTCCAGAAGTGTTCACTTAGGACCCCAAGGTAAGTGGACTTGGATTTAGGGAGATACTACAAGTTTTGTACGAATCTACTTGACATTGAAGGGATTTGGGTTCATTTCCGCCCCCTGGGCGTCTGTAACATTTTACTTCCCTTTAGATGTGGCAATTTACAGGCACTGTAAACTGACAGGGTTATTTTTTCTTGTAGCACAATAGGGAACACAATGAAGTTGCTTTCCTCCTGAAAGTAAATTAAATATAAACTCTGTGGTCATTGGATTTGAAGTGCATCCCTTCTTGTTCTATGTTTGAAGACCTCTTCATCAGTGCCTGGGAGGTCTCTGGAGCCTTTTAGGTTTTTAACATCACCGTGTGGCTTACCTGAATCTTTGTAACCATGGAAAGGAGTCCAACCAGTCGGAAACCCTGGGGTAGCATTTGTGCCTCTCTGCTTAAGCAACTGCTTTCCTATTCAGAGTCTTAGCATTCCAGAATTAGAATAGTGATGAGACAGAGTTTCTTGATCCTCGTGCTGTGATTTATCTAGGAGTTCCTGTCTCTTTTGTGTCTTCATCAGCAGGAACATACATGCCCAAACAACATGTTTTGTGTACGTGGTTCTTTTAACCCAGCTTCCCAGGTAGAGGTGATATTTTGGTTCAAGGTCAAGGATAAAGCTTCTTCTTCTTTTTTTTAAGGACTTTAAAACCATAGGTTTTCAAAATTCTGGAAGGAGATATTAAATAAAAAATTTACCAGTAATAAATCCTTGTTTTCAAACCTTTTCATTTTGCCCAAGTCTCTGTCCACTCTGTTCTTAGGTGTGGAAAGGATAAAAGGATCCTTTCGGATTTTTCTGGTGAATTAAATCTTGGTGATATTTGCTTTAAGATGACTTGCTGTAATAACCCCTGCTGCTCTACTACGTTCCTGTGGTTAATTAACTCCTTCATAACAGCCACCACTGGGCCCTGCCGCCATCCTGTGATGGGGTCTGGAGTTCTGCTGGGGCCGCAACACCAGCTCCACCGGCAGGACAGGCCTGGACTCTTATCAACAGCTGTTACAGGGTGACTTGTATTTCCCAAAATTCATACATTGAAGTCCTAACCCCCAGTACCTCGAGTGTAACCATATTTGGAAGTAAGATCCACAGCTGTAATTATTCAGTTAAGATGAGATTATACTGAAATGGGGGGGTGCTGCTAATCTAGTATGACTGGTGTCCTTATAAAGAGGAGAAATTTGTACATGACACAGAGGGAATGCCACATGAAGATGAAGGCAGAGAATTAGGATAAAGTAGCCAAAGCCAAAAAAGGACAAAGCTCACCAGTAGACAGTCAGAAACTAGGAGAGAGGCATGGAGCCTGTTGCCTCTCACAGTTCTCGGAAGGAACCAGTCCTGCCGACACCCTGATCTAAGGCTTCCTGCCTCCAGAGCTGTGAGACGATACATATCTGTTGTTGGAGCCCCAAATCTGCTGCTTTGTCACAGCAGCCCTGGCACACTAATACAGACTTGGCCTGAGATTAAAGGATCCCCAAAGGAAAGGAGGGGCTTCCCTGATGGCTGAGTGGTAAAGAATTTGCCGGTAATGCAGGAGATGCAGGTTCGATCTCTGGTCCGGGAAGATCCCCTGAAGGAGGGCACGGCAACCCACTCCAGTATTCTTGCCTGGGAAATCCCATGGACAGAGGAGCCTGGTGGGCTGCAGTCCATGGGGTTCTAGAAGAGTCAGATGTGACTGAGCAGCTAAACAACAACAAAAGAATAGGAAGTTGCCCTGGAAACAGCCCTTTCTGCAACAAGCATCATCCAAAGACTTTATACAGCATTTATATACTTTTATGTAAAGCTTTTTATAATTGACGACCCAGATTTTGAACACTCTTTGGAGATCCTTAGAACCTTCCTTGCTCTTCATTATTATGATAAAGTGTTTGTACTAAAATTTTGGCTTTAAGTAAGTGTTAGTCACTCAGTCATGTCCAAGTGTTTGCAACCCCATGGACTGTAGCCTACCAGGCTTTTCTATCCATGAAATTCACCAGGGAAGAATACTGGAATGGGTTTGCCATTCCCTTCTCTAGGGGATCTTCCCAACCCAGGGATTGAAACCAGATCTCCTGCATTGCAGGCAGATTCTTTACTGTCTGAGCCACCAGGGAAGCCCACAATTTTGGATTTATTTGTATTTAATGAATGGAAAAGCAGCTATACTTTTATTTCCATGGTTGCATTTTATGAATGAAATATCTTAACTTTACATCATGTTTATAAGAAATGTTAACAAGAATAGCTAACATTTATTTGGCATTGACTATGCCAGGCTCTCTTCTAAGCACCTTATTGTACTAATTTACTTGATTCTCACATCAACCCTCTAAAAGGAAATGGAGGAAAAGAGAGATTAAGTAATGTGCCTAAAACTGCCCAGCAAGAAAGTGGAGGTGAGACGATGAAGAGTTTTAGAGATATTCAATTTGCAGCCTTCACTTGAAAATGAAATTAGGTTAAGAGAGAACGAGGTTGCTATCTCTTTCTACTGTTTCTAAGGAGGGGTGGGTGGCAGGGTTGAGTGTATCCCTTTACAAATGCCTTTCCATGTGAGATAGTTATCATAGACTGAATATGTCTGTAGGCAGAGCATCAGTTTTAGGGCCTGTCCTTTAAGTTCCTAAAGAACATCCAGGTGTCCATGGCGTGTCTTGACCATGAGCATCTGTAGGGTAGTGGGCAGGTAGTGGGCCGAGACCTGTGTGCACTTGGGGTCCAGAGCGGGGCCTTGAAATTTGCATCTTACCAGCTCTGTGGTTCTGGACAAATCATGGCCTCTGGTTGCCTGAGCTTCCATAGCTGTAAATGGAAACATTACCTTATGTTTACAGACTCACGCCTGAGCCTGTTGTTGATACTTTCACCTTATAGATGGTTTTGACAAACTTTCCAATATGAATCCAATATAGGTTGCTTTTTTCTTTCCCTAGCAAGAATCTTGGGTCTTCATCCTGTGTTTTCCAACTATTTTTTATAAAGCAGTTTCAGAGAGTTCTTTTAGAATGAAATGGTCAACAAATCTATGGTTCTGGGTGCTTTCTCTTCCAAATAAACCCTGAGGATTGTATCTTGCTTGAAACTTAGTTTGTGGGAGGAATTTTTTACCTGTGATTTTCACATGGGTGACAATGAAGGGGTTGTGTAGACCCCCAGGCAACCCTACTATACGTTCTCTGGGTGATGGCTCCATGACTTAGGAGGAGCTCAGTGAATACATGCCTTTGCGGATGTTGCTTTGAACATCATAGCTGAGTTATGAGTTTGTGGTTTTTGTTGAAGCCTGATGCCTTTCTCTGATCCTGCCCTCTATTTTCAGGCTTCTATGTTTATGCTTTTTATTTCAAGGCAATTGCCTTGTTCCTAAGCTCTTCTCCTGATGACAGTTGAGAAATTTTACTTGGATATATCAATAAGGGCATCCAAAAATGTGATTTCATTGTAGACGAGCAAGGAGAGTTTAATGGTACATCCGTTTATGATTAAACCTTTGTTTCTAACAATAGCTTGCATTGTCTGGGCAGCAATCTTGTAGCCCATTTGTGTAACACCTACTATGTGGCAGATGCTGCTCTAGATCCACGAACATAAATCCTGGTCTTTACGGAGATGAAAAGAAATAAAAATACATAGGCAATTATTAGTAGTGCTATGGAAAAAAGTGAAAATGGAAAGTGACTACGGCACAGAAATAGCAGTACCATGATAAATAATGTAGGGAGAGAAAACCTCACCGAGAAGAGCACACGTGTGCAGAGGATGTGAGGGATCAGCACGCGGGTGTCGGGGAGGCGTGCTCCACATGCAGGGACGGACAAGGCAGCGGTTGTGAGCAGGGCAGTGGGCTTCCCAGAAGAGCTGGGCGGCCAGTGTGCCCTGAGCAGGGGTGGGGCGTGGGGGCAGGTATGCGTTCATAGAGAATCTGAGCACAGAACAGGAGCCTGCTAAAGTTTGAGAGAGTGGGTTGAAGGTAGTGCCCATGAGTGTGGTGAGACACCTTTCCTGGAATTCCATTGGCTCCAGCTCCCTTGGTGGCCCTTGAATTCCACCTCAGTTGAAAGCATGTGGCCTCCTGAATCTGGGGGCTTGTGGCCTTCTCTACGGGGGTTAAGTGAGACGCCTTATTAGCCCTCGATTTGGTTTGTTTTTTTCCTTCATTCTGTAGGAGGCTTTTTGTCCACTGAAAGTTTTGTCACTGGGTAACAAACATGAGCATCCACAGGGTGATGATGATGAGAGAGGATCTTAACTGCCAGTAGGTGTTTGCTGTATGTCAGGCTTCTCTGGTGGCTCAGACCATAAAGAACCTGCCTGCAATGTGGGAGACCTGGGTTCGATCCCTGAAGATCCCTGGGAGAAGGAAATTGCAACCCACTCCAGTAGTCTTGCCTGGAGAATTCCATGGACAGAAGAGCCTGGCAGGCTACAGTCCATGGCATTGCAGAGTTGGACTCAGCTGAGTGACCAACACTTTCACTGAATGCTTTACATGTGTCAATTCCTTCAATATATGGCAACTTCATGAGCTAGAGATTATTATTCCCATTTTACAAATAAAGAAACCGAAGCACAAGACATGAAAGAATTGGCTCACTTTTTCAGTGCTGAGCAGGGGTGGGCTGAGTATTCAAATCCAGACCACTGGATTCTCAAAGCTGGTGCTCTGAGTAATTGCTTTGCCAATAGTAACATTCCAAGGGAGTTCCAAAGATTCCACTCCCACATGAATAAATGAAAGTGAAGTTATTCTAATATTGTCTTTTTTCCAAACAATCATTGCACACTGAGATGCCTCCTGAAATAGAGAAGTATGTTTTAGTGCCATTGTAATAGGAAGAAAAGTAGAGATGTCTTAGTAAGCATGTGAGACATGTTCCAGCAGGTGGATTCTTTTCTACTTATTGCAGGTAAAGAGTTAAGCTCCTTGAATCCCCAGAAGTGATTCCTTTGACTTCTGCTCTCCCGCTCCCCTCTGCCTCCTGTCAATGTGGAGGCCGCCCCTCCACCTCCACCTGAGACAGCACCACCTCCTCTTCTTTAGGTGCCAGTGACTTAATGTTGCTGTAAAATAAGGCATCAGTTTGATACAAGATTATATTTTGTCCCTTCTCCCAGAGACTATTATGATTAATTGGTTCTATGCACCTGGCTATCCTAGAGGCAGGACCAAGTTGAGTGGAGGTTTCTGACTAATCTAGGTGCATGCGTTTGCAAAATTTACTATCCCTGACCTAGCCTCTGCCCTCTCTTTATTTTATTTATTTTTGTTATTGAAATATAGTTGATTTACAGTGTTGCATTAGTTTCTGGTATACAGCAAAGTGATTCCAATATATATACATTTTTTTCATATTCTTTCCCATTATCAGGACTTCCCTGGTGGCTCAGATGGTAAAGTGTCTTGCTTACAATGTGAGAGACCTGGATTCGATCCCTGGGTTAGGAAGATCCTCTGGAGAAGGAAATGGCAACCCACTCCAGTACTCTTGCCTGGAGAATCCCATGGACAGAGCCTAGTAGGCTATAGTCCATGGGGTCACAAAGAGTTGGACATGATTGAGCGACTTTACTTTCCCATTATGGTTTATTATAGGATATCAAATATAGTTCCCTATGCTATTTAGTAGCGTGTATTTGTTAATCCCAAGCTCCTAATTTGTACCCTCTCCCCAGCCTCTTAGGTAACCATAAGTTTGTTTTCAAAGTCTGTGAGTCTGTTTCATAAATAAATTCATTTGTATCATTTTTTTTAGATTCCACGTAGAAGTGATATCAGGTGATATTTGTCTTTGATTTACTTTGCTTAATATAATAATATCTAGGTTCATCCACAAATGGCATTATTTCTTTTTATGACAAGTAATATTCCATTGTATGTATGTACTACATCTGCTTTATCCACTCATCCTTCCGTGGACATTCAGGTTGCTTCCGTGTCTTAGCTGTTGTAAATAATGCTGTAGTGAACATTGGGGTGCATGTATTTTTTTTTGAATTGCAGTTTTCTCTGGATATATGCCCAGGAGTGGAGTTGCTGGATCGTATGTCTGCTCCCCTCTTTAGTTGCTTTCTTTCTCAGTAGGCATCTGTCTATAGCACACAGCTTTCTTTCTTCCCTTTTTGAAATGATCATATTTTACAGAAACGCTTTGAAGGTTTCCTCAATCTCCTGCATTTCTTTTGTTCTATAATGGACCTCTGCATTTGGGGTGTGTGTGTGTACACAAGTGTGCAAATCTGAGCAGTTCTGATCAAGGTATCTCTTGCTATTTCCACCCACACTCAGGGTGATGGAGCTTCATGACACCATTTGAAAGGGGAAAGTCCTCAATTACAGGAAGCCCTATTTTGACCCACTGGAATATTTACAATGGAGAATCAGTGGCCCAGAGGTTGGAGGGATAGTTACCTTTTTGGTTCTAGTGCTTCATTTTAAAGGTGTCTTCTTTATGACTGATATGGAATAATCAGTGTACATGTGCTGATATGTATGATGGGAAAGGATGGGGCAACTAAAAGTATTAATAGAATGTTCCTTCATCAAGGTCATAAGAAGCTCTCCCTACCCCAAAGAGTATGGGGGAAGCTCCATACAGCAAAGCAGCCAGAATGGGATGGTAGCTGCTTTTTATATTTAGATGAAAATGGACCCAGGTCTGAGCTTCCCTGGTGGCTCAGTGTAAAGAATCCACCTGCAGGGCAGGAGACATGGCTTCAATCCCTGCTCCAGGAAGATCCCACATGCCACAGAGCTACTAAGCGTGTACGCCACAACTACTGAGCTGCAACTACTGAATCCCACGTGCCCTACAGCCTTTGCTCTGCAACAGGAGAAACCACTGCATTGAGAAGCCTGAGCACCACAACCAGAGAATGGCCCCCACTCGCCACAGCTAGAGAAAAGCCCTTGCAGCAATGAAGATCCAGGACAGCCCTAAATAAATAAATAAAATAAAATAAAAAACCAACAATGGACCCCAGTTCTGGAATGAATGTGAATTGTTGACATTCAGTTTTTATCACCAAAGTAAAGTGGAGAATTTCAGATATTTCTGAAAGAGACAAGCAAGGTGTGTTGCTGAGGCTATGTGCATGTATTCACTTGTGAAGAGGATATGAAGGTTGTTTCTGTAGTGTGTATTTTCTAGTTAATTAAAGAAAAGCAATTGTCTTTTTTAAGAGGATAAAGGCTGAGTTACTTTTCAAATAGCTACTTTAGGTGATAGAAGGTTGGTCTTTAAAAAAAAGGCAAAGGAAAGAAAGAACAGAATCAACTGGAAATGTTGCCTCAAGATGCTGCTGGTACCTCTGGACTCCGAGTTCTTTCTGCCCGATTGACCCAGTGTGTCTCTAACCCTAAATGTGGCATCTCCCTGCTCTGACTCCATTCTCACTGGCACCAATGTCTGCAATGGTCAGCAAGTTTGTCTTCATTATAGGATCTTGGAACTAAATTGAGTCTTAATGGTTACCTCATGAAACCTTTCCTGGAGGGGTTGGTGAGCCAGAACCGCTATCCACATCTGGAGAAGGAAATGACAACCCTCTCTAGTATTCTTGCCTGAAAATCCTATGGACAGAAGAGCCTGGTGGCCTATAGTCCATGGGGTCACAAAAGAGCTGGACACGACCAAGCACACACGCATACTATCCACATCTTGCCTGTATCCTAAGGTTGTTGACTTATAGATGCATTAGTCCTGGACACAGATACAGATAAATTTCTTTTTGACCCAAAGATAATGAATGAATGAGACCATTCATAATGAATAATGAATAAATGAAACCATTTTATTACATGTATATTAGTGTGTATTTTGAGGGAAAGCTGTTGAGCTGAACAGGATTTTGTTTTACTCTTCTTTTTTTTTTCTTTTGGTAAAAGGAACATAGAGCATCATATAGTCTGTCCCATCAACCTGCTTAATTGGGCTTGACAATTAGGTTTTGGTTCTAAAACAGTTTTGTAACCCTCCTAATTAAAATCCAGTGTATGGTGTTATGTCCCTTAAATTGATGGCTGTGACTCATGGGGTTGAGATGGACTAATTAATTTTCAATCCTTAATGAATTCTAACTCTTTTCACCTTTGTTTCCTTCACTATGAAAGTCATTGAGGTCCAGACAACAGCATTTAATGTGCTGTGAAAATTCATCTTCTCAGTTGAAGAGAATTCCTTTATTAACATGTGATTGGACAAGTGAAATACTTCTGCTTTGCTTATCAAAGCTCCTGATGAAAGCCTGGAGTTTCGATTTCTTTTAAGTATCGAATCATCCCTGGTTCAATAATCAATAATGTACTTTTTTCCTGTGACTTTATATTGTTTTTGTAAGGTTAGGTTTTTCAATTTGGTATCACATGAGATCTTTTATATCATATATAAGAAAAGAAATATTTGACATTAACCAATTGCCAAGAATTAGCTTTTTTTTTTAAAGCAATACGCATACAATAAGAAGTAAATTGGGTACTACATGATTGATATTTTACATAAGTTCCTTCTAATTTTTCAACTTTGTGAGTTAGTATCTAACTTTTCAGAGGTGAAAACTGAGGTTTAGAAACATTAAATAATTTCCTCTTTTATAGGTGATGTCATGTATAGATGTGAGAGTTGGACTATAAGGAAAGCTGAGTGCCAAAGAATTGATTCTTTTGAACTGTGGTGTTGGAGAAGACTCTAGAGAGTCCCTAGGACTGCAAGGAGATACAACCAGTCCATCCTAAAGGAGATCAGTCCTGGGTGTTCATTGGAAGGACTGATGTTGAAGCTGAAACTCCAATACTTTGGCCACCTGATGGCGAAGAGTTGATGCATTGGAAAAGACCCTGATTCAGGGAAGGATTGAGGGCAGGAGGAGAAGGGGATAACAGAGGATGAGATGGTTGGATGGCATTACTGACTCAATGGACATGAGTTTGGGTGAACTCTGGGAGTTGGTGATGGATAGGGAGGCCTGGTGTGCTACGGTTCATGGGGTCACAAAGAGTCAGACATGACTGAGCGACGGAACTGAACTGAATAGCTGATGTAAGGTCATAACTGGATTCAAATCCTAATCTGTCTTAGTGCCTTGTGTAGACAGCTTGACCCCACTACCCCTGAAAGAACACTTATTCTTCCTTGTAAGGGAACAATTAGGGGGGAAAGGTGCTTAGTGAAAGAAACTTTAATTTTACTTAAAAAGAAAACATGGAGGAATGAATCAGACTGAAAAAATTGAGTCAGTTAGAGGATCAGTGTCCCATTTCTAGTTAGAAAGATTTATGGTGGTGTGGTTTTAAATCTGTTTTGTTTTGTACTGTGAGAAAAACAAATAGAGTTTTGATAAAGAATTCTATGTCCACACTATGTATTTTTTAACAAACTGGAAATTTTATCAGTAATCTTTGTGTTGAAAGCTCTGATAGGAATAGTTGCCCTTTTGTAGATACAATGGCACCCCCTTGAATGGTCTTGAGTCAGCTGGGGGTTGCTAAGGACACAGTCACAAGACAGCTGGGGCTGCTCTTGAAAAGTGGGGTGGGGCTTGGATGGACCAGAGCGACCCCTCACCCACCCACCTCCGAGTCTAGGAGGGCTTGATACCCTCCTGCTGGGATTTTTGTTTGTTTGTTTGTTCATTTGTTTATGGCCACATCAAGCCATGTGTGGAATCTTAGTTCCCCAACCAGGGATTAAACCTGGGTCCCCTGCATTGGGCTTCCCTGGTAGCCCAGCTGGTAAAGAATCCATCTGCAATGCAGGAGATTCTGGTTCAATTCCTGCGTCAGAAAGATCCCCTGGAGAAGGGATAGGCTACCCATTCTGTAGGGAGGCTGGTAAAGAATCTGCCTGCAATGTAGGAGACCTGGGTTCAATCCCTGGGTTGGGAAGATCCCCTGGAAAAGGGAACAGCTACCCATTCCAGTATTCTGGCCTGGAGAATTCCATGGACTGTATAGTTCATAGGGTCACAAAGAATTGGACACAAACTTTTCTTTCCCCTGCATTGGAATCACAGAGCCCTAACCACTGAACCACCAGGGACATCCCCGATCCTGCTGTTTTCACGGACTATGCTGTACCTGCTGGAAATTTCTGCTCCACCTTTTGATATCCTCTAGGAATAACTGAACCATGCTATTTACTTTTGGATTGTCTATTTAGATACTGGATGTATTCAGCATAGAGGTTTGCCACTCTGTGGTAGGGGATTTGGGGATGGAGGGAATGCAGTATTTTAAATTGTTGGGGACTAGAGCAGTCTTTTCCTCTTTATTTCCTCAGAACATGTTCAGGTACCACTTGGCTGAGCTACTAAAAAAAAGGGTTGCTTCTTATGTACATGCACATGAAGACACACACACACACGCCCAAGTTATTTATGTATTCATGTGATCAGAATTACCTCATCTAGGCTTCATGTCAGATTCCTGGGACAAGACAAAAGGGGAGTAATCACCACTGCATATTAGGGTCATTTTGGATGTGTACAGTATTTTCATATGAACTGTACAATGGGGAAGTGTTTTCTGATGCCTTTTGCAGTTTGTTACCGAATTAGTCTTCTCAAAATAGCTGCATGCAACATCACATGCAGAATCTATTAGCAAATTGGTTCCCTAGACCTTTGCCAGGGTCATAGGCGGACAGGGACCCCTTGCCTTGGTTGGGGAGGTTCTTTTTCTGTTTGAATTTGCACAGCCCTTAAGGAGCACAAGCTTTTATTCAATGGTCAAAGAATGGAGAAGTGGGAACTTAGTTCCCAAATCAAGTTCTCAACCTGATCTGGGCTGAGTCGCTATATATATACATATATGTATGTATGTATATAACATGGGTCCAGACAAAAGGGAGGGGATTGAGTAAAAAGAAGAAGAAATATTCATGAATTCTCTTAGGACATGGGTGTGGTTTGGATCCAGAGCCGAGTTGTTCAGTCACTAAGTCGTGTCTGACTCTGCAACCCCATGAGCTGCAGAATGCCAGGCTTCCCTGTCCTTTACTGTCTCACAGAAATTTGCTCAAATTCATGTTCACTGAGTTGCTGATGCTACCCCAACATCTCATCCTCTGCCACCCTCTTCTCCTCTTCTCCTCAGTGAATTGGCACTCTGTGTCAGGTGGCTATAAGTATTAGAGCTTTGGCTTCAGCACCAGTCCTTCCAGTGAATATTCAGGGTTGAGTTCCTTTAGGATTGACTGGTTTGATATCGTTGCTGTCCAAGGGACTCTCAAGAGTCTTCTCCAACACCACAGTTTAAAAATATCCGTTCTTCAGGGCTCAGCCTTCTTTATGGTCCAACTCTCACATCCATACACGACTACCGGAAAAGCCATAGCTTTGACTGTACACATTGGCAAAGTGATGTCTCTGCTTTTTAATATGCTGTCTAGGTTGGTCATAGCCTTTCTTACAGGAAGCAAGCGTCCTTTAGTTTCATGGCTTCAGTCACCATCTGCAGTGGTTTTGGAGCCCAGGAGAATACGGCAGCACCCCTTTTCAGCCCTTATACGGGCTCTTCCTGTTCTTGTCATTGTGGTAGGGTGTATGTCCCTTAGTCTTGGGGCTTCAGCATCCAGTCTTTCCCTAGTGGTTCAACTGGGAAAGAATCTGCCTGCAGTGCAGGTGAATGAGGTTCGATCCCTGGCTCGCGGAGATCCCCTGGAGAAGGGAACGGCAACCCACTCCAGTATTCTTGCTGGAGAATCCCATGGACAGAGGAGCCTGGCGGGCTACTGTCCAGGAGGGCCTCAAAGAGTTGGACAAGACTGAGCGACTACCACTTTCCAGTGAATATTCAGGGTCGACTTCCCTTTAGGACTGACTGGTCTGATCTCCATGCTAACATATTACAGTGAGTATATAGGAGGTTCCGGGGTCTCCTGTCATCTTGGGCCCCGGGTAAGTTCTAACTAGCTTTTGTTTTTCTCGTTGCCTCTTCCTCCCTTCGTGATTGGACCCGAAACTCAGATAAGAGCAGTTACTTTTCATTCTAGGGAGGGGCAGGGGTATGATTCTAGGGCAACAGCCATGGTAGGTATAACGACAGTGGTATATGCGTGACTGTTCACTTGTGTAGCAAGATGGAAATGTAACTGGCTGATGTGAATGTCACCCAAGACATTTCAGGTTCTAGAGAGACTGTAATAGTGCAGTGGAGGCATTAACATCACCAAAGTGTCCTGCTCTTCCCTTTGGTGTGTCTATCTGGGTTCTCCTGTTTGACTTGGGTGGGAGTAATTGTTTTGAAATGAGCAAATCCAGAACACGCAATGTGAGCAGAATCTGTATGTGGACTTATTTATTTATTTTTTCTGGTTAAATCCTATAATTAAGACTTTTAATGTAAACCTGCCAGGATATTGCATATCTCATTTGAAAACTACCCTTCTCTTATTTTTAAATTATGAAACTCATATATTACCAAAATCAGGAAAATTGGAGAATTAAAGGAGCGATTCAGCCATCATTTCTCCTCATTTAGGACGGAGGTAGGTAACCTATGGGCCCTGTGGCTCACAGTGGCAGGTGGAGGAGGAGGAGGAAACACCTCCCAGCTGATGTGGGTGTGACCTGGGTACCTGGGAGCCTCCTGCAGGCAATTGCAGGGAGGGAGGGAGGCTGGGACACTTCCCTGGTCCCTCTGTCTTGGCTCTGAGCCTCTGGCAGAGCAGCCCTCTGGGGACTTCTTTCAGGAGCAGCACCTCTTGCTGGACCCTAGGCTTCTGCTGGCTCTGGGGACACTGTCACCTCCTCTTGTCACTCCAGCCGTTGGAGTGGAGCTTAATGTTCACCTGTAGGTGTCTCACCATCTGAGTTTGCTCTCTTAACCCTGCAAGGTAAAGTCACTTCATATGAACCACTTAGGGTGACTTCTATTCCCTGCTGGGACCTTGGTGGATGGAAGGGATTCTTAGGGAAAGGAAAGGACCATCGAGAAGAGGGAAGACGTGATTCCCTTAGAGAAAGAACATAGACTTTGTTTCTCAAGAGAAGTTTATTGAAAGTCCATGTCATACTTTTATTTGTGTGTGTGATGTATTGAAATGTGTCGTGCATCTATGTTTGCATGTATGTTATAGGCAGAATTTGGGGTGAGGTCAGAAGTGTGTGTGACTTTCTCCTGATTGGTTGGTGCCGAGGTATTAATAACAGGGCGGTGCTCCAGGATTCTTGCCACCCGCCTGAAGTTACCATCCTCCAGGCTGCTGGGGGCCTTAATTCTGCTGAAGAACTCAGAGGTACTATTCTGTGTATTTCTTGAGGATGAACCAGGACTCTGCCTAGGCAGCATTTTGCTTTCTTGTTTGTTCCTCCATTGTTTCTTCTTTCTCTCCCTTTCCTCATGAGCAACTGTTTGAACCTGTCCTTTGGAATTCAAGGAAAGTCAACGAAGGTGAATGAAGCCCATTTCCTAAAAAAACAAGGACTAGGGGATAAAGAACTTGTACAGGGAGGGCCCCACAGGGTCTTACTCTGTTTCATGTATATGTGACATACATATAGCTGTCCATCTGAAATGCTAAAAAAAATGGCCACTGCCATCATGAAGTTCAGGAAATATTTATGGGGTGCCTGTTTTGGGTCAGCCTCTTTGCTTAGCCCTGAGCTGAGGTTGGAGAAGGGGCTTACAAATGGGAATAAGGTAATAATAGTTGCTGCCCCTGGGGCGCTTCCCAGCTGGAGATGTCAGAACCAGCAAACTGGTTTGTGTGGGCTGTGGTGGTGCACAGATCAAGGTATTTACAAGATTTAAAAAGCGCTGGCTGCACAGCATATCAGCAGGGAGGATTATTATTAATCGCATCTCTGTGTAATGATAGTTTCATTTTTAGCAGACTTCAAAGGATTGTCCCTACCTCCTGTCCTCGGACAGCATTTGTAACTGAAAGAAAGGAACCTGTGTGCCTTAGAAGAACGGGGGTGGGCCTGCTTGCAAGTGCAAAGAGTGCCGGCTCTGCCACTTTGAAATGCTTGCAGAGGTGTTAGATCTGGGGGAAGGCGTGGCCCCTGCCGGCCCGAAACCCTCATCTTTGTAAGCAGAGGGGCTCAGGTTCGGCTCAGCCATTATCTTCCTCTCCTGCTGGTTTGTGTGGGAGACCTTTCTCTCCCAGAAAAGAAAACCTCGGCCTCTGAGAGGCATTCAGCCCGATCGGTAGGGAGTCCTGCTGGGCCCTTTGTTGAGGGTTAACACTCTCACCGCCGCTTAATGGGCGGCCTCGGCGGCCTTTCATTTTGGGAGAGCTGACCCTGCAGGCTCCCCTGGGGTCGGACCCTTGTAACCGGGTGTGCCGCTTTCCCTGTACAGTGAATACCAATGGCCCTATTGGCATTTTTTTGATTTCATAATTTAGGGTTTAGTGAGAAATATAACAGCAACTGGCCCTTCAGTGACTAAAACCACTCTGTAGAATTTCACAGAGAGGTCATAGTCCCCTACCCAGGATTTAGTGAGTTTCTTTTCTTTTTTTTTATTATTGTTTTTGCCATACATTGTCATGATATCACCATGGGTTTACATATGCTTTCTTTTTAAGATCGCCCACAAGTTTCCAAAGTTGTCACAGTCCCTCTGTTCTTCCTTTGTCTCTGTTGTCCTCATTCCACCCACTCAGGTGACCAGTCAAGTGTCCTTCTCTCAGAGGTTTGTCCACCTGTGGACACTGTTGATGTCCTGCCCCTCCCAGTGCTGGCCAAACTCTTGGGTTTCTCTGCCTACTGAAGCCAAATGAAAAATACGGAGACAGAGTTTGGAGGTAATAGAAAGGTGGCTTTGATTCTCAGCTGGAGTAGATGGGAAGACAGTAGGCTCATGCCTCAAGAGCTGTGCCCCCACTCCGTGAGGAGTCTGGGGGCTTAGATAAGATGAGGACTCACAGTCAGGAGGTGGTGATGAGCAAAGGTGTTAGGATCTTGACTTTTTCCTCTTCTTTCAGAAACAGTCATAGGCTGGTGACAGTAACCCGGTAATTGTATTTGCTGGGTAGCTCTGAGGCCCTCTTTCTGATATATAACTACAAGGGGAAACGTGTCCTAAGGGTAAACAGCAGAGACAGAATGTATTTAGCATAGAGTCAAAAGAAAATAGGTGTGAAGTGTAGCTCCTGCAGAGTTAGGGGGCACAAAAGCAAACTTAGTTACAGACATGCAGAATTAGGAGCAGTTAAAACAAAACAAAAAACTAGGAATGCTCAGGCCTGCTCAATGTTCTCTTCATCTTGGTTTTCACAAAGTGAGTGATAGTCGCTCAGTTGTGTCCAACTCTTGGCGACCCCATGGACTGTAGCCTGCCAGGCTCCTCTGTCCATGGAATTCTCCAGGCAAGAATACTGGAGTGGGTTGCCATTTCCTTCTCCAGTTCTCAGGAAAGGGAAAGAAAAAAACTCACTCCTCTTTTTTTTTTTCTTTTCACTGTGATGTTCCAGCACACCCCTTAAGCACTTAAGGCACTAGATACCCTAGCCCTCATTTTCCCCTTGCCCTTGGCTCCTTTTGTTTTTTCACTGGCTCTTCCATTTTTTCCTACCTCTTAAGCATAGGCAGTCCCCAAGGTCTTTCCTCAACCTTTGCATGGCGAATTCCCCTTCCATGCCCAGGGTCCACTGTAAGGCCTGAGTTTTGGGTAAAGAAAAGAATGGCTTTATTGCTTTGCCAGACAAAGGGGGACGCAGTGGGTTCCTGCCCTTGCAAACTATGTGTCCCAACCCAGGAGGATTGGGTGAGGAGTTTCATAGCAGTAGTTTAAAGGTTATGTGGCTGATAAGATTAGGGTCTGTGCTGAGCCTGCATGCTTTAATCTTGTCTTCCTAACCTTGATGAGCTTCTCTCATTCCTTTAATCTGGAATGAAGAATACTAACACCTTCCATTTGTTGGGGGTTTGAGTTCTGTGAAGAGCTGAAAAATACTGTTACGTGTATCCTTTGAGGAGGAATCAGGACCCTGCCTCAAGGCTGCATTATTCTCTCTTGACTGCTCCTCCATTGTTTCTCCATCCTGTCCCTTCCCTGATGGTTGTTGTTGCTCAGTTGTGTTGGACTCTTTGCGACCCCATGGACTGCAGCATGCCAGGCTTCCCTGTCCTTTACCGTCTCCTCGAGTTTGCTCAATTCATGTCCATTGAGTCAATGATGCCATTCAATCATCTCATCCTCTGTTGCCCTCTTCTCCTCCTGCCCTCAATCTTTCTTTTCTGAGTCAGCTCTTTGCATCAGGTGGCCAAAGTATTGGAGCTTCAGCTTCAGCATCAGTCCTTCCAATGAAGGGTTGATTTCCTTTAGGATTGACTGATTTGATCTCCTTGCTGTCCAAAGAGACTCTCAAGAGTCGTCTCCAGCGTCATAGCATTGAAAGCATCAATTCTTCTGTGCTCAGCCTTGTCTATGGCCCAACTCTCACAGCTGTACTGGAAAAAACCATAGCTTTGACTATACAGACCTTTGTCAACAAAGCGATGTCTGTGCTTTTTAATACACTGCCTAGGTGTGTCATAGCTTTCCTTCCAAAGAGCAAGTGTCTTTTAATTTCATTGCTGCAGTCACCGTCTGTAGTGATTTTGGAGTCCAAGAAAAGAATGTTGCTTCTCTGATTAGCACCTAACCTAATCTGCCCTTTGGAACTCAGGGATGGTCAAGGAGCCCTGCAAACAAGAAACGGAGGGCAGAAAGGCTTCTGTGCTCAGGGAGTCCCACAGGGTCGTGCTTGGTTTCAGTGCCTCTCCTGTTTGAAGATTGTCTCCCCAAAATGTGTCTTCTTGTGATTTGGAATATTCTCTTTGGCTCACCTGTTGAAATCCTGCCTCACTTAAAATAGAACCAGGCTCATCTGAGAACGGCTCATCTGCGAGGAGGCAATGGCAACCCACTCCAGTACTCTTGCCTGGAAAATCCCAGAGGAGCCTGGCAGGCTGCTGTCTATGGGGTCGCACAGAGTCGGACAAGACTGAAGGGACTTAGCAGCAGCAGCAGCGGCATCTGGGAAATCTTTTGTGTTCTCTCCCAGCCCAATTTGACACTGCACTGCTGCAGCAAATGCATTCTGCTTTCCGAGAGGCGGGGCATGGCTCCCTGTAATGAGAGACCTATCTCATTAGAGGGTGACCCAGAGGGATGGTGTGGAGCTAGGAAAAATCCCAAGAACACTGCCTGTGTGTCTGTCTCACCCACCAGACTGTGAGCCCAGGGGCAGGGATTTTTCTGTTCGCTTCTGTGCCTGAAACTGTTGTTTAACTCAAGTGCCTGTGCCTGGAGTCACAGTGAGGCCAGACAAATCGAAATGTCCGAGTTTGGAGCAGAGAAGTGTTTATTGCAGGGCTAAGCAAGGAGAACAAGGGAGCTTGTGCTCAAAAGACTGGAACTTTCAGATTATTTCTAGGGAAGAATTTTTACAAGCAAAATTTGGAGTGAGGGCAGCAGGATGGGTGACTTTTCTTCTGATGGTGGTGAGGTAACAGGGTGATTCTCCAAGAATCCTTTGCTCAGCCTAAAGTTGCCATCCTCACCTGGGTGGAGGTCTTAGTTCCCATTGAACAACTCTTAAGATGTGTATCAGATTGTTACCATATCCCGTGAGGATGAACCGGGATCCTGCTTTATGGTACGCTGTTGTTTGACTGCCTTTCCTGTGTTCTGCATTCCCTCACTTTCCTAATTAGTAACTGCTTGACTTGCCCTTTGGAACTCAGGGAAGGTCTAGGAGGTGGAAGTCTTTTCCCTGCAAAACAAGAAATGGGGGACACAGAAAAAGGCTTGTGTGCCCAAGTGAGCCCCATTGGGTCCTGCTCGGTTTCACAGTCCTGCACAGTGGCAGGCCCTCAGGCAGAGGGTGTGGAGCTGAAATAAAGGCAGATGTGAGCACTACCCCAGGGAACTGTCTGACACCCTCTGAGGCAGTTCTCAGCCTCAGCTCCTGGATGAACATAAGCAGGAATGATGGGAAAGTAGAGAGGGCAGGAGGAAGATGGGGTTGGACTATGGTTTAGATGTATTGGTTTCCAAAGTGCTTAATCATTTTGTAGGTGAAAACTAAGGCCAAGCATCTTTATAAAGTTATCCTAGCTATCAGTATGTGTGCTTTGTGATCATTTCCTTCCTCTTAATTCTTTCCCCTTAAGCTGAAAAAACATCCACCAGGGCTAAGGGGGTCACAATTCTCCCTCCCCTCCTCCCTGCTCCGACCTTCCAGGCTGCATGCCTAGGACCCTGGCCTTACCTCCTTTCTCCCCGGAGCCAGGCAGGTCTGGGATGGCCTGGCTAAGCAAATAGATCCTGTCTCCCTGTCTACCACTAGGCCATGGGACACCTTGGAACATATTAGAAAAATGCCCTTTTTCCTGAATCTGGATGTAGGCCCCACGGCAAAGTGTGTGGCTTGACTAGCCCACCAGTCCTCACTGAATCCCCTCAACAGGAAATCCTTGCACAGTGAACAACCTTCATAGCTGTACGGGGCTTTACATCAATCTGTGCTATCATGCAATCTCTTCCTATCTTGCAGCTGGGAAACCTGCAAGCACGACAGGTCCTGTTAATGAGTTTACCCTACCATTTGGTCTTTACAGAATTTCTTCATCCAAATAGGTGTTTTCTTTTTTTGTAAAAAAAAAAAATTTTTTTTTTTTACCTTATTTTTGGCTGTGCTGGGTCTTCGTTGCAGTGCATGGGCTTCTTTTTGTTCTTGTTATAGAACACAGGCTCTGTGGAGTGTTCAGGCTTCAGTAGTTGGGGCACCGGCTTTAGAGCTTGGGCTCAGCAGTTGCGGCACACAGGCTTAGTTGCCCTGTGGTATGTGGGATTGTTCTGAACCAGGGATTGAATCCGTGTCCCCTGCGTTGGCAGGTGTATTCTTAACCCCTGGACTACCAGGAAGTCCCAAATCAGTGTTCTCTTGGTGCAGATTTGAGGAACATTGTAGATGGTGATTGCAGCCATGAAATCAAAAGACACTTACTCCTTGGAAACAAAGTTATGGCCAACCTAGATAGCATATTGAAAAGCAGAGACATTATTTTGCCAACAAAGGTCTGTCTAGTCAAGGCTATGGTTTTTCCAGTAGTCATGTATGGGTGTGGGGTTGGACAGAGAAAAAGGCTGAGCACCAAAGAATTGATGCTTTTGAACTGTGGTGTTGGAGAAGACTATTGAGAGTTCCTTGGAGTACAAGGAGATCCAACAAGTCCATCCTAAAAGAGATCAGTCCTGGGTGTTCATTGGAAGGATTGATGTTGAAGTTGAAACTCCAATACTTTGGCCACCTCATGTGAAGAGTTAACTCATTGGAAAAGACCCTGATGATGGGAAGGATTGGGGGCAGGAGGAGAAGGGGACGACAGAGGATGAGATGGCTGGGTGGCATCACCAACCTGATGGACATGAGTTTGGGTAGACTCCGGGAGTTAGTTGATGGACAGGGAGGCCTGGCGTGCTGCAATTCATGGGGTCGCAAAGAGTCGGACACGACTGAGCGCCTGAACTGAACTGAAAGATCTTGACAAGTACTAAGTAATGTGGGGGTGGGGGCCTTTGAACACACCTGCCTGGACCTTTGGTAAATAGTTGGCACCCTGCTTCTATTTTACTCTCTTCATACTTGGCTATTTTCCCTCCTATAAACACACAATAAGCAGATCTTATTTATTTTTATTGTATTCTCCCACTCCGTCTCCTAAGTTACCAGGATCTGCTGTTTCTTGACTGCTTGGCAATGTGCATTTTATTTCTCACTCCTAATTAGTGTCTGGATTTACCAGTGTTTTCATAGTGGGTTTAGAAAATTTTACTCTAAACCCTTAGAAACGTAATTAAAAATACAAACTGCTGGGTGGTAACTGGAGACTCTGGCATGCAGGCCGTGTAATAGATGATAGCCGCCTGGACAAGCTCCTGGCTATGGGTCCCTCTCCAAGTTCACCTGAGGGTCTTAACTCCCTTAGTGCTGACAAGGAAGCCAAAACTGAAGCTGGCATCTCAAGTATAATGACCAAATTCTAGCAAAACACACTTCAAGTTTTGCAGAACGAAAGAACACAAGCCTTAAAACAGTAAAATAAACAAACCAAAACTCTTTCTAAATATTTATTGAAATGTGAATCCTCTGGTTAATTAAGTTACGTTTTAAATTCCTTTTTAATGTTTGAAATTATATTTATGTGTATTATCATGCGTCACAGTAGAGCACCACAGAATTCTTGGAATCCATCTGTCTACACATTCTTAGAACTGCAAATTGTCCCTTATCTCTAGAGTAGTTCTTCTTGTCCTCAGCAATGTTCGTACTTTGGTCCAGTTAAATTTTGTTAGTGGGGTGAGGGGGAGGCTGTCCTGTGCCTTGTAGAATGTTCAACAGCATCCCTAGCCTCTCCTCACAAGATGCCAGGAGTGTCCCATCTCCCAAGCTGTGACAACAATGTCTCCAGACATCGCCAGATGTCCATGCCTCCAGGTGAGAAGCACAAGGTTTATACTTTTCTCATACAACTTGAATGTCACTTTTCAGATTGAGCCCCTTCTATCCATCAGTTTTTTTTTTTTTTTAATTTGACATGTATTTCACATTAGAATATGGAAGCATTCTCAGCATTTAGGTCTCCCAGTTGTGGATTACATATGACAAGAATCTGTTCTGTAGGGAAATGACCGGCTTTCTGTCTTTGTGTGCCTTGGGGCTCTCTTCCTGTCGTGTGATGATGATAGTGTGCTGGGGTGCCTGAAATCTGTTTCCTCTGGCCAGGAAAAGCCCCTTGGTATTCTTTCTTCGGCACACAGCTTCCTCAGGAGTTTGGGCATGGAAGGCCCGTTGGTGGTCAATCTAGTGACTGCATTTGTGGCCCATCGGTGTCTTGGGCATAAATTTTTGCAGATTTAGCACTGTGTTGTACTTCTGGGGTGATCATGAATAGTTCAATGAGGATGCATATACAGCATCTAAATGTCATAATAAATATCCTCCAGTGCAGCAGGGATTTTTATTAGTTTTCTAATTTTCTGCTGGTTCTTTGCAGAGCTGTACAGATGAGCACAGGTCATGAAGAGGACTTTATTTCAAATCATTAAGCACTTAAGAGCCTATAATAAACATATGATCTTCTGAGCTATGGCCCTGGGCTGATAGAATAGCAGAAGGCACTGGAAGGTCATGTTACTTGAAGTTGGGAGAAGAGGGATCTGGTTCCAGATTTTAGACACATTGATGATGGGGCCTCAGTCAAGTTGCCTTCCTCTCTGGACCCCAGTGCTTTTTCTGTTAAATAAAGTTGTTGGAATAGACAGACAACCTCTAAGGACTTTTCCAGCTTTAAGTGAGAATGAATGATTTTAATTAAAGTGATAATGAGCTTGGTATTTTCAAATATAATTAGATTGAGTCAGAGAGGTATATTTTTCTAAGAGGAGGGTTAGTGCTAGAATATTAAAAAATTATATGTATTCCATCAGTGAAACTTTCAAGTAATGGATGTAATTAATGTTGCCATGGAGAATTTGTGGCTGGAGAATCAAAGCTCTCTTTGAATCTTCTTAATTTGCAGTCTCTGCTCTGAAGCAAACATCTTTGGACGATATGTGTCTGGAGGCCTAGGGTGGGACTGACTTTCTCTTTCCCTCTCTGTGAATCTGGAGACCTGGGTGCCAGTTCTAGCTTTCCTCCGTGATTTTGGGCAAGCCACTTTGTGTCTCAGGGTTCCATTCTCACTTTGATATGAGTAATTAAGCTTTGGTCCTGTGCAGAAACTATAGAAACCATTAACTGAGCAGGTGGGCCACTGCTGTTGTAGAAAAGCCTCCTACAAGGCTGGCTCTCAGGAGGCACATGTGGGGACTTGACTAGTGAAGCACGCATATCACACTGTCTCTCAGTGATCAGAATGGCTCACTGAGCATAAACTGTCTGTACAAACAGTGTGGTTTATGCTGAGTACCTGCTTGCCTTCTGGGAGCCTGAGGTTTTGGTACCTGCTAGCTTCCCGGGTGTCTCAGTGGTAAAGAACACACCTGCCAATCCAAGAGACATAAGAGAAGTGGGTTCAATCCCTGGGTTGGGAAGATCCCCTGGAGGAGGGCTTGGCAACCCACTCCAGTACTCTTGCCTGGAGGATCCCACGGACACAGGAGCCTGGCGGGCTATAGTCCATAGTATCGTGAAGAGTCGACATGACTGAAGCAACTTTGCATGCATGCACTCACAGACAAAAGGTATGTACAAGACCAGCCCCTGATAAAACCCCTGGGTGCTGAGTTTCTAATGCACTTCTCCAGGAGTCAGCATTTCCCCTGTGTTTCCCAACTTGTTGCTGGAGGAATTAAGCACATTCTTCTCCATCTGCCTGGGAGAGGACTCTGGAAGCTTGGTCTTCTTTGGAGTTCCCTCTGAGCACCTTTTCTCTTTGCTGATTTGAGTTTGTGTCATTTTGCTGTAATCAGCCTTTGCTATGAATATGACTAAATGCTGATTGCCGTGAGCCCTTCTGGTGAAGGGCTGCTGACTTAGGTACTCTAAAACTCTTCCAAAATCTATACAGTAGCATTATTTGGATATTTTTTTCCCCATACCTTAAGCTTTCCCCAGTCCTGAACTGAGCTGGGAGACATCCCACTGCTCTGTGGTTAAACCATAGCCTGAAAGTGAAAGTGAGAGTTGCTCAGTTGTTTCCTACTCTTTGCAACCCCTTGAACTATATTCTCCAGGCCAGAATACTAAATACTTTCCCTTTTCCAGGGAATCTTCCCAACCCAGGAATTGAACTGGGGTCTCCTGCATTGCAGGCAGATTCTTTACAAACTAAGCTATCAGGGAAGCCCAAACCATAGCCTAGTTGGTTAGAAAATAAATACCAGTGAGAAAGGATCACTGCGAAGTGAGTTAACTAGGCCAGACCATTTCAGCCATCATCCTGTTAGCTGTGTGTTTTACATTTTGGTGCATCCTTGTTGTTGAATTGGATATAGTTGGGTTCTTAAGACTGAGGCTGTTTATAATTTGAGGGGAGCTTATTGTTTACAGAAATCCTCCTGAGAATCGGTTCCTAATTAATCTTTGAAGTGAAGCCAACACGAGTGAGGGAGTCTTGTTTATTATTGTGTCCTGATTGAAAAAGACATTCATGTGTTGTAGCTGTCAAGATTGTTCCAGTTACAAGCAGTAGCAATCCCTCATTAATTTAAGCAAAGTAAATGAGAACATATTACCGAGTGCTGTTGGCTGGATCTGTGCCCTCATGTGATGTTGTTAGAATTCTGTTTCTCTCTCTCCTCCTGCCTCTTTCATTCTCTCTTCTCTCTCCTTTCTTCTGTGTCAGCCTCTTCTCAAGCCGACTCTCCAACATGTGGTGGCCTTGAATTATTCCCAGAGTCAGAGCCACTTTAGTAGCAGTTACCCTCAATGGGAAAGGGCAGATGTCCTCAAGAGAAAAGATTTATTTTACCTGTGCGAGGAACAGAATGAGCAAAAATAAGTCTTTTGTAAGTGGATCCCATATAACAGCTTCATGGTGTCCACAAAATTGAGTCTTATGGGGCCCCTTCGTTGGTGGTGTCTTTAAGGACCATCACTGAATATGGGAATAAAATATGACTGTTTTCCCTGATGGGTAATAAATGTATTAGAGGCTTGATCTGGGCCAGGAACTGGGCATTGTCTAGAACACCAGTCCCACCTACAAAGTTCCATCCCCTTATTATTATGCAAAGGGAACCTCCATTTACATGTGTCTTTCAAGTGTTCTTTATATTAATTAACTCTTTAGCTAAATTCTGACAGAACTCTAATTCTTTTTTTAATTGGAAGATAATTACAGTGTTCTGCTGGTTTCTGCCATACAACAGCATGAATTAGCCTTAAGTATACATATATCCCTTCCCTCTTGAACCTCCCCTTTACTCCATGCCACCCCTCTAGGTTGTCACAGAGCACCAGGCTGAGCTTGCTGTGTTGTACAGCACCTTCCCATTAGCTATCTATTTTGCATATGGTAATATGTATGTTTCAATGCTACTCTTGCAATCTGTCCCATCCTCTTCCCCCCATTGTGTCCACAAGTCTGTACTCTATGTCTACATCTGTATTCCTGCCCTACAAATAGGTTTATCAGCACCAGTTTTCTAGATTCTATATGTCTGTGTTAATATACAATACTTGTTTTTCTCTGACTTCACTCTGTATGACAGGGTCTAGGTTCATCCACCTCATTAGAACTGACTCATATGTACCTCAGATTCTTTATCCATTCATCTATTGATGGACATCTAGGTTGCTTTCATGTCCTAGCTACTTTAAATAGGGCTACTATGAGCGTTGGGGCACATGCATCTTTTTCAGTTATGGTTTTATCAGGGTATAATGCCTAGTAGTGGGATTGCTGGGTCATATAATAGTTTTATTTCTAGTTTTTTAAGGAATCTCCATACTATTCTCCATAGTGGCTGTATCAATTTACATTCCTACCAACAATGCAAGAGGGTTCCTGAACCCTAATTCTTAGTAATAGCAAAAAAGGAAGTTACTCTGCTTGAAATGAGGTAGGTAGCTTGAAAATATTTCATTCTCTATCCTGATACATAGTTATGAGTTATTTATCAGCACTGAATGGAAATAAAGTTGGTCCTATCAGAAGAAATATTGTTATAGGGTCAAAAAAACCCATGATTCCTCAGTTCTACTTTCTTCTGGGGAAATCAGCAGTATCTGTCTTTGATTTATAACTCAGTATCACTGGAAGATTGTCCCGGTTCATATAAAATGCCAAAAACACACCTCTCTATCTGTAAAATCCAACCAGTGCTCAGTTTAAGCTATTTGTCTCAGGGTAACCAGCTATACTATGAGTCTTTGGCTTAGTGACATCACGGAGTGTCTATATTTCACATTCAAGGGTTGTATCTTCCATGTTTGTTCTTGCGACTGAGCCTAGGCTTCTCCTGTGAAATTGTATTGATTGTGTGATGGGTCTGCTGATGTCTTTTTTTTTTTTTTTGCTGTTGTACTCTCTCCACTTTAGAATGCTCATGGGGCACATGTACAGCTGATGCATTTGTTGACTTAGAAACCAAACTTAAGGTTTTTTTCCTTTATTCTTGTTTCTACCTTTTTATAGGCTATGGCGACTCATGCTCAAGGTTAATAAAAGCTGACAATACTTTACTGAAATATAATAGACCTGGATGACTCCCAAATATAACAGTTAACACAAGATTTCAAATACAGTAAAGTGAATCCTGTTTGTTGAGTAAATTGCCTTATTCTAGTATAAATCTCATTTGAATCTCATTTTACTATTTTAAGTAATAATGTTAAGCTCATGCAACTAACTACTTCAGATGTGGTGGTGACTTTTATATAAGAAAATATATGTGTTATTGTAGTTTTTTTAATTAAAAAAATTTATATTTTGTTGAAGTATGGCTGATTACAATGTTTTCTTAATTTCTGTTGTATAGCAAAGTTCAATGTATGTGTAGCTTATGTTTTGCTAAACATTTCCAAGTTTCCCATTGAAGAGATTTTCCCATGATACTGAATGAGAGGATTTGTATCCCATGCCTTACCAACACTCAGCTTTTAAAACATCCTTTTATTTTTGCCCTTCTAATAGATGAAATAGAACTGATGTTTTCTTGTATTCAATATTTTTGTCTTATGTTTATTGGCAGTTTTAGATTCATTTTTCTGAAGCTGCTTGTTTATGTCCTTTCTTCACTTATCTTTTAGGTTCTTAACCTTTTTGAAAAATAAGTTTTATTGGAATATAGTTGCTTTACAATGTTGTATTATTTTAATTTCTGCTGGACGGCAAATAGAACCAGTTATACATACACATACTCTTTTAGATTCTATTCCCATGTAGGTCATTACAGAGTATTGAGTGGAATTTCCTATGCTATACAGTAGGTGTTTAATAGTTATCTATTTTATATATAGTAGTATGTATATGTCGATCACAATCTCCCATTGTATCTCGCCTTTTCCTCTTTGGTAGCCATAAGTTTGTTTTCTACACCTGTGACTCAATTTCTGTTTTGGAAACAGGTTCATTTGTACTGTGATTTTTTTTTTTAAGGTTCTACACATAAGCAATGTCATAAGATTTTATCTTTCTCTGTCAGACTTACTTCACTTAGTCTGACAATCTCCAGGTCCATCCATATTGCTGCAAATGGCATTGTTTTATTCTTTTTTATGGTTGAGAAATATTCCATTATAAATGCACCACATCTTCTTTATCTATTCCTTGGGCTTTCAAAAAATGATTTATAAGTATTCTTGTGAAAAATTGAAGTATAATAGATATACATTAGAGTGTCCTGAACAAAATTATACATTTTAAATTTTCATGAAATGAACACATCTGTGTAACCACCACTCACACTCACTCATCTTTTCACCTGAGAATCCCTTCTCCTGCCCTCTCCCAGTCATTGCTCCCTGCCCCAGAGGTAACCACTATTCTGAATTCTACCACCATACCTTGCTTTGTCTGTCTTCAAAGTTATGCATACAGAATCATAAATAGATTACCTGTCCAGTGAATGCTTTTTTGTGTTCTTTTCTACCTTATCATTATTTGTTGAGACTCATACATATAATTGTGAGTAGCTGTAATTTGTTTATTGTCACTGTTGTGTGGTATTCCATTGGATGACTATACAGTACCAGCCACTTATCCACTCTACTATTGAATATTTGGGTTGTTTACACTTTTGACAATTAGGAACACTGCTACTGTCAACATTTGGTAAGCATCTTTTGGTATCCATATATGTGCATTTCTCTTGGATACAGGGGAGTAGAATGACTGGGTCATAGAGCATGACTAGCTTTCATAGATACTGGCAACCAGTTTTCTGAAGTGTGCCTATGCACATTTCTACCAGCAGTTTTTAAGAGTTCCAGCTGTATCGCATCCTTACTAACATTAGCAATGCTCAGCTTTTTTTTTTTCTTTTGTCGTGGTATCTCTCTGTGGGTTTTAATTTTATTTTCCCCGGGTGACTAACAAAATTGAGCATATTTTTGAGTGTTTATGGTCACATATCCATCATCTTTCATGAGGAGCTTGCTAAAGTCTTTTGCCCATTTTCCTAGTGGGTTGTTGGACTTAACATATTCTGGATTCAAGTCTGCTAGTAGTTAAAAGTGTTATAAATATCTTCTACCCTGTGGCTAACTGTTTTGCTCATTAATAAGGTCTTTTAATGTAGTTTAATTTAATGATCTTTCCCTTTATGATGAGTATATTAAAGTCCTATTTAAGAAATTGTTTATTTCCCACAAGATTATGAAAATATCCTCCCATATTTCAGATATCTCCTATGTTATCACTTACTTAGCATACTTTTATCTATAGCTCATCTACAATTGTGTTTTGTGTATGGTGTAAGGTAGGGTCAATGGCCCAGTACCATTTATTGAAAAGACCTTTCTTTCCTCCACTGTACCTTAGGATACCATTATTGTCACCCTATATGTGTGGATCTTTTTCATTCTGTGATCTTTTTGTTTATCTGTGTGTCAGTACTATTCTGTCTTAATTACTATAGCTTTGAAATAAATTTTGATATCTGATAGTGACTGTCTTCTGCGTTGTTCAGTACTATCTGACTATTCATGACTCTTTGCTTTCTACTTAAACTTTAGAATCTGTTTATCAATTCTCATTAAAAAAACTGCTAGAATTTTGATTGCTAATAGTAACTCTTCTAATCCACAAACACGGTATGTCCCTCCATGGTGTGCTTACCCTAATTTCTCTCAGCAATGTCTTATTATTTTTCTTGGTAGAGCTCTTATACATTTTATAAGTTTCCCCTCTAGATATTTGATTTTTATGCTGTATCTTTAAAAATTGTATCTTCTTATTATCTGGTATAGAAATAACTGGTATTTGTGCATTGACTTAATGTCTGGTGGGCTTGCTGAATTAACTTCTCGTTTCCCTTTGGTTCCCTGGTTCTGTCTTCCAGTTTGCCATACATCCTTGTCCTAATATTTGGGGATGTTTGGAGAGCTGCATGCAGCTTTGAGTACCTTTTCTCTGTACATTTTCCATTCAGTCTCAGTTGTAGGGAGCATCTTCCTGCTTTGTGAGCAAGAGAAGACTGCATGGCTGACAGTGGAACCTCTGCTCCTTTCCCTGAAGGTGCCATTGATTTCCCAATTGCCTGAATCTTGTACCAGTGCTTTCTAAGCAACTGTCCCTTTGGTTCCACCTTCCTTGCTCTCTGGTGTGTGAAATGTGGGAAAAGGGATCAGACGTGGATGCTGGGGCTCACTCCAAAACTTGCTGTTGCTTGTAACGGGACATCAGTTGTGTCCTGATGATTGTACTATTGAGCTGAGGATAACTCTGAGCTCTGCATAAGATTTGATTGAGGTATATTATCAGCTCTCAGCACATTCCTTTTATATTCCTATAATGTAAGTTTTAATGTATTTGATAGATACATTAAATTTACTCTTTAAATTTTGGATTTGGGTTTGTCATTTCTTAGTGTCTCTGGTCATTATATTCTTTCTCTAGTTTTCCTTGCTTCTTGCTGCTTTGATGGGTTTTATAGGACAGTGATAGGGAAGGAGAGGAGAAAAATCCTCTTTCTACCTGTTTAACTTTTATTCTCTGAGTGATAATGTTAATGGTTTTCTAATGACTTTGATTCAGCTCAATTAAGTACATACTTTTCAGCACCATTTTTTTTAAGCCAAGTCTTTTAAGTCTTATTCAGTGTATTCTTCTTCCCCACAATATGTTGTTTTTTAAAAAAGTTCCATTAGCAGTTGTTTTTACCAAAGAAGTTCGATGTGTGGTATGGTGTCATAGGTGCTGAACTAAGAGGCATCTTAGTCATGACAAGGCTGGACTTGGGTGGCAGGATCTATCCCCTTGCCAGCTCTCATTGCCCAATGGCATTAGCTTTTGATTAATCCTTGCATGTTAAATAAAAAACTGGATATTATTATTAGGTTTAGAGATTTCTCAAGCATTTATTGCTCAGTAAGCATTTATTAAGCAGCTACTATGGGCTAGTGCTTTCACAGACCCCGGGGATAGAAAGCTGAATACTATGGAATGAACCTGACTTCAGGTTTTCACAGGCTGGTTGGAGAAGACACCAGGATCTCTTCTGTGTGGTGAAAGGTGAGAGCAGCAGGGACAGGGGCTTTGGGTGCCAGAGGAGAGATTCTAAGCCAGCTTAGAAATAATGGTTTGAGAATGAGCATTCAAGCTTCAGATTTCTAGCAACCACAGTCAAACAGGGGCTTCTCAGGTGGTGCTAGTGGTAAAGAATCCACTTGCCAGTGTAGGAGATGCAAGGGACACGGGTTCGATTCCTGGGTAGGGAAGATGCCCTGGAGTAGGAAATGGCAACCCACACCAGTATGCTTGCCTGGAGAATCCCATGGACAGAGGAGCCTGGCAGGCTATGGTCCATGGGGTTGCAAAGAGTTGGTCATGACTGAGCAGAGCAGACATTCAAAGAGTAGTCTAGAGACAACAAACTGTCAGGGTTCTGTTTTATGAAACTCTTCCACCTCAGTTTTCTGTTCAGTGAATGCTTTATTTATGAGGCAAAAGTAGCAGCATTCTGTCATGAAAGGATAGTTAGGACTTTCAGAGGCACATTTTACCGAATCACTGGGCAAGTCATGGCTGTATCCCCAGCTCATCACAGTACTGAATGGCACATAGTACATGCTCAATAAGTATTTGTTTATTGAATGAAGGAAGATTGAGGAGCTCAGGCTGCTCTGGTTGTTCTGGAGAGGGTTGCAGGTCAGGGTCTGAGTATCATCTGAGGACCGCTGGCCAGGCCTGTCGCCCACAGGCAATAGAGCTGTGCATATAGAGCTGTGCTTTGGTTATTGCATCCCAATAACCAAAGCACAGGGGAGGGGGGAGTAAAATTATATGTAAGGGGGATTGTTAGAAAAGTGCAGGTGATGTTCCCCAAGAACCCAGCTCCTCCCCTTAGTTCTGGCAAGTGAGAACTTTGGAATGAATGTAGCAACCAGTGAGGGTTAATGGGTTACTCCACTGACAACTGTCTGTAAGTGATCATCCGAGGTGGGTAATTGTGTTTCCAATAGCTCTTCTGTCTGTTTATTCCTGGTTTGTACAAGAAGCAAAGGGAAAGTGTGCTGCTGAAGAAATTCTAGCATGAAAAACTGGGCTCTGGGCTTTTCATCCCTGAGCTAGTGCTTTTTGTGCCTAGAACCCCTGAGAGCCTCTCAAAATCTGGTTTCTCCCTATTAAGTGGCAGTTGTCTCACTTATGTTCTAGAAAGACTGATTCCCACTCTGGGATGGGGGTGAGTGCCTTTCATGTTACACTCACTGAAGCAGAGAGGAGTGAGATGCCCTGGTCCAGGATGGAGACTCTCCCTGGGTTGTTTTCATTCTGACTTCTTTTGAATATGTGTGTACTCTTTATTCAGTCTGGCTCTTGACTTTCCAAGTCAGACTATTCTGGCTCTTCCCATAGTCCTAGAGTTTTGCTCTTTCCAGATGCTCCAAATTCTCCTTAAGGGAATGGGCCTTACAGAGGCTGCTTTCTCTGTGACACCCTGCAGAGTGCAGGCTGCCACTCCTGTTTGCTACGGGAATGGCTGCTTGGTCACCCATCAAGGCCTCTCTGCATGTGGAATCCTAGTCCTGTCAGCTCTCTCCCTGAGGACTCTATTCACTGCAAGTTGGAGCTAAGGGGAAGGTGTTATTTCAATCAACCAATCAACCTGAGTGTTTTCATGTGCTCAGGCAGTGATTTAGGTATGTGAGAGACACCAAGGAACAAAAACGGAAAGCCTACAGCCTTTGTGGTGCTTACATTCTAGTGGGTGAAGGGGGCAAATGGTATACAATATTCATAGATTAGTAAATGGGATGGTGTGGTAGATGTGTGTGCTCTGGATAAAGGAACCCCAGAGTCTGGTAAAGGGAAGGTTGCAGTATTAAGTAGGAAAGTCAGGACAGGCCTACAAACTGAGCTTTGAGCAGAGACCTGAAGGCAATGAGGGACTGGACCAGTCGGATTCTGGGGTAAGAATGCTCTGGGTGGAAGTACTAGCTAGAACCCAGGCTGGCAGGAGTGTGCCTGGCTCAAGGGAGGTCAGTGAGCAGGTGCAGCTATAAGGGGAGGAGGTCAGCGCATGAGGCCTCATCCATCATGAGGACCTAGGCCTTTCCTGGGTGTGGGGCAGGTAGAACCACTCTGGCTGCATGTTGAGAATGGGCTGGGGCAGAGGTGCAGGCAGGGGGACAGTTAGGAGGATGTGAGAAGTCCAGGCAAGACACTTTGGGATTTTCCTCCTGTTATAAACCTGAACGCAAGTGCATCTTTTACAGTAAAGCTGCCCAGGTCGCCAGCAAATGATGTTTCCTATCCCAGAGCAGTAGCTCTAGAGCAATGACGTCTAACGTCTTCACACACATTCTTGCTGTGGGTCACACAGGTTATTGTGTGATGGGGTGGGAGAAGAAACTTCATGGCTACTTTCTGTACATGACCACTTGTCTCTTGGTCACATGAAAGAAAGAAAGAAACCTTCATAATCATCCTTGAGGTCTTGGCAAGGACTCTCTGCAGATAGGCAGAGCCCTGGGCTGTGGGTGGGCAGTGCCCATGGCCTGCCTGGGCTAATGAAACCTTCTCAGATTCCAGGAAGATAAAGCTCTCAAAGAATGGTGTAGGCTTTGAGAACTGACCCATGATACAGCTTTCTGTAATTTGCCAAGAGCCACACTTGACAGTGGAAATGCCACAGGCTCGTGTTCATGAAGCACATGTGATTATTTAGCAGGCGTTTTGCTGGGTGTTGCAGACATGGGGGTGACACTGCTGTCTCTCCCCTTAAGCTGCTCAAGGCTACACCCTCAAGCCTGCCTGGTCAGCTTCATACCCAGAGGGGCCTGTTCAGTGAGGCCAGCCAGGTCCAATGCTGCAGGAAAGGCAACTGCCCAAGAACATGTCCTGTCTGAACGCAGCACTGGCTCTGCTGAAAGGGACTGCCCAGCACCAGCAGATCTTGGGTTTTCAAGACAAGCCAAAAATTCAGGTGTTTTTTTCCATTCCTTCCTTCCTTTCCTTCCTCCTTCCTTTTTCTTTTCCTAATTTGTGAAGTCTCTCAATTAAAATTTTTCATAGTTCTGATACTTGAATCATACTATGTGGGTCGAACAAAAACTTCTGAATTTCATCTTCAGGTGGCCCTCTGGCAGATTCTGGTCTAGACAAAGTACAAGGTTGTTACTGTGCTGCCACTGAAGATGAGTAGCTGAACAGGTTCAACAGACTTGTTGATTTGTTTTTCTAACTGCGTTCCCTCTTTACCTTCAGTGATGACTGAATTCAACATCCTGTCACTCATTTTTGGTAGTACGTTATATTCTTGTTTGAGTGGGAGGGAGCGTCTGAAAGCTGTCGGAGGTTCTGTTTCAGTGAGTCAGAACATCAGTCAATTTTGTCTCCTCCTGTTGCCTAGATTGCAGCCAGTATGATGAAACTGGATGGCAGAAGGATGGGTTCACAAGACGAGTTAGTTCCATGGCTGTGGGTGAGGTGGTTGCTAGGCATCTGAGTGACAGAGGTGGTCTAATTAAAGTGAGATTGATTTATTAATGGAGCTTTGCTGGGTACATAATTTAGCAACTCAGAGGTGTTATGGGGCCTGGGGTATTACTAAAAGAGTGCTAAGACTCAAGACAATTATTGCCTGGCTTTGGTGAGAGTGACAGATGGGTCCTCATTGTTGGTTAAATTTTGCCTGCAGTTGAAGTTGCCTTCTTTGTTTCATCCTTGAGGGGCTCCAGGCCGTGACCCTCAGTTGCCTCGCTGGCTGTCTCACCTCCCTGTGCATTTCCGAGGCAGTTTGTCTGCTCCTCCGAAGCCTCTCCGGGAGCCCACTGCTCCCGCTGCTTACTCAGCTGCGTGATTTGCATGTGGTTTGGCCCTGACAATGGGTTGGCTGGGTCAGCTGGGTCAGCTCCATTTTCCAGCTGTCCTTCTGTTTGAATTGGAGTTTCCAGCTGAAGTGATTTCTGGCCTGAGTGGGATTTATTTAAAGAAGGTCTGGTCTTTAACTAGACCTGTATAAATATTTATTTAGGACTTCCGTTGCATGTGTGCTTCTGGGGGTGTAGCTCTTATTACCCCCTTGACATGTCAATGAAAGAAGAGTGTAGGACACACAAAAACTAGGGAGGCTGGAGGTCCTTTAGGGGGGAAGTGACATTTTGCTTGCGTCCCTGGCCTGTCTGCCCCCACCATGCTTCTGAGATCTCTTTGGAGGCATTTCCAGGCTTCTCATGTAGGTGATTGGGCCTTGGGAGATGAGTTTCAGAAACAGAGACATGAAGACGTGTATAGTAGCTTGTGTTCCTCTTAACCCGAAGCTCATGTGTGCTCATGAGCTCACAATGCCGCCTGTTCCCTGGTGTACATCATAAATATGATTTCTGCTGCATTGTTACAAGCTGGGTAATTTGTTGTTTCAAGTTGCATAACTTTTCCGCCAAATAAAATGGATTTCTTTTTCTAGTTTGAATGGACTTATAGGCTGGTTATGGAAAATATAGGCAGTACAAAGAAGTAGAAAGAAATCTACTCAAATATTCCTACTCACCAAAGATTAACTGTGGATATCATTTGATGGATTTTTTAAATAAAAGTTATTTTCAAATATAGATCTATGGAACAAAATAGAAAGCCCAGAGATAAATCCAAGCACCTATGGACACCTTATCTTTGACAAAGGAGGCAAGAATATACAATGGAGAAAAGACAATATCTTGAACAAGTGGTGCTGGGAAAACTGGTCAACCACTTGTAAAGGAATGAAACTAGAACACTTTCTAACACCATACACAAAAATAAATTCAAAATGGATTAAAGATCTAAATGTAAGACCAGAAACTATAAAACTCCTAGAGGATAATATAGGCAAAACACTCTTCGACATAAATCACAGCAGGATCCTCTATGACTCACCTCCCAGAGTAATGGAAATAAAAGCAAAAATAAACAAATGGGACCTAATTAAAATTAAAAGCTTTTGCACAAAGAAGGAAACTATAAGCAAGGTGAAAAGACGGCTTTCAGAATGGGAGAAAATAATAGCAAATGAAGCAACTGACAAAGAATTGATCTCAAAAATATATAAGCAATGCCTGCAGCTCTATTCCAGAAAAATAAACGCCCCAATCAAAAAGTGGGTCAAAGAACGAAACAGACATTTCTCCAAAGAAGACATACAGATGGCTAACAAACACATGAAAAGATCTCAATATCACTCATTATCAGAGAAATGAAACTCAAAACCACAGTGAGGTATCATCTCACGCTGGTCAGAATGGCTGCTATCAAAAAGTCTACAAACAATAAATGCTGGAGAGGATGTGGAGAAAAGGGAACCCTCTTACACTGTTGGTGGGAATGCAAACTAGTACAGCCGCTATGGAAAACAGTGTGGAGATTCCTTATAAAACTGGAAATAGAACTGCCATAAGACCCAGCAATCCCACTGCTGGGCATACACACTGAGGAAACCAGAATTGAAAGAGACACGTGTACCCCCAGTGTTCATCGCAGCACTGTTTATAATAGCCAGAACATGGAAGCAACCTAGATGTCCATCAGCAGATAAATTTGATAAGGAAGCTGTGGTACATATACACAATGGAAAATTACTCAGCCATTAAAAAGAATACATTTGAATCAGTTCTAATGAGGTGGACAAAACTGAAGCCTATTATACAGAGTAAAGTAAGCCAGAAAGAAAAACATCAATACAGTATACTAACGCATATATATGGAATTTAGAAAGATAGTAACAATAACCCTGTAAGCAAGACAGCAAAAGAGATGCAGATGTATAGAACAGTCTTTTGGACTGAATAAATTTATATTAAAAAAGTTGTTTTCAGTGCATTTTTAAAGCGTAAATGTACAGTATTGCATATATCATTTTGTTGCTTACCTTTTCTACCTATTCCCAAACAATAAGGAGATCTATTATCTCACATAGCTCCCGTCTTACTCCCTTTTATCTCAGACCAAATGGCCTTATGCATTCCAGGTATTCCACCTCAGGGCCTTTGCACTGACTCTTCCCATTATCTGGAATTTTCTTTGTCTAGGTGACTGTGTGACTCACTCCCTCACCTCCTCCAGATCTTTGTTCAAATCTCACCTTCTCAGTGAAGCCCCTTCTGACCTCTCCATTCAGTTTGCACCTGTACCAGCCACGAGGCTTCCTTAGTGGCTTGGACAATAAAGAATCTGCTTACAATGCAGAAGACCTGGATTCGATTCCTGGGTTGGGGACATCCCCTGGAGAAGGGAATGGCAACCCACTCTAGTATTCTTGCCTGGAGAATTCCATGGATAGAGGAGCCTGGTGGGCTACAGTTCATGGGATCGCAAAGAGATGGCCATGACTGAGTGACTAACACTTTCATTTTTCAGCCAGAACTGCTCCTGATCTGGACCCATTCCTTTCCCATGACACCAGTACTGGTGGCATTCAATACACCAGCTATTTATTATCAATATTATTATTTTTTCTAGTATGCTAAAATAAGCATTAGCCAGCAGTACACTTGCTAAACATTTTCGAACAGCTATATATATAGCTTATTCTTTAAATGGATCATTCTCTAATCATTACCCTACTGCTGGATATTTAAATTGTGTTCAGTGTTTTGTTATTATAAATCATGCAAACCTACTATGAACCTTTTGGTAGAAGGTGTTTGTCTATTTCTTAGGCATTAAGAGATTCTTGGAAAAGGGATGATTTGGGTCAAGATGTATTATATCCAGTGATGAAAACTCAACTCAGACTGGCTGAAGCAAATTAAAGGAAATTATTGGTTGATGTATTTGAAAAATATAGGGGTGACTTCAGGTGGGGCTAATTCCAGATGTTCAGTCCATGTCACCTGGCTTTGGTTCATTATCTTCATATCCGCTTTCTTCTATGTTGGCCTCATTCTAAGTTGGTCTTCATCATTGAGGGCAAAATTGCTACTGGCACCTCCTCTTCTCATGCTGCCAACTCTGCGTTCCCTCTTAGATAGAAAGACATCCTCTTCCCAGTATTTTCAGCAGAATCTCTGAGTGGGTTCTCACTGGCTCAAACTGAATTGTGCCATCTGCGAATCATTAACTTTGGCCACAGGATGGGGCTAGGCTAGAGTGGGGGTTATGATGACATCCCACCCTAACCCCATAGTCTGAGGGTAGGTGACCTCCTGTTTCCTGGAGGAGACTCAGGGCCCTTCTACCCAAATGGGGAATGGTTGCTAGGCAGGCCCCAAGCTACAGATCTTCATTTGACTTAGGAACATCCTAAGGATTCTGTGTCTTAATGTATAAAAAAACCCAACAAGATAGCAGGGAAAGTGAGAGGAGCCCCGTTGCTCTGTGTGCGTTTCTGCGTGTGTAAGGTCAGCCTAATCAGATGGCAGCCTGCTTTCACTCTCATCACGAGGGAGTGAGAGGTGGGGAGTAGTCTAGGTCTCAGCTCCTTGGCGAATGAGACTCGGTGGCCTGTAGGTAGTACTGCCTCCCTGAGTGCATGGTTCAGTGATGAATGTTAGAGACAGTCTCTGAATGTGAGGAGCAGAAACATTGCTGAAAATGTCCCCAATTTCCCCACTGGTACCAGTGGTATCCAGATGAATTTGGAGGCTGCTGACAGTTGGAATGTGTAGCCAAGATTCATCGTCTGTACATTTTTGTATCAAGTTGAAGTGTGGAGACAGGTTTGGGGTGAAGTAGTAAAGAATAGCTTTATTGCTTTGCCAGGTGAAGGGGGATACAGCCAGCTAATGCGCTCAAAATTGTCTGTTCTATCCTGGAGGGGGTAGTGAGGAGTTTTATTGCAGTGGTTCAAAGAGGAAGCCATGATCAGCTCATGGACATTCTGTGATTGGTTGGTGGTGAGGTAATAGGTAGCATCATCAGCCTTCTGGTCCTTACTGGTCTGGGCTGTGAGTGCTTGTGGACAGCATACAGTTCACTTCTCCCACCTGATGGGAGTTTCAGTATATACAAAACTGCTAACAGATCCCTGGAATAGGAAACGGCAACCTGCTCCAGTATTCTTGTCTGGAAAATCCTATGAACAGAGGAGGCTGAAGGGCTACAGTCCATTGAGTCGCTAAGATACTGCTATGTATATATCCCTTGAGAGGGAACCAGGATCCTGTGTAAGTCTGCACTATTGTTCCTTGGCTGCTCCTCCCTTGTCACTACATCCCCTCCCTTCCCTTATTAGAATCTGCTGTTTGGAACTCAGGGAAGGCCTTGGAGGCTGAATGAAGCCTGTTTGCTGCAAATAAGAAAACGAGTGACGCAGAAAGGGCTCTGCATCCAGGGCTCTGGTTAGTTTCAGGTGCTCTATTTGGGAGCAGCTGCAGTATTAAACAGCCTCACACCACATGCTGAGAGTCACAGAGACTTCATTACCTTCAACTGGACCTCTGCCTCAACAAAGAACAGGCTTCCTAGGAGAGCTTTGTCCTTGCAATGGGGTTGGACCTTGCCAGCTTGCAGCGTAATGGCCTGAGGTCAAAAAGGCCTTTTCCTCTTTGTTGTCCAGCATTGAGTCTACCACCTGCATAAAAGGCACTGCTGGACTTTGGATGGATCTTTGCTGGCTTCCCAGCTCCCCTCATACATGTACGTGTGGGCTCCAGGGCCCACCTGCCCTGTAATCTCTGCCTCGGTGGGTCATTCTAGCCCAGGACTTCTTCAAATAGAACTCATTCTGAGCATGAGGGAGACAGCGTGGGCTGTCTAAACTAGTCCCACCTTTGAGTCCTTTCTTATCCCAGGACTAGAATATGTCTTGTCCAGTTATGGCTCCCCACACTCCCGCCCCCACCAAAAGTCATTTATTCTTCAGAAACTCCTAAAAAGCTGACTGATCTCTTCCACTGGGTCCTGTGCTAATGAACTGTTTGCTGTTCTGTCATCTCAAAAGCTTGGGGATTGCTCCCACAGGACAGCTGCCAGAGCTGTGGCCACGTGGAGGGCCCTTCAGTGTAGCCTCAATTCCCCACACAATCTTCAGCCTTTCTCATCTAGAAAATTAGATGGAACCAATTTAGAAGTAAATGGGACATGAGAATGCCTTCCTTCTCTTCAGAACTCTAGGTGTTCCTGGAGCCCTCCTGCTCCCGTTTTCCTTGATGCGTGGGGGTGTAGAACAACATAAAGATTTCACTTGTCCTATCAGTGCTTCGTCCACTGGGCAGGCTTAAGCCACACAAGCAGAATTTTCCACTATAGTTCTGAAAGTACATGATATCATGGGCCTTGACTGCCATGGAGTCAGGGAAATCCCACCCTTCAGCAGCTGTCTCCTTTGTTGGATTCTAGAGTCTCTGAGACAAAGTTTCTTATGTTTCTTAATAAAATCAAGTGGGCGTCAACCTTGAAATCTGTAACTTGTGGAGTCCTATGTCAGTGTCACAGGAGTGAAGACCTATAGCAGGGTCACAGGACAAAAATCTCTGGAATTAACCAGGTTCCATAGCAACTGTTGCCTTGAGCCTCCTGATCTAAATCTGCCATTCCTTGACCCCATATTTGGTAAAATACCCACTCTATTTAATCCACCCTGGTGTCTCAGATGGTAAGGGAATGGCAATCCACTCCAGTGTTCTTGCCTAGAAAATTCCATGGACAGAGGAGCCTGTGTTTATACCCCATGCCTGTCTCTCTGCTCTTCAGTCTGTGTAACAAACCATCAGTTCAGTTCAGTTCAGTCTCTCAGTCATGTCTGACTCTTTGTAACCCCATGAACTGCAGCACGCCAGGCCTCCCTGTCCATCACCAATTCCCAGAGTCTACCCAAACCCATGTCCATCAAGTTGGTGATGCCACCCAGCCATCTCATCCTCTGTCGTCCCCTTCTCCTCCTGCCCCCAATCTTTCCCAGCATCAGAGTCTTTTCCAGTGAGTCAGCTCTTCGCGTGAGGTGGCCAAAGTATTGGAGTTTCAGCTTCAACATCAGTCCTTCCAATGAATACCCAGGACTGATCTTCTTTAGGATGGACTTGTTGGATTTCCTTGCACTCCAAGGGACTCTGAAGAGTCTTCTCCAACACCACAGTTCAAAATCATCAATTCTTCGGCGCTCAGCCTTTTTCACTGTCCAACTCTCACATCCATTACAAACCATGGCCAACCCTAGTTCTGGTGTTTCCAAGTGTCAATTCCAACAGGGTAAATTGACCAACTAGAAAATTATTTGTTTATTTTTTAGTTGGAAACTTTACTAGAACACTTGCCAATCACGTGTCCCAGTTATCTATAAAAATCAAGTTAGTTGTTGGTTGCTTATAACATTCAAAGGGGCTCCCCTGGTGGCTTAGTGGTAAAGAATCTGCCTGCCAATGCAGGAGACTTGTTCAATCCCTGGATTTGGGATATCCCTTGGGAAAGGAAATGCAATCCACTCTAGTATTCTTGCCTGGGAAATTCCATGGACAGAGAAGCCTGGTGGGCTACAGTCCATGGGGTTGTGAAGAGTTGGACATGACTTAGCAACTGAACGACAACAGCAGCATTCAAAAATCCATCAAACTGTTGGTAGGCAAAGAAGATACGTATATTGACAGATTAGGTCTATCAGGAACTTGGTCAGAGTTGGGAGAAATGAGTTCTTAGTGTATTTATCAGCTACATCCTTTATAACAATAAAATTCTTAGATTCTATTTCTGCTACACATTTTCCTTATACATAGAAAATGAAACATGTTTGGGTTGCCTTGGGTTGGATGATTCCCTCTGTGGCTGAGGGCAGGAGTACAAGGCCCAATATGGCTGCCTGGGGTCCATGTGGATAAGCAGAGAGCAGCTCTCAGAGAAGGGACATGTGCTGAGTTGAGTGGGATGATCAAAGGGATGTTGACTTCCATGCTCTGTATCCACACCTTTCTTACTCCTTGGGTGAGTGCTTGTAACACCTGTGCCTGGAACAATCCACTTCACAGCCTTGCTGACCTTCGGGGTTGGGTTTCATTCTTTATTAGTGAGTGGGCATGTGCTTATTTAATATGGCTTTTGCCGGGAGCCCTGCTTTATTAAGTCAAATTGAGAACTGTCTTGGAAGCCACATGTGGTTTCGGCACAGAACAGATCACAGAATCAGACAAAAGTGCCACCCAGTCTTCTTGCCCCCCAACAAGTAGATTGGTTTTTGAGTATGGATGAAATATGTCTTAATTATAATTGTGGCACCTACTTTTGTAGACATCTCTTGTTTAAGATAATTTGTTCTTGTTTTCCTAACCAGTTTTATTGAGGTCCACACTGGATTTTAAGCTCTGGAGGGCAAGAGATTTTTTTCCAACTGTGCTAGCAGTGGTGTGTGTATCAGTAAATACCTTATTATGAGAACAGTTCAGATGGTTACAGTTTCACTTTCAAAGTTTAATATGGTTCCCAGCCCTCTATTTTCAGTTGTTAAATTCTCAGAGTCTCAACAGTCATTTGATTGACAATTGCTTGAGCATTTTCATTCGGAAGCTGGCCCTTTGGTGCTTCAGGGTACACTGGGAAGGGAGGTCCTTGCAAGTGAAGTCTGGAATCTTTTCATATCACTTGTGAATTTTTTTTTTAATTCTCAGATATGACAAGTACAGTTAATTTTTAATTTCATTCTCATGGAACTTTTCCAGTGATGTTTAAAAGGCCATATCAAATATATGAATACTCTCACAAGTGAGAGAAAATATTCACAAGATCTTAAAATATTCTGAATAATATTTTCTTTCTTTTTAGCTGTCTCCGTTATGAGGTACAGCGCCTCTGCTTTTGGGTTTGCAGTAAGTAACCTGAAATGTACTTTCATGAAGTTTTGCACGTTTCTCCTGGGCCCACAAATCTCACACCGGGGCCTCTGATTTAAGAGGGTGGTTAGCAGATAAGAGAGAGAGCATGACAAACATACCTTTTATGGAAGTTGCTTCTACAAACAATTATGATTTGATAGAAGTAAACTCCAATGACAGTGTATAATTCTCAACAACAGATCAGGGCCACCATGTTTTCTGCAAATCCTTGAGAGGATTTTTTTTTTTAGGATTTAGCCCTTTCCCCACCCCCTTAAGGTTGTAGGTTTGAAAATGGGCATGCTGAAGTGAAGCATTTGCTGGTGTGGGCAAAGGTGATGTGAGTTAAGATGGGGCTGCGGGCAATAGGATGTCAGTCTTCAGCCAGACTAGGGGTACCCTGGTTTCTGAACCTGCTTCCTGATGGGAGTTGGTTAGAGAAGATAGGTCTCAGATACTGAAAACCTGGGTAAAGTCTCCCCACATCTTCGAGAGAGCATTAGTGCTTGTAGTTTTCCAGATGAAAAGTGTGTTGGGGTGAGGTGATTCATGCAAACAAAGCTCATTTCAACAGCTCTCCTGCTTCAGGGCTTCCTGTATCTGATGGTGTGTGTTCCCTGTTCCCAAAGCCACTTTCCCATTGTTTTGAGGACTTAATGCTTTGAGGCTGGCAGATTATTTTCAGAATCTTTGAAAGGTCTGGGCTGTCTCTCCAGAAATTACACACACACGTCACCCTCCTACCCTGCCCACCTGTCTCACTCACACTCCTCTCTCCTTCCCCTCCTTTCTTCACTCTCCTCTTACACATTGACTTGTCCATTCGAACAAAATCATTGATTTCTGTATCCAATTTCACAGTGTCGGCAGACTTTGTGGAGCACTCTGGGTGACCCCACCCTCACCCTGGGACCCCAGGTGGAACAGTCCTATTGAGAGACAGAAACACAGAATCCTTGGCCCAAATCCTTTGCTTGGGATGGACAGGAAAATGCTGAAATTATCTTGCCTGCCCTGGAGAGATCAATCTCACACGTGTCATAAGTGTCATCACCCCACCCCCATCATCAGCGTGCTGGGAGTCAGGGGTCCCGGGAGCAGAGCTCAGCACACATAGAGTGTGGCTCTCCCCGTACCCCCGGCAGCAAGTAACCAGGAGGAGCCATGACCCTGGCACCACGTGGACATGTTAGGTGCCCTGACTTAGAATTCCCAGGATCTCCACTTTGAGGATGCTGAGTGGCCAGCATTGTAATGATGTGAAGCCTCTTTGCTCTGAGGTCACGGGTTCAGATGTTTCAAGTCACAGAACAATTGCCATGTGTCTTCACAGTTGTGACCTATTAACTCTGGAAAACCGCTAATACTGTGTCTCCTCCTTCTAGTTTGATGCCATTCTTGATGTCCTGTCATCGGCGATTGTCCTATGGCGTTACAGCAACGCAGCCGCTGTGCACTCTGCCCATAGAGAGTATATGTAAGTGGATTTTTATCTTCTTTCACTTTGCAGAGCCCTTGCCGTGTAATTAGGCTTTACACGGCTCACCTTGCAGCTTTGGTACAGTGATGAGAATAAGGTCCCCAAATTGCCTTTGAGAGTGGCTGGTGTGATATCACCTATATGATTGGCCCCTTCTGGAATGCTCAGAGAGATGCCTTGTCCCCTTATGATTTTCCCTGTTCTCTGGTCTTGAGCCTGGAGTGAATGTTTGTATGCTTATTTGTCCATCCATTCGTCTAGTCATCAATCAATCTGAAACTATACAGCTCAATTTGGGACTTGAACCCACTGTCTTAATTGAAATCATACACTCAGTCTCGGGACTTAGTGAAGCTCAGATTCTTTATGTCTCAGCACAGAAAGAATTTAGTAAGACACACAAAGTGACAGCTAAGAAGTGGATTTTATTTAGAGAGATACAAATTCCATAGACAGAATGTGGTCCATCTCAAAAGGCTAGAGCGGCCGTGGGAGAACTACACTCCACAGACAAAAGTGTGGGCCATCTCGGAAGGCAAGAGACCCTGAAATATGAGGTGGTTAATTGTTTCCTTTTTTAAAAAAAAAATTTATTTTGTGTGCCAGATCTTAGTTGTGGCATATGGAATCTAGTTCCCTGACCAGGGATCAAACCTGGGTCCCCTGCATTGGGAGCATGTAGTCTTAGGCATTGGACCACCAAGGAAGTCCTGGGGTGGTTAGTTTTATGGGCTGGATAATTTCATAGACTAATGAGTGGGAGGATTACTACAACTAGCCTGGAGAAGGGACAAGGATTTCTAGGACTTGGGCCACCACCCACTTTGTGGCCTTTTGTGGTTTGCCTCAGAACGGTCATGACACTGGCAGGTATGTCATTTAGCTTGCTAGTGTGTTACAATGAGCGTACGTATAATGGGGCTTCAGGCCTACTGGACGTTGACTCTTCCACCGTTTAGGACCTAGTTGGTTCTAACTATTTTTTGTCATGTCCTCTGTCAGTGCCCAATGCCCATATCCCATGACATATGCCCATGTCCTTTTAAAGGTCATGCCCTGCCTCCTTCCCTCCTGTTTCAAATCCATCTAACAATTCACCCATCCTTCCATCTTCTCTATGTGTTACCAAAATTTTTGTTCCTTTGAATTTTCATGCTTTTTTTCCTTTCTTTTCAAGTATGATATGCTCTCCACTGTGATTAACAGAGGACATTTTGAAAGCATTCTAAATTATTCTACTTGTTGTCCTTCTGCTTATTAGAAAATACTGCTTCCTCAGTCTCCACGTTTCTTGGGTGATTATTTGTCTTTGAAGTACTTGTGTTTGTAACCATAAAGCATGTGTCTTTTTCAATTTCCATTTTTTATATTCTTGGCAATTCCCAGGTTCCAAAGTCAGATTTGTTGACTTTGAATCTCAACTCCACCACTTATCAGCTTTGTGACCATGGGAAGCTATCTTAACTGCTCTATGCTTTCTTTCCTTATCTGGAAAAAAGGGGGTATTTGACAATTATGTGAGTGAGATACTAATCATCATGATATATGTCATAATATCGTATTATATATAGAAACTTATGACAGTGTCTGGCATATAGTTCAGTAAACTTTAGCTGCCATCATTATTAATTATTAAGGGGGTTCCCCTGAGACTGAGTGACTGTGGCTTGTCATTAGAGCAAGAGCTTTACTCCACTTCTGTAGCTTTTGGACAGCTGAATACAAATGGGGAAATGCCCTGTCATTTGTGGTGGTGCCCAGATAAGAGGTACTCTTGATGGAGATGCTGTGCCACACTCAGCCACATAAATGTTGAGTATCAGGAGACTCAGGAAATAGTAATATATCTGAGGTTGCTTGTGCCAAATGGAAAGCTTTTGAAAGATGATGCCAAAACTGATTCGAGAATGAGAGCCAATTTTAATTTAGTTGTTGGCTTGAGACAGAGCACTAAAGTTCCTTTTAATGTTAAATTAGCCCTTTTAAGAAATATAATTAAAATATCAAATCTATGACATCATAGACGATGTTATTTAGGATGAAGTTAATTTTTGAAAAAGTGAGTCAGTTTACTGGTTGGAAAAATCAAGAAGCAATAGTAGTAAACTGATTTTGCAAAAGATCAAATGATGGTTCCATAGTGATCAAAGTTGAATTAACACCTGTCTAGCCAAAGGAACAGTGAATGCATCTACCCAGGCTGTTGCTGATTGATCTTTGAGGAATACAGTAAGAACAGTCTAGAGAGTACAGTATAGAGATATGCTTGACTTTCAAGAGCTAGTCCCTATCCTGTCAGGTGAACACATATTCTTTGGATCCATAGTTCTGTTACCAATATGGCAACCACTAGAGGCTCTTTAAGCATTTATATGTGGCTGCTCCTAACTGAGAGGTATTGTAATTATAAAATACACACCAAATCGCAAAGATGTAAGAAAAAGGAAAACAAACATTTTATTAATATTTAGAAAACAATATGGATTACATGTTGATATAAGAATACTTGGGGTATATTGGGTTAAATAAACTAGTACAATTTTACTTAGGTTTGCATTCTTTATCTGGCTTTTAGAAATTTAAAATGACATATGGGACATGTATTATATTTCTGTTGGTCCTTGCCCTCTGAAAAGAAAGCTCTTCCCTCTGCTTTGCTTATTTTAGAATTAATAATCCAGAATATGATTTGCAATTCTAGAAGGAATTGTGTTCACTGTTTCTCAATTTCTCTTTTCTAATTTGCTTTTTAAATCTGATTTCTTTTATGTTAAAGTGAGTCTCTTTCATATTAGTCACAAAGCCACAAATTATTGTGGCTTTTCTATAGTGTTGGGAGCTCTGTGAACTTTTACCAGATGGCCAGCATGTTATCCAACATTGATTGATTGATAAGAAATGTCACTGGTTTCACTGTTTTTTAATGATCCCCAAATATATACTCTTAAAAGTGTATCTGTAATAATACCCATAAGGCGAAACTCACCAATTTGCTTTGATAATTCCCAGATGATTGTTCCACATGATGATGCCCGTGGATTCATTTGGAGATTCTTAATCTAGGGATTAAAACAACACTCAGAATCCTCTGTATTGTTGGTTTAGTTTAGAATTTTAATCTCTGGCTCATCCCATGTAAATTAAAAATTCATGAAATCACTGCCAGTTGAGAAACTGGTGTTTGCATATTAATGAGCATGAATGAATTATAAGGGGCATAGCTAGAAAAACTACTGGTTTTCAGTTAGTTGCTAGAGAATAAGATTTGAGAAAATGACAAAATATCCAACCAGTCCTTAGTTAACTCTTCTAATTTGCCCTCTCTTGTTTCTAAGCTTCACAGTGAATCTTGAACTTGGAATTGCCAATGCAAAGGGATAGAAACCCTGCTCAGCCTTCTGCCTGCTGCCTGTGTGCGCTGACTGTGGGTGTGATGGGTGTTTGATACTCAGAGGGAGAGAGTGAGCCTTCAGCACCACCCCAGAGCAGAGCACCAATAAGCTTCACTTTGTGTCACACTTTTTTATTGTGGGAAAAACATCATGTTTACCCTCTTAAATATTTAAAGTTTGCAATTCAGTAGTGTTAAGTGTATTCACAGTGTTGTGAGCAGATCTCACAAACTGAGACTCCATACTCATTACCCAGCTTCCTATTACCCCTCCCCCAGAGCTTGGTAACCACCATTCCACTTTCTCTCTCTATGAATTTGACGACTCTAGGTAGGTCCCTCATATAAATGAAATCATACAGTTGTTGTCCTTTTGTGACTGGCTTGTTGCACTTAGCATGATGTCCTCAAGGTTTATCCATGTTATGGCATGTGTCAGAGTTTCTTTCCTTTTGAAGGGTCTGTAATATTCCATTGTATGTATAGACCATATTTTGTGTATCCTTTCATCAACCAATGGACATATGGGTTGTTTTCCCCTCAGCCTTAAGAAATAATGAACTGTGAACGTGGATGTACAAATCTCTCTTCATTAACCCTGCTTTCAATTCTTTTGGAAATACACCCAGAAGTGAGATTGGTGAGTCATGTGGTAGGACTATTCTTAATGTTTTAAGGAACCTCCATCCTGATTTTCCATAGCAGTTGCTCCATTTTGTAATTCCACCAACTAGTTATCTATTTTGAAAAGCTCCAAATTTAATTTAGGGAATATGTATATGGGGAAAGTGAATCGTTGGGCTTACATGTTGTCAGGGATTTCAGCAGGAGACTGTGATAGAAGGAGGGGCAAGGGAGGACTTCTGAGAACATAGCAGGACATCCAGCTGGCCCAGGGCTGGGGGGAGGACCAGATGAGGTGAGTGAGTGGTCATGTCGGGTTAGAATCCCACTTCTGTTGGTGGCTGTTGGTGTGGGGCACTATCTTGATAACGGGATGCTAAGAACCAGGACATCACAGGAGGTTCATTTATTGGTGTGGATTTAGGGTGGGAATGGTTGGTTGAGGTAGGTGGCTGATAACCTACTTATCCCCCCCTCCGCTACAACCTTTTCCCCTTTGGTAACCATAAGTTTATTTTTGAAATCTGTGTGTCTATTTTGTAAATAAGTTCATTTGTGTCATTTGAAAAAAAAATAGATTCCATCTATGAATGATACCGTATTTACATATTTATCTTTCTTTGTCTCAACCAGGTTTCATTAGGGCAAGGGGTGAGGCAAAGAGGCAGAAAAGTCTAGGTAGGTGGAAACTGGGGAGCAGGATAAAAGTGTTAGCAGGGAAAAGAGCAGGGCCACCCAGGAGCGCACCCAGGAGTGTGGTTATAGGGTGGGGTGGTGTCGGTTGTCCTGGTGATTGTGGGCTGCTGTGAGGCCACACAGAAGAATGAAGCGCTCTTTGTACACTTAGACTGTCATCTCTGAGGTTCACTAAGTGAGGAAAGCCTGGAGCCAAATCATGTTTGAAGTCTTTTCTCTTTGGTTTTAACAAATGGTGTTTGCATCCACACAGACTGTTTGGACATATGAAAAAAAACCCTGTGAGCACACAAAGGAGACTGGCAGCAGGGTCGCCTCTGGGAGGGGGGCTGGGGACAGAAAAAGAGGGGAGACACTTTCTTTATATCCTTTAGACTAGCTGTGCATTGAACTCTCTGTGATAATGGACATGTTCTCTGTCCTGTCCAGTGTGGTAGCCATTAGACACATGTGACCTCTGAGCCCTTGACATACGACTAGAATAATGGGTGATCTAGATTTTTAACTTCATTTAATTTCAATTAATTTAAATAGTCACACCTGTGGCTGGTGGCTACCATGTTGAACAAAGCCTCTTTAACTAGTTTGATCATTTTTGTGGTGGTTTAGTCGCTAAGTCATGTCGACTCGTGCGACCCCGTGGACTGTAGCCCACCAGGCTCCTCTGTCCATGGGTTTCTCCAGGCAAGAATTCTGGAGTGGGTTGCCATTTCCTTCTCCAGGGGATCTTCCCCACCTAGGAATTGAACCCGAGTCTCCTGCATTGCAGCATCACTTTTAATCTATTAAAAAAAGAGACAAAGTTGTTAATAAATCAGTGTCCAGGGAATCTGGAAATGACAGGAAGATATGGTGGGGAGGAGGTGATGGTGGCAGAGGATGTGGGAAAAAATTAGTGCAGGAGGAACTTGGCAAGGTTGGAAGACATGGAGAATTTCACGCCTCTCTTAGCCATGCCCAGCCCTGGGTACCATGTAAGTCCACAGGAAATATCACAGCCTCCCGCTGCTGTCTGCTGTGGAGGGCCATCAGGATGCTTGCCATGGAAGGTACAGCTTGATGCTCGCTGGGGGCCGGTGACATTTTGCATATGATTGCAGCACAGGTGGGAGGCCCCCCCGAAGGTGCCCCAGTGCCAGCTGACTGTTTGGGCCATTTATTCATCAACTCCCTGAGATGTGGAGAGGTGGAGGCAGATGGGAGGCTGTGCACCTTTACAGGCTTCTCATCCTGCTACAGTGAAGCAAAAATGCAGCCTGGGGGGTTCTCTTGTGCCAAATGTACCTCCAAATGGCATTATGCTCTGCAGCATTTCAGGAAGCAAATGTGAGAGGAATGAAGTATTCTCAGAGAGATAGAATCTTTTGTCTGTCTTCTTGTGTGAAGAAATTGGGACACACTGATTCTCAAGGAGGCAGGGTATTCACTCTGTTTCTCTTTTCATTTTGCTTGACCTAAAAACTACCAGTTGACAGGATAGCTTGACAGTCTTTTGATTGCTGGTTTCAGTAGCATCCTTGCCGGTTTTGAAGCCAGTGCCAGAAATTGAAAAAGAAAACCAATGCAGTCAAGAAAGGATGGATTGGTAATTTGCTTTTGGCGTCTGGTCTAAGTGGACTGCAAAGGCAAGTGTTGTACCAGGAACATAAAATAATACCACATCCCCCCACCCCACCTTCTCAGGGAGCATCCTATCTGATCATAAATTGAGGGCTCTGGGAAGGCGAATTTCATTTCCCCCACATTTGTCTAGTGCTCTTAACTTTACAAAGCTCTTGAGTGTGTTTTAGCTCAAGAGCAGACCTTGAACTAGAGAAATAAATAACTTCGGAGATGCCCTCTGTGACTGATGAGAGCTAAGGCAGAAGGTAGGGCCTTGATAGCAGGACACGAGCTCGTTCATCTGCCTGGAAGAATTTGGATTTAGTCTTGCCTGAAGGCAGAAGGTAGTTGCTTTCCACTGTCAGAAAAAGAACATATGAAAACGCGCCAGACATAGACATGATATTGCTGGGTTGTGATGCAATGGGCAGGAGCATCCTCCCATCAAACCCACCTTCCTCCTTAGAAGAAGGAGGGTGGGTTTGATCCCTGTTACAAGTTAAATTGCGTGTCACTGAAAGATGTTGACGTTCTCACCCCCTGTACCACAGAATGATACCTTATTGGAAAATAGGATCTTTGCAGATGTCAGTAAGTTAGACGAGGTCCGAATCCAGTAAGATTAGGGTCCTTGTGAGAAGAGTAGACACACAGAGACAGTGGCATCCAAGGAGAAAATGACTGAGACAGTAGAGGCAGAGTTCAGAGCAAAGGGATACAGGGATTGTTGGTAAGGCAAGGAAGCCTTCTGCCCTGTAGGTTTCAGAGAGAGTGTGGAACCTGCAAACACCTTGATTTCAAGACTTTGAGACCCCCAAACTGTAAGACAATAAGTTTCTGTTGTTTTAAGCCCACCAGTTGATGGTGCTTCGATAACAGCAGCACAGGAAACTAATACTCTCCCTGAGAAGAGTTCTCTATCAGACCTGCAATCATTTGCTCTGAGCTTCAGTGATACGTCATCTTTTGAAATTTCAGTTTTCTCATGTGTGAAAGGGGGGAGGGCCATGATAGCTACCAAAGGTCACTGAGATGAAGGTTAAACATGGTATTGAATGTGATGTCAAGATATGCTCAAAAATGTCAGATCATTATGTTCCATCTTGAGAGTTTTGAATTTTTTGGTTTTTTTTTTAGTCATACTGGGATGGTTTTTCACTGTCTGCTCTATTCTGTTTTCCTTTTCAAGAGTGTGGAATAAAAGACTGCAAAGAAAAATGGGAAAAACTCAAATACATGCTTTGGCATATGTAGAAAGTTGCTTTCAACCTTGAGATATGGGGTAGCAGTGTAGTGAAGTGATAAAAGATTATTCCTGATTTCAGCCCATACATATCCCCCCCGCCTGAGCCCCCGCAAAGTCTGAAACACGACAAAGCAATACATGATCATTGTAAAAGGTTGAGGTAATTTCTAGTGGCACAAATACAATAAAACTTACTAGCTATAGGACCCCCTGGAGCTAACACTGATGTTGTGTTTGTGTGTGTGTGCACTAAAGCACTCATGTGCATGGTTACATATACATCCTTTTTTCCCCACATAGAGATGATCTATATTTACCCCTTTGAAAACTGGGTTTTCTCTGCTACCACCATGTTTTGAACATCTTTTCATCTTGGGACAGAGATATGTTATTTTTTTATAGCTATGCAGTGTTCTATGTATGGATTTAACATAATTTGTTTGAGCAATTTTCTACTGAAGACGGGTTGTTTTCAAAGTCTTGGGGTTAGAAACAACCTGAAATAACTGTCCTTACACATTTTTATTTTAATGCTTGTCCTCTTATTTCTTAAGGATAAATTAATAGACATCTGGGGCAATAATATGCTAACTTACAGTTGTGATACCTGGTGTTAAACTATCCTCCAAAAAGGTTGTATTGATTTACATTCCCACTGGCAGGGGTGAGGATGTGTGTTTGCTCACTTTTGCCAGCACTAAGTGTTCTCATTCTTTTTGATCATAGCCCTCTGTCCAGGTGGAAAATTGAATTCTCTATGTTCAAGTACATTTAAAAAAATGTTAGTCTAGCTGAGCATATTCGCATATGTGTTTTTGGCAATTGTATTTCTTTTGGAAAATGGGTTGCCAGAATTTCAAATGGGATTAAAAGTCTTTTATTTCCGTTTTGGGACATTGCCCAGACTCTGGTTGCTAGAACTTTGGTGACTGAGGAAGTACAACTTCCTTCTTGCTCTGGCCACCATCACTCATAATTTTTTTCTTTCTTTTGCTGTGCCATATATTTTTTTTCTTTCATAAATCTAATTACCTATGATGTATTTAATAGACATATTAGTAGATTTGTTTATTGTCCATCACCCTCGCAAGGATTTATACTCACAAAAACAAGGGTATTCCTTAACTGTCTTGTTCTTTACCTCCTAGAACAATGCCTGGCATTTAGTAGGTGCTGGTTAAAGAGTTGTGAAATAAAAAATTGAACTATGGACCCCCTTCATCTTTTTTTAAATTAATTTTTATTGGAGTACAGTTGCTTTGCAGTGTTGTTAGTTTCTACTGTACAGCAAAATGCATCAGCCACACATACACACATATCCCCTCCCTTTGGGACTTCTTTCCCATTCAGATCCCCACAGTGCGTTAAGTAGAGTTCTCTGTGCTAGCAGTTTGTTAACTATTTTACACATAGATGGAACATGTACCTCATTTGTTATCTATTTTATCCATAGTATCAATAGTGTGTACGTGTCAATCCTGGTCTCCCAATTCCTCTCACCCCTGCCTTTCCCCCTTGGTGTCCATATGTTTGTTCTCTACGTCTGTGTCTCTATTTCTGCTTTGCAAATAAGCTCACCCACTAGAACCGCTTCATCCTATGTAAAATTTTCATAGCCTTAATTAAGAGGGTAATAAATATTCCCTGAGCACCTGCTCTGTGCCGGGTATGCCAGGGTGTGCGTTAGGTACAGGTATTATTTAACACTTAATAGAAATGGTAAATATTGTTCCTGAAGGCTCATGGCTGGTAAATGGATGCAGCTGGGGTTTGAACCTAGGTCTTGCTTGCCTGGACATTTGCATGTCACCATTATGCAACCCTGCCTCTCCAAATGAACATTTGTGTGTCTTAGTTATACCACGTTTTAAAAAAAAATCCCTTCCACCCCCAGAAATGACCCTTGCTAGCAATTAACTGCAACCCAAAATAAATGGAGGGAGAGGGAAAGTAGAATTAAGAACTATAAAATTAGGCAATGTGAAGTGCAGTCCTGGGCTTTGGTTCTGTATGTGGTGGTGAGAGGTTGGCAGTTGGCCAGACAAGGATAAACTGCCCAGGCCACCTTGGGACAGGCTGAGGACTGGAGTGGCTCTCCCAGGCGCAGGTGGTCATGTCCTGGGGCACCTGGCAAAGGACTGCCGTGACAGGCACTGTGGCCCTTGGAATCTGAAAAGCCTTGCCAATGAGGATCCTTTGCTTTAGCTGTCATGCCCTTTGCAGCTTTGGTTGCTGTTTTCAGGCCAAGCTGGCAGCTGAGTAGGGCTTTCTGGATCCTGAGCTGAGGGCTTTGCCGTCCAGGAATAGGAGCCTGTGTTGCTCCACAGCTGTGGCCTCTTCTCTGGCACCTGCTGCAGGTCGGGATGTTTGCTGTTTAGTTTCACCCTGAAGATGGTCACCCTTTGGTAATTTAGGCCTGAAAGTCTCGTTGTCTGTCGTCCTTTTACCTTTCACTCTGGGCTGCAGTAGCCTAAGCCACTGCCTGTTCTTGGAGGTGAATGGACTTAGGTCAGGAGCCCTCTTTGAAGTGGGGGGTTTGAGGCCTTTGAGAACGAGGCCTGTCTCTTTGTGACCACCCTTGCTGGCAGGAGACATTGGCGCATACTTTCCTTCCTCTGAGGAGTCCTGTTTTCAGAGGGAAACTCTGCGGGCTTGGTTCCTTCACAGTTGTCTTTGAAGGTTCGGGGTCAGAATTTTCATGTATATTTCTTCTCCCTTCAGTCTCCAGAGCTTGTCCTGTGCGTTAGCTGTTGAACATGTAAAATTAAATTTTGTATAGCACTTGCCACTAATGACTGACTAGTTAACACTAAAATGTTGATGGTGTGATGGCTGGTGGTGACTTTCTTCTTTATGTTTTCTGATTTTTTTGAAAAATATTTTACAAAGTACCTGTGTTAGTTTTGTAATCCTATCAAGTTCACTATTTTTCCTCTGGGGGGAGCATAAAAGGCAAGCCCGTGTAGGAACAAAGAATAAAGCTCTCCTCCCCTCTCTGTCGGTCTTCCCTGCCGTGATTATCCTGTGGGTGCTGCTGTGCTTACCGTCAATGTCACAAGGTGCTTTTAGCTATGATACTACCCTTATGAAGGGACCCAGCGCAGTTCATGTAGCCTTCCTTTGTGGGTTGGGGGTGGGGGGAGTCAGTCAGTGAAATTGCCTTGACTTTATTTCTGGTGACTTTTTTCTCCCTGTCTCCTCCTTTCTCTAAATAGATACATCCTTTTGAGCTTTTAGTTAGCACAGGCTTTACAAACATCTCTATATGATTTGGCTTATTCATATCACTAAACAGAAAGCAGCTAAAGAGGTACTTCAGTTTTTTTTTCTGTTTGTTTGTTTATTGAGAACAGTTTCTAGCCACCTCATGTAATGGTTATGAAGAGTGAGTAAGATAATATAGGTAAAGTTTCTGGTCATAGTATTGCTTGTTATATACAGTAGGTATTGGATAAATAGGGTTATTTTTAACCATAGGCTTTCTAGGCAAAATAGAGATAGGTATTTTTTTTTTTTTATGGCTTTATTGAAGCAGACTCAGAGATCTAGAAAACAAACTAGTGATTACCAGGGGGGAGAGAAAAGGGGGCAATACAGGAGTGGGGAGAAAGAGGTACAAACCATTAGGTATAAAATAAGCTACAAAGTAAACAACAAGGACCTACTGTATTAGCACAGGGAACTATATTCAATATCCTGTAATAAGCCATAATGGAAAATAATATGGAAAAGGATATATATTTATATAGCTGAATCACTATGCTGTGTAGCAGAAGTTAACACAACCTTGGAAATCAACTATACTTCGAGAAAACAAATTATATATAAAAAATAAAAAATAAACTACAAGGATATATTGTATAACACAGGAAAGATAGCCAATATTTTATAGTAACTATAAATGGAGCACAACCTTTAAAAATTGTGAATCATTATGCTATATACCTGTAACTTATCTATTATTGTACAGCAACTATACTTCAGTAAAAAAAAAAATAAAAATAGCTTTATTAAAATATAGTTCACAGAGCATACATGTTTATGCACTGAAAATGTACACATCAGTGGCTTTTTACTATATTTGCAGTTCTGCATATCTATCAGTATAATCAATTTTAGAACATTTTTATCACCACACAAAGAAGCTTCATTCTTTTTAACTTTCACCACTCCAACCTCTCCTAACCCCCTTCCCCCCATCCCAGTCCTTGGCAACTATGATCTCCTGTCTGCCCCTGTGGTTGCCCATCCAGGACCTCTCATGTAAGTGGAATCATACCCTGTGTGGTTCTTTCCTTAGCATGTTTTCATCCCTCACTTAGTCTGTCATTTAGCATAGTGTCTTCCACATCTCCATACCATAGTGGGTATCAGTGTTTCCTTTTGTTGCTATATAATATTCCATTGCATGGGTGTGTCACATGTAATTTATCCCTGCCTCCATTGATGGACATATGTGTTGTTTTACATTTTGGCTTTTATGAATAATGCTGCTGTGAACATTTCTGTGCAGGTGTTTGCATGGAGACATGTTTTCATTTTAAGAGGGTTTATACCTAGGAGTGGAATTGCTGTGTTATATGGTAACGTTTGAGGAACTGTCAAACTGTTTTCCAGAGTTGCTGTACCGTTTTATATTCCTGCCAGCAAGTATGAGGGTCCCAATTCCTCCATATCCTTGCCAGCACTTGTTATTTTCTGTCTTTTTGATTCTTGCCATACTACTGGGTGTGAGTAATATCTTTGTGGTTTTGATTTATATTAGAGAGTTCACATGCTTTGGAAAAATCAACTTTTTCTTCTTTTGTTTTGGTCTTGATTCCCACAGACCCTTTAGAAGTTGCATTATTCCTGCTAGTCAAGTGGCTTGTGTTCAGAGAAGCCTTCCTCTGAGAGGTCCCCCATCCCACTGATGATGTCCTTTGGCCTCCTTCTGGCTCTGCAGAGCCTGGCTTTTGGCCTTCCAGGCTGAAGTTTGGTTTTAATGGCACAAGGACAGGGGACTCAGCTTAATCAAGCTTATAGAACTGACCGTAAAAATAAGGTGCCAGTTTATCAGTGGATGCAAAGTGTCTCCATCATAAGACCTTATCTGGGTATCCATGTGGTTTTTTCCATCTTTGTCCTTGTCGGTAGACCAGTGTAGAAATCCCAGGCGTTGCAACAAGCAGGAGTTAGATGAATCAGTGTTTAGTGGGTCGGGCTCTGAGACCCTGATACTGACATATTTTGTAGTACGTGCTCAGTTGTGTCCGACCCTGTGGACCGTATAGCCTGCTTGCCAGGCTCCTCTATTCATGGGGTTTTCCAGGCAAGAATACTGGAGTGAGGGGGTCATTTTTTTCTGCAGGGGATCTTCCTGACCCAGGGTTTATTGAACCCGAGTTTTCTTTCATCTCACGCATTGGTTCTTTGCCAACAGTGCCACCAGCAGAGATACTATTCAGGACTAAAAGGAACCACCTTTGAGACCAGGCTACTGGCTAAGAGTCTATCTCCTTTGACAAGCACAGTTTGGAGGGATTTACCATATTTGTCTTCATGATTAATTTTTCTTTGTGTTTCCTTAGTTGACCAACCCATTTCTGTTTTATGAGATTTTTCTTCAGCTATGTCAATAGTATCACCATCTAGTAGCAATGGAGAACTTCCCATTCTTTTCTTTTTTTAATTTTGTGTTTTGAGTGCCTATAGGCCCTAAACGTACAGCTGTGACTCTTCATAGACTGTTGGGGAATGCTTGCCCAGCGTTGGAGAGCTGGGATGTATGCTGATGATTTGTACCAAGCCCTTGCTGGTCTCCAAAACCTGGTGTTCCCTTCATTTAGAGATGGTTCTCTGTAGATTTTGCTCGGCTGAGAGCCCCGTGGATTCTTTGTGTGCTGATGGCAGGAATGACTTGGGTCCCGAAGTAAGTGGGAGTCAGGAGAGAACAGCTGAAAACAGCCCCACAGGGATGTCTCAGGGCTTCACAGTGAGTTGGAAAGGGTTGGTGAATGGATCTCCTCTCTTTTTCCCCGCAGCCCAGAAAGAAGTCATCTTTCAAATTTAAGAGGCCCAAAACCCATGCTTCAGGTCTGTTTCTGCTACATATAATGTAACTCCCTTTTGCTTTTATTTCCTCATCTAGTAGGTAAAGATTAATCTTTATACCTGCCTTGGGGATATCAAATAAAATATGAAAAGAAAGTGTGTTCTGAAGAGTCAGAGTGTTACATGTTGTATATGTATACATGTATATGTACATATACATACATGTATACATAATATATAAGTAAATACATAACATTTTAAATGTATAAAATTATGTATCCTTAAAAAATTAAACTAATAAATTTAAATTCTTTAAAACAATCTTTATTTTATTGTAGTAAGAAAACTTATGATGATGATGATGTTCAGTTGCTCAGTCAGTAACTTTGCAACCCCATGGACTGCAGCACACCAGGCTTACCTGTCCTTCACTCTCTCCTAGAGTTTGTTCAAACTCATGTCCATTTAGTCAGTGATGCCATCCAACCATCTCATCCTCTGTTTTCTCCTTTTCCTCCTGCCTTCAATCTTTCTTAGCATCAGGGTCTTTTCCAATGAGTTGGCTCTTTGCACCAGATGGCCAAAGTATTGGAGGCTCAGCTTCAGCATCTGTCTTCCAACAAATATTCACCCCCTAAAAACAAGCCTGACTTTACCTACTTTTATATCAAAGTTCAAATCCTCATCCTGTCCCAAGGTAAGGGAGGCTAAGGTCATGGGAAAACCAGACTCTCCAAGGTGCAATTCTTCCAGGATGTAAAGTTATGTGCTGGAGTCTAAAATTACATTCCCTTCAAAAATAGCAGTAGTACAGAGGCTCTGTTGACAAGTCCTGTCTAAGAATGGATGGAAATTTGACAAATGACACATTTACATATTGCCATACCCTCTTTTATCCTTCTATTGAGTAAGCATTTTGTTTGCTCCAGTTAAGACCCATTTGGCTATGTATCTGCTCTTCCTCAGGGTTCCTTTGGCTGCTGGGGTTGACAATTCAGGAAAGGTGGTCCTGGAGGGGCTCCTTCCTGACTTCTGTAAGTGTAGGAAGGATTCATGAATAAAGAGACTTCTGTGAAGTGTGAGTGACTCTAAACCCCATTCCTCTTTTGAATTTTCTAGCTTATTTGCATTTTGGGGTGAGGAATGATGATCTAGACATCTGGTTTCTGGTCAGATAGGTGTTCTGTCAATTGTGAGGAGCTAAATGGTTTTTCCAGTAGTCATGGGTGAATGTGAGAGTTGGACTATAAAGAGGGCTGAGTGCAGAAGAATTGATGCTTTTGAACTGTAGTGTTGGAGAAGACTCTTGAGAGTCCCTTGGACTGTAAGGAGATCCAACCAGTCCATCCTAAAGGAAATTAGTCCTGAGTGTTCATTGGAAGGACTGATGTTAAAGCTGAAACTCCAGTATTTTGGCCACCTGATGCAAAGAGCTGACTTATTTGAAAAGACCCTGATGTTGGGAAAGATTGAAGGCAGGAGGAGAAGGGGATGACAGAGGATGAGATGGCTGGATGGCATCACCGACTCAATGGACATGAATTTAGGTAAACAACTCCAGGAGTTGGTGATAGACAGGGAGGCCTGGTGTTCATGGGGGTCAAAAAGAGTTAGACACAACTGAGCAACTGAACTGAACTGAAACTAAATTATTTATTTGTTCACCTCATATGTGAGGAACTAAACTTTGGGCTTCCCAGGTGGTGCAGTGGTAAAGAACCTACCTGCCATTGTAGGAGACTCAAGAGACAGGTGTTTGACCCCTGGGTTGGGAACATCTCCTGGAGGAGGAAATGGCAACCCACTCCAGTATTCTTACCTGGAAAATTCCATGGACAGAGGGACCTGGCGGGCCACAGTCAACAGGGTTGCAAAGAGTTGGACACGACTGAGTACACATACTCCACTCCAAACTTTGTTTTGAAAAAGTCCAGTTTTCCTGATCAGGAGAGGTATTTTCTAACATCTGACTCGGATATGTACTCATTGACTCAACAATGATTTGTTGAGTTCGCACCAGGGGCCAGGTTATTTTTGAGACACCAAGAAACAGATAAACACCCTTCCGCTCTAATGGACCTAAAAGGAGGTGACAGAGAGTAACATAATTATATAGAGAAGTAAGAGCCATGAAAAAAATCAGCCAGGTGATGTAACAGAGAACGTGTGAAGGGCTTCTCTGAAGCTGGGGGTCAAAGAGGGTCCCAGAACTGTATTTCGGATGGAAAAAAGAAAGGGCCTGGAAGAAAAACATCTCTGGGCAGACTGATTGCTGCAAACAGAGGCCTGAATGTGGGAATCAGCTTGGTGTGTTTGAAGGTCAGAAAAAAAGGGTCCTTGTGACTGGACCCAGTTAGTGGGAGGTGGGAGGAGAGATGAACCCAGGAGGTGCACAGGACTTTGGGGCCCTTGGGAGGAATTTTGATGATAAGAGCAGTGGGAAACCTTGGGCAAGTTAAGCCGGCAGGGGGGTGAATTGATCTGATTATATAATTAATGTCAGAGAGCTCAGGTGGTTTGTCATAAGGAAATTAGGCCTTTCTTGTAAATGTGTGAAGCTGTTTGTTGTTTCTTTAAAAATGAAAATATTTTTATTCATTTCATCAATTGTAATAATACATATTTGTGGGTCAAATCTGTTTCAATTCATAACATTTTTTGAGAATTAAAAAAAATTATTTTATATTGGAGCATAGACAATTAACAATGTTGTGATAGTTTCAGGTGGACAGCAAAAGTACTCAGCCATACATATATATATATATACACATACACACACACACACACACGTATCCATGTATATATATGTATGTATCCATTCTCCCCCAAATGCATGTATCCATTCTCCGCCAAAGTCCTCTCCATCCAGACTGCCACCTAGCATTGAGCTGAGTTCCCTGTGCTATACAGTAGGTCCTTGTTGGCAATCCCTTTTAATACAGCAGTGTGTACATATTGATCCCAAACTCCCTAACTAATGATTGATCTTTTTTTTAAGCAAAATATTAGTTCATATAAATTTTAAAGTGTAACTTGGTCTCATTCATACTTTCATCCTTTCCTCTTTCTCCCCCTTAAAAGAGAATTACACTGAACAGTTGTGTGTATGTTTTTCCAGAATATTTTCTATGTGAATACAATATAATACACCACTCATATGCTTTACACACACACACACATATGACTAGATGTAAATGAAAATAGAATCTGTACATATTGTTCTGGAACTTTCCTCCTTTTTCAACATAAAACTCAAGGACATTTTAAAATCTCCTACCTATGGATCTCATCTATCCTTTTTAATGGCCTCATGGAGTTCTTTTGTTGACTCTACCAGAATTGATTTTGCACTCTATTGAGAAATCTGAGTTGTTCCAGCTTTTCTGTTGTAAGCTATAATGCCATCTACTGCTTGTTTGTGAATCTGTACAGACCTCTTTGTGTCTGAAATATGGGGTGCTTTTTTTCTTTAATGAGAGGCAGACTGTGAGTTGAAAAGTCCTGTAGTGCATCCTAGCCAAGTCTATGTTCTGAATGCGGGTGAATGCTGGTCTGTTGGCAAGAGTATGCTTTGCACAGGAGACCTGTCGGTCTTCATGTATGGTGGGGCTGTTGTTTGCCCCTGATTTGTAACCTTGGCAGTTCCTGGAGTAGCCAGTGTGATTGGAAACGGTGCCAGCCACAAATGCAGAGGAGAATGAGGAACATATGCAGGGGCTGGTAAGCTCACCTACTTTATATGCATGTCAAGCCGGCAGGATTCCCCAGGCACCCCTCACTGTGTGGGCCCAGCTGCAGGTCTGCATGTTTTCCCGAATATCATGAGTAACTAAAGCCCGGAGACAGGCTTACCAACAATCAACTACACAAAGCTAGGTCTGCCCTTTGCATAATTAACCTGCGATTCTGCATTTCCAGAAATATGATGGTCAGAGAGAGTGCCAAGCCCGTTCAGGATCAAATACACAGTTCCTTATTATCTAATCTACATCTTGCAAATATCACATTCTATTAAAAGCAAAGGAGCTTAGGAAGAAAGATGGGCTGATGCAAAGTTTTGGGAGAAAGAAATGACTTAAGAGTAATTTTCTGTGTGTGTGGTCCCACCCATTCCCTATAATGTGACTGTCCCTGAAGACCAGTCTCACCAGTATGTTTGGGGAGGAAATGCACAGCCCTTGGGGATTGTGAGTTGGACATGAGGTCTGAATCCCCCCCCACCCCCTTACCATGGTCTCTATCCACTGCCTCTCTGTGCCCAGTCACCAGCAGGGAGGTGGAAGCCCCCCTGAGAAGGTGAATGGGCTTAGGATATTAGCCAGAGTACATATCTCAATGGCCTTTTTAAAGGGGGCTTTTTTTTTTTTTTTTATGGCAGAGCAGCGCAAATGTAGACATTATTACTTCCTTCGCCACATCAAAATCAGACTGTGATAAGAAGCTGATAAAAGGCATCGGTGATCAGGTCAGAAGGAATCAAAGCACAGAGAAGGAAATATAGCAAAGTCTGTCAATCGGTTTCTCTTTGGGGCCTAAGCATTTTTATATTTGTTTGGCCCATTTCAGAGGGAGAGTGTGTGTGTGTGCACATGTGTTGGGAAATTGTACTGTGGGAGGAAATATATTTGCACATTAGTTACTTTCCAGAAATAATTGCTTTGATTTATTCCCCCTCCAGTCCCAGAGGGAAGCCCAGGTTATTAGTTTAGCTTCAAAGAAGGCATATGTTACTGAGTTAGGGAAAAAGCCTTAAAACAGTAATGCACGTTTTTTCCTTTTTATAGAATAAAAAACATTTGGATAGATTTATTGAGGAGGACACTTTTTGCATCTTTCGTGGACCCATTTTATATTGGGAAGTCAGTCTCCCCCCCCCCCAACCTCTTAGAAAGTAGAAATGGGGGAATCCACATGGATGAAGGAGCTTTTTCTTGGGCATCTGAAGAAATGGGTGTTTGTAGGATGAACTTTTACTTTGGCATTCAGATGTGGATATGGGACTTTCTCACCTGCATGATTTTAATTTTCCCATGAAAGCCTGGACAGGCCACTGGATTGGAAGTGACCTTGAGGCCCCTAATACCTCTGTTCCCCAGTGTTGAAATCTTCCCTGCGGTGTTTCCATTATAATCCTGAGTGGGGGCCCTGCAGCCCCTGCCTGGATTCTCACAATTTACCATTTTAAAGTTTCTGAAAATCAGGGGTAAAAAAAAATGATGTTTTATGACTTTAATATATATTTATTATTTTAAAATGGAAAAATAATCTCAAAGTGTAAAAATAAAAACTACTCCTCATTCCCTCCCCCCAGAGAAAATGCTGCTTAACTTTCCTTCCATCTCTTTGATACCCATGCACAGGTTTGTGGGTACTTTTACAAAATTGAGTTAATGCTCTGTGTACTGTTTCTCCCCCACTGAACTTTCTAGGGAGTGAGCGTTTCTCTGTTTTTTAAAATCTTGATATTTCATTAAAAAAAACCCAAACATTTATTTACTTTTGTTTGCAAAAGATAAACTTTTTTTTTCCCCCAAAAGTAAACTTTTTAAAATTTTTGGCTCTGCTGGGTCTTAGTTGCGGATCTTTAGTTGTGGCATACATACTCCTAGTCACGGCTTGTGGTTTCTAGTTCCCTGACCGAGGATCAAACCCCAGCCCCCTACATTGGGAGCGGGGAGTCTTAGCCTCTGGATCACCAGGGAAGTAAGTCCCTGATATTTCATGTTAAGTGTCAGTATTACATCTTATGGGTGCACCATCAGTGACTGTTCCCAGTTGATTAAATACTTGTCTTTTTTTCTATTATAATCTATTAAATACTTTTTTCTTTTTCTATTATAATACAGCAACAAAGAGTGTGTTACATTCTTGCCTGCATCTGATTAGTTTTTAGGGAGAAAATTCTTTGAAATGGAATTTGTAATCTGATGTGATACATAGGACTACATTGTCCCCTGAGAGGATTATGACAATTGATATTCCAACTGACACTGGAATTTTTCTTTTTTAAAAATGGGCAATTTAAGAGGCAAAGTAGTATCCATTACAACTTTGTTTGCTTTTCAATTTTTTTTTTTAAGACATGACCTCACTCCAAATAATTGTGTTTAACTAATCAAAATTTTCCAGAAGGGTTATCCAACCAGAATTTAGTTCACTTAACTGCACCCTCATTTCTCTAGCTTGTTCATAAGAATGTTATAAGAAAAAACTCTTGGCTTTCATGAAATCAAAATCTCTAATTCAAAGCAATATGCTGGTTTACTAGACTTCTAAAACCATCTATGAAGGAGATGAAGTTCAGCCAGTGCAATTCAGATAGATAAAGGCTTGCTCATATTGGAATGTTTCCAGTAAATCTGTTGAAGCTAAAGGTTTGAAGTAAAGCTTTTATCAATCTTTAATTTCTAAGATCTATTTAAAAATAATAAGACTTGTTTTCAGACCTACAGAAATATTTCCTGTTTGCCCTTATTCATTTTCAAAGACTGCTGGCAAATTTTCCATAATAACTTTGAATGGTATGTCGGTGTTTGGGATGATGGGGTTTGGGACCTGGAGGCTGTTGGTGTGATTGAGAGCTTTTCTTGGGTCTCTCTGGCTGCATGTGTGTCTTCATGAATTTCATTTTCTGCGTATGTGCCTTGCCCACTTGGAAGGTCAGGATGAAACGAAGAGGAAGTGGTGCTCGTTTTTTTTTTGGTCTTCTCTTAACATGGACCATTTTCTTGGGTTGGAACCCACCTGAGAGTTTTTCTCTGAATAGCACTTGAAAAGGTTTCATTTTTGCCTTAAAAATAAGAAAGATGTTCTCAAGGCTCAGCCCGTTTGGGACCTATGTTTAATATACATATTTGCACTATGCATTTGATCATGTCTTTGAGTAATTAATGGATTAAATATTTTCTTACATTCCTCTGAAATCTCACCTCATCAGAGGATTTCTCATGCTGTCACAGTGATGAATTTATGGGCATCTTTTCTTTCAGTCTTGATGTTTTCCAAGCCAGTGCTCCTGGTTTCAGCCAGGACCAGAAACGACTCCCAAGATTAGGGCAGGTAACTCTGGTAGCCTCTCTCAGGTCTTTGCAAAGGCAGGAATTAGAAAGCCTCTGAGATGTTGGTCTCATTGCTACATGCTTCTCTGGAAATTATAAAGCCCTTGTCCCTTGAAAACTGCCTGCCACACCTCCTTCTCTCTACTCTTGGCCTTGAGCTATGTTAGAGCAGGATTTGGGACTCTGGGATTTTTTAATATCCTTTGCAGATACTCAGAATTTGTTTTATTCCCCTCTGGAAGGTTTTCTGTTACTTTTCTAAAGTTTTTTTTTGTTGTTTTATTTTTAACAAACTTTTCAAATTCTCTCCCCTTCCTTCATCTGTCCATCTCTCTAGTATATGTATATCTGTACATCCATAGGTGTACATACACATAAACATGTACATGGCACATACAGGTAGACACAGACATATATACATCCATATGTAGAGATTTGCAAAGGAGCCAGGGGGAGTGGGAATGAAAAAATGAAAGTGAGACAATGTCTTATTGACAAAGGAAATGAGATTTATTCCTGGTTATAACTCATAATCATGTCTGAAAATGGTCTGTGATGACTGGAAAGGAAATGAGGAATATAGTAGACATACTTAAAACCCTAGAAATGCCTAACACTCTAGAAAGACAGTTATTTGCCCCCATTTTGTTTTGAGATGAAACATTTTTATAAGGCCTGAGGGGCTTCCCAGGTGATGCTAGAGGAAAAGAACCTGGCTGCCAATGCAGGAGACATAAGAGACTCAGATTTGATCTCTGGGTTGGGAAGATCCCCAGGAGGAAGGCATGGCAGCCCACTCCAGTATTCTTGCCTGGAAAATCTCATGGACAGAGGACTTAGCAAGCATGGTTTAGGGCTTGAAGCTTAAAGAGTGAATGATGGGAACCTCCATCTGTACATCCACCTCCACCAGGCACACTGGGCCTTCCTGTCTTTAGAGGTGTTTTGTGTATTTTTTTTAAATTAATTTTTGCCTGTCCTGGGTCTTGGTTGCTGCGCAGAGGCTTTCTCCAGTTGCCGTGAGTAGGGACTACTCTCTGTTGTGGTGCGTGGACGTCTCATTGCAGGGACTTGGTGCAGAGCACGGGCTCTAGGTGTGTGGGCTTCAGTCATTGCAGCAGTGAGGCACCGCGCTTGTGGTGCGTGGCCTCAGTTGCTCTGCAGCATGTGGAATCTTCCCAGACCAGGGATTGAACCCATGTCCTCTGCGTCGGCAAGCAGATTCGAATCCACTGTGCCACCTGGGAAAACTTGTGTACATTTTTATCATTGGATTTTCCAGTGAAAATTTGATGGGAGCTGGTAAAAGACAAAGCATGGAGGATATGTGTTTACCTTGTCCTTCTTAAATTCTGAGGGCCCAGTTAGGACAAAAGCAGACACAGAACTTCAGAAACAATGAAGTTTGGAAGTAGATTTCCTGAAGGACCTGCCAGTGCACTGCATTGCTGGGTGGTTTTCTGTGCTGTTTCTAAGGTAGTGTGAGCTCCAGTTTTAGAAGTAGGTAACCTAGATGAAGAAGCTTCATGAATTACACAAGGGTTCATGTCAGGCAACCGGGTTGTCTGTCATAGTGGTAGCATGGATTTTAATTCACTTACTCCCCGACAGCCTTTTGACATGGGTAACTATTTACCTTAAAGTATTTTTCAAATCTTGCATGACTTTATAAAATTCTCTTGTCATGCTAAATGGTCCTGAGGCATCCCTTCCCATTTCTTTCTCTAAATAGGAGGGGGAACAATGCCTTTGTTCCTCCCTATTGGCTTTGGAAAAAGTGTATTAATTCCAAAGTGATAGTCACCATGTTTTTGAACCTATTGTAGGCAGAGCAGATCTAGCTCTGAAAGCTTTACGCCCAGGGCTGTGGTTGGCACTGGAAGAGACCTGGCCCAAACCATCTCTCCAGTATACGCTCTGCAGGCACTTTAAATGCCTCTTCCTACCCACTTGTGTCCCTGTGTTTCTCCAGCCTCCTCTCTCCTCCCTCTGCTTATCCTCACCTTACTCCCCTGAAAGTCATGGCCTCCTCTGGAAAGCTTTTCTGGACTCTGTACATCTACCGGGTATGGAAGGTTGATTAGAGGGAAAGGCCCCTTAGAGTCTGGCCAGGGGCCAGGGCAGGATCTGCGATGGTTTGCAAGTGGTGCCCACCCTGCACTCAGGCTATCAGGAGGCAGATTTCAGTGGGTCCTTCCCCAAATACAGAGTTGGAAGTCAGAGTTCATTTGCATGATTCCAAACTGTCTATATGTGCACCTTAACCCCAGAAGTCAGTCTCAAAAGCACATCCTCCATTCCGCTGGTCACACCTTCATACAATGCCTGCAGGGCCTCAAGGAAGGAAACCAGGGCCTTCAAAAGGCTGCTCAATGAGTGGTTTTGTAATAAGTGGAAGACCACAGTGATACAATTCCAAATGATCAGAACTGATGGGTGGCTGGGGCCATGTCATTTACTGCAGTGCTGTTCACACTCTGGGGCCCTGGACCCGCTGAGGACTTGCCAGAGCTCACCCTGTGGAGCCCACCCCAGAGTCTCTGATCAGGAGATAGAATGAAGGTGAGAGTTTGCGTTTCTAAGAAGTTCCCAGGTGGTGCTGATGCTGCTCATCCAGGGACCACACTTTGAGTAGCCCTGATAAACCGTATTTGAAGACAGTGGTTCTTACACTTGACTGCACATCAGAATCACCTGAGGAGCTTTTAAAAGTCGTACTACTCAGACTTCCCCTCAGATCAGTTCCCCCAGATGTCTGAGCATGGGACCCACATGTCCTGTTGTTATGTCCAAACTCCGGCTCCCAAGCCCCTGAAGAGACCAAGCCCACACAGCAATGCAAAAGCATAAAGGGGTTTACAGCTAGCCGGGCTAGGGCACAAGTCTCATCCACGCAGTGGAATCCAACAAGAGCCCCGCGCTCCAGATCACAGTTGCTTTTATACAGGCAGTTCTTTGTTACAGCATTGGTATAGCTGGCAGTCAATGTTTGGTCAGTTTAAACTGCGCCTCTGCCCTGGATGGTCTATCTCTTGGCGTGCGTGGGACTTTCCTGGCTTGTCAGGGGAGGTATGAGGTGAGGAGGGGGAGGTCTCCGGAGCTAGGGCCTGCTGTATCTCACAGCAGCCTGTCACAGAAGCTGTTTTGTTTACACACCACACTGTGACCCGGTGATTCCCGGGAGCAGCCAACTTTGAGAGCCATTTTTCTAAGGCTTCTGGGGATTACAAATGTTAATACACTTACAAATGGCTCTGGGAGGTTAAAATGAAGATCATGGTTCAGGACTGGAAATGAACCTGTGAGCTGCTGGTCCATGAGCCACACTTTGGGTGGCAAGGGGTGAAAAGTAAAACAGAGTATCTTAGCTTCAGTGCTGTTGACATGTAGAGTCCAGTGATTCTTTGTTGTGGGGCTGTCCTGTGCATTGTAGGATGTTTAGCAGCGACCCTGGCCTCTACTTACTAGATGCAGCTAACACCTACCCATGCACGTATGACTACTAAAAATGTCTCCTCCTTTAGTTGTGTCTGAATCTTTGTGACCCCATGGACTGTAACCCACCTGGCTCGTTTGTCCATGGAATTCTCCAGGCAAGAACACTGGAGTGTGTTGCCATTCCCATCTCCAGGAGATCTTCCCCACTCAGGGATCGAACCCAGGTCTCCTGTATTGCAGGCAGATCCTTTACTATTTGAGCCACTGGGAAAGCCTAAAAATGTCTCCAGATGGTGCCAAATGCTACCTGGGAGTAGAGGTGGGGATGAACTCACTGGAGTAAGGGGACTTAACTGAGGTTGGACTCAAGGACCCCAACTCCCTTCTTCACATGTCTTTTTCTTGAATGGAAATTTTGTTCCTTTGAACTGGAGAAAAACCATTTATCCACATGTAGACTGATCCTAAGTGCTTGGCAGAGGCCACACAGTGACTGGAGTAATTCATAGCAAGATGAATGAAGCTTCAGCTTCTTTTGCCGAAGGCAGGGGAAGATGGCAGAATGGTGATGAAGGAGTAGGTGCCTGAGAAGTTGTGGGGCTTGGGGTGGGGCACAGAAGTGCCCAAATAATTTTTTCAATAATGGATTTTGAAAGGTATTAGTAATTGCTTTATGTATATTTCCATGTGAAATTTTGCTTGTTCCCCATTCCAGTCATCTCTGAGTTTTAGAAACAGTTTGAATGCCACATATCAGCTCATTTCTGTTAAGTGAAGTTTTTGGCATGTGACCTTTTAACAAGCCCATGAATAATTTCATTAATTGACTGGCTGGTGATGTTTTTATTCAGCTGTGTCAGTAGCAGTCCAGTACAGCACACACACTCCCACCCAGACCTACACACCCACTGACAAGCTATTAAATCAGCCAGGGGTGCAAATTGCATATCTCTTTCATGGTTTTGAATTGGAATCCTTTTTAACACAAAGCCTGTTAATGGTTAATAAAACTACTGTGTACACAGACATCAGTCTTTATCTACAAGACCCTAATTCTCTAATTTGCTTGAACCACCTCTGGCATTAATGGTGCAGATTGAATGTATGTTGTTATTACCCAGGGCCTCTTTATATAGGCTCCATTAGGGGCGGTGTCATTCTTTTCCATCTGTCAGGAAACCATTGGGCTGGTAATTAGGAAGGGAATGGGCATTGCAAGGGCTGCTCAGAGCCACGTGGCATTTTGCTTTCAACATGTACAGGACTGCATATTTCTTACACCTTTTTTTTTTTTTTAAAGGCAGTGACAGTTTACTGTAATTCAAAACCACTAGATAGGCAAATAGACCAAAATGGGGTACTTGCAACAGAAGGTAGAATAATTATGATGGGAATAATAAATGACTTTCTTCTTTACTGCTCCCATGATCACTCATTCCATGTGGCTGGCAACCTGTCCCTACCAGGATCTTTATGTCAGTGATTGATAAAGTCTCTGTTAGATCTGAGGCCCCCAACACAGGCAGAGTGGATTATTTACAGATGGGCCCCTATAGCTTCTGGTTGTGAGATTTAGGAGGGCAGATTATCTAGTATGTGTATTCAAGAAGCCCTGGCTTCTGACACCGCTAGTACCAAAAGAGTATTGGAGACTAACCCGTTTAGGTGAAACACATTTCCTGTTTTAGGAGCTGGCTTCCACACAGGAAGGGCTGCAGATTCAAACACTTTCGTTCTGACTGATCCACTGAGCTGGTGTTTTGTTTTATTTAGTTTCGTTTTGATTCTTAGGGGAAACCTCTGCCTTTATGTAGAAAAGTCAATCTTCACTCTCTGTGGGAAACAAGTCCCCACAGAGGTTGGTCTTGGTAAGAGGCTCCGATGAAGGTCATTGAAGTACAGCGTCTGGGTCTCAGGTTTCAGGGCACTCAAGAAGCATCAGTGGGGCTTATAAAGACCCGAAAGTTGTGCGGGTCCACTGGAGAAATTCTCTATAGATTTGGGGTGCCACAGGAGCTTCAGATCATGCTTTGGAAAAATGAAGATCCAGAATGAGGTGAGAAGCAGCATGGTGGGTGGCCAGAGAGAGACTGGGCTTCTAGTGATGCAGATGAACATAGGGCATACCTCAGCTTGGCAGCCTTCAACATGCTCCTGAAATCCACTGAGCCTTGGTTTCCTCATCTGCTCAAGCCAATCAATAATATCTGTCTTAAATGGGATAGTGTAGCAAAGCCTCGAGCCCAGTGCCTTCCCGTTAGTAGAGTCATTTGGGGGGTGGAGTTAGTTGGGCGGTGAAACTGACACCCATGGATCAAAAGGAATAGCTCTTGTCTGATGTGTCTCTTATTGTGGGTATGTCCTTCTTAAGGAAGTTTATCTTCACCTTTCGTGCACAGAGGTTATGGCAGCCTTTCTCTCAATTAGTTGCTCTCCTTTCCAAAGGTTTTGCCCTGCATCAGTCCAACATGTGTTACCCAACTTAGATCTCTTATCTCAGTGGGAGGGCCCAAGTTTGATGAGCTTGAAAACCTGATGTCCATGTGCTGGGCATTACCCAAAGAAAGTCACACACTAGAAATGATTGAGAGCAGGGTTTTCCAGTGCTGGCACGGTTGACATTTTGGACCAGATAGTTCTTTGTTGTAGGGTGCTGTCCCGTACACTGTAGAATGCTGTCAGCATGTCTCGTCTCTACCCACGGCATGCCAGTAGCATCATCCCAAGTTGTGACAGTTTAACTCCAGGGACTTCCCTGGTGGTCTAGCAGTTAAGACTCTGTGTCTCCACTGCAAGGGGCGCAGGTTTGATCCCTGCTTGAGGAACTGAGATCCCACTTGCCTCATGGTGCAGCCAAAAAAAAAAAGAGAAAGCATCTCTAGACATTGCCAAATGTCCCCTCATCTACTGGAGGGTAAAAATCACCCCAGATGAGAACCACACAGACTCAAAGCCTTGCCACTGCCTTAAAACTGATGTTCCCGAGCCTCTTGCTTCATAAAATATCAGGAAAGCTCTATAAAAATAAAAACAAAAATAATCACCCCCTGCCTAGGCCCTGCTGTAAACTAGAGTTGGCTCTTTGCAACCACATAGACTATACAGCCCATGGAATTCTCCAGGCCAGAATACTGGAGTGGGTAGCCTTTCCCTTCTCCAGGGAATCTTCCCAACCCAGGGATCAAATCCAGGTCTCCCACATTGCAGGCGGATTCTTTACCAGCTGAGTCACAAGGGAAGCCCTAGACTACAGAGTCGGAAATGTCAAGGAGTGCCCACTAATCTGAATTCTTTGAGCCCCATAGATTACTCTGATGAGCAGCTAGTTTGGGGACCAAGAGATGTACCTGTTATGGTCCCCTTGCCGGTAGCTCTGGGTGAGCTTGCCTATTACAGTCTCATTCTAAAGATGAGTTGGCTGTCTGCCTTGCTGGATCAGAGGATTAGTAATGGTAAAGGAAGACTGTAGATGAGGAGTCACTTTGGACTTCATGTGGTGAGTTATAGGCCCCCTGTCATAGGAAGATGGGCATGTGGTCCAAGAAGAAGTTTTTGTTTGAATCAGATACGTTTTGTGCATCATCCAGCTATATGCATGTGCGTGCATAGTCACTCAGTTGTGTCCAACTCTTTGCGACCCTATGGACTGTGGCCCCACTGGCTCCTCTGTCCATGGGATTCTCCAGGCAAGAATGCTGGAGTGGGTTGCCATTTCTTTTTCCAGGGGCTCTCCCTGACCCAGGGATCAAACCCACATCTCCTGTGTCTCCTGCATTGGCATCACACTCTTAAAAACAAAATACCCTCTGTGCATGGATACTGTGCTAATAAGCTGTGTATGGGAATTAATTCATGGTAATTATTCCTATTACACAGATGATGAAACTCTGGCAGAGAGAGGTTAAGTAGATCTTCTGAGGTCATATATTGCTAATAAGCATTGTCACCGTGATGTAGCCAGACCCTGGGTCCAGAGCCTGTGCTTTGAACATCGCTTTCTACTCCCTCCTTTTGTATCAAGAGTGAAGGTTAGAAAAAAGAAGCATAATTCCCTCAAAAATTTTTTTAAAGAAAACTGAAAAAAAAACAAATAGAAAAAACAAAGAAGGAAGGTTCAACTAGAGCTTTCACTGTTATTGCCAATAATTGGGGCATTAGGGTCTATTTCACAGAACTGAAATTGAAATTAAAAGTGAATGATTCCTTTTTAGAGATGTCCACATCCTTAATTAAAGAGTTGACAAATCAGTCATTTTTCAGACATTGAGTTGGTTATTTGGAGGAAATGAGAATATATCAAAGACAGGAGGCCTTTTAAAAATGGTCCTACCATCCCTTTGGTAGTATGCATAATTGGCAAAATTAAAGCAAGATTTTCTTGATGCACCTCACCCTTATTTTTTTCTTTTTTCTTTTTTTGACTCCTCTGTGAGGAATGCAGGATCCTAGTTCCGAGATCAGGGATTGAACCTGTACCGTCTGTAGTAGAAGCTTGGAGTCCTAACTCCTGTACCACCAGGGAAGTCCCACCCTTACCATTATATTGGTTGTATGAGTTTGGTTTCCAGATAAATATGGAAGACAGGACTGGGGATGTGAACTATCTTGTCCTCTACAGTTGGCCCTCTCTATCAGTGAGTTCTGTGTCCATGGCTACGGAGGGCAGACTGTATTACACCATTTTCTATAAAGGATTTGAGCATCCATGGATTTTGGTATCTGCAGAGATCCTGGAGGGCTTCTCTGGTAGCTCAGCTGGTAAAGAATCTGCCTGTAATGCGAGAGACCTGGGTTCGATCCCTGGGTTGGGAAGATCCCCTGGAGGAGGGTATGGCAACCCACTTCAGTATTCTTGCCTGTAGAATCCACATTGTCAGAGGAGCCTGGCTGACTACAATCCATGGGGTTGCAGAGTTGGACGAGACTCAGCACAGCACAGCACAGCGGTCCTGGAACCAGTGCCTTGAAGATTGAGAGGGACAGTTGTACTTAGTGCCCTGAAAAGTGTGTTTTAAGATTCACTCTCTTTCTCTGCCTTTCTGATTGAACTTTTTCAGATGACTCAACACTCAGGTCCTCCCCTCCATCCTGGACAGTTTTTCAGTTGCTAAGTCATGTCCAACTCTGCGACACCAAGGATTGTAGCACACCACACTTCCCTGTCCTTTACTATCTCCTGGAGTTTGCTCAGATTCATGTCCATTCAGTCGGTGATGCCATTCAACCATTTCATCCTCTGCCACCCTCTTCTCCTTTTGCCTTCAATCTCTCCCGGCATTGGGTCTTTTCCAATGAATTGGCTCTTCACATCAGGTGGCCAAAGTATTGGAGCTTCAGCATCAGTCCTTCCAATCAGTATTCAGGGCTGGTTTCCTTTAGGATTGACTGGTTTGATGTCCTTGCAGTCCAAGGGACTCTCAAGAGTCTTCTCCAGCACCATGGTATGAGTCTTCAGAAAGTCTCCTGGCCAGACTTTCTTGTGTTCATCTGACCAGAGGACGCTCATGTCTCTTTCTGCTTCAAACTCACACCAACCTCCTAGTTCACACCTAGATGCAGCTTTGTTCTCAGTGCTGATTTGTGGCACAGACCTCAGCCCTGACTCAGCAAGGCCTTCTTTTATGGAGCTGGACCAGACTTTAAAGACTACCCCCTCAAAAGAGGGAGGAAAGAATCTCAAGACTTCAGAGGCAAAATATCTAATGATCTGAAGGGGGAAAGTCTCACTCTCTTTGGCTCTCTGATCCTCTTTATTTGGTTTAGTTTATTTATAAATTAAATGAGTTTGCTTCTGTGAGTTTTTTGTAGGGTAATGGGGAGTTATAGGCTCCTACAACAATTGTGCTCGAGACTGTTGCTTTTGGTTGGATGTTTGAGCCTGGGAGAATGGCCCAGTTCTGGGGGCCTTGCTCAGACTTAATCTACAAAACCAGGAGAATTTTGAAGTGGCTGTCCTGAGTCTACATTGGGTTGTTCCATGGATGTTTGTGATCAGACACTGAGTTTAGCCATGTTATCTTGCTTTCTCTTTATTTTGACACTATACCATGGCTCTTTCCTCTAAATTCTTCCTGGAACAACTCCTGCCTCAGGTTGGGGCCTCAGGCAAGGAGCTGACTGCAGGGGAAAGATAGGGAAGTGATTCTGGAGTGATCCCAGGAGGCAGGAGGAAGGGGGAGTTAGGGAGGGAGGAGAAGCCAGTAAAGAGGTATGGAATTGTGGTCCCTTCTGTCGTGGGGGCCTGATTCTCCCCAGACTCTGTCAAGAGCCTAGAGCCTTCCACCAGCCATCATCTGAATGGGGGCGTGATGTGACTCTAGAGGCATCTCCTATACCTCCCAGCCCTCTGCAGTCTTTCAGGTGACACCTGTGCTCCCCACCCTCATCCGTGGTTTCAAACCCCCACCTGCTCACTCCGAGATGTCCTGGTGTTTATTTGGCACTGCAGCAAGTTGTGTACAGATTCCTTAATTCCTCCATTCTGAAAATGGGCAGAGTGATGATGCATGTGTGAGTATTAGCGTTTCTCTCTTAAGATGGTATGATTCGTGATGTTTTTAGCTTATACTGCTGATTTGGTCCCAGATCAGTAGGCTGTTTTTAGGCAGATGTGTATTTTATAGGGAAGAGTTAGCATTTTGCGACTCTAATGAGAAAAATCGATGTAACTTAAAGTTCCAGAGTTCTTAGGAACTAGCTCCTCCAGGTGAATGCTTTTAGGGCTACTTATTAATGTGCTTTTTCCATATTATAAGTTAGTGAGGCTATAATATATTCACGTTATTCAAATAACTTAAAACTGTCGCTCTCTTTGGAAAACTAGTTGCCCAACTCAATGGATGCATAACATTGTCTTCTAAAGTGCTCTCTTTCTGTATTATCTATTTCTTTCTCTCTCACTGTGGGAAATGTCAGCCTTTCAAAAGAGTAGAGTGTGTAGGTCACAGAGAAGTTGCAGAAGTAAGTAAGAGCCAAAAATGTGGTGAATTTTCCTTGCTGTCTGACAGCTCTGTAGTAATATATGAAGGAAAGCCCATAATTTATACAGCACTCAGTGGGAGACTCATATTTTTTCCCCTAACTTGCCAGGAGGTAAATAATACCTACTGTTCAGTTCTTACATCTCAGCTCTGCAAATCAATCTGTGCCTCAAACCTGTTGATTTAAACTAAAAAGCTGAAATGAGCCAGAATTCCCATTGCTACATTTAGACTTGAATTTTAGAATGTCAGGACCTTGGAGTTTAAATCAAAGTTGCTAATTTTCAGATGAGGGCAGTGAAGTCTGCAGAGGTGTCACCTATTCTCCTGTTCTTCCCAAAGTTCATGACAAGAATAGATCTTGAACCCAGGGCTCCTGAGCTATTTATGTTAGAAAATTTCGTACACAAAACCGTGTACAAAAACCATGTGTGTCAAAATTGACAGAACATCCAAATAAATACAACTCTAGCTTGTCTGTTGTAAGGCTCAGGTTTGATTTGAGTCTCAAGTTAGCTACTGACTAGCTTTAATTGTGAGCAGGTCATGAAGTCTTGCCTAGCTCTCTCTCTGCCTGAATCCGGCTCTCTAAGCCCTTTTAATTTATCAGATGGCAGTCTTGGTATGAGGTCAAATCCATGGAAGTTCTCTGTAAACCAGACTGTTAGCCACATGCCCCAGGGAATTCATACCCATTGGATTTGGCCCTAAGCCTCTGCTGGAGACAGAACATGCTAAATAGTGGCTTCCAGATACAGAAGAAAATGCCATAGGATTAAGTCAGAAATGTTATTTTTATTAGTTTACATATGTTCAGTATCATCTTAATACCATGCTGTTTTATCCATTGTCTTATCTGTGTTCAAAACAATTTTGGAAAGGAAGTAGTATTTTTATCATCCCCATTTTACTTATAAGTAAACTGAGTCTTAGAAAACGGGGCATGAACCATAGAGCTTGGGTGGAAGCTTACTGTATTGCTCAAGCAACAGTACTGTAACCCCCCGAAAAGCATGCCTTCTACCTGTGTTCCCCTCACTTCGCAGGACATAGAGTAGATGCTCAGTTAAAACCTGATTAGTTCGTACCATCAAAGACCAGTGTTTGATGTCTTATGAAGATACAACAAAAGGAAATGTTAAAAATGATACAGCCAGAGAAGGCATTTTTAGACATTTTCTTTTCATTATAAAAGTACAACACAGAAAAGTTGAAGGAAAAAAAGTCCATCTTCTTACTACTGTTACTTTTCAGTGTATTTTCTACTACAAAATTTCCCCCATGGTTTAGATTTATTTTTACATATTTCTAATCTCCATGCATATAATTTTATGTTTTTCATTTAATATTGTATCTGTTGGACACGTTTTTGTTGTAGAGACAGTTTTAAATAGCACTTAATAGTCTTCTGAATTGACATGTCACCAGTACTTAAACCCTCCTTTTGTGGCACATTTAACTTCCCCATTTTTAAATATAAAGAATACTATCAATAAAGAATTCAGACATTCTTATGCAGAAAGCTTTTTCTTTAGGGATACATTCCCAGAGGTGGATCAAAGAGAATGAACAATTTAAGCCAATTACTTTAAATACAGTAATCAAGAAGGTTAGAAACACTGGAGAATAGGTTACCAAGGCAATGATACAGTATTTTTGTAGGGATGAAAAGAAAGAGAAGATTCAATTAACCAAGTCATGCTGATAAGCATGTTTCCTGAAGGCTCAGCGCCTTTCATTTCCCGCAGAGACTGAAGAGCGGAGTTGGTGCCTAATGTCTGCAATGCAGAGGCAGGACTTCCAGAAATCTAGGAGGCTTCCATTCTTGTATACTTTTTTGATTCTATCAGAATAATCATTAAGAAGTGGTTTTCTTTGCATATCTGTGACACCAGGATTGCCTGCTTTACAAGATGGACTGAAATTTGAGTTGTTTCTTCTCTGCTATAGGGCTTCTCTGGTGGTGGTTCAGATGGTAAAGAATCCACCTGAAATGCAGGAGATCTGAGTTCAATCCTTGTGTCTGGAAGATATCCTGGAGCAGGGAATGACTACCCACTCCAGTATGCTTGCCTGGAGAATCCCTTCGACAGAGGAGCCTGGTGGGTTACAGTCCTTGGGGTCACAAAGAGTCAGGCGTGACCGAATGACTGACACTTTCTTTTCACTTTACTTTCTGCTATAAGCAAACTGTCATCAGACATGTGTTGTACAATGATCCTCAGATAGCCAATGGCCCACTCCAGTTCCAGGGCTGCTTTTTGGAGACAGCCTTTTGCTGCCACTGCCAAAAGAGGTTTCTCTTTCAAGAACCTTATAACTGTAAGTTTTGCTGCACTAACAAACTACCCCCACATCTCAGTAACTTAAACCATAAACAGTCATTTCTCAGTCGTTTTCCATTTAAGCTGAAGTTTGGTGTTGGTCCTTTTCCACCTTAGTTCTCACTCCAGGTCTTGGTCCAAAGGATTGGCTCCTCTCTGAGGATTGTTGTGCCTCTGGCAAAGGGCAGAAATGGGACCAACCAGGCAGAGCTTCTGCTCAGGTGTGGTGTATGTATTGTCCATCATCTCCACTCACATTCATTGACCCAAGGAAGTCACATGTCTAAGCCTGAAAGTGGGCAGGATGCACACTTCCCCCACTCAGAGGTGCTATGAAGCACATGGCAAGGGTAGGAACGTGTAATTGAGATCAAACTTCTGTGAACAATGATGCATTCTACCTACCAGGAATTGGATTCCTTGTTTTCTTCTGATCTTCTTCCATCCCTTTGTCTGCTGCAATATAGAACCTAGCTCTCCATGTGAACTGCTTTGACCACCCCCCCATATGAGAGGGTCTCAAGATACAAAGGATTTGCTAACTGAATGTGTGACCTGTCGTTCCTCTGTAAGAAATGATGTCTCTCTCCCTTCTCTTTCATCTCAGCAGGCCTATGTCTCACTCATAGCCAACAGAATGTTCTGGAAGGATGCTAGAGTCTTCTGCCTGATTCTTGGGGATCGCTTGCTCTGGGGGAAGTCAGCTGCCACATACGAAGAAAACCTGACTACCCTGAGGGATATTGGTTAACCTCTCTGGTCTAGAGTTTGCACTGACCTCAGCCTTCCACCACCCCTGCTGTGGGGTGAATCATCTCTGTGTTCAGTCTTGGTTTCATTCATCTTAGATTCAAAGACCAAGGAAAGGATATCTGATTAGCACAAGCTTGGGTTAATTGCCTAGGTTCAACGCCAGGTACAGTGATTGTCAGTCTTGTCTTCGAGGAGCTGCTGCTGCTGCTGCGCCGCTTCAGTCATGTCCGATTTCTGTGCGACCCCATAGATGGCAGCCCGCCAGGCTCCTCTGTCCCTGGGATTCTCCAGGCAAGAATACTGGAGTGGATTGTCATTTCCTTCTCCAATGGATGCATGCATGCAGTGTTGCTTCAGTTGTGTCCGACTCTCTGCGACTCTATGGACAGTAGCCCACCAGGCTCCTCTGTCCATGGGATTCTCTAGGCAAGAATACTGGAGTGGGTTGCCATTTCCTTCTCCATCTTTGAGGAGAGTAGGGCCTAAAAGTGGATGCAAGTCAGAGCCAGCAGAACAACTCCAGTAATTCATGGAGGCTACTGACTGAGTCAGCTGTTGAAATGCAAATCTAATCATCTTACTCCATGTTCAAAGCCATTAGGGGTTCTGTATGGTTTTCATAAGAAAGTTTATACAACTTTGATTGGTCTGTGAGGTTCTTCAACATTGGCTCTTGGCCCCTTCTCTCCCCAGCTTCCCAGACAAGATCCTTCATGGAACCATGATTCCAGACTTACTGAGGCACTTGTAATTGAACAAATGATCTCGTCCACTTTCAGGCCTCTAAGTATAATCTGTGTGATGACTCCTGGTATATGTCCTGACTTTTCTTTGAAACTAAACTCTTTTTTTTTTTAATTGGTTTTGCCATACAATGACATGATATCGCCATGGGTGTACATATGTTCCCCTTCCAGAACCCCCCTCCCTCCTCCCTCCCTCCTCCCCTCCCACCCCGGGAAATCTCGGTGCAGCAGCCCCGAGCAACAATCCTGGGCTGGCGATTGATTTCACATATGATACTTAACATGTTTCAATGCCATTCTCCCAAATCATCCCACCCTTGCCCTCATCCACAGAGTCCACGAGTCTGTTCTATACGCCTGCGTTCCTTTTGCTGTGTCGCATGCTGGGTTCTCGTTACCATCTTTCTAAATTCCATATATATACATTAGTATACTGTATTTTTGCTTTTCCTTCTGGCTTACTTCACTCTGGATAATAGGCTCCAGTTCTGTCCACCTGAGTAGAACTGCTTCAAATGAATTTTTTTTTAATACTGAGTAATATTCCATTGTGTATATGTACCACAGCTTTCTTATCCATTCGTCAGTTGATGAGCATCTAGGTTGCTTCCATGTCCTGGCTATTGTAAACAATGCAGTGATGAACATTGGGGTACACGTGTCTCTTTCAATTCTGGTTTCCTCGGTGTGTATGCCCAGCAGTGGGGTTGCTGGGTCATATGGCAGGTCTATTTGCAGCTTTTTAAGGAATCTCCACACTGTTTTCCATAGTGGCTGTACTAGTTTGCATTCCCACCAACAGTGTAAGAGAGTTCCCTTTTCTCCATATCCTCTCCAGCATTTATTGCTTGTAGATTTTTGGATTGCAGCCATTCTGACTGGTGTAAAGTGGTACCTCATTGTGGTTTTGATTTGCATTTCTCTGATAATGAGTGATGTTGAGCATCTTTTCATGTGTTTGTTAGCCATTTTTATGTCTTCTTTGGAGAAATGTCTGTTTAGTTCTTTGGCCCACTTTTCTTTTTTTTATTATTGTTTTTGCCATACATTGTTATGATATCACCATGGGTTTACATATGCTTCCCCTCCGGGTCCCCCCTCCCTCCTCCCTCCCCCCCGGGAAATCTCGCTGCACCAGTCCCGAGCATCAATCCTGGGCTGGCGATTGATTAGACACATGACATTAACATGCTTCAATGCCCTTCTCCCATATCATCCCACCCTTACCCTCATCCACAAAGTCCACAAGTCTGTTCTATACATCTGCGTTCCTTTTGTTGTCTCCCATGTTGGGTTCTCATTACTGTCTTTCTAAATTCCATATATATGTGTTAATATACTGTATTGTTGTTTTTGCTTCTGGCTTACTTCACTCTGGATAATGGGCTCCAGTTTCGTCCATCTGAGTAGAATTGCTTCAAATGAATTTTTTTTTAATGCTGAGTAATATTCCATTGTGTATATATACCACAGCTTTCTTATCCATTCGTCAGTTGATGGGCATCTAGGTTGCTTCCATGTCCTGGCTATTGTAAACAATGCAGCGATGAACATTGGGGTGCACGTGGCTCTTTCAATTCTGGTTTCCTCGGTGTATATGCCCAGCAGTGGGATTGCCGGGTCATATGGCAGGTCTATTTGCAGCTTTTTAAGGAACCTCCACACTGTTTTCCATAGTGGCTGTACTAGTTTGCATTCCCACCAACAGTGTAAGAGGGTTCCCTTTTCTCCACATCCTCTCCAGCATTTATTGCTTGTAGACTTTTGGATGGCAGCCATTCTGACTGGTGTAAAGTGGTACCTCATTGTAGTTTTGATTTGCATTTCTCTGATAATGAGTGATGTTGAGCATCTTTTCATGTGTTTGTTAGCCATTTTTATATCTTCTTTGGAGAAATGTCTGTTAAGTTCTTTGGCCCACTTTTTAATTGGGTTGTTTATTTTTCTAGAATGGAGCTGCAGGAGTTGTTTGTAAATTTTTGAGATTAATTGTTTGTCTGTTGCTTCATTGGCTATTATTTTCTCCCATTCTGAAGGCTGTCTTTTCACCTTGCTTATAGTTTCCTTTGTTGTGCAAAAGCTTTTAATTTTAATTAGGTCCCATTTGTTTATTCGTGTTTTTATTTCCAATATTCTGGGAGGTGGGTCATGGAGTATCCCGCTTTGGATTATAGCAGAGAGTGTTTTGCCTATGTTATCCTCTAGGAGTTTTATAGTTTCTGGTCTTATGCTTAGATCTTTGATCCATTTTGAGTTTATCTTTGTGTATGGTGTTAGAAAGTGTTCTAGTTTCATTCTTTTACAAGTGGCTGTCCAGTTTTCCCAGCACCACTTGTTAAAGAGGTTGTCTTTTCTCCATTGTATATTCTTGGCTCCTTTGTCAAAGATAAGGTGTCCATAGATGCGTGGATTTATCTCTGGGCTTTCTATTCTGTTCCATTGATCTATGTTTCTGTCTTTGTGCCAGTACCATACTGTCTTAATGACTGTGGATTTGTAGTATAGCCTAAAGTCAGGTAGGTTGATTCCGCCAGTTCCATTCTTCTTTCTCAAGATTGCTTTGGCTATACGAGGTTTTTTGTATTTCCATACAAATTGAGAAATTATTTGTTCTAATTCTTTGAAGAAGACCTCTGGTAGCTTGATAGGAATTGCATTGAATCTATAGATTGCTTTAGGTAGTATACTCATTTTCACTATATTGATTCTTCCAATCCATGAACACGGTACATTTCTCCATCTGTTTGAGTCCTCCTTGATTTCTTTCATCAGTGTTCTATAGTTTTCTATATACAAGTCTTTTGATTCTTTAGGTAGAAATACTCCTAAGTATTTTATTTTTGTTTCGATGGTGAATGGAATTGTTTCCTTAATTTCTCTTTCTGATTTCTCACTGTTAGTGTATAGGAATGCCAGGGATTTCTGTGTGTTGATTTTGTATCCTGAAACTTTGCTATATTCACTGATTAGCTCTAGTAATTTTCTCGTAGAGTCTTTAGGGTTTTCAATATAGAGGATCATGTCATCAGCAAACAGAGAGAGTTTTACTTCTTCTTTTCCAATCTGTATTCCTTTGATTTCTTTATCTGCTCTGATTGCTGTGGCCAAAACTTCCAAAACTATGTTGAATAGTAGTGGTGAGAGTGGGCACCCTTGTCTTGTCCCTGATTTCAGGGGGAATGCTTCCAGTTTTTCACCATTGAGGATAATGTTTGCTGTGGGTTTGTCATATATAGCTTTTATTATGTTGAGGTATGTTCCTTCTATTCCTACTTTTTGGAGGGTTTTTATCATAAATGGATGTTGAATTTTGTCAAAGGCTTTCTCTGCATCTATTGAGATAATCATGTGATTTTTATTTTTCAATTTGTTAATGTGGTGTATTACATTGATTGATTTATGAATATTGAAGAAACCTTGCATCCCTGGGATAAAGCCTACTTGATCATGATGTATGATCTTTTTGATGTGTTGTTGGATTCTATTTGCTAGAATTTTGTTGAGGATTTTTGCATCTAAGTTCATCAGTGATATTGGCCTGTAGTTTTCTTTTTTTGTGGCATCTTTGCCGGGTTTTGGAATTAGGGTGATGGAGGCCTCATAGAATGAGTTTGGAAGTTTACCTTCGTCTGCAATTTTCTGGAAGAGTTTGAGTAGAATAGGTGTTAGCTCTTCTCTAAATTTTTGGTAGAATTCAGCTGTGAAGCCATCTGGTCCTGGGCTTTTGTTTTTTGGAAGATTTCTGATTACGGTTTCAATTTCCGTGCTTGTGATGGGTCTATTAATATTATCTATCTCTTCCTGGTTTAGTCTTGGAAAGTTGTACTTTTCTAGGAATTTGTCCATTTCATCCAAATTGTCCAGTTTATTTGCATATAGTTGCTGATAATAGTCTCTTATGATCCTTTGTATTTCTGTGTTTTCTGTTGTGATCTCTCCGTTTTCATTTCTAATTCTGTTGATTTGGTTCTTCTCCCTTTGTTTCTTGATGAGTCTGGCTAACGGTTTGTCAATTTTATTTATCTTCTCAAAGAACCAGCTTTTGGCTTGGTTGATTTTTGCTATGGTCACTTTTGATTCCTTTGCATTAATTTCTGCCCTGATCTTTAAGATTTCTTTCCTTCTACTAGACCTGGGCTTCTGCATCTCTTCCCTTTCTAGTTGCTTTAGGTGTATAGTAAGGTCATTTATTTGATTTTTCTCTTGTTTCCTGAGGTGAGCTTGTATTGCTATGAACTTTCCCCTTAGCATTGCTTTCACAGTGTCCCATAGGTTTTGAGCTGTTGTGTTTTCATTTTCATTCGTTTCCATGCATAACTGAATTTCATTTTTAATTTCTTCTGCGATTTGTTGGTTATTCAGCAGTGTGTTGTTGAGCCTCCATATGTTGGAAGTTTTGAGAGGTTTTCTCCTGTAGTTGATATCTAACCTCACTGCATTGTGGTCAGAAAAGATGCTTGGGATGATTTCAATATTTTTGAATTTATCAAGGTTAGATTTATGGCCCAGGATGTGATCTATCCTGGAGAAGGTCCCGTGTGCACTTGAGAAAAAGGTGAAATTCCTTGTTTTGGGGTGGAATGACCTATAGATATCAATTAGGTCTAGTTGGTCTATTGTTTCATTTAAAGTTTGAATTTCCTTGTTATTTTTCTGTCTAGTTGATCTATCCATTGGTGTGAGTGGTGTATTAAAGTCTCCTGCTATTATTGTGTTGTTGTTGATTTCCCCTTTCATATTTGTTAGCATTTGCCTTACATATTGTGGAGCTCCTATGTTAGGTGCATAAATATTTATAATTGTTATTTCTTCTTCCTCGATTGATCCTTTGATCATTATGTAATGTCCATCTTTATCTCTTTTCACTGCCTTTATTTTAAAGTCTACTTTATCAGATATGAGTATTGCCACTCCTGCTTTCTTTTGGTCTTCATTTGCATGGAATATCTTTTTCCAGCCTTTAACTTTCAGTCTATATGTGTCCCTAGGTTTGAGGTGGGTCTCTTGTAGACAACATATATATGGGTCTTGTTTCTGTATCCAATCTTGGCCCACTTTTTGATTGGGTCGTTTATTTTTCCAGAATGGAGCTGCAGGAGTTGTTTGTATATTTTTGAGATTAATTGTTTGTCCGTTGCTTCATTGGCTATTATTTTCTCCCATTCTGAAGGCTGCCTTTTCACCTTGCTTATAGTTTCCTTTGTTGTGCAGAAGCTTTTAATTTTAATTAGGTCCCATTTGTTTATTTGTGCTTTTATTTCCAATATTCTGGGAGGTGGGTCATAGAGGATCCTGCTTTGGTTTATGTCGGAGAGTGTTTTGCCTATGTTATCCTCTAGGAGCTTTATAGTTTCTGGTCTTATGCTTAGATCTTTGATCCATTTTGAGTTTATCTTTGTGTATGGTGTTAGAAAGTGTTCTAGTTTCATTCTTTTACAAGTGGCTGTCCAGTTTTCCCAGCACCACTTGTTAAAGGGTTGTCTTGTCTCTAACTACCTTTTCAGCATCTCTAGTTGGGGACCTAACAGACATCCCCAACAGTGAGTCTAAAACCCAAATCCTGATCACCCCTACCTCCCTGCCCCACTGCAAACATGGCTTTTCCTGCATTCTTTCCCATCTCAGGAAATAGTAACTCCATCTCTCCCTTTCTTCACATCAAAAACCTTGAATCATTCTCGAGTCTTGTTTAGCTCATGGTACTTGTCAACTGTACCTTCAGAATAGATCCTAAACAGACCAAAACTTGAAATCAGAATATATCCAGACACTCACCTTTGTCTTCAGTGCTTGAGTCCTGACCCAAGATACCATCATTGGTCACTCTCTCATCTGAGTATTCTGACTGCCTTCTAACTATTAGCCCTGTTCTGCCTTTGCCAAGCAGCAGCAATCCTGTTAAAACATGGGCTATCATGTCTTCTCCAAGTCAGAGCCTCTAGTGGCTTCCAGTCTGTGTAAATACCTAAATCTTTACAGTGGCTTTAAGACCTGATGTGACCCTGGCCTCTGCCTTCACCTGTTTCACCATTTTCCTGCTTCATCTTCAACCCTCTGGCCACCTTGATGTTCTTCCATCATGTCAAGCAGACTTCTGTCTCAGAGCCTTGCTCCTCCCTCTGCCTGGAAGGTTCCTGCCCCATGTGTCTGTGTGGCCTCTTCCTAGAATGGTGTCTGACACAAAGAAGGCTTGCGGGGAAAGGTGCTAGATGAATGGGTTCTGACAGGCCTCTGGACATAGTTTCCCTGAGCTATACCCTTCTATCAAGCTGACTTCTTTTGGTTCTTTCAGTCAACTTAAATCTCAGCTTCCCTAGGACTATTCCTGTGATTTATTAATAAATACCCCCTTTTTCTACTCCTTGAAGAAAAAGACTGTGTCTTATTTGTCATTGTATCTAATGTATTACAGGTTTCTTTGCATCTAGTTGACCCTCAGAAAGTATTTCCCTCAATCTCAACATTGATATAGTATTTATTTTAATAGGTGGTACCCATACATTGTTTACAAAATACATAACATGCATGCTAGGATATATAGGGAAAAGCAAGCTTCTGTTCTCCACATATTTTCCGTAGAGACTGTCATCCCTCTTATTGGGTATCTCCCTGCCTATATGCTGTGTATAGACCAGCAGTTAAACATTCAGTATTTGTTGTTGTTTACTCTCTAAGTCTTATATGCCTCTTTGCGACCCCATGGACTGTAGCCCACCAGGCTCCTCTGTCCAAGGGGATTCTCCAGGCAAGAATACTGGAATGCATTGCTGTTTCCTTCTTCAGGGAATCTTCCTGATCCAAGCACTGAACCCCCATCTCCTACATTGGCAGGTGGATTCTTAAGCTCTAACATTCAGTATTTGCTTAAGAAAAAAAATTGAGATTGGTGTACAGATAATTGGCACTGAATATAATCTTAAATATAAACTTGACTTAAATATACTTAAATGGTTCACTCTGGGTAACCAGTTTGCTTAAGGAGTAAGATTTCTTATTCTCCTGAAAAACAAGTATTACCCTGAAAGTCCTTTTTAAATCTCTTTAAAGCCTATCAATTCACTTTATACTTTCCCAGCTTGAAAATAGCGACTGTCAGTACATTTGCCTTGGATCTCTCAAGAGCTGGTAGAAACCCAGCCCTCTCTCCCCATCCCCACTTCTCCTGCCCGCTTCTAGCAGCATCTCTTTCCAAGATCATTGTTGTTACAGAATTAAGTCTTGTGGGCTCTGCTAGGACCCAGGGCTGTGGCGAAGGTTCTATTTCTGTTCCGATTCCTGTAGCCAAAAATGAAACCAAAGCTGAGACTGAAGCTGTGCAGGCTATGTAATGGAGAGGTAAGAACTTTGTTCACATATCAACTTCTCATCCCTTGGTGAGATGGGATTTGATTTTAAACAGTACAGACAAAAGGAGAAGGAGTGAGGATGGTAATGGGGAGATATGTGTACCAGTTCACCAGGGAAGGGGCAGTGCTTTTGATGGCATGGGTGCCACCCTCTCTTATCCTCGTTTGGTCCTTAATTTCTTTTTTTTTTTCTTTATTGTGTTGGTTTTGCCATACATTGACATGAATCCGCCATGGGCATACATATGCTCCCCCTCCAGAACCCCCTTCCCTCCTCAAAGTCCTTAATTTCTGATCATGATGCAAGTAGGTGTGTCACGCTAATGTAATAAAATCAGCATATAATGAGACTGTGTTGGAGGTCAGACATGTCACCATCTTGGTTCCAATTGGTCTCATTTGTTTTTTGTTTTTCTTTTCCTATAGCTTCCTTTCTTATCTCTTAAAGATTTGTGATAACTCCTATTAAATGTGGGGGCAGGTGGATTTTGAGAAAGGGAGCTTCCCTGATCGCTCAGCAGGTAAAAGAATTCACCTGCAGTGAAGGAGACACAGGAGATGTGGGTTTGATCCCTGGGTTGGGAAGATCCCCTGGAGAAGGAAATGGCAACACACTCTAGTATTCTTGCCTGGAGAATTCCATGGACAGAGCAGCCTGGTGGGCTGCAGCCCATGGGGTTGCAAAGAGTTGGATATGTATGACTTAGCAACTGAGCACAAACACTGGTTCTTGTTCTGGCAGCATTGTCTTCCCTTGGCCTCCCTGCCTCCACCAGTGGCCCTCTTTGGTCTGCTCTCAACAGCGCAGCCAGATTGATCCTGTGAAAAATAACGTGAGCCGCTTCTCTGTTCAATCCATTGTTGGTTTCCCATCCTACCCAAAATAAAAGCCAAGTCCTAGTATGACCAGGTACGCCAGCCCATCGCTATTCACTGAAAATGCTGGGTACCCTCTGTTACCGGGCCTTTCCAGATCCTTCAGCAGCAACACTATAGAAATGAGTAGCACTTCCACAAGACTCTTAGATAAGCAAACCTTTCTTATTAAGAGAGGGAGCTTGTGCACAAGGGAGAAGGCAGAAAAAAAAAATAGTGCCAGCTCGCTAAGTAGAAGGGACACGTTTGCTTTTATAACAAAAGGGAGGGTTTGTCTCATGATCACTGATAATTTCCAGAAATTGTCCACCTTTTTTGATCAGCAGCAGGTGGCTCCAGCTGGATAGGAGCATTTCTGTGAAGGGAAAGGAGTGCAGGAAAATTTTCTGGGAGAAAACATCTGAGCAGATATGTCTAAAATTTAGAGTTGAGGGACTTCCCTGGCAGTTCAGTGGTTAAGACTTCATGCTTCCAGTGTAGAGGGCGGTGGATTCAATCCCTGGTCAGGGAACTAAGCTCCCGCATGCTGCATGGCATGCATAAATAAATAAGGCAGTCTTACTAAACTTTTTTCTATAGTTGAACTTCTTGTCTTCTGGCAACTAAGTATATTCTTGAGTGTAACACAGGTAAATTTCATATTTTATTCCTACAAGTCTGGCTTTTGTCTCTGGGACTTGGATGTTTGTTCTTTAGTTGCCAAGCCCTGTTTTGCCAAGGCTGTTTCTTGGCCTTATTTCCGGAATGGCTGTGCTCATATCTTCCTGTCTCGCCTGCATGGGCACCTTCGCTCCTCATGCCCTCTGTCTAGAGTGCTCATCCCCGGGTAGCCATTCAGCTCACTCTCCCATCTCTCAGGTCTGTGGTTAAACACTCCCTCCTTAGAGAAAGGTGATGACTGTGTATAGAATACACGCCTGTTACTCTCCTCCTTTGTTCTGCTTTACGTCTACAGAATGTTCTTGTTTGTTCACATGCTTACTGTCTGTCCTCCCTGTGTAAGCTGCATGAGAACAGGCTGTTATTCATGTGCTTCTTTGGTGCTGAACCCTGGCGCCGGAACATTGAAGGCATCAACTGGTAATTGTGGGTTCAGGCCTTCAACTGAGGCTCTTAGGTCTCAGCATACAGCCCCTTTGCAGCATATGTGGGAAGTAGAGGTACTGGGTGGGGTCAATCACTAGGAAGGTCGTTTCCAGTTCCTTTCTCTTTTTGCATCTCTCTCTACCCAAGAAACAGCATCCTGAGACCTAGGGGCCCAGGAAAGTGGCCCTGGGCAGCAAGGCTTGGGTGATGCTGCTTCCACTAAGCTCCAGGTGTCTGGCTGTCTGGACATTGCTCCTTGAGCTTTCTGAGTCCTAGACTAGACTCAGGGCCAGCTCCCCACCCTGGTCTCATTCCTCCTGCTTTGGGATGTGCCACTACTTGTTTCCCTTTGGAAAGAAAGATCAGGTTTTCCTGGCATCCTTCTCTGCTGTCCAGTTGGTTGCCAGGGTCCATCCCTTCTGCCTCTGCAGGGTCTTTCCTGATCCCTCTCAGCTGTCACGGCTCTGTAAGGGGTCATCACTCATTTTCTTGACTACTAGCCTTGTCTCCCAGCTGATTTCCTTGCCTCTAGTTTCATCCCATTCAACTCTGCCAAACTCCCCCAAGTCAGAAAGTCTTTGTAAAGCCCGGATCACATCCTGTGCCTCCCTTGCTTAAACTTGTTTAACAACTTCCTGTCACCATTACAGGCTTCCTGAGCCTTAGACATGTGTGTTCCACCTTGATGATTTGTGCTGTACCACCTATGCTGTTACTTACTTAACATTTATTTAAATATAATCATATTTGACATTTTTTCCTTCAGTGATATAATCCTTGTAGGCATGGGGTAAAAATCAGGTTTTGTAATGTATATTAAAGTATATAACTATTATATACAATACACTGGTCTATGTACTGTCTGAGATGCATTGTAAATATCATGTTGTCAAATTCTTCCAAAAAAATTGTGAAGAGGAAGGAACCTTCCTAAAGAGATTCTGTGAAGCCACCATCAACCTGATATCAAACTCAGACAAAGACACTGCCAAAAAAGAAAATTACAGGCCAATATCTTTGAATATAGATGCAAAAATTCTGAACAAATTTCTTAGCAAACTGTATCCAGAAATATAAAAAATCTCATATACCACAACCAAGTGGGATTCATCCCAAGGTCGTAAGGCTGGTTCAGCACATGCAGATCAGTCATTGTGGTTCGCCACACAAACAAAAGGGAAGACGAAGACCACATGATCTTCTCAACAGATGCAGAAAAAGCATTGTGCATATCGTGGGTGGTGTTGTGCCTGGCAGCTCAAGGGGACTTCCAGGACACAGAGGGCCCCTTCCTGGTGTGGCTCTTGCATGGCTGCTCCCCTAGCCTGATGCTCCAGGAAGAGCATCTCCACTTTGGATTTCCATGGAAGCAGGACCGCACAATGTTAGGTCTTCACATTTTTGCTTAGGAAGTTCCCTCTGCCTGGAGTGCCCTCCACAGCCTTTCAGCTTTTCTCCTTGATGACCCAGGTCTAGTCCTCTAGACCTAGGTTAACTGTCACACCACAGAGTCATCCTTCCTTCCCACTCTGTCCCCAGGTTGTGTTTCATCACTTTGGTTTCTTTCTTCATGTTGTTCTTTGTCCATTATCAGTTTTCACATTCATTACTAATGACTGTCCAGTGATGGTTTTCAGGTTTCCTAACCCAGGTGTGTGCTGTCGGGAGGCTGGGGATAAGTTTTGTTTTCTTACCTTGGCATTCCCATTCACCTTGAAATGTGAATGAATGCAGTTAACCCAGTGGAGCAGTAGATGTACTAGGATTGCTTGAGATTGGGTGAGATCAAGAATGAGGCATGTAAATCTGGGAGTTGGGGGTTAACTGGAAGGAGAGAGGTGATGCATTGATTGAAGAAAGGTACCAAAGGCATGCTGTCCCTTCACAAGTTTTTTTAGAGTAGAACCTCTGGACTTCCCTGATGGCTCAGATGGTAAAGAATTTGCCTGCAATGCAGGAGACCCATGTTCAATCCCTGAGTTGGGAAGATCCCCTGGAGAAGGCAATGGCAACCCATTCCAGTATTCTTACCTGGACCATTCCATGGGCATAGGAGCTTAGCAGGCAATAGTCCATGGGATCACAAAGAGTCAGATACGACTGAGCGACTAACACTACTACTCCCTGCTGCTGGCCCATGTCAACTTACCTGATTGTTTGTGTCTCTCCCCATATATATATATATGTATATATGTATATATATATATTAAAACTAAACAGATTTTTTGGTGAATGTCTGTATTTTCAATCCAAACATTAGAGTTCCACCATTCAATATGGTAGTCATTAACCACATGTGGTCATTTGTTTTAATTAATTAAAATTTTAATTAATTTAAAAAGCAGTTAAAATTTCATTTCTTCCATTGCATTAGCCACATTTGAAGTCTCTGTAGCCGCATGTGGCTAGTGGCTACCCTTTTGAACAGAATAGAATGGAACATCTCCTTCATCACAGAAAATTTTATTGGTCTGCACTGGTCTAGAATCTGAGTCTTTAACAAATCTCCCATGCTGATTTTTGTCTCTAAAACTGAAGTCAAGAAGAAAGTCCTATGTCCATGAGATTCCACTTGGATAGGATTAGTCAGCTTGTGTATTGTTCATTTGTTGAGTAAGGAGAGGTTCTTAGTGATTTGGTGTTGAGGAGCTGGATGACTTTATCATGGACAGGGTCTGACCGTGTGCCTGTAGAGCTCTAGCCTGAGCAGCCATCCCTGGGCCAAGGCATCCTCCCTCTCACCACAGCCTGTTCACAAAACAGCAGGTGCATGAGGTTAAAGCTAAAGAGAGGAGAGAGGAGGACGCAGGTAGAGAGAGGAGATGGAGATTTAGAACCTATGAGAGTCAAGCAGGTCAGATGAGGACGAACAGAAAGAGGAGGGGCGCAAACTCCTGCAGTGGAAGAGGAGGTGGGTGTTGGTGGCCATGGCGTGAAGGAAGGCAGGGAGTCTTGAATCAAATGTTGGCTGTTTGGCCAAGCCATTATAGAGAATGAGAAATGGCTCATGGCATTCCTGGCACACTTTCTCTTGTCTCCTAGCTGATTTTGTGTGTTGTTTTACTTAAAATGGCAGACTACATGGAGTAAAAAAGGACCAGCTAGAATGAAACAGCATTAGAAATCGTATATCCCTAAGTACCACGTGTACTTGCCACTTGACTGTCTTTCATTTTTTATTATTTCATGTTTGATTGAAGATGGACTCAGATTACAAGTGCTTTGGAGGCTCAGGTGGAAAATGTTAGAACATTACACTTTAAGCTGTGGACTGAATTGGTAAAGTGCCAGAGCAACTATGTTTTCGGGCTTTTGTAAATTAGGGGATGATTAGAAGAAGTTTATCTTTGGCAAACAACTTAGAATTGATATGATAAGACCCAGGCTTTATTCATATGATTTTAGGCCTTTAAGCCTACAGTTGAACAGAAACCAAACTTCCAACCTTCTCTCATTTGGGATGTGTGAGTGTCTGCCAGTTGGTTTCCTGTACAATTTCAGAGGCAAAAATTAATGCTGACTGCAAGGTGATAGATAGATTTACAGTGCTGAACACAGTAAGAAATTTGTAGCTTTTAGGAGAAGAAAAAAAAAGATACCAGTGGCTTCAACTATTTCTTTGGATTTTACTAATCTTTCAGATATTAATAAATATATCTTTGACAAAATTAATACTACAGTGTTTCTCAAACTGCAGTGAATGTCTGAAGGACTTACTAAAATACAGATTGCTGGATTCCCGTCTGCAGTTTCTGATTCAGTAGGTCTGGGTTGACCTCCGGCAATTTCATTTTTAACAAGTTCCCAGGTGATGTGGAGGCTGCTGGTCCATGGACCACACTTTTATAATCGTTGGTCCTGTGAGAATTTAAATGCAGCTTTAGTCTGGATTGGGAGATTGTGTTGAAGGAGGGGCAGCAGTTCATTTGAGGAGAAGGGGGCGACAGAGGATGAGATGGTTGAATGGCATCACCCACTCGATGGACAAGAGTTTGAAGCCTAGCGTGCTGCAGGCCCTGGGGTCGCGAAGAGTCAGACACAACTGAGTGACCGAAAAACAATAACAACAAGCAGTTAATTTGCCTCTTTCTTTTTTTTTAATTCAGTTTAGTTTTATTTCTTTTATCTTGTATTTTTAAAAGTTGTATTGAGCATACTATAGTTGATTTATAATGTTGTGTTAGTTTCAGGTGTAAGCAAAGTGAATCAGTGATATCCACTGTTATTTTTAGATTCTTTTCTTGTATAGGCCATTAGAGAGTGCTGAGTTCCCTGTGCTGTACATTAGGCCCTTATCAGTCAGTAGTATGTATACATCAATCCCAATCTCCCAATTTATTCCTTACCCCAAATTTTCTTATTTTTAATTGAAATATAGTTGCTTTATAATATCATGTTAGTTTCAGATATATAGCATAGTGATTCAATTTTTTTTTGTAGATTATATTCCATTAAAGGTTACTACATGATATTGGGTATGGTTTCCTGTGTTATACAGTAAATCCTTGTTATTTATCTGTTTTACGTATGGGCATTTGTATCGAGGAAAGGGAAAACTACAATAGAGAAGGCAAATGTATAGTGAAGATGGATGGGCTCTTAAATAAGCCAGTACATGGATTAAGAAACAATCCAGAAAATTATAAAAGCCATCCTTTGCTTCTCTTTGACTCAGTGTTTTCCTGCTGTAGAGCTTGGGCTGGAGGGGGAAGGAGTCTGCTCGCTGCAGTGACCTGGCTCTGAGGGCACACTGCCCTCTTTCCCTGCCAGGCCAGCCTCTCCAGGTGAAGGCCATGGTGCTCCGAAGGAGCAGGTCCCTTCCCCCATCCCTCGCCGCCTCCCCACAAACCAGGAAGCAGCCATCTTTGCAGCAGTTGCTCCTGACCCCAATCTTCTCTGCTTCCGGCAGATCGCTGCAGTCCCAGGGCAGTGGTGGCGTGAGGCTGTCACGTGAATGCCCAGAGCCTTCGAGTGGCCAGGGAGGCTGACCACTGGGAGGATGTCAGGAGACCTGGCTTCTATTTCTGGGTGGACTTCAGATGCCTGGGGTGACCTTGGGGAAGCCTGCCAATCCTCCACAGTCCCATTGTGACTCCCATCCCTGACCCCTCCAGTCCATGAAATAACAGAAAAACAAAATCCTAGGTCTGGTCAGTGGCCACTGGGGCATTTAGGAGCTGATGTGCAGAACTCTAAGCGCCTGAGGAGAAAGCTGCTGTGTGAACACAATACATTATTAATGACGTGTTAAAAAAAATAGCATCACACACTCAGCTAATAATAGCTGCTTTCAGCTCTGGGGGAGCTCTGACACACAGGCTTCCAGCAGTGTTGGCTAAAGGATGACTGGCTTCTGAATTTGCAACATGTTTAAAAGAAGATGAAAATAGGTTTTTAAAACATTTCGAGCATATTTGTATGTATATTTGTGAGGCAAATATGATGACGGATCTGTAAAATTCAACATGAATAAACAAGTCATCGATTTCTTTGGATTTTTTTTCATTACATTTCAGAGTTGTTTTACAGTGTGGGCTATTCCATAGGCATTTTGGCTCAAGTGTTAGGTAGGAGTCTCTTTCCTCTTCCCATCCCCAGTGGTAAGTGGTTGATGCCCCTTTAAACTCTATGGGGAGAAACTTACAAATCAGTGGTTAGTTAATCAGTTAATATAGGGAGGTGGCTCAGCTGGTTAAGAGTCTGCCTTCAATGCAGGATATCCAGGTTCAATCCCTGGGTTGGGAAGATCCCCTGGAGAAGGAAATGGCAACCCACTCCAGTATTCTTGCCTGGAAAATTCCATGGACAGTGGAGCCTGGTAGGCTGAGAATAGTAGCCACAAAGAGATGGACATGACTGAGCAACTAACGCTTCATTTCAGGGAGAGTCAAACCTTCCTGGGTGGACCCCATTTGTGGCTCCAATCAGTTAATGATTGCATATACTCTACTGAGGCATGCAGGGGCACCTGCCAGCTGCTGCTGTAGATTCTGAGATATGAAAACATGGTTCTCACCCTTAAGGAACTTCTAGGTTGTTTTGATTAAAAATATATAAGCAAGATATTAGGTAAGGAGACCATTGCATCTTTTATACCTGTCTCCTTAAAAGAATCCAACAAAACCCAAATCCACTTTTTGTGCGTTATCAAGGTGTGCCTGTGTTGACTGGGAGAAAGATAGAGTCCTACAGCATCACTGGTCCCTGTCAGGAAGCAGCTCAGACATTTGCTTCTGTCCCTTCTGAAGAATTTGGAGATGGAGGCTTTATGAGGATGCTGTGGTAAATGCTCTACAGAAGGTTCAGCACCCAAGTGGTGCCTCTCACTTGGGTTCTCTCACTCCTCAGTGAGAGAAGACTAATCAAGTAATGGGTGCGCTACAGGCTCCTCAGGGAACATTAGACCCCTCCTTCCTCAGCAGCTAGGGCGGGTGACTGCTCCCTTCTGTTCAGAGAAAGATGGATTTTCTCCTACAGTAGAAGCCCACTAAGGACAGGGCCTTCCCTTGAACTACGCCTGGGACTCAGCCCTGAGAGATTATTCAGGGAATTGCCTGGGGAGCTTTATTTTATTTTTCTACTGAAGAGTAGATGGTTTACAGTGTTGTATTAGTTTCAGGTATACAGCACAGGGATTCTGGTGTGTGTGTGTGTGTGTGTGTGTGTGTGTGTGTCCGTCCTCCCTGGGGGCTCAGATGGTAAAGAATCTGCCTGCAATGTGGGAGACCTGGGTTCGATCCCTGGGTCAGGAAGAGCCCCTGGAGAAGGGAATGGCTACCTATTCCAGTACACTTGCCTGGAGAATTCCATGGACAGAGGAGCCAGCTGGCTACAGTCCATGCCGTTGCAAAGAGTTGAACATAACTGAGTGACTAACACTTTCACTTTTTCATATATATGTATATACAGGCATATTGGAGGAGGGAACGACAATCCACTCCAGTATCCTTGCCTGGAGAATCCCATGGACTCTAGAGAAGCCTGGCGGGCTATAGTCCGTGGGGCTCGCAAAGAGTCGGACATGACTGAGCGACTAACACTTCACTTCATATACACACATATATATATACATTCTTTTTCAGATTCTTTTCCCTTATAGGTTATTGCAAGATATTGAGTAGAGTTCCCTGTGCTGTACAGTAGAACCTTTCTGTTTCTCTATTTTATATGTAGTATAGCGTGGGTGTTCAGTTGTGTCCAACTCGACACAATCCCACGGACTGTAGCCCGCCAGGCTTCTCTGTCCATGAAAGACAGTAGTGTGTGTATGTTAATCTCATATCTCCTAGTTTATCCCTCCCTCATTCTTTCCCTTTGATATCCATACATTTGTTTTCTATGTCTGTGGGTCTACTTCTGTTTCTGAGAAGCGATTTAAAAAGCAAATACAGATACCTGTATTCACCCCTAGAGATTCTGATAAAATTGACCCTGAGGAGCAGTCCCTGGGCTACTGTTCCAAAACATTCCTCAGTGGGGTGTAAAGTGTGAGGGCTGGAAAACCGAGTTGGGGATTAAATTTATCTGAAAGAGTGAAGTGGAGAGAGCATGTGTGCTAGTCACTTGAGTGGAGGCCTGACTTTAAGGCTCTTTTTCTGAAATGGCACCTCTCACAGTTCCGTTTGCTAGCAGGGAGAAGTGGTTACTTCAAGTCCTGGGCACAGTGGGTCCATAGTTGTCTGTCCTATGGGATAGCTGGGCCTTAGGCCAGTTGCTTTGGGAACTTTGATCCCCCAAGCCCTGGAATTCCTGGTCCAGCCCCAGTGTCTGGTCACTAAAGGGCCCTCCAGGAAGCTGTCTCATTTCTGCATGATGCCCCTCTTGGCTGTGGTCCCTTTCACCCTGATGACCCTGGCAGAACTGTGGTGACCAGCGCCAGGCACTCCACTTACTGTAGCCTCCTTCGTTTCTGCTGCTGTATCCCTGGGTGCTTTTTGTCTGTAATCTCTACATACCCACCCTCCTCCACACACACATACCTACCTATAATCTCTCTACACATATGCACACATACATACTCACACCCCACCACTCCCCCACCATCCACTACCTTGAGTGAATGTTTTCCCCCAGGCTCCTAATGAGGATGTATGGCACCCAGGGTAGATAACCTGGTTTATAGGTCCAGGATTCTCTTTAGCTCAAGTCTGTACCAAGAGCCCCAGCCTGTTTATTACTTTTCCTTTGTTCTTGTGTGTTTCACCCCCGCCCACATTGATTGCTTCTTCCTGTGTTTTTGATTCTGTGATTTTACTTTTTGGCCTCATGCTATAGCATGTGGGATCTTAATTCCCTGACCAGGGATCGAACCCACACCCCCTGCATTGGAAAGTAGAGCCATAACCACTGGATTGCCGCTGAAGTACCTTCCCATCTATGTTTTTGAGAGAATAAAACCTACAACTAACGTGTTGATAAGAAGCCTTTGGAGTGAACTCCACGCAGCCTGTTTACCCACTTATTTCTGACCCTTAGGTTTGGGAAAAGGAGTCTGTCTATGGACTGGTTAGGATTCTAAGTAGGTACCACTTTGAGTCCTGCTATTAGTCCAGAACATGGTAATTAAAGCATGGACAATGAAAAATGGTTTTATTTTGTAGCTCAGGAGGAGGGCTGAGAAGGCTGCTAAGTGATGGTGACCTCAGGTTGGGACAGGAATGATGTAGGGCTGACTGCAGTTATTCTTGTATTGGTTTCTTTTCTGTTTCTCTTCGTTTTCATTTGGTATTTTGACCGTTGTATCTCTGTCATCATTTCCTCAGATTCACTTTCATTTTCTGTATTTTTCCTTCCCGTGAGTGTCTGGGTTGCCAGCTGGTGCATCCCAAGCCCCATAGTCATCCTCCCAGCTCTACCCCAACCCCTTGGCTGGGTGTCCTCTGACTTTTCCCATGACCTCATTTCTAACTTGCTTTCACCTCTCCCGCTTGTGGTGTCTTGGTTGACCTCATCCTTCCTTTTATCCTCTCATTTATTTTTTGAAAGAATTGCCTCATCCTGCCATGAACACTCCATTTTTTTGCTTTTAATTTTATATTGGAGTATAGTCAGTTAGCAATGTTATGATAGTTGCAGGCGGACAGTGAAGGGACTCAGCAATCCATATGCATGTATCCATTTCCCCTGCACCCGACCAAACCCCCTACCATCCAGGCTGCCACATAAGATTGAGCAGAGTTCCCTATGCTATACAGTGGGTATTTGTTGATTATCCATTTTAAATACAGCAGATAAACTCTCTTCTTTTGTCATTACTGAATCATTCCTCTTTTTATGTTTGAGAAAATCCAAAAGTGTCTATCCTGTTCTATCAGCAAGAGACATCCAGGGTGTGCTTTTCTTTTCCATCATTAAAGCCAGCATTAATGGTTAATTTTTTATGCTCTGTGCATTATCTTATTTCATCTTGATGTAGGAAATATTACTCCCACTTGACAAATGGGGAAATAGAGGCTAAAAGAAGTTCAGAAGCTTGACTAAGATCAAGCAGCAGGTTAAGTGGTAGAACTTGGAAAGTCTCACGTCAGAACCTCCACTCTTTGCTATTAAACTCTGTACCCTCCAGCTAGTGAAAGAAAGTGAGGTCACTCAGTCGTGTCCAGCTCTTTGCGACCCCATGGACTGTAGCCTACCAGGTTCCACCGTCCATGGGATTTTCTGGGCAAGAGTACAAGGGGTGAAATGTTGTGTTGCTAGGCAGGAGAATGGATTTCATGGCCTAGAAGACCCTTCCATACCAGCATTTGTGGGATGCTGTGAGGTCATGTAGGATGGTGAGACCCTTTCCAGTGGGGTTGATTTTGATGATAAATCACTGAACTGTTCTAGAAATGATGCAGTATTAATTCTGATACTGTGGGTGGACATGGTGGGAGTATGGCAAATTATGGTGGGTCCTGGGGGTCTTGGGTTGCATCACGGTCACTGTCATTGTGTAAACTAGCAAGATGGAGTTCTCCCAGTTGATTCCCAATGTTCTGTTTCTTTGCAGAGCCTGTGTCATCTTGGGGGTGATATTTCTTCTGTCATCTGTGTGTATAGTGGTCAAAGCCATCCATGACCTCTCGACTAAGCTGCTCCCAGAAGTGGTAAGTTTCTTCTTTTTTCTTAAGAGTCTTTCCTGAGGGTACCAGCCTCTTGTATTACCTTTCATCCCAGATGTACTGGGGGAAGTTGGGCAGGTGGTGTTAGAAAATAAACAGTATCTTAGGAGTCCAGAAGACCTCATATTAGAATGTAAATGACTCAGCAGAGAAAAGCACTGGGTAAGACAAAAAGGTAGTTGAGCTGGTACATGTTCTGTGTCTTTTGACTACTTTTAATGTCTTTTATATTAAGAGAAATGAGGTGATTTTTATATAGCAGTGATCCAACCTGTGTTGTTTGCATCTGTTCTGCATCCACTCAATGACTTATAGTAAGAATTTTGTTTGCCTTTGCACCTCAATTCAGTACATAAATCTATTCACATTAGATTTTCTGACACAATTAATATTCAAATGTGGAAATTGGAGGACACAATTTCATATTAAAGTGTGTTTTTGCCTCATTTTCTTGGTGAGAGGCACCAGATTCTTTTTTTTTTTTTTTGCACTCTGATTCTATTTTTGCCCCACATCTTATGAATACTGATATAAAAATATTTTTACAGTCTCCTGGAGGCTAATTTACCTATCAGGAGATGAAGATACTGCCACCACAATGATTCTCTCTACAGATTTATCTCAGAAATATGATGGGTTTAGTTCCAGACCATCACAGTAAAGCAATTAATGCAATAACGCAAATCACACATTTCTTTTTTTTTTGGTTTCCCAGTGCACATAGAAGTTATGTTAATACTGTGTCTATTATATGTAGTCTATTATATGTTCAATGGCATTATATCTTAAAAAACAACACCAGTGTACATACCTTGATTTAAAAATACCTATTGCAAAGATAATGTGAGCTATCATCTGAGCCTTCGACAAGGCACAATCTGTTTGCAATGGTAACATCAAAGATCACTGACCACCATAAGAAATGTAATAATAATGTGGGGGGGGTAGTAAATTGGAAGATTGGGATTGACATATATACATGACTCTATATAAAATAGATAACTAATATGGACCTGCTGTATAGCACAGGGAACTCTACTCAATGCTCTGTAATGACTTAAATGCGAAAAGAATCTTTAAAAAAAAAAAAGAATGGCTATATGTATATATATAACTGATTCTCTTGGCTGTATACCTGAAACTAACACAACATTGTAAATCAACTATCCTCCAATAGAAATGTTTTTAAAAGTTTGAAATATTTTTGAGGATTAACAGAATGTGACACAGGGACAGAAGGTGAATAGATGCTATTGGAAAAAATAGTGCCAATAGACTTATTGGATACAGGGTTACCACAAACTTTCAATTTGTAAAAATAATAATTATCTGCAAAGTGTGATGAAATGAGATGCGCCTGTTTACAAGTTGCATGGTGATGTAATGCAAAATGATGGGCTCTTCTTTTAGGAGGTGACTTGGTTTGTGCTCGACTATGTGCACCATCTTATAAAAGGCCTAAATTATGAGACCTTTAGTTTCACTTTTACAAAAACACATGTTAATCTTTTGGGGATAATGTATTACATTTGTGTGTGTTTCTATGGGGAAGATGAAAATGGAGTGGGCATTACACTGTATTTAGTAGAGCTGTTAAAGTGATTGCCTTGAGTTGTCCTGTGTACCTAATGCCCCCACCTCTCGCCAACTTGAACCTGAGATTAGAGCCATTCCTTTGGTGCCTCCTCAGGATCTTAACTGTTATTTATCATTGCAACTAACATCTCAGTGACATGGAGAAAAGATGGATAGCAGGGTAGGAGTGTACCTTCCTGTGGATTTCATCTTTTTCAGAAGAGTTGGCTCAAGCAAATAATCCCATGTCTTATACTCCATATGTTATATGTTTTATCTTATCTTACCTTGGTCTTCCTGGTTACCTGGGATCCTGGACTTGTTCATTGTCTTCTTTCATCAGACTGACTCTCATGTGTTAAATTCCATCAGAATCTGAAGCTTGAAAAAAGTGAAAGTTAACATGTAGGTTTCTCAGTCATGCCTGACTCTTTGCAGTCCTGTGGACTGCAGCCTGCTGGGCTCCTCTGTCCATGGGATTCTCCCAGCAATAATACTGGAGGGGTAGCCATTCCCTTCTCCAGGGGATCTTCTGACCCAGGGATTGAACCCGGGTCTGCTGCACTGCAGGCAGATTTTTTAGTGTCTGAGCCACCAGGGAAGCCCTTTAAAAATTAGTTGCTCAGTTATGTCCAACTCTTTGCAAATCCATGAACTATAGCCCGCCAGGCCTCTTTCTCCACGGAATTCTCCAGGCAAGAATACTGGAGTGGGTAGCCATTCCTTTCTCCAGGGGATCTTCCCAACCCAGGGCTCAAACCCAGCCTCCTGCACTGCAGGCAGATTCTTTACTGTCTGAACCACATCTAGACATAAAAATATTGTGTGGTTAATTAAGATGTCAGTCGGATAATATCTTTGCATTTTACAGGGGTTGGAAATCTGACTCCACTCTAAGAAATGTTTATTGGTGGGAATTTTCAGCACTGGGCTCATTGACATTTTCAGTTATTTAGATATTAAAAATTTATGTGAGGCAGGGCTTACTTGATGTAGAATGGATAGCTGTGCTCACAGACCTTTGTTTGTGGCCCTCCTTGTTTTTGTTTTGAAAGCTGAACAGGTTTTAACGGGTAACAGCCTTATATCTTATGGTACAAATATTCCTAAGAAAAGAAGCTCACCAAGTTAAAATCCACATCATTGCTAGGGTGTCTCATGGCCAGCCTAGGTGAGATCAGAGAGGGTGAAGACCTCTGTGATTGAACCAAGACTGTCCCTGTCCTGGTAGGGTTCACACCCCCTGTATGTTATTAGTCCGGGTGTGGGATTTAAAAATGATACCCGTTTATGGTCATCCTGTCAGAACTCTAAGGAAAGATGTAAGGTGGTCTGTTGTATTTGTTTGTTTTTTTAAACCTTCAGAGTTGTGGAAACTCTGGCATATTTATGTAACCAAGTAACCAAGGCATATTTATACTTAAAATATTTGGGGAGCCCTGGTTAGGTGCAGGTGATCAGTTTCCGACAGACCAAATGCAGTCTGTGCCTCTTGGTGGCTCATAGTTTGTGGTGGTTGAAACCAGGGAGATTTGTGTTTAGGGCTTTGACATCCTAAATTTTAGGTCCAAGTTACAGCTTCACACTTGCCCTCATCTACAGAATTGCCTTTTATAAAAATTATTTTTTATATGTACCATTTTAAAAGTCTTCATTGAATTTGTATTACTTGAATTATTTGAATTATAATAAAATTATTTGTATTATTTGAATTAGTATTACTTCTGTTTTATGTGTTGGTTTTTTGGCCATAATGTATGTAGGATCTTAGCTCCCCAACTAGGGATCGAACCTGCACCCCTGCATTGAAAGACAAAGTCTTAACCACTAGGCCTCTAGGGAAGTCCCCAGAATTACCTTTTGATGTATGATTTCCATCAAGCTCTTACATGGGTTTGTCTGAAGCAATGTTTTCCCTGCCCCAGGCCTGTTTCTCCAGCAGCTTTCTGCTTATTGTCACCGGCACAATTCTCAGAGTGCGAGTAATTTGGGAGAATGGGTGAGTTTTGAAAAAAAGCCATGCGGTTAGGAATCGCCCTTGGGTGAAGTCAGCTGGCTCTGAGCCATGGTGTCGCCTGCTCCTCAGCGGCCTCACGCTGGAGGAGACAGGCCAGCCCAGTTCTCAGGGGACCCCCGAAAGGATTCCACATTGTCTCCTGCAAGGGCTTCTTGAGCAGATGGCTCAAGTTTGCTCCCTCATGGCCTGCCAAGGGGTCTCATTGGATCATTGACGAAGCAGATTCCAAAAGAGCCTTCTCAGGAACTGCATGAACTATGGTTCTGGAAGTCGGGGAATGTGGATGCTGCTGCGGATGCGGTGGCAATGGCTTGGTCTTACGTCGGTGGCTGCTTTGACATGAGCATCGTTGTGTTGCTGTTTTCACACCCACCACGCCCTAGAAGGGAAGTCAGGGGCAGGCGGCACACTTCTCTCTCGTGGTGGCACCTGGGGGCTCCGAAAGCAGAAGTGATCTTCCTGAGGTCATCAGCTGGCTGGTGGCAGTGCCTGGATTTGAACCCTTGTCTCCTCGTCTTGGGCTGTCTTGGCTCCTGACACTGTGGGCTTCTGTGGTCCTGCTGTTCACTGGCTTTTCAAGTCTGAACCTTCTGTCTTATTTCTTCTCCTCTTTTACCCCCTCCATTTGCTTTTTGCTTTGCTCTTTCTTGTCTTCTCTTATTCAGGTTGAGGGGCCTGGCTCCTGGCTGGTTCCATCCCTGGCATTTTCTGGCTACCACCGCTGCTCCCACCATGCGGGCCCCCTGCAGTCTGTGCCACTGACCAGGGTGGGCTCCCGTTGCTTTGTCTGTTGAATAGCATGCAGGCAAGTGTACCAAGAAGCCATAGAAAAGCAGAAGTATGGAATGAGGGAATTCAGGGGTTACATGGAGTCACGTGGTAAGAGGTGAGGGCGTGGAGACTGAGCGACTCTCCCCACCCCAGTACCCATGTGACCACTGCAAGCAAATTGCTCCATCTCTCTGACTCTGGGCTTCCGGATATGCCACATGGGGACAATACTTCCGTCAGGGGTAGTTGATAAAGATCAAGTGAGCCGTTCATTTACAATAATCGATATTATTAACAGGAGACAGTGCTACTATGGTGGTGACTACTCTTAATGTTCTGATCTTAAAATTTCTGAACTGCTCGTGGCCTGAGTTCCTTTCAGATGGGCCCCTTGATCCCTCTTTCCTACCTCCTGGTCCCCCTCTCTCTGGCTGGATAGGACTAGTGCTCGTCTCTCTCTGGCTTCAGGTAGCCAGAGCCAACCCTGGGCCCCTTCCTTTTGGGAAACACCCAGCATGCTGTAGGCAGGCTGTCCTCTAAGTCTAACTCACCACTTATTGGCTGTGAGACTTCCAGCAAATTGTATGTCCTCTCTGAGAGACAGTTTCCTTCTTTGTAAATGGGTGTCATGCCCCCTGCTCCACAATAAGCATTGTGAGAACTAAATGATGTGATGAACGTGGAATTGCTCCATCAACTGTAATGTGCTTGGCGAAAGCAGAAGGTATTATGTCAGATCCCAAGACCCAGGAAGTCTCATCCTTTCTGATGCACTTTCTCTTAGTGACCTGTTGAGTTGTACTAGTTCATTACACTTTTCTGTTCGTAGACTGTGACTTGTTTACCTTGAGCTCTTGACAGTGTCTGGGCCTAGCCTCCTCCTTAATTACATGCACTAGAAGTGATAACAATTATAATTAAATGATGCATTGTTCTCAATTGGCAATGAATAACATATGGTCATATGCTGATAATAATAATTGCTACCATGTGAGTGCCTACTGATCCCTACTGTCTAGGCACTGGGAATTCAAAGTTAACTAGCACTAATGGTTAGTGTTTCTTCATTGCTCTGCAAAGTCCTTGACTTCTCCTAGGAGCTGGCATTTGCTCCCCAGGAGCTCACAGTTGGGGAGAGACCCAGAGAGCTTAAACATTTGATTTAGGTGATGAGGGCTGAGTAGAGACAATCGAGCCTGCTATGGGGGAGGCATGTTGGGGCCTCCACTGTGATCTGAAGGAAGAGTGGACACTAGGGAAACAGGCTTGAGTGAGGAGGGTCTGGGGCTGAGGTTCAGGGAGGAGGAGGCTCTTAGAGGCAGAGCAGCCACAGAGACCATGGCATCTGTGTGAACTTGTTTCTTTTTTCAGGCCTTTGTTTCCTGTTGACTTCAACGTGTCTGGACAGGAGGAAGGAATAGGAAAGGAAAACACAGGGCAGAAGGAAGAAAGGAAAAATAACTATTGTGGGTCAGGAGTGGTTGGTTGGCGTCATTTTGTTTCTTCTTCCTTGAGTCTCAAGGTTGCTTTCAAACCTCCCCTTGTTTTCTCTCAGCTAAGTTCTTGCCTGAGATTCCATCCCACCCACCAGAACAAAGGAGCTTCTGCCAAGAGGAGGGAGCCCCTCACAACTGTGTTCTTTCAGGCAACCAGTCGTGAGTCCCGTTTCATTTCCAGTCCTCGTGGGACATGAAGGTGTCTCACAGTGCGGGGTGGTGGCCTGCTTTCATGGACACGTCTCTTCCCACAGTGTTGCTCTGTCTCCCTCACTCAGAGGCCTGGCTGGCTTTGCAGAGCTGGGGGCAGTCAGTGGTGTCCTTGCACGGGCCCCCGATGGGATTTCACTCTCAGGAACAAAGCTAGAGAGAGAACTCTTGTAAAGGATATATTAGGATTGTACTTGCAAGTACATGACCGAGAACGTTCCCCAAGGATCTTTGTTCACAGTGACTGTGACTCTTGGATTTGTAGGCTTTTGTTTTTCTGAGGTGTTTAGCATTCAGGAGTTACTGGGTAAGAGTTCCTTAAGTTCTTCAGTAGCTTGTCACCTCTTGGTCCATCTTTACCTGGTGGAGAGGATGGAACCAGCTTCGCCTGCCCCCTACCCACACCCCTGTTTGTCTCCTCCCCTTCCTCTTTCCCTCTCACTCAGGGCCTGTCCCCTTCCCCTCTGAGCTCCCACCTTGTCCACTTGTTTGGAAATTGCGCCTCTGCACTCACTCCTTCTTCTCTTGGAACCCTCAGTCACTGTCTGCCTGACTCCTCCTCCTCAGGCAGATCCCTTCAAGTCTTTCCCACCCTCTTCTAGCCTCTATTGCTCTCACAGATGCTCTGTCTGTAGACATTCATCCCTTCCTTCCCATTCCTCTTGTCCCCTCAGCTTCAAACCCAGCCTCCCCTCAGCCTGCTCCAGCAGTCTTTCAGATTCATTCTGTATGACCTCTTTTGGCAGGTAGGAGATGGTTAACAGGAGAACAGGAGGACATGAGAGAGGATGGAGGGGTCAGGAGTGAAGGCTTGGGGCCAGGTGAGCAGGTTCACAAAGATGCTGCCTACCCAGTCAGCTCTTCTGCCTCAGGTCTTCTGGAGCAAGTGCCTCATCCATGGGACTAAGTTTCTTGATGCTCTTGTACTGAGTGAGTACTCTGAGGTATGTCACCTTGTGGTTAAAGATGTGGGAGAGAATTCCCTGATGATTCAGTGGTTAGGACTATGCACTAGATGAGTCACAAGCTGGAATCAAGATGGCTGGGAGAAATATCAGCAACCTCACATATGCAGATGATCCCTCTCTAATGGCAGAAAGTGAAGAGAAACTAAAGAGCTTTTTGATGAGGGTGAAAAAGGAGAGTGAAAAAGCTGGCTTAAAATTCAGTATTCAAAAAACTAAGATTATGGCATCCAGTCCCATCACTTCGTGGCAAATAGATGGGTAAATAGTAGAAACAGTGACATATTTTATTTTCTTGGGCTCCAAAATCACTGCAGATGGTGACTGCAGCCATGAAATTAAAAGACGCCTGCTCCTCGGAAGAAAAGCTGTGACAAACATAGACAGCATATTAAAAAGCAGAGACATCACTTTGTCGACAAAGGTCCATAGGAACAAAAAACAAACTATGGTTTTTTTTCCAGTAGTCATATAAGAATGTGAGAATTGCACCATGAAGAAGGCTGAGCACTGAAGAATTGTTGCTTTGAATTGTGGTGCTGGAGAAGACTCTTGAAAGCCCCTTGGACTTCAAGGAGATGAAACCAGTCAACCCTAAAGGAAATCAACCCTGAATATTCACTGGAAGGACTGAAGCTGAAGCTACAATACTTTGGCCACCTGATGTGAAAAGCTGACTCATTGGAAAAGACCCTGATACTGGGAAATATTGAAGGCAAAAGGAGAAGAGGGAAGCAGAAGATGAGATGGTTAGCATGACTGACTCAATGGACATGAATCTGAACAAACTCTATGAGATTGTGAAGGACTGGGAAGCCTGGCGTGCTGCAGTCCATGGGCTCCCAAAGAGTCTGAACAAGACTTAGTGACTGAACAGCAGTGACAAATTCCACTGTAGAATACATGGGTTTGATCCCTGGTCAGAGAAGTAAGACCCTGCATGCTTGTGGTGCAGGCAAAAAGAAAAGTGACGCTGAGGTCAAGGAGACAGAGCCCAACTCTGCCTCTTCCTAACTAGATAAAGATGGGGCAGGAGTCCCAGCCTTCTGTGTCTCAGTCTCTTTTTGTAAAATGGAAATAGTAATAGCAGTCTTCTTGCTAAGCTTGCTAAGAAAGAAAATAAAACAATATAGATAATGCATTAGCAAATAATTGTTGCGTGAACTTTGACTAATACTATGGCTCTTGGACCAGAGAAGAGGTTTCTAAGGAAGTTGGTGGACCTTCTGATGTCTTTAGTTCTGGAAGCTTAGTCTGTATTGAACCATCCAGGAAATGCATTCAGGGATCCTATTTTCAGCTCAGATTGGATAATAGTGTAGGCACCTTCTTATGCAATAACCTATAATTTCTAGATCTGCTATGAGCAATAGATTCATGTTCCCATATGATATGCTCTCAAGCATAACTCTGAATTCAATTTGGGAGTTGTGTTGACTCCCAAATACTTTAAAAGCAAACACTTGTACACAGTCAAGGTTCTCACCATCCATCCAACCTGCTAACATCTCCCTAGCACTACATAGAGAAAGGCAGAAAATTCCTGTTATTAGACCACCGGTGGTGTTCCACTCTTACTACTTTAGACAGAATTATTCCATCACCTCAGCAAGACTGACCTCTTCATTTATTCTAGAGCCACAGCCTACAAGTTTCTAAACAGAAGAGAACTGAGCTCTGATGAAAGTGAGTTATATTGGCTGGAGTGACCTCATGGAGAATAGAGCCCAGAAATAGACGCATACATATGTGGTCAACCGGCTCTCAACAAAGGTGCCAGGGCAATTCAGAAGGGAAAAAAGGTCTCTTTTCAACATATGGTACTGGAGCAACTGGAAAGCTTTATGGTCAAAAATGGACATTTACCTTGATATAAAAACTAGTTCAAAATGGATCAAAAACCTCAATGTAAAATCTAAAACTTCTAAAGGAAAGCAGAACAAAACATTTAGGTATTTAGGTGAAGTTTATTAGATTTGGCAGTAAAAGTTTGTACCATAAAATAAAAAAATTGAAAATTGGGCTTTATCAAAGTAAGAAACCTTTGTATGACACCATTTATGACAAGACTGCACAGACAGCATACATAGATCAGACAGAAGACTTGTCTCCAGAACACGTCAAGAACAGTTTAATAAGAAGACCTAGTAGTCCTGTATAGATGTGAGAGTTGGACTGTAAAGAAGGCTGAGTGCCAGAGAATTGATGCTTTGCAACTGTGGTGCTGGAGAAGACTCTTGAGAGTCTTTTGGACTACAAGGAGATCCAACCAGTCAATCCTAAAGGAAGTCAACCCCGAATATTCATTGGAAGGACTGATGCTGAAACTCCAATACTTTGGCCACCTGATGCGAAGAGCTGACTCACTGGAAAGGATCCTGATACTGGAAAAGATTGAGTGCAAAGAGGAGAAGAGGGTGACGGAGGATGAGATGGTTGGATGGTTGACTCAATGTACATGAGTTTGAGCAAGCTTGGGGAGATAGTGAAGGACAGGGAAGCCTGGCAGACTGCAGTTCATGTGGTCACAAAGAGTTGCACATGACTTAGCGACTGAACAACAACAACAAGACAAACAATCTGATAAGAGAACAGGCATAAAATAAGATTTACAGACAGTTCCTAGGAGAAAAGATAAATGAAGAGCCAATAAGCACATGAAAAATTGCTCAATATTATTAGTCTCCATGGAATTACAAATTAAAACCACCATAAGATACCACTACCTCACATTTGAATGTCTAAACTTGAAAAAAAAAACAAAAATATGTGGACCATTTACAGCTCTCGTACATTGATGATGAGAGGATAAAATGGTTCATGTACTTTGGAAAAGAGTTCAGAGGTTTGTTCAAACATAAACATCCATTTACAGTATGACCTAGCCATTTCTTCCTTAGAAATTTATCCAAGAGAAATGAACATATACATTTGTAGAAAGACCCTCAAACAAATGTTTATTGCATTTGGATTTCTAATATCTAAAACTAAAACTAATCCAAATGTCTGTGAATAAGTGAAAATGTGATATATCCATACAGTGGAACCCTATTCAGCAATAAATAAAGCACTGCTGACTCATACAATGACATGGGTGAAACTCAGAATAATTAAGGTGGGTTCCAGATGCAAAGCCAAAAGAAATACATTAATAGTGTACAGGCATACCTTGGAGATTCTGTGGATTTCATTCTATACCATTGCAAAATATTGCAATAAAGCAAGTTATGTAAATTTTTAGGTTTCCCAGTATATAGCAAAGTTACGTTTACACTATACTGTAGTCTATTAAGTGTGCAGTAACATTATATCCATATATATATATATACATATATACCTTAATTTTTAAAATAGTTTATAACTAAAAATACTAACAGTCATCTTTAGCCTTCATTGAGTTGTAGGTATCATCAAACATCATGGATCACAGATCACCACGACAAATATAATAATAGAAACAGCTTGAAACTGTGTGAGAATTACCAAAATGTGACAGAGACACAAAGTGAGCAAATGCAGTTGGAAAAATAGCACCGACAGACTTGCTCAATGCATGGTTGCCACAGCCCTCAATTTATAATAAATACAGTATCTGTGAAGCACAGTAAAAGGATATGTGTCTGTATCATTCCACTTATATACATTTTTAGGTGCAACCCCAGTAGCCAAGACATGGGAAAAAGCTAAATGTCCATCAACGAAATGGATAAAGAAGATGTTGTATATATATACACACACACAATGGAATATTACTCAGCCATTAAAGTGGAATGAAAAAATGCCATTTGCAGCTGCAGGATCATACAAAGTGAAGAGAGTATCATACAAAGTGAAGTAAGTAATAAGGAGAAAAACAAATACCATATGATATCACCTATATGTGGAATCTAAAATATGACACAAATAAACTTATCTGCAAAACAGACTCACAGACATAGTGTGTTTACCAGAGAGAGGGAGGGAGGGCTGGGATGGGAAGGCCTGGGGGTTTGAGATTAGCAGATGCAAACTATTATATATAGAATAGATAAACAACAAGGTCTTACTTAGCACAGGGAGCTATATTCCACGTCCTGTGATAAACCATCATGGAAAAAATGTGAAGAAGAATGTATATATAGTATAACTGAATCACTTTGCTGTACAGCAGAAATTAGCACAACATTGCAAATCAACTATACATCAATAAAATAAATTTTAGGTGCAGTCTAATCTATAGTGACAGAAGGCAGATAGTGGTTGCCAGAGGATGGTGTTAGAAGTGGGAGGGATTATTAAAGAGTCATAAGGAAGCTTTTGGGGGTGATGGAAAATATCCTCTTGCTTTTGGTGATGGTTTCATGGGCATAAAGATATGTCAACACTGATCAAGCTGTCTGCTTTAAATATATACCGTGCAAGTACATCCAGATGACACGCTTGAACACAAAGTGACCTCACATTGCCACACCAGATAGGAATCCTGCTCAGAGCTAACAGGATAAATATCTTAAGTCGCTATGAAGTGAGAGTTTATTTTCCTGACTGTACCCCATACCTGGAATATGGACAGCACTGCTAAAATTTATCCTGTAAACAGTCGATGCTATGAAGACAAAATAAATGATGAGAGGACAGTGCAAATAGTAGGCTAAGTATAACAGCTGTCATCAGAGGTCCATAGTAAGAGGAGCTTTTGCTGAAATACGACTGATCTCATGTAGTTGCCAGAAACACCCCTGAAGTGCCTGCTGGTTGGCTCAGTCTCTCGAGTGAGAGCATTAACCATTTTAAACCTGAAAATGTGGGTGGTCTGTCTTTTCAGTTCCTTGCATGCAGTGTGGTTTGTTTGTCAGTTCAGGTGTTACCTAGGAAATTGCTCTGAAGGATCTCTTATTGGTTCTCTTTTCCTTGCCATGTAAGACTTAGATTTTAATTAGAATGTGATATGTCTGTGAGCAGTCTGCCATGTTGCTCTATTCAATTACACCTCTTTGTGCTTTCTATTTCATAAAAACACGTTTTAGCTTGACGCTCATTAGACCTTCACAGTATTTCCGAAGTGGGCAGAGATACCACCATTTTATAACAAGGAAACATCTTTGGATAAAAAATTAAAATGACTGTGTAGTATCCAGTGTCAGAGACACACGGCAAACCAGGACCTGGACTGGTTGGGGGCTCTTTCTCGTCCATGGATTGCCTCCTGAATACTACCGAGTTTGAAACCCAAAGCAAGCTTTTCAGAAAAGCTAATACAGCTGACTTACTTTCCAGGTTGAGAAAATGCAGCCCACAGACTCCTCATAGGAGATTCTGAATCAGCTTCATGTCTAGGGTTTCCGACACTCAATGGGAGTGAACTCTGTCCACCCTTGCCATCTTCCCTGTGGCCTTGAAGATCCCAAGATGACATGTGCTATGAAAACCTGTCTAGGGGGCTTCTGGGTTATGGTAATAAAAATGGAGAAGAGAAAGAAAGGGAAGGAAAGGAGGAAATGTGCTCATTCTTCATCTCCTAGAGACATCTGTGTATTTAAAGATACAGGTGTTTATCAAAGGTGAATGTTGCAGGGTCACGGTTGAATACATTGCTATTTAGATGCATCTGTACTTGACCTTGGGAAGTTTATCTCTTGGTACTTGTTTTCCCAACTAGAATGAGAGAATTTATCACGCTAACTTAGCACTTCTTTTTCTTTGTGAGATTTTGAGAGTGCTTTTATTTTTGTAAGAATACCATTTTTTTTGAAAGTGGTTTAACATTTTAAGCTAATTAGTTTTTTCATTCACTTCCCTAAGTATAGCATGGACAGTACAGTCCTCATAACATTTCTGATTTTCTGTTTATTGTTCAGCTAATGGAGAGAATCATACTGAATGCCTTTTTATTTCTCAAGCATTGACTGAAGTATGCCTGTGTATCTGTGCACACAACACATCCCAGTACAGCAGAGCCACGGGGACCACATTTCCACAGTGATGAGAGCGCCTCTTGTAAATTACTTGTGCTCCATTCTCCCATCACATGAGCAGTGCCGGTACTTTGGAATAGTCTGCCTGTGACTGGAATGTATTTGGTGACAAAGCCACACATTACTGGGTTGTTAAGGAAACATTTGATACTGGGAAATACTAGGTTGGACAAAAAGTTTGTTCAAGTTTTCCCAAACATGTCAAAATTTTTTGCCAACCCAATAGTTTGGGTACATTGGGTAAACATTCTTCTTAAATAATCCTGTTGAAAGTGGGCTCTCTCATCATCTGAGCCTCCATGGACTCAATATAGGACCTTTACGCTAAACATGGTATGGGAAAACTTGAACTTTTTGGCTAACTCAATAGTTTGGGCACACTGGGTAAAATTTCTTAAATAATCTGGTTGAAAGTGGGCTCTCTCATCATCTGAGCCTCCATGGACTCAATATAGGGCCTTTAAAGAACTTTCTGAACAGAGATAAAGCATGAGAACTGAGCTGACTGTGGGTGCTCGTGAAGGTCAGCTGCTATAGGAGGAACCCTGGACTTTCTCCTTTATTTCTGTACAGTGGCTGTTCACAGAGGGAGGCTGTATGCAGAGACTGTTACAAGAGGAAACAGCTGAGTTAAGGCTCTCCCTGTTGAGAGCTGTGGTCATCCACGGTCCCCCTTCTGCTAGTGAGAAGCAGCATTGGCGACTGTGTTGCTCTAGGCTCTGCCTGCTGTCCTTCTGGTTTACCTAACCCTCCCCTATCTCCATTTGGCATTATCCAAATACCACCCTACTCCAGTATAGGTGCCCTACTCGTGTGACACCTCCTGTTGATTGCTGGGCACACTATAGTGTAATTTCCTGTTTGTCTCCCTGAGAAGACTGTCGACTCTTTGATGACTTAGCCTTGCGTGTAGCAGAAACTCAGTAAATGGGCTGCATGCATGAGGCTATTGGCCCTACCAGGCAACAGGCTAGAGCCACATGCCGGAAAAGGTTGTAACTAAGAGGAGCTTATCTCTCAAGGAAATCCAAGCCGAGATTACCTGGGACCTTGCTCTGAACACTTACTGATCTCTGTGGAAGAAACTGCTTGCAAAGCTGGCTTGTCTCAACCCCCCGCTCTCACCATCCATTTATATCCTAGAGTTTTCTGTGCTGTGGTGCTGGAGATGTGGGTGAAGAGGTGATACAAGGGCGAGGCACCTCATATCTCTGGCTCCTTTAGACCATTGATGATGTTAATTGCCCATCATACAGATTCATGTACCTTTAACCTCTCTCCCATTGGTGGACACTGGGTGATTTCCAGCTTGGTCACTATATCAAAGCTGTTAGAATGAACCTTGTTGTACTATCATGGTACTATGTAGTGTGGGCAGATGGTGTTTGTTTTTTCTTTCTTTTTTAAAAAAATTTTTTATTAAAGTGTAGTTGGTCTACAATATTGTGTTAATTTCAGGTGTACAGCAAAGTGAATCAGTTATACATATATCAGTTACACATATCCATATGTCCAACTCATTTTTAGATTCTTCTTGCATATAGATCATTACAGTGTATTAAGTAGAGTTCCCTGTGCTATACAGGAGGACCTTACTATTATGTTTTATATATAGTAATGTGTATATTTCAATCCCAATTTGCAATATTCCCCCCCATCTGTTACCCCCTGATAAATTTCCTTTCTATATCTGTAACTCTATTTCTGTTTTGTAAGTTCATTTGTCTCTTTTTTTAAAAAAAAAATTGGAGTATACTTGCTTTACAATGTTGCTTTGGTTTCTGCCATACAACAAAGTAAATCAGCTCTAAGTATATATATCCGCTCCTTCTTGAATCTCCCTCTTACTCCCCCATCCAAAGACACTGTCCTCCTCCTCTGGGTCATCACAGAGCACCTCGCTGAGCTCCCTGTGCTTACATAGCCGCTCCCCACTGGCTGGCTCTTTCACACGTGGTAGTGTATATATGTCAGTGTGACTCTCCCAGTTCATCCCGCCCCCCTCTTCCCCACGGTGTCCACCTGTCCATTCTCTTAAGTCTGCATTTATATTCCTGCCCTGCAAATAGGTTCCAGATGGTGTTTTTTGAGAACAGTATTTTGGAGAGGAATTTTTGGATAGTAGAGGATGTGTATGTTTTAATAGGGACTGCCAATTTGCCCTTGCATGTGGCTGCACCAGTTTACATTCTCAATTGTCACTGTATTTGATAACCTTCAAACTTACCAGTTTTCCAGTCTAATGAGGGAAAAATGATATTTCATTTTAGTTTGCTTTCCCTTGATTATTGGTGAAATCAATTATACATTAAAAAGTATATTTATTGTCTGTTTCCTCTTTTATAAACAACTTTGCCCATTTTTCTGCTGTCTTTTCCTTATTCGTTCATAGGAGTTATTTATATGTTCTGTGTACCAGTCTTGTTGTATACAAGTTGCACATAATTTTAGAAGTAACCCCTTGCCCTCATCTTGTGTTTTGAGTGTCATGAAATTTACCAGTCTTTTCCTTTGTGGGATTGTGGTGCTTGTGTTTTGCTGGAGAAGATAGGGCATTAAGAATGCTTTTATGCCTGTGAATTAGATCATAATAGTGCATGAATGTGAATAAATGAATAAATCCATCCATCAGTTTATGCATAATCCTCCAATAATAGAAACTGAGAGTCTGCCTTAGGTTTTATTAGAGTAAACAGTTGTTCCTCATTGCTGTGCTTTCCGTTTGTATGAAACAATCTTCTTTTAAAATAGTGTTGGCCTATCTCTGCCCCAGGGAAGAAGTGACTTTCTTATCTGACCGGTGTATCGGGGCGAAGGGGCTCTCTCTGTCTCTGTTTGAGACCTGCCTTCTGTAGACAGCACAAGCTCTCCTAACCTTCGCTCATCTGATGCAGAGGCTCTTCCTCCACTGGATGCATGTGTGCTCAGTGTGTCCAACTCTTTGCCACCCCGTGGACTATAGCCCATCAAGCTCCTCTGTCCACGGGATTTCCCAGGCAAGAATGTTGGTGTGGGTTGCCCATTTCCTTCTCCAGGGGATCTTTCTGACCTGGGATTGAACTCCCATCTCCTGCTTTGCAGGTGGATGCTTTACTGAAGACCTGTGCTTTTCTTGTCTGAATAATTATGGAGCTCAGATTTGGAAACCAATTTTGCACATGTTCTCCAACCATGTGCAACCATGTTCTCTAAGCCATGTTCTCCAACATCATCTTTGATGGTAATAAAGCTTACATTTTGGTTTAGAAAGAAAAATGCATTACTGCCCAGATGTCGTAAAGATATCTTTACCTTATTTTCTTTTAATACATGTAAGAAATTAGATTTTAAAATTGGGCCTTTAGTTCATCTAGAGTTTATTTTTGTGTTTGGTATGTGTTAGATATTCAATGTTGTTGATTCACCCCACCCCCACCTGAGATGATTATACTGCTTTCCCAATACCATTTCAAACACCATATCCATCATATGACACATTCCCAAGGGTGTGTGAATGGCTTTGAATGTCATACTTGAGGTTCAATGGATCTGTCTGTTCATTCTGTTCTAGTGCTATACTTTTAGAATTTCTGTAATCATAGTAAGTCTTAACATTCTCTTCTAGGGTTTTTGAAGAGGTTTTGACTAATGTTGCATTTGTAATACTCCATATGAATTTTGAAGTCATTTTGACAAGTGGGATGAAAAATCCTTATGGAGTATTGTGAGTTGCATTCAATTCATTAATTTTGAGAGAAATTTTCTTTTTTTAGCTATTTAACTGTCTCTTCCATTTTATCCATCTCTATGAGGACCTTAGACATTTTTGCTAGGGCTATACCTTTATAGTTTGTAAGTTTCACTGCTTTATATTTATTTCATTTTCTAAATTATTACTGCCTAAAAGAGGTAACGATATTTGAATATTGATTTCGTTAGCCTGTAACCTTGCTGATTTTTAAAATTATTTTCACTTTTCAGTTGATTATTTTGGCTATATCATATGACAGTTTATTTTTTCTTTCCAATTCTAATATTTCTCTTTTTGTCTTATGTTGTTTATTAGCCAAGATCTTTAGTACAATATTGAATGGTTTGCTGCTGATTTCGGAGCAATGGCTGCATTTCTTATTTGCCAAGGATTTGTTTGTTTGTTTGTTTTTTAAATCACAAAGAAATGTGGAATTTTGAGTATCTTGTCTGTGTACTCTGAGATGTTTCTTTTCTTTAACGTGTTCATATTTTAATTAATCAGTATTCTAATATTGAGGCATCCTTGCATTTTCAAGTGAGTCCTGACTTGGTCAGATATTATTATCATTTTAGTCTATTGCTGGTTTCCACTTACTGTTTCATTCAGGAATTTTGCATCTGTGCTCATAAGTGACATTGGTGTAAAGTGCCTGTCCTTGTGTGTCATATATAATGAATTGAGTAAGCTTTCTTCATTTTCTGTGCTCTGGAGTACTGATTATAATGTAGAAATTACTTGTTCCTTTAGGTTTTAGTCAAGCTGATCTGCAAAACTGGGGCTGCTGCCCTCTGGAGAGACAGTGAAGGATGGTTAAGATGGTGAACTCTGGGGCCAGGCTGTCCAAGTAAATTAGCTGTGGCGTGGGACCACTTACTTTACCTCTGGTTCCAGTTTTCTCATCTGTAAAATAAACATTAGCATCTCTTTCATATTGTTGTAAGACTTAATTCAGTTAATACACATAAAAATTGTCTTAAAAAATGTTCAGCAGTTAGTCTTTAAAACCTCACTCCAGCAAAAAATGTTCAGCAGTTGGTCTTAATGATAGGTGTTTGTGGCTTCTATTATCAGCATCATCATTATTGTTATTATTGAGGCTTTTTTTTCTTGCCATCTCAAATATTTTATAGTTTTTGTTTTTAGAACATTTTTCAAAATTTGATTTTTTTAGAAAGTTGCTCATTTTATCTAGGCCTTCAAATTTACTGCATTAAAGTTGTTCGTATTATTCTCATATAATTTAAAGATCTCTAATTCATCAGTACTTCTGTGCCCTCTTATTGCTAGTGTTTTTTGATGCTCTTTTTGTCTCTGAAGCTAGCTTGCCAAAAGTTCTACCTTTAAAAAAAATCTGCTTTTGATTATGTAGATCAAGTTGATTTGCTTTCTAGTCCATTAAGCACTCATCTTTATTTTGTTTATGCTCACTTTTGGGGGGTGATTAAATGAGTTTCATGTTTGTTTCTTTTCCTTTTTAGGTTTTGCTGTTGGCATATTGTTTTTCTTTTTCTGTTTTGTTTCCAAACTATGGGAGAGACAAACATTTGTTCATGTAAGGAGCTAGCAAAGTCCATTTGCTTGGAAGGGTGTTGTGCATGGTGCTTTTCCACATTGTCTCTTTTAGGTGTTAAACTTTCAGATTTCAGGCTACCTTCTGCCATGTAAACTGTGCCTAGTAAGCTCTTCTGATGTAGCCCCAGTATGTTTAAGTGTGAGGAACAACTCAGGTTCTTTAGTGGCTGATCCACCCAATGGCTGTTCTTGGGGTAACTATCTGATGAGAGTGTGTTTCCTGGTGCCACGGTCAGTTTAATGTGTCAGCTGACTTTGGGTGCCTGCTTTAGTTGTGTCTGACTCTTTGTGACCCTATGGACTGTAGCCCACCAGGCTCCTCTGTCCATGAGATTCTCCAGGGAAGAATACTTGAGTGGGTTGCCATGCCCTCCTCCAAGGGAATCTTCCCAACCCAGGGATTGAACTTAAGTCTCTTACGTCTACCTGCATTGGCAAGCAGATTCTTTACCACTAGTGCCACTTGGGAAATCTATCAAAGCACAGGTTTTTTAATACTTTATTAAATGTCTGTTAATATAATTGATTTCCTTTATGATCTATTATATATTTTATCTTATGTCCTTAAAGTCATATTCTCTGTTCTCACGGGCTAGTCTACTTCCCAAGGCAGTAGGTACACTTCCTCAACTCTGTATTTTCTGTGTGGTAATCCCTCCTTCGGCTGAGCCTGGTGTACCCAGTGCAGATGCCCTTGAGTTTGCTCTCTGCAGTGAATATGCTTTCTCTCCTGCTGGGGAGCAATGCCATCACCCTCTGGGAAGTGGGGGGGGGGTGTGGGCTCCTGAGGGACGCAGTCAGTGAATCCTCCTGCTTCGTCTCAGGTCTCTCACACCTTTTCCGGGAGTGCCGAGTGCGTGGCTTTGACTGTCGAGCCTTCGGGAGCTCTAACACATTGTTTCCCTACCGCCCCTCTGTGCTAGAGTCCACCATTCCCTGTGTCTTTGAGGCAGCTGCCACTCTTCTGTTACCCCTTCTCCTGTGTTCTTTGTCCTTGTGGGTTCATGCCTTAAAAGAACAGAAAAGAAAAAACTCCTGTGCTGCCATTTAGTGGTCTCACAAAAGCTGACTCTGTGTTTTCAATCCACCGTCTTTAACTGGAATCCCTTCTGATTTTTTAGGCATTTTCAAATATATGAAGCCGTCCTCTTGGCATTATGAATTGTTTGTTCCTCTGCTTTTACTTAGCCAAACCTGAGATTCAGGGCCATTTCTTCAGGTGAAGGGTGATAGATTTTTGATCGGATAGATAGGGGTTTGAATACTATCAATGTCATTGACTAGTTGTGTAAACCGATCATGGGGGCATGAATTTAACCTTTCAGTTTGGAGGCCATAGTTTCAACTGAGCAGATATCTTGTGATGATTTAAAATAATTTATTAGACCTTAGGAAAAGAGCATTGTCTCTAATGGGCATTGATAATAACATGTGCTTATATGACTCAGAGGGTAAAGCATCTGCTTGCAATGTGGGAGACCCAGGTTCAATCCCTGGGTTGGGAAGATCCTCTGGAGAAGGAAATGGCAATCCACTTCAGTGCCCTTGCTTGGAAAATCCCATGGACGGAGGAGCCTAGTAGGCTACAGGTCATGGGGTTGCAAAGAGTCAAACACAGCTGGGCGGCTTCACTTTTCCTTTTTTATATGACTGTTATTTAAGGAGCTCTCTAGTCTGATCCTGGAGTGTTGATGTGATGTTATTGACATGGTGTTCATACCAACCAAAGGAGCAAAAGCAGTCAGCCAGCAGGTTCTGCTTCCTTTGCAGAACAGAGCTTTTCAAGGGTGGCAGCGCTGCTGTCATGAGGGTTTAGCTGAGGGGATGTTAACTTGGTCCTGGTTTTAGGGAACCCCAGAGGTTTTAAAATACCTGGTGATGATGGGCAGGAAGATTGTGAGCCCAGCAGGATGGCTCATCTCAGATTCTGTGGCTTTGTCCAGGGATTAGAGTGCTTGTTCCCCAGTGAGTCTTGTTCTCCTATCTTGTATCAGAAAAGAATAATCAGGGAATTCCCCAGTGGTCCAGTGGTTATTAAGACTTGGGCTTTCACTGCTGTGACCCAGGTTCAATCCCTAGTCAGAGAACTAAGACCCCATAAGCCACAAGGTGTGGCTCCCCCCAAAAAAAAGAAAAGAAAAAGAGAAAATTGCAATCAGACAGATACTTCACTTAACAGAAGCCAGGCTGCGTCTGGGAGTGGAAGCCAAGCACTCCAGAGTGCCCTCTTGTCGCTGAGGCAGTCGTAGTCAGTGCTGTCTGTCCGTCCTCTCCTGCATCCTGTGACCCCGCCAAACTCAGTTTCATGATGCCCGTGGAGCCAGGCATCTGTTTCCTTCCCAAGCCTTTGCAAGACTCCACGGTCAGGTTGGCCAGCACGGCCAGGAACTGCCAGGACTCCAGCTCCCAATCTGTCCTGTAAGCTCGCCAGCGACCCCGACATCCACTCTCTGCAGAACCTCCTGGCTGCTAACCTGGTTATCTAAACACCAACTCTCTACCCTCCCAACATCAGAATGGCTTGATGCTAATTTAAAAATTGTGAAGTCATTTAATGTGACTCCGTGGCAATTTGTCAATATAATTTAATAACCAGGGGAAATTGCAGGCTCGTGCTTGGTGTCATTTCCTCCACATCTGCCAGCTTTTCTCATCGGCCGGGGTGGGGCGGGGAAGAGGGCGATGAAAAGATCCAGGGATGAGAGTGACTTTTAATTTCACCTGGGGCCATAAATCGATACACATTTCTTATTCAGCCAGCACTCGCATTTCCCTGGGTAATTCTAGAACACATGTAGTGTCAGAAGGGTTTGAAATTTGTCCTCGTTAGGAAAGCAAAGGACGCCTTTTTTTTTTTGCAGACATAGCAAGTGAGCCTCCACACTCTCCCCCACCCCCAGCTGTCACACAGCTTATGAAAAGGGAGAGTGGTGGTCTCCGGGGGAATAGGCAGTTTGAATTTCCAGACGTGACCTCTGGTGGGTGTTAGTGGCCACAGCTCCCTGTGACCTGGCATTGCAGCTAATAGTGTCACCTATGATAAGGCATAAACTGAATACAGGAGGTGACAAGTGGCACTGCAGAAAAAAAGTCAGTGCTGCCAAAGGTACTTCTGTGAGCAGCACCAGGAGTCAAAATGCTTTGAGATGAGACTGTATGGAAAAATGCGGGGGTTGGCAGGGGTGTTAGAGACTGGGGCTGGCAGCTGGCCAGCCAGAGACAAGGATGGTCCATTTCATGTGATGATGTAAATCTTTCAGAAGATGGGTTGAATTTGCAGGTGTTAATTTACACCCCCACTTCCCTGTTGATATATAGGGTATTGGTGGGAGTGATGAGGGCGGGGGCCTTAGCCATTCTGGCTGCTGTTAACAGTGTGTCAGTTACAGTATGCTGTATGCTGTAACTGACTCGGTGACTTTTTTAAAAAGTATTTATTTATTTGGCTTTGTTCAGTCTTAGTTGTGGCATGCGGGATCTTTGTTGCCTGATCTTTCACTCTGGCTCATGGACTCTCTTCTTGTGATGCCCAGGCTTCGTTGACCCGAGGCATGCGTCATCTTCCAGGACCAGGGATCCAATCCATGTCCCCTGCATCGGCAAGTGGATTCTTAACCACTGGACCACTAGGGAAGTCTCAGTTATATTAATTTTAAATTTAGATAGTCAATATGTGTTTAAATGTGAAAAGTTCTATCAGAAAAACAGGTTAGAATGTAGGGAAGGATTATTAGTCAGGGACCATCAGAAAGCAAAGAGGGACTAAATAGCTTCTTGATGAAGGTGAAAGAAGAAAGTGAAAAAGCTGACTTAAACTCAGCATTCAAAAAATGAAGATCATGGCATTTAGTCCCATCACTTCATGGCCAATAGAGGGGAAAAAGTGGAAACAGTGACTGATTTTATTTTCTTGGGCTTGAAAATCACTATGGGTGGTGACTATAGCCACAAAATTAAAAGAGGTTTGCTCCATGGAAGAAAGGCTACAACAAATCTGCACAGTGTATTAAGAAGCAGAGACATCACTGTTCCAACAAAGGGCTGTCTAGTCAAACCTGTGGTTTTTCCACTAGTCATGTACGGATGTGTGAGTTGAACCATAAAGCAGGCTGAGTGCTGAAGAATCAATGCTTTGGAACTGTGGCGCTGGAGAAGACTCTTGAGAGTCCATTGGACAGCAAGGAAATCAAACCAGTCAATCCTAAAGGAAATTGACACTGACTATTCATTGGAAGGACTGATGCTGAAGCTGAAGCTCCAATATTTTGGCTATCTGATGTGAAGAACTGACTCGTTAGGAAAAACCCTTATGCTGGGAAAGACTGAGGGCAAGAGAAGAGGGCAACAGAGGATAAGATGGTTGGATGGCATCACTGACTCAATGGACATGAGTTTGAGCAAACTCAAGGAGATGGTGAAGGAGAGGGAAGCCTGGCATGCTGGAGTCCATGGGGTCCCAAGAGGGTTGGACGACATGACTTAGTGACTGAACAACAATCTCACCAAGAACATGATACGTGAGCTGTGATATGACAGAGGTAGGGGAGTGAGTAGAAACAGCATGTGCAAAGGTCCCGAGGCAGGAGTACACTTAGTGTGTTTGAGGAGCAGAGAGGAGGCTGAAGTGGCTGGAGCTGGGTGAGAGAAGGAGCAATTGATGAAAGTGAGGGCAGAGGGGTCAGCTTCATCCACTGGGTTTAATTGGGTTTGATTTCACTGAGATGAGCTGGAAAAGATCATCAGGTTGTCAGTATTCTTATCTACCAGATCAACAGGCTATGTGTGGCGGGCAGTGCAAGGACCCTATGTCCTCTCGGAAAAAGCTGACTGAGACCTAGATCTGGCTGACCATGGTCTCCTGAGCTAGTGTACACATCACACGTCAGCACAAAGATCCTCCCTAGATCAGCTTTTATCAGCTCTGCCCTGATTCCTTTTGAATCCTAAAATTAGCCCTGTTGCTGTATTCTAGCCTGGACTTAAAGAACTAGAAGGAGTTGGTGATGCCAGGCTGCTGAGAAGGAGACAAAGAGTGAGTGAGAGCCTCTGCTGTCTTTGAGGAGCCACCTGCTCTTCCTAAGCCTCAGTTTCCCCTCCTGAAGCATGGGCTATATGACACGTGCTTTTCCAATTCCAGTGCTCTGTATTTTTCAGACCACTTCAGATTTATCCAGACAGTATGCCCTCCCTTATCTGGTGGTAGGCCAGAGTTGGGGCTGGTGGTGGCGATGCTGGCCAGTGTGGGGGTGCTGAAGAGGGGGTGCTGGGGAAGGAGCATGATCTCTACGGCTGAGACAGGATTAGTCTTGGCATAAATCAGAGTTTGGGGTGGAGAGTTTTTCATACTGCAGGGATCTATCAGGTTTCTGGAATTCCTCTCTAAATGATTCATCCCACCGAGTAAAGGTGTTTCTTCTCACATCTGGGGATCAACACAGTTAGAACATTACAGAATAAAGGCATTACTGGCTCTTATAAAAGACATGCCCCTCAGATGGACTGACCATTTCCTTTATCACATGCTCTCTGGAAGGTAGAGGCCTTGTGGAGAACAGGCTGAGGGGGTGTCTTCTCCTAAGCTGGTCTGAAGTTTGGGTTGGGAGTCATGGGTGATTGCTCAGGAGGCAGGAGGCACTCTGCAGGTCTGGGGTAGGCCATGGGGTGGTGGGGCAGGCCTGGGTGGCAGCCACAGTCAAGTCCTCATGTCCCACACCCCTGGCTGCAGGCAGAAGAGGGGGATGTTCAGTCCCAGCTTGTGTCTGGCATCTTCGAGTGTGAGTGAGGCTGTGAGTGTCTGTCAGACCAGGATTCCTCTGATGTCGCGGAATTTCAGGCTTGCCCTCAGCGATGTCCTCTCTCCAGCAGTACAGGGTCACAGCTGGCGCTCAGGAACTGGGGTGGTGTTTCTTCCCACTCCGAGGTACATTCCAGCATCCTATTTGATCATGAGGAAATCAGCCAGCTTAACCCTTTCCTCTCCCCACCCCCACCAAACCAGGCAAGCATTTAACACTTAGATTTTTAAGCTTATGCTCCTTACTTCCATGGAGGGTCAAGAGGACAGATAGCTATGTGGATAAATGTTTCTGCAGTTTCCATTAAAACTGCTTGTAAAAGACTCTCTTGATTATGATTTTGGTGTCTCTGCAGCATAGTAGTTCACAGTACAGATTTTTTTTTTTTTTTAATTGCAGTGGGTATAGGTCCTGGGGTTGGATGACAAAGGACCTTGCCACTCAGTGAGCTCACAGGAGAGGGGGACAGTGAAGGAAGGAGGGGGTCACAGGACCTGGGAGAACATGGTTCCAGGGGCTCATGGAGTGGAAACATTGTCAAGAAATGCTTAATGGAGGAGGAAACACTGGAGATGAGTCTATAAAAGGAAGTTTACTCACCCAGATGGTGGAAACACATCAGTGGAGGAAATTCATGAGACTCAAGGGCAGTCCATCTGGGTACATATTCCACCACTGACCTCTCAAGCCTCTGATCTAATCTTTATTAGATCAGATTAGATCTCTGTCCTGACAATGAACATTATGTCCTTTATAATAATGTGCATATGCTGAATTGCATAAATACTAGTAATCATCACCTTGGGATCCCTGAGATAAATTCCTTTTGTTTTTAAAAAAAATTAGTTTTATTGAGATGTAATGTGCATACAGTAAAATTCCACTCATATATTTTGATGGGTTTTGATAGATGTTTATAATTATAGAACTACCACCATAATGAAGGTAGAGAATATTTTTGTCACTCCAATAATTGCCATCAAGTACTTTTGTGGTCATCAATTACTTCCTCTTCCCAACTACTGATCTGCTAGCTGTCAGCATGGTTTTCCTTTTCTAGAATGTAGTAGAAATGAATCATGAACTGTTGACTCTCTCACGTCTGCTTTCTTTCATGCAACATTTGCTTGTCAAGTGCAGCTGTGTTCTTACTGAATGCACTGCTAGTCCTTTTTCATTGCTGAGTAGTATGCAGTTGCCTGGCAATTTATCCATCAAATAGATATCCATTTACTCACAGTTCAGTTATCCACCACTTGTTGGACATTTAAGCTGTTTCCAGTTTTTGAATGCTATGAAAATGGTGGCTAAGAACAGTGGTGTGCAGATTTTTGTGTGGACTCAGGCTTTTTTTTCTCCTGGATAAATACCAATGAGCACAATGGTTGGGTCCTATGGGCTTCCCTGATGGCTCAGACAGTAAAGAAACTGCCTGCAGTGTGGGATACCTGGGTTCAATCCCTGGTATGGACAATACCCTAGGGAAGGAAATGGCAACCCACTCCAGTATTCTTGCCTGGAGAATTCCATGAACAGAAGAGCCTGGCGAGCTGTAGTCCATTGTGTAGCAGAGGGTCAGACATGACTGAGCAACTAATATTAATGTATGGTATAAGTCTATATTTAACTTTACAAGGACTGGCCAATCTCTTTTACAAAAAGTGGCTGTACCGTTTCATATTCCTAAGCACAGTCCAGGAAAGTTCCTGTTGTTCCAAATACTCATTACAATTAATATTCTTTCTCTAGTTTTACTAATTCTAATAAGTATGTAGCAGTATCTCATAGAGGTCCTGATTTACATTTCCCTGTTGACTAGTGACGTTGGCTGTCTTTTCATCTGCTTATTTGCTAGTCATGTAACTTCTTGGTGAAATGTTTGTTCAAAGCTTTTACTCATTAAAAAAAAATGAGTCATCTGTTTTCTTCTTATTGAGTTGTGCATGCTCAAGTCCTTTAACAAATGTGTTTGCAGATTTTTCCCCAACCTGTGGCTTTCTTTCGTTATTTTAATAGTATCTTTCAAGGAGTAGAAGTTTTTAATCCTTTTCGTTAGAGGGAAATGATATCTTGGTGTAATTCTTGTTTTTGTTTCTTTCATGAGTGTATTTAAGCATCTTTCATATGTTTAACATTTGCTTAATTTTTGCACATGTCTTTTGCCCATTTTCTATTAGTTTTTTGGTCTTCTTTTGGATTTCTAGGTTAGGGAGACTAACTTTGCGGTAACATTTTTCCAAGTATGTATAATTTATCTTCTGCATATACATATACTTTTTAATTTTCCATGTAGTCAGATATATCAATTTTTATGCCTTTAAGATGGCTATAAAGCCCTTCGCCACTACAAGGTCATAAAGAAACTTGCCAGACTGAACATGACTTATGTAACATTTACCTTTAATATGCATTTATCCTTGGCTTCTGAGTGAGTGGCTAGTTGTCTGGAACCTTTTTTCACTTATTTCTATCCATTTAGTAATGACCCAACTGTGAGAAATCACGTGACCCAGCACTGCTAACAGTGGAAGCAGAATACCTAAGGAGGAAATTTGCCTGTCCCCCTGGTACAGGGTCCACAGTCAGTGATGTGGGTGATGCTTAGGTGGCCATGGTTGAGGCATCCTGGTAAGGTTTACAGCTGGGAACAAGTCCAGGTCCTGCTTCCAGCTGAGTGACCTTGGACAGGTCGTTTCACTGCTGTGCACCTGTCTCTCCACCTTTCAGATGCCTGCTTGACTGGGTGGTGAGGATTAAGTGGGACGTGACAGGTGCGGCTGCACTTGGAGAGAAGCCATCGGTGGTGCATATACCTACTCGGGTTTGCGATCTCTCTTCCTTATGTAGCATTTACCTTGCGTAACATGCCATGTCTCCTCTGGCTTCCCAACTCTCAGGAAGGTTACGCTCAGAATCACCTTAACTCAGGATGACATAACAAAATGCTATGGACTTGGTGGCTTTTATTTCTTATGGAATTTATTTCTCCTGCTTCTGGAGACTGGAACTCTGAGATCAGGTTGCCAGCAGGGTCAGTATCTGGTGAGGGATTGCTCCTTGGATCCCAAGTGGTTGCCTTTTCACTGTTACCTCATCTAGCCCTTCTTCATTGTGTGCAGGTGGAGAGAACGAGAGAGAGAGAGATCTTTTTCTTCTTGTTATACAGACACTAATACCACCATGAGGGCCTCATCCTCATGATCTGATCACTTCTAAGCACCTCCCTCATCTCCATCTCCAAATGCCAGCACAGTGAAGATTATGGCTTCTACATGATGCATCTGGGGAGGACACACAGGTCTATAGGAGGGACTGATGTCTTGAGCAGGCTGATGACTGCTTCTCTGTGACATTATGCTCATGCTGACCATAGATGTGGAGGCTGGGGGAAGAGAGAAGACCCAGGTGGGCTTTGGCTAGGAGAATCCCAGCAGACTTCTAGGATGTTGAAAGCTGGTTTGGGGTGAGGGCGTTGGCAGGTCTATGCCAGTCCAGTCCTCTATGAGACTGGCTGCAAGGTTTATTTTGTCTGAAGCAGATCAGTACAGCAATGGTGGGCAAAGCCCTGTAGCTCTCAATGAAGCTTTGAGGTGGCCCCAGTCTCTGTTTTTCCCAGACTTGAAGAAGGCAGGTGTTCTTTCAGAGCTGATCCTGGGAGCAGACTGGTTGGTGGGAATAATCCACAGACAGGAAAACCCTGAGTTTGGCACATTGGCTTCTGCACTTTTAAATATATCAGTTATTCTGCGCCAGGCCCTGTTGGAGCACTTCGGAATATCCTTATGAGGTAATATGTGAAGCTTCAGCGGGAAGCAGAACCACTCTTAACTGGTCAGGACGGGGCTTTGTTACAGGATGGGGTGCACAGAATGGCAGGGGGCTCCTGCTTCAGGGTCTTGGCCTCCCCAACAAGAGGGAAGCAGAGCAGGACTGCCAGAGCCCCTGAAGGAGCTGCATCTGAGTCTCAGGGTCTCAGCCTCAGGGACATGGGTGATCTGATCTGCACAAGAAGCTTTTGGCGTGAAACCACACACTGAACACCTGGCCCAGGACCCAGAGAGGCTGGAGGAGGGGCGCCGGGAAGCTGGCAGAGCTGAGGGCCTGGTGTGGCCCTTTCCTCCTCCACTAAGGGGAGCCAGTGGAGCAACAAGATCCACTGTGCCCTGCAGCTGTCTTCAGGGACAAGGGACCGCTGCGTCACCTCCACTTTCCAGATCTCCCGCAGATGTCCCTGCTGGCCAAGTGCGGCTTGGAAACACCTAGCAAGGGGATTCTGGGAAACGTAGCTCCAGCTGAACCTTGTGGACATACTATACAACCACCAGGGGTGGTAGGTCGGTTTTTGTTTTTGTTTTTTTGCATTTTACAGGTGCTTAGAGGGAGAGATGTTCAGTGACTTGCCCAGAGTCACACAGTTATTAAGTGAACCTTCTGCTTTGGTGCCTTTAATTATCATGCGATGCTTCTATTTTATTAAATCAGGAACCCCCTTCCCTGTTCCCCCAGTATTCCAGTCCATGGAAAGCTTCTCCAAGGTAAAGGGTGGGTCCTGAGTGCTCCTTCACCCTTGTTAAGTCACCACGGATACCAACCACAGTTTCTCTTATGCTTCTTTACATTGCTCCGTGTATAGTTTCCTCTAGGTAATGAGTTCCCTGTGTTTTCTGTATAGGAGTACTTACCATGCTGTGTCTGGGGCACCATTAGCACCTAGTGTGGCTGTTTGGTGAGATAAGTTAGCTTGTGGATAATGCATCTTGTGCCTTTAACAACAATTACTACATTCAGCTGCATACCAGCTGCCTGCCAGGGGCTGTGGATACCACACTGCTGTTTGTGAAAGAGAAAATTGAGATCTGAGAGCCTCAGTTTGTTTCCCCAGTGAGAAGTGGAGTCTAGTTTGAGCAAAGATCTGCTGGTGCCTCACTGCTCTTTGTCAGCCAAGCCCGCATTCAGCAGTGAGCTCCCCAGGTTGGCAGAGCCAGGGGAGGGCCAGCAAAGCCCACTGGCTCCTCTTGAGGTGCATCTGGGGATGGGAGGGGTGCTCCAAATCCCAGCTCCCTGGGGCTTATATGGGGTGAACACAGTCTTTCTCTGTCTCTGAGAGGGGTACCCCAAATCCCAGCTCCCTGGGGCTTAGATGGGGTGAACACAGTCTTTCTCTGTCTCTGAAAAGGTAGGGATGAGAGTTTTGTGGGCAGATTGGGTAGAGCTAGAAAGGTTTCATGCATGGGGGGAGCACAGTGAGAATTCAGCTCCTCAATCTGGAGTCTCACCATACTTAATTAACTGTCTCTATCTCCCAGTTTAGGCTTTTTGAATCCTGTCTTCATGTGGGTCAGTGTTTGTATGTGATTCCTTATCATATTTGCATTTTTTCTTATGCATTGTTGTTCTTGTTCAGTCACTCAGTTGTGTCCCACTATTTGAGACCCCATGGACCTCAGCACGCCAGGCTTCCCTGTCCTTCACCATCTCCCAGAGTTTACTCAAATTCATGTCCATTGAATCAATGATGCCATCCAACCATCTTATCCTCTGTTGCCCCCTTCTCATCTTGCCCTCAGTCTTTCCCAGCATAAGGGTTTTTTTCTAATGAGTCAGCTCTTCACATCACATAGCCAAAATATTGGAGCTTCAGCTTCAGCATCAGTCCTTCCAATGAATATTCAGGGCCCATTTCCTTTAGGACTGACTGGTTTGATTTCCTTGCTGTCCAAACGACTCTAAGAGTCTTCTCCAGCAACACAGTTCAAAAGCATCAGTTCTTTGGTGCTCAGCCTTCTTTATGGTTCAGCTCTCACATTGGTACATGACTATTGGAAAAACCATAGCTTTGACTCTATAGACCTTTGTTGGCAAAGTGATGTCTCTGCTTTTTTTTTTTTATTAGTTTTGCCATACAATGACATGATATCACCATGGGTTTACATATGCTCCCCCTCCAGAACCACCCTCCCTCTCCCCTCCCTCCTCCCTCCCCCCCGGGAAATCTCGATGCACCAGCCCTGAGCATCAATCCTGGGCTGGCGATTGATTAGACATATGATAATTAACATGTTTCAATGCCATTCTCCCATATCATCCCACCCTTACCCTCATCCACAAAGTCCACGAGTCTATTCTATACATATGCGTTCCTTTTGCTGTCTCGCATGCTGGGTTCTCATTACCATCTTTCTAAATTCCATATATATGCGTTAATATACTGTATTGTTGTTTTTGCTTCTGGCTTACTTCACTCTGGATAATGGGCTCCAGTTCCGTCCATAATACACTGTTTAGGCTTGCCGTAGCTTTTCTTCCAAGGAGCAAGTGTTTTTTAATTTCACGGCTACACTCTGGGTCCGCAGTGATTTTGGAGCCCTAAGAAAATAAAGTTTGTCATTGTTTCCCCATCTATTTGCTAAGAAGTGATGGGACCAGATGCCATGATATTAATTTATTGAAAGTTGAATTTTAAGTCAGCTTTTTCACTCTTCTTTCACCTTCATCAGGAGGCTCTTTAATTCCTCTTCACTTCCTGCCATTAGAGTGGTTATTGATATTTCTCCCAGCAGTCTTGATTCCAGCTTGAGCTTCAACCAGCCAGGCATTTCCCATGATGTACTCTGCATAGAAGTTAAACAGGGTGACATTATACAGCCTTAATGTACTCCTTTCCCAATTTTGAACCAGTCCACTGTTCCATGTCTGGTTCTGACTGTTGCTACCATCTCACATAATTAGACTGAGTTCCCACATGAAGAAAGCATTGATTTGGGGAGAGGGAGTCCTTCCCCATCCCCATCCCAAGGCTGCTGGTATGTAACCTCATGCACAACAGGGACTTGGGATCTGCCAAGAGGCCAGGTTTGGCATAGTCCTTACTGATCGTTTGAGGAACTGAAACTTTAATATGATGACTATTCTAAAAAACTGCAAAATTTAGGATAGTTTTAGATTTATGCATCAGTACAAAGACAGGGTTTCCGTGATAGCTCAGTTGGTAAAGAATCCACCTGCAATGCAGGAGACCCTGATTCAATTCCTGGGTTGGGAAGATCTGCTGGAGAAGTGATAGGCTACCCACTCCAGTATTCTGGCCTAGAGAATTCCATGGAGTGTATAGTCCATGGGGTCCCAAAGAGTTGGATACAACTGAGCGACTTTCACTTCCCTTACAGAGACATTACAGAGAGTCCCGTATGCCCTTCCTCCAGCCTCCCTTAATGTTAACATCTCATGCAGATAAGCAAGGTGCCTTTACTCACACTGCGAGATGATGATGATGATTTTGTTCAGTCACTAAGTCGTGTCCAACTCTTTTTGACCCCATGGACTGTAGCCCACCAGGTTCCTCTGTCCATGGGATTTCCCAGGCAAGAATACTAGAGTGAGGTTGCCATTTACTTCTCTAGGGGATCTTCCCAAATCAGGGACCTGACTCACATCTCCTCCATTGGCAGGTGTGTTCTTTACCACTGAGCCACCTGGGAAGAACACTATGAGATGACAACACTGTTGACAGAACTCCAGTCTCTGCACTGATTTCCTGCTAATGACCTTTTCTGTTTCTGTGGCATTTTATCCTCACATCTCCTTAGCCTCCAACCTGTAACAGTTTCTCAGTGGTTCCTTGTCTTTCATGATCTTGACATGTGTGAAAAGTAGTACTCAGGTGTTTGATAGACTGCCCTCAATACTGTTTATGTTTTTTCACAATTCAACTGAGGTTATGGATTTGGGGTAGGACACCCAGAGGTGTCCTTCTCACGTCCCATCCTATCGGGAGGCACATGGTAGCAGTATCTTTGTGTGGTCATGCTCACCTTGCTCACTCACCTGGTTTCTACCCTATAAAGTTATGGTTGGGTTGACAAAGAAGTTCATTTGGGTTTCCTTTAAAATGTTATGGAAAAACCCAAATGAACTTTCTGGCCAGACTTGTTTTTCCTCTTTTCTGTATTCTGTTAGATTCAAGTCATGTGTCAAGCTGACATGCAAAGGACCAGGGGGTGAGGCTGTGCCTTTTGGGGGGCACAGTGAAGGATTTGTGGATGTACGTTAAAGCCAACCACCGCTGATCAGTGTTGTGGAGAAGGTGCTTTGCAGATACCCTGCTTCCAGCGAGGTGATTTTTCAAATCACTTTACTCAGGTTTGAACCTAGGGAAGCAGGCTGTCTTCCTAGCTTTCTATTACTTGGTTGTTTGAATAGTAAAATGCTTAAGGAATTCTGTTCTTTGAGTATGTGTGTGGACATGCTCAGTTGTGTCCAACGCTTTGTGATCCCACGAACTGTAGCTCCTCTGTCCATGGGATTTCCCGGGCAAGAATACTGGAATGGGTTGCTATTTCCTTCTCTAGGGATCTTCCTGTCCCAGAGATTGAACTCGCATCTCTTGCTTCCCCTGCATTGGCAGGAAGATTCTTTACCACTGCGCCACTTAGGAAACCCATTCTTCGAGTCCATATGATGCTTTGTCAGATTTCTGCTGGCAATGGCATTTTCATATTGGGGGACCTGGAGCCTGTGTCTCATGGGAGTGGTGCCTGGGAGCCCTAAGCTGAGAGTTTCCATGGGCCCGGCTGTCAGGCAATACACACGGTGCTACTCGCTTTTGCATGTGACTCGCTCACTTGCTTCCAAAGGTGAGTTAACAACCTAGAGGAAGTGCTAAGATAACATCAACAGCAAACTATATTTTTAGATGCCTTGTCCCACCTTGAAGGCTATATTTGAACTTCCAGTTGCTTGTGTGAAGTTAAGGAAAGAATACGGCTAGAAGTAGCTATAGTGATCAGCCATAATTGACCCTGTGGCAAGTTCAGTTGGCCCTGTTCTCAAGCTGGTTGTCTACTTACTTGTTCCAGATGTTGCAATCAACTGCTTTTTAACTTATCCTTGGAAAACTCTACATAGAAGTTACTATTGTTAGCACTTTGACCAACTCCGTTATTGAGCAATGATTGCCAACCATTTTGGCAGAATAGTGGGAAGGGAAATCTCCTACAGGAAAAGAATATGTAATGGGTTTCCTAGGTTTCAAAGGAAATATAAATCTGGATTATGTATTTCTGATCATCTTTTTCAGTTTCCAGTGACACAGGTAACTGAGGTATAAAAGCAAGCAATATACTCCCACCTGGTGACAGCATCTGTTGTTCTTCAGTCACTAAGTCTGACTCTGCCACCCTGTGGACTGTGGCCCACCAGGCGCCTCTGTCCATGAGATTTCCCAGAATACTGGAGTGGGTTGCCATGCCCTCCTCCAGGGGATCTTCCCCACCCAGGGATTGAACCTGCATCTCCTGCATTGGTGGGCGGACTCTTTACTGCTGAGCCACCAGGGAAGCTGGAGTGGCAGCGTATTCAACTGTTAATTCTGGGAGCAAAGGCCAGTGGTTTGCTGATGATCTGCTCTAGCATGAGCTGAACCATTGAAATCTGGAACTTGCTCTTCTAGGATGATTTCCTGTTCAGCGTCTCCATTTTAAGTGGGATCCTGTGCAGCATCCTGGCTGTGCTGAAGTTCATGCTGGGGAAGGTTCTGACCAGCAGAGCACTCATAACAGACGGTGAGTAAGGCCAGTGTACCTGGCCTCTGGGAGCTGAGCTCACGTGAGGGAAGCTGCTGTCTGGGTCACTTTCAGCTGCTTGTTTTGCAGAAGAGTGCAACAGCTTGGAATCTGTTTCCCACTGTCCACCCTTCCCCAGGCTGTGTCATGATTCTCAGGGTTCCCTATCAGGGCAGATGTTTTGTGCCTGGGAATTGAGTATGCTCTTCCTAGAGCACCTCCACCTGGACCTCCTAACAGGGTAACTCAGGGCTTCGCTCCTAATCATAGAGCACAAAGGGCTTCCCAGAGTCTTGTGGTTGTTGTGTATCACTCCAAATAAAAAGTAACCATCATCTTCCCTAGATTCTATGAAGTTCTGGTGCGTGCTCCACATCCATTTCCCCCTTACCTGGGAGTTCAGGTTGCAGTGACTAGGGCTTCACTGGGGAAATGAGCCACGTGTTCTCTGCTCAAGACCTGAACCAGGCTGACGTGTCCCTCTGTGTCTTGTGGGTCAGGAAGAGCCTCCTGTGTGGCCTTTGGGCAGACAGAGAAGGGTATGTGAAAGTAGGAAAAACACATTTCAGTTTTTGCGAACTAGTGCTGGAATGTAAACTAGAAATGTGATGAACACAGCCTCCCCGCTGTTTTCTTTCTCTTTATCCCAGAGCGTGTGAAGTTTCTGAGCGTCAGGAGTAGAGATGTAAGCCCCTGTGCCCTGGGGTGAGAGGTCACAGGGTCCTAGCTGGTGGGCTGGTGGATGTACCTGCACAAAGTAGAGCAGAGATCGTAAGATTGTATTTTCCCCTCTTGGCCGTGCCACGAGGCCTGTGGCATCTTAGTTCCCCAACCGGGGATTGAACCCAGGTCCCTGGCAGTGAGAGCACTGAATACCATGCATGGTCCACCAGGGAATTGCCATGATTTCTTTTTAAAGAACCATTCCCTGTTCCTTAGACTCTCAGAGTTCCCTCCTATGTGAAGTATGTGGATGCAAACATGTGTGGGCGGCTGCATTTCCTTAACATGAAGGATGGGAAGGCGGGCCTAGGGGGAGGCTGCACTGGTCAACACAGCGTACATGCTAAGTCACTCAGTCATGTCCGACTTTTTGCAACCGTGTGGGCTGTAGCCCCCCAGACTCCTCTATCCATAGAATTGTCCAGGCAAGAATACTGGAGTGGGTTGCCATTTCCTTCTCCAAGAGATCTTCACTACCCAGGGATTGAACCCATGTGTCTTACGTCTTCTGCATGAGCAGGCGGGTTCTTTACCACTCGTACCACCTGGGAAGCCCTGCATTATTTCCGTAAGTCTGTCCTACATTACACCCTTACATCACAGAGCCTCTGTGCTGACAGAGCATCAGCACTTTCTCTGTTTGGTTGACTGCAGCTGAGATGCTGGACCGGAAGCCCCAGCAGTCAGACCATGCCCCCTAGCTGCCAGGTGAGAGGCCCTGTCCCCTCCCCACCCATGACCCTGAGGCTTGACCCCCTTCTTCTCAGAATAGTGGGACCTCTCCCATGACAGGTGGCCTTCCTTAACATTTTAAGAGAAGCCCCTGATGATAAGTGTGTGTTTCTAATGAACTGACTCCGGATTCCATAGTTTTCACCTACAGAACCATCCAAACACGTAAGTGGTTTTCCCATCTGTCTCCTGAACCCTCAGGAAGGGGTTGTTACAAGGAGGAGTGAATAGTTTCAGGGAAAACTGTCCCACAAACAGGCAAAGTGGAGATACGCACTCCTCAGGGAGAGGTGGGAGGGAGCCTGTGGCCTCGGTAGGGAGTGGGGGGCTGTAGTGAGGAAGGGTCGCAGGGTGAGGGGCCTTGCCAAGTGGGCAAGGGTGGACCATCGGTATGCTAGGTTGATCTAGCGTGGGGTTTTGGATGTTTTGTTAAATATTTTAACAGATGAGGTGTGACGTGGTGGATGTTTTTGAATGATCCTTCTGGCCATCAAGGTGGAGAACAGAGCAGAGAAACTTACAGGAGGGAGAGGTCTCTGGGGAGCCCAGGAGGTGGTGGCCTCCTTGGGTGAGGGCAGAGGGGTGGGATGTGGGGGAATTGAGGAAATGTGATGTTTATAAAATGGGCAGAGCTCTCAGGGACAAGCAGGCCGTGGATGTTGAGGAGAGACAGAGCAAAGCTGAGAGTTCCAATGCAAAGACTGGAAGCAGCACCCCAACCCCCAAGCCCACCCCATGAGCCTGTCTGCCTGGGGGTGGAGGTGGGTTGGCACACTGCAATCCTTCGCTTGGTAGGAGTATCAGCAAAATATGTGGCAGTAATTACAGCCTCCTGCTAATTGCATTGTCTGGGATCCTGATTTTCCTCATTCATTGATTAGCAGAACCATATGTGATTATGTCCTCTCTGTTCTTCCCTCACTTGGGGAGGTAGGGAGCAGGCAAGGGGTCAGGAGCCTGGCCTGCTGGTCATGTTGGCTTGGCCCAGGGCAGGGGAGCAGGTCAGTGCTTTCTCTCCAAGAAGGAAGCAAGTCCAGCCAGTGCTTCTGGTGCTGAGAGGCCAGGTGGGTCTCACCTGTCACCTGGTAAGGCGGCTGGTTCCCACACTGGCATTGTGTATGAAATGGGTGGGGCTGTGTGTGCACTGGGCCAGGCTGGCTCCAGCAGATTGGTGTCCCTGGGTCCTGCCCTTACAGTCAGGAAGCATATATTCAAGGGAAGGGGGGCAGCAGGGTGCAGGTGGATTCCAGACTTCCCCATGCTGTGCCGGAAATCATGTCTAATTGGGTTTTCTTGCTCTGGATATTTAGTGATGTGATAGCATGCAATCATGGCTTTCAGGACTAGGCTGAAGCTGGCTTTGTATTATTTAAGACAAAATGATTTTGTGTAGGAAGTTAATACTACAAATCAGACAGGGGAAGATTGTGGGGGAAGTTCTGAACCTTCGAGGCCAGGGTCTGGGCTCCAGAGCTGCCCACAGGACAGCTGGAAACCTCTCTGGGTTGAGGGGCCTGGGCTGACTCTACCCAGAGCCTGTGGTGGTTTTCCAGTACATAAACAACTTTGAATCAGAATTTTCTGCATAAAATCAATATGTGCTTAATTATATAGATGTTTATCTAGTCATTAAAGCCAGACCGTTACAACCTCTAATCAAGATCACCTCAGACATTCTTATATGTTCCAAGGTGATGACAGCATTTACTTTTTGCAGCTGCTCTGTTTTTTAAAAAATTAATTTATTTTAATTTCTGGCTAATTACTTTATTATAATATTGTAGTTGTTTTTGCCATACATTGACATGAATCAGCCAAGGGTGTACATGTGTCCCCATCCTGAACCCCTTCCCACCTCCCTCCCCATCACATCACTCAGGGTCATCCCAGTGCACCAGCCCTGAGCACCCTGTCTCATGCATCAAACCTGGACTGGCGATCTGTTTCACATATGGTAATATACATGTTTCAATACTATTCTCTCAAATCATCCCACCGTAGCCTTTTGACAGGGGACATGGGAACGAGCTTATGGGCTTGGGAGGTGGGAGTGGGGCCCCATAGGAGGTGAGGGCGGGGCCCGGAGGTGAGGGACCGATGGGGCCTTGTGGGCCGCTTTGGTAAGCTGGGAGGTCTGCGGGTGGGGTGGTGAGCTTAGGGTCTTTCATGGGGAATGGCTGTCGCTGGGAAGGCTCTAGAATCCTGGAGGATGTGGAAGGGCAGATACAGAATTGTCCCCTGGTCCAGGTGTGCAGGTTCCAGTGGCACCGCCAGGCTCACAAGCGGTGCAGCTGAAATAAGCCATAACCAAAGGTGGGCGGAGAAGGTCAGATGCTCCTGGAGGGGATGGGTGAAGGAGGTGAAAGTTGCATGGGCTGGAGGGGCGGGTGGCTCCCCCCACTGTCCTGGGCGGGCCGAGCCTGGTGATTTGGTGGAGCGAGTGGACATCTAGTGGCCGTCTGGGGGAACCTCACTCTCTGCACTGAGCTCCAGCGGGCTCGCTGAGGGCTCCAGGGCTACTGTGCCCACAACGAAGGTGGAGAAAGAGGCGTGTAGGATTCTAGTCTCCCGGGGGCAGCAGCCATTTCATTCCTGTCTCTGCCTCTCCCCCAGCCACCCCTCAAAACAGAGCTCCCCCAGCTTTGAGGATGCTTGAGAGGTAAACTCCCACCCAGGTAGCCCTTGGACAGAGTAACAGCCTCTGTGGATGCTCTGGGTGGCGCTCTGTGAGAAGAAGTGGGCTCCAGAGACTTTTCTGAAGAGAGGACTGGTCTGATTCTGTGCGTGCTTGTGTGTTAAGTCGCTTCAGTCGTGTCTGCTCTTTGTGATGGATCATAGTCCTCCAGGCTCCTTTGTCCATGGAATTCTCCAGGCAAGAATATTGGAGTGGGTTGCAATATTGCAATAAGGAGAAGGATCTTCCAGACCCAGGGGGATCTTTCCGACCCAGGGATCAAACTTGTCTCCAGCATTTCCTACATTGGCAGGCAGGTTCTTTACCACTAGCGCCATCTAGGGTCTGATTCCATTTGTTATTAATAAAAAGAATAGGAGGATTCAAGAGAGCCAGAGGCAAGAAGGTGAATGCCAGCCTCTTATGATGGGAGAGGGGAAACACTGTGACCATCTCGACCTATCAGAAGACAGGAGGGAAATATGACCTCATTGTTGTCAGAGTGGGCCTGCTGTCCCCCTACTTGGGGAGACTGGAGGCAGAATGGAGAGTGTGATGTGCAGAGGCCAAAACCAGAGGTGGGTCAGAGAGGGAGGAAGTTCTAGGTGCCCTACATGCAAGGAGCTGGGAAAGACACAGCTGGCACCCAGCTTCCCATGAGGTGACAGAAGGCTGGAGGGGATCAGTTCCGTGAGCTGCGTGGAGAACAGAGACAGAAGGGAAGCAGAGTCCACTTCCTCATTATCTAGAGGTGAATGAGCCTGGAGGAGTCCCAGAAACTCATACCACAGGGGCCTGGGCTGCAGCCTCGCCCTGGGCACCCTGAGAAGGGGCACCCAGGGAGTCACCTGCCCCTGACCTCCACGGTGGGGAGGTGGAAGGCTGAGAGATCTGGCGTTAGGACTTGGTGTGGTGGGACACATCTTGGGTGAAGCTCATGCCAGCCCTGCCCTCCCGCTCCCCCCAGGACACCCAGAGGAAGCTCCTTGTCAGACTGGCTGTCTACCAAGGAGGTGTCAGTGAGTGAGGGGTGGGAGGCTCACGATGGGCGATGGGCAGAGATCCCCGGGTACACACAGTGGGGCAGGAGAGGCCTGCCTGGAACAGCCCTCACCAGCCACAGGTGCCCAGCAGGTCCTGGTCTCCTTCTCCACACAGTTCCCTGGACTGGCCTCCGGAGGATGTGGCCCCAGTTTGGGGAAGGTAGAGGGGTTTGCCTTTCCTCGTCCCTGTCGCCTGTATTGAGGTGGTACTGGGTGGGAGAAGTCCACCAGGTGGGAACTTTATGGAGTGGGGAGATTGACTCTCCATACACCCCCCCAACCACTCCCCGAAGTCCAGGAGTAAGCCCTCTGCCTCTCGGTGGCTGTCCCCCCAGAGCTCCAGCTGCAGGCTCTGCCTTGGTAGGGAGACCCCAGGGCCCAGGCCGTGGAGGCCTCATATCTCTTGGGATAGCTCAGCCCAGCGAGTAGGCATCCTGTTAGCAAGACTGAGGCCCTTCTGTCCATCTGTGAGGTCGGTATGAATGCAGTAGTCAGTCGAGGCCCTGAGCAGTGGCAGCCTCCATTCTGGAGGCAGAATACAGCAGGAGAGAGACAAAACTCCTATCCATAAGCTACATTTCTGGTGGGAAAGAGAGGGATGTTTATAAAAAGAAAAACGGTAAAAAAAAAAAAAAAAACACCATGTGATGAAGAGCCCTGGAAAACAGTGAAGGAGAGGTAAGGACGAGAAGGTAGGAGGGTGTGTTGGGGCTGAGTTCAGGCCGGGGAGGAGGCGTCCGGGAGGGTGGTGGTCAAGTCCAGTGTGGCTGGAGCACAGTGGGTGAGGAGGTCGGGGACCTGATGTGGACAGAGTGGGCAGCTTGTCTCCTGGGGGGTCTTGGCTGCCGTCCACTACCATGGTTACTCTGGCTGCTTCGAGGGGAGTCACTGTGAGGAGGGAGATGTGGGCGGGGGGAAGGGGAGGGAGGAGGGAGGAGGGAGGACGGGGGCTTGGGCTGGGGGTGGATGGAGCATGACTTTTGGAGGGAACAGCTGAGAAGAATGACTTGATGGATGGATTAGATTTGTGAATGAGGAAAGCCCAGGATGGACTCCTAGGGTTGTAGCTTCAGCAGCTAGGTGGATGGGGCCGCTGTTTACACAGAAAGTGGCTGGAAGGTAAGTCATTTGGAGGCAGAATTTTTTGCTCTGAACATGTTCAGTTTGAGATGCTTCTGTGTCTGTAGCTGAGGGGGAAGGTCAGGATGAAAGAGAGCTAGGGAGATGCTGGCTTATGGGATGGAGGTGAGAACCTGGGGGGAGAATGTTGTTGGAGGAGGACTTCGGGGGACTAAACCAGGAACTCGGATGGGGGTGACTAGGAGGATCCAGCGAAGGAACCGGAGAAGGAGCAGCTGGAGAGGGAAGAGAGACAGTGGCAGAGGGTGGTGTCACATGAGCATGGGAGGCAACCATGGCTTGTGACAGCCTTGAGCCATCCAAGACCAGGGAGGGCTCAGGGGAGGGGCGACCTAAGGGTGCGGTAGGGTAAAGAGAACGGGAGGTATGCTGGGGTATGAGGCTCTTCAGGGGCCTTTGCAAAGGGAGGTAGTGAGTGGGGGTTGTGTTGGGGGTGGCATGAAGTCAAAGGAGGCGGTGGAGGTTTATCCCAGTGGGAGTGATCCAGGAGAGGGAGAAGCAATTCAAGAACAAAGCCCTTCAGTGAAGAGAGACAAAGGCGCTGGTCTGACAAAGGAACGGCAGTAACTGGAGAAGCAGCTGAGGATGTGGGGGCAGCGGGCACGGGTGAGTGATGGGTTTGGTGCTGGCAAGATGAGGTATTGTGATCTGAACCTAAGGTGCTCTAAGACGTGCACGGCCGAGTCCTCAGCTGGGAACTGGAGCAGGGAGGTGATGGAGGTCTGAGGGGAGAGAAGTGTGTGTGATGAAGACACCAGAGATGACCTTGCAGGCCTAGCTTCACCTGGGTCCCATTGTCGGAGGCGGCCTGGTGAGGTCTACCCCGTGGATCCTGAGAAGGGGTTTGGCCTAAGTCATCTCTACCCTCCACTCTTCTTCCTGCTCTTCATTTAGAACGCCCCCTAGTGGTATACAGCCCGCACTGAATGCATTTAAGATTGATCGCAATTCTCCTGCTGGAACCTGAAGTTACTGCTTTTGAGTTCAGCAGAAGCGTAGTGCCTTCACACAGGCCGAGCTGCCTGAGAAGGGAGCAGGGCCTGCTGCTGGAGAGGTTTCTGGCCTGCCTGGGCAGTGTGGACCTGCCTGCTGCTGCTCTTGGGGCTCCGTTACACTGAGGCAGGCAAGGAGCCTTGTGACTCCCAGCACAGTGAGCCCCTGGGAGCCCCTCTAAGCTGTTCCCTCTCGTGTGGCCTTGGAAAACGTACAAATAGACCGGAAGTGCGATGTCCAAGTTGTAGGGACCCACTGAGGTGACATATGGGGAGGAGATGGTGATTGAGGTGTGTTATGTCCAATTCTTGTTTGATTGCTGTTTCTGTAGCTAATTCGAGACTTTGCATGTCCTTCCTGAAGAGTGAAAAGCCTCAGGTGACTTAGGGAGACTGTCAAGAAAGGATGTGGGTTCTGGTATCACTCCATCCTTGCCCCTTTCAATCCATGTAACCCTGGTCAGTGTATTGAACCTCACTCATTCTGTTCAACTTAAGTTTTATTGTTGGTAAAATGGGGGTGATAATCTGACTTCACAGAATTGAAAAGATCCTAATTCTGTACTTGCCCAGCAGACATCAGACAGATATGGGTCCCTGAGCACTGACTGTGTCCGTGTGTTCAGCAGGCCTGGTGTCCAACCCCTCTCAAGGCCTGCGTTCTAGCATGTGGGAAGGAGGCGCTGGGAACTACACACAGGCTATATCACTTGAGCACGAGTGCCTGGCAGGGGATGGACACTGATAATGGGGGTGATAACTATCTAGGGGGTCTCTGGTGACATCTGAGCGGAGACTTGGCAAGCCACATAGGTATCTGAGGTGGTGGCTACCGCTTGCAAAGTACTTCTGGAGCATTGCTTCTAGCACACGCTCTGGAACGCAGAGGCACACCTGGCATTTGGGGAGTTTCCCTTGTGGCCACACAAGTTCGGTGGGCACTGGCCTCAGCCTCTCTCTGCTTCCCTTGCAGGGTTTAACTCCCTCGTGGGGGGCGTGATGGGCTTCTCCATCCTTCTGAGCGCAGAGGTGTTCAAGCACAACTCGGCTGTCTGGTACCTGGACGGCAGCATCGGCGTGTTGATTGGCCTTACCATATTCGCCTACGGGGTCAAGTAAGTGCTGCTTCCTCTTTGCCCTCTGGGGGGTCAGGGGTGCTGTATTCCCCACTTCTGCTAACTACGTCCTGTCCCTGTGACCCTCCTGCTCCTGGGCGAGGTCAGGGACTGGAAGAGTCCTGAGCAGCTGTCACACATCCTTGTGGCTGGGAGAGAAGGGAGGTGAGTGCTCCTCCCTTTAACTCTTGGTGCCAGAAGTTCCGTGCCCCTTCCTTCCTCTACAGTGAGGGTCATGATGATGCACCAGGCAGGCCTGTGTGGTATCCTCACCCGCTCGCCCTCTCTGCCACCTGCTGCAGTCAGTGGGGAGGTTGTAGAAGGGGATAAAGCCCCCAGACTGAGAAAACTTTTTATAAAAGGGACTTTGTGCAGAAGGGCTGCATGTGGAAAAACCCACCCAGGCCTTGGGTTCTAGTCCAGCCGAAGGCCACTCACTAAAGTGCCCATAGGCATTACTGGCTCTCTATCCAGCGTCCAGGCTGGAGTCGGCCTCTGAAAAGAAAACAGTTTCTCAAGCTTTTAAGTGTTAACACACTTCTCTCTCCCACCAGGATGGCTTTAATAAAAGAGACAGTAAGTGTTGGTGAGGTTAAGGAGAAATCAAAACTCCATATTCTGTTGGTGAGGATATAAAATTGTTTGCCAACCTATCCCTGAAATGGCTAGTTTCTCAAGGTGTTAAACACAGAGTCACTATTTGGCCTAGCAATTCCACTCCTCGGTACATAATCCAGAGAAATCAAAACATATCATGTAAAAACCTTCACACGAACGATCGTAGTGGCATTATTCACAGTGGGCAAAAAGTAGAAAAGACTCGTATGCCCAACATACAGCCCATGTGTGGGTTTTAAAGAACATAGATGTTCATTGATTAAATAAAAGGTGGTAGAGACATAGTGGAGAATTTATTCAGCCAGAGGAAGAATGAAATACTGATTTGTGCCACATGGATGAACCTCGAAAACACGCCCAATGGAAGAAGCCAGTTAGAGGAAGCTACATGGGGCATGACCCCAGTTATAGTCAATACCTCGAATAGGCAAATCTTCAGAGAAAGTAGATTAGTGGTTGTTGCGGGGGGTAAGGTCGGGGGTGACTGCCAGTTTGCTTTTTGGGGGGTGTGATGAAAACGTTCTGGAATTAGGTGGTGGTGATGGTTGCACCACCTGTGTGTACACTAAAACCCACCAAATCACAGGAATTTTATGGTACGTGACTTGTATTTATAGAAACAAAGCCCCCATCTGTTCCCCAAGCCCAGGGCTGTGGAGGGTCTTTGTTGGGGGTGACTGGTCCACTTCCTCTTCGCAGACTCCTCATCGACATGGTGCCCAGGGTGAGGCAGACGCGTCACTACGAGATGTTTGAATGAAGGTGGCCCCCAGCGGCCGCCCCGCAGCTGCATGAAGACTGTCAGGACCAGAAGACGTTTCCACGCAGGCAGACGGTGCCCATGTTTAACTGAACATCAGCTTCTCTCTCGGAAAGCTTGTGCTCACGGGAGGGAGGTCCACCCCGCAGGTCGGACTGCCCTGCTCTCCTCCCCCCACCGCCCCCGCCCGACACCGTAGGACAACACTCACCGAGCGGGGACCCTCCATGGGAACCGACCTCGTCCACCTTCTGCTATAAAACAGGTTCGTGTGGGGAGGGTACACGCCCTTCTGTGGTGCTCCCAGCCTGACATGGATAGTGACTCACCAGGCCCACCTCCTCGGGGCTCCATGTGGGCCGAGTCTCTGGTCTCCTGGCAGATTTTAAGAGAGGACCGTACCCTTTGGTCCCGCACCCCTTTCCAAAACCATCGTGTAGATCACCTCCTAATTTCTATCTGTGTATTTCATTCGTTTCATACTGTTTTACTAATCCTCAATCTAAACACTGGATTTGTTCTAAAGGAGACCATTCTATTTTTAAAGTACTTAGTGATAGATGTATGAGCTTTGCATGGATCGAACTCAGCCCCAATCCTTTTACATTCAGAGCCCAAACATATACGTGTAAACACAGGATCCCTTTTGGAGAGATGTGAAACTACAGTTTATTTGTAATAAATTATATAATCTATCCATAGATGCATAGATCTATATGCTGTGTGAAGTGGTAATGGTACATCACAGTCTTCTCGTGATGGCTTCCTCCTCTGTAAGGAATGAGATGTTCTCGGTTTATGTAGCGTTAGTCGTAGACTCTGTACAAAATGGTCCCCACACGCAACATTGTCCTCCAGCACTGCTGCTTGTCCAGGCAGCCGTGACCAATAAAGACCTTCTCCTGTTTTGTATGGATGGGGAGGTGATCGCCAGAGTTGTCAATGCTGTGGGCAGGTTTTCTGTCGTGGGTGAAGGATGACTTGTGCCCGAGTAGAGCCCCTGAAGGGCAGGTGGTCTATGCTAAGAGGTCACTGACCTTGGTTTAATCTGATGCTTTCAAGAGTGCTTTTCTCCAATGGCATTCTGAAGCATGTTCTAGGGGCTGTTACCATGTCACACACACAAAAGACACTGTTCTGGTCTGGGAAATAATACAAGATGCAACAGGGTCCTTTTCTGCGGGTTTTTCTTCCTGTATTTAATGGTGCATGTAGTTCCCACTGTGGAATCTTTGTGTAGCATCCCCAAAACTTAAGCACGCAAGTTACGCTCACCTTTCTGGGGACGTGTGTCCCATCAGAGATGCCAGGTGTCTCCCACGGAGTCTCTGCTCTGGGCAGCGTTCAGGCACTCTGCTGTCTTCAGAGAGGCTGCACCATGGCCCTCCAGCATCACCTACAAGCCCCTGGTAGGAACGTGAACTTGACCTTCCTTGTTCCCAGGGCATGTGCCTAACCAAGTGCCCATGGACCACTGAGCTCTGGAGTCAAGGTGTTCTTTCTGAGGCAGGGAAACGTGGTCCAGCTCTAATAAGCTCACAGCCGGCCTCTATGGGCTACTGTACTAGCCCATCCTGAAGGGTTTTAAACATCTGTCTTGGCCCCCGGTTACCTTAGAAAAGCCTAGGAGTACACTGACAAGTTCAGTTCTCCTCTAGGTGAGTACAGGGGAGGAGGAGCGCCCCACTGTCAGTACTGGTGGATATGACAGGAGAGTCTTTCTTACACAGTGAACACTTACCCCTCCCCCAGTTCCTTAAACCTACCTTCCCATCAACGTTTCCAGCAGCGTGTCTGCGGACGGTGAAACTGCGGCCGCCAGTGCTGGGGGAGTGGCTGTATCGCACCCCCTGCACCCACCCAGAACCTCCCACCGCCCCCCACCCCACAAATCAAGTCCACCTGTCACACAAGAAAAGTTTATTGAAAAATAAAGTTCTCCCTAGTTTTCTCTACGACAGTGGAAAACAAAGCAGTGCTCTCTACGCCGGTACAGTACATGTGACAGCAACACCTTATTGGCAGAATCTTGCATGACTTAACCCTGGGTGAACAGTAGAAAACGGCCATACCAGGAGCTGGTGGAAGACACAGACGCGAATGGCCATTGGCTTATATAGACATTGAGCTTGGGACAGCAACTACGGTAGAAAAGATGTCACCAAATCCTTTGGCATCAGTTGTCCCATTCCCATCTGTCCTGTTCCTACCTGGGCAGGACAGGGAGCAAATGCTTCCCAAGTGTGCGCCATCTCAGCTTGGGCAGAGGTGGCCGACGGCGCTAGGTTCCTGTCCGGCTGTCCCAGGGAGACCTCCTGCAGGTGGTCTGAGCACCAAGGGCCACATCACTCGACTCCCCAGACACGTGCCCCACGTGAGCACACAGCTGCCCTCCGTCCCTCTGCCCTGCCTCACCAGCTGTGGGGGGCTAGGGGGTCATCTAAAGGCTCCACAAGATCTGGAGGAAATCAAGGAAATGCTTTGAAGAAGGTGCCCTCCAATCTTACATCCACAGACTTGTAAGACTGCTGATGTAGATGAAGAGAATGCAAAGGATCTTAAAAAGACACCAACAAATCCCTCCATTTTCCACAAAGGCAGTCTACCCAGAATAGCGCCAAAATAGGAGAGGAGATTAACAACTGAGCCTATCTAGGGAAGTAAGAGGCCGACACCAACCCCCCCCCCCCCCCCCCAAAAATGCCAACTGACATTCAGGTGATTTGGTAAAACATCACTAAGCTAGGAGTAGCCTCTTGGAGTTCTGAAGACCCCTTGCTCTCTCCATTGAACTAACCTTTAATTTGATAGAAACATAACAACTAACCAGCCTGGGAGTCTGATCCTCTTGGACTGGACACTGGAGAAGCCCACCCTGGCCAGCAGGGGGCAGCAAAGGGACTTCTTGGGGAATGAGTATGTTCAAGAGGTCATTCCTTTTCCCTTAATTAAAAAAAACAGAAACACCTCTATTATTGCATTTCACAGGAAGATGGGTAACTTTAAGGGAACAGTCTGTCAGAGGGTTTAATTTCCAGCTCAAAAAGTTCTGCACACACCCTAGAAAGGTCCAGAAGATGTCAGTGGGGTGGGGTCTGGCATGTGGCCACTCTCTTTATGTCAAGCTAATTCTTGCAGCCCAGTTCCACCTGGGGCTGAAGTCAGGCATATTTTCAAATCAGTCAGTACATTCAGGGACACAGTACCATTTTAGCCAGCAGGGTGGACACAGGACTTGGGCATCTTAAACCTGTAATTCCTACAACATTCTGATAGGGTATCTTCCTGCACCTACAGGAATCAATGATAGGAAGTGAGCTCAGCTCTTTTTTCCTCAACTTTTATGCAATGTGAAAAACAACAATATTTAACACTTACTAGGACTTACTATATGCCAGACATTGCTAAACACTGAATCCTCACAAAACCCCTAATTGCTAAGAAAGCTAGGGTAATTTTTTTTTCTGTATCTGACACTAGACAGCTAATTTGGCCTTTTGCCATATAAACTTGGGCTTTTCATTTTTTTGTTGAAGCCAACAAGAAGGAAAAGAACCCACCCTCAGCTTTAGGCAACTTCTACCTTCCTAGAGCAGCCTGAATCTCTTGACATCTGTCTCTTCACATGAAGATGCTCTGCAGCGTAGGGGATGGACGGGATTAGAATGAAACCCATGTGGAAATGAAAATATTCTTCAATAAATAAAACATTCCAGGCTTGGGAGAGTAACACAACCACAGCCTGTCGTTAATAGAACTTTTTTTTAAAATCAAGAATTGGGTTGGGGGGAGTGGGCGTGGGAGAGGGTAGCAATGTCCCAATTATATATATATCATCTAGTAGGGAAACCACCCCAGGGAGGGGGTGCCCTGATTGGCCTGGCCTAAAAAGCACAAACCTGCCCATAACAGCATAGTTTCTGCCTAATTGCTCACAATCACAGTTTTACTACCAGTGAGCTGCACTGAGACGCCAAGGGAGCTTACTGGGAGGCTGACGTTTGCCAAGGAAATAAAAACAGGGGGTGCATGTTACTTCCCCTTCATCCTGCTAGGGAGATAGAATGATTTGGGGCCAGTGCTTCCAACAAGCCCAACAGGGCCTGCTTCCCTTCACTGCAACCCCTCACACAGGGTTGGTTCTCTGTCCCCACCCCGCCAAGCACCCAGGGTGGCACCTGTCACCATCTGTCTCCAGACAAACCCAGAGACCTGGCTGAGCAGCCTGGGAGGGTGAAGGTTGGTCTGGAGGAAGTCAACCCTCTTCTTGGGGCCCTCATGGCTGCATGGGGGTGTCTGTGCACATATGCTGTGACCTGGGGAGCTGGGAGGGCATGTCTGGCATCCAGCCTGGGTTGCCCTCAGACTCTCAAGGACAGGCCTTATTTATCTCCAAGCTGGAGGAGTCTGCTAGCTTCCTTCAACAAAACCCGGATTCCAAACACCGACACCAGATTCCAAAAACCAACCCCAAAGAAAAGTGAAAAGGCACCTCAGAGAAACAATAAATATCACCAAAGAAAAGACTGCTTAATACTTACAAACATACAGCAAACACAAAGTAAACCATGTGGAGTGACAAAAACCCAATCTAAGCAAAAATGCGAAAAGCTGCTCCAATTGTGCATGTGCAAATCAAACTGCATACCAGAAATAAATGAGGTGTTTACTGGCATGAGAAGTGTGTTTTCCCTTTCAGGAATTTTTACTCCTGAAAGTGTTTATTTACATTTTGAAGGAAAGCTTTCTCTCCTTTAATAAATTAGACCTTTTCCCTCAAGTTTTTTTTTAAGAACTTAGGATCACAGTGGAGGAAAAATAAATCGAAACTTTTAGGAAAAAATGTACAAAAAACTAAAAAACCAGGCAAGAGGTGAGAGATGCTCAGAACACAGGAAGACACTGGTCCTGACTGGGGATATCTCTCCCTGTGGAACTGTCATCAATTACAAGGTGGTTCAGGATTCTATCAAGATTGGCACAGGCAAGACCAGCCAAGGCTTCTAGCCCACACCCTGAAAGGCGCCTTCCTCTCCCATAGCAGGCAGGAATTGCAGCCCTTCCTGCACAGGACAGATGGAGGCCCCACCCTAATGTCCTCTGGGGTCACTGACCAGACTTGGGCCAAGTCTGTGGTGACCTGGGAACCAGTATACATTTGGTGTCACCCCCTCTGCCCTCAACAACTGGAGTGTGGGTTTCTCTGCACCAGGAGCAGCAGCGATCCCCGGGCAGAACTCTGGCTTACTTCTGGTCAGTACTGGGATGGGGGGAGCAAGAAGGATCTTAATGTGGGGGAAGTGCTCCCTGGGCTGCCCGACCTGAGGGTCCTGGCGTGGAGAAGAGGAATTCTCGGGAAGGCGGAGAGTCCCTGAGCTCAGGGGCGGCCGGCAAACAATCCCTGCAGCTTCTGGAACACGAGGCCGGCACAGCGTGCTTCTGAGAACTGGGCTTTCCAACCTCCTTGCTTTCAGAGTTCCTGTGCTTGTTCTAACGGATCTCTGCCAGATGGATTAGCCTGGCAAAGCGTGGGAAACAGGTCTCGGCCCGCGGGCTCCCCCTGCTGGTCAAACACAGGCACGCATGTCCTCAGCACCAGAAACGGCCAGAAGGGCCCAGGAGAAGGCAGCACTGGCCCAGGACCGCGGGTCTGGGCGCTAAAGCGAATTCCCTCCAGGAAGGCTGCAGCCAGGAGACCATTCGTAGGGAATAGTGGTTCCCAACAGCAGGGATGGTAGCTGTTTCCTCCCCTTGCAGGAAACTGTGCTCACGAAGCACTCAAAAGCACACCGGGCACTCACACCCTCTTGCCCAGTTTCCTTTCAACTTCTGCCCTTGTTTCTATTCTCAGCCAGTTTGTGAGGGGTGGGCCCTGGCATCCATGCTCAGCGTGGAGGCGTCCCCATCAGAATTCTCCCTGGCACAGGTACCCGGGGGCCACCTGTGGGGCCCTAACTTTCCCACTCCATTCTCTAAGATCCACTGAGGGTCTAAGGAAAGAAGGCCGGCTGTGCGTTTGATATTAATTTTGTACCCAAGAAGAATTGAGGAGTGAGTGGAATCTCACCTCCCATCCCTCACAGCCCCACACTCCTCCAGGGTGGGCCTCAGACTTGAGAATTCTAACCTGAAGCTGGCGTCCCGAAGGCCCACCCAGCCATTAGCCGTGCCCAGCTTTTCTGCTCAGCAACGAAGCCACTCAGAATCTTCAGTGAGGGCTGGGTGGCTCATGGGACAGCTTTCAAGGGGAACACTCTGCCAGAGAGAGAAGGGAGCTCACTCTTACCAGCACAGAGATGTCAGGGGCATCACAGGAAACACACACACACACACACACACACACACACACACACACACACACACA